>CM065721.1:69770375-69777875 GCA_033310375.1 Conus canariensis
TGGGCGCTAAAGACTCGGTCAGCTGAAGTTGCTTTGAAAACAGACCTTGAAGAACAGGAGTCTTGGGCTTATTCAGAAGATATTTCTGTGGAGCACTGTGTTGATGTTATTGTCAGGCTAGTTGAATGCATGAGGACGATGTTGTTGTAGCTTTCTATAGGATAATTACAGTGTTAAAGTGGTCCCGAAGTCGGTGGGAATTTTCAATATCCAATTGTGTAGATGCCGATGTGTGAAAGAATGTAGCGAGAGGGGAATTCAGTGTACGTGTGAACAAAGTGGTAGAGAAGCAACATGGACAAAGGCATGGCCCAAAGGGAAATCCTTTGTGTCCATCTATATATAAACTGAGAGGGGGACAAAGGAGAGGAGAAGAACAGAGAGAGAGAGAGAGAGAGAGAGAGAGAGAGAGAGAGAGAGAGAGAGAGAGAGAGAGAATGAATGAATGAATGAATGAATGAATCTTTAATGGGTTGAGAATTAGGCTCATTGAAGGCCTTTTTACAATTCTGCCCAACAACAACTACAATTTAAAAAGTAAAGTAACATCGAATTACAAAATAACATCAATATAACGATTTCATGCTTAAAATCTCTCTCTCTCTCTCTCTCTCTCTCTCTCTCTCTCTGTCCTCCCCGCCCCCCCCTCTCTCTCTCTCACACACACACACACACACACACACACACACACACACACACACACACACACACACACACACACACACATCTCGATCAACTGCATCGTTTATCAGCAGTACACTTTTTTTTTGTCTCCGGTAAGTATGTATAGTCAGGCTAATGTCTACGCATAGGTCAGTCATGAGTATCAAAAAGAAGTAACTTTACTTCATTTTTGAAAGCTGATAATTGGGAAATATTCCTGTGTTTTGCTGGAAGTGGATGGGGTGAGCTTAGTTTTGCTTAGAGAGAGAGAGAGAAGAGTGACCAGGACAAAGTAAGGTTGAAAGAAACGTGGTCTGGGCGACAGAAGTGACAGCAAGGTCTTAGGCGTAAAAGACAAGCTGAGAAAGAAAGACGGAGTTCGAAACCCAGAAGTGGGTGAAAGAGACAAAGAAGATTTCTACGTCGATTTCCCAGAGACGACCACGGAGACCCAGTCCTGGAACCTGGTGCCAGTCAACCAAGGGCGTCACCATCACCCAGTGCTGAAGGAAACTTGAAGTGACTTGTTCGAGAACTGTGGTGTGGTGTGGTGCGTGTGTTTCTGTTTGTGTGTGTGTAAACCTGGCTAGGTAAGAAGCCTTTTTGAGTACATAACCCGGGATTAGGAAGCATTGATCTCTTATGTTTTGATTATTCCATTTTGTGTAATCGGATTTTTCAGGTGTAATCATAAACAGCATAGAAACTGTATTTCGTGTTCTCAGTCGTGTTAGGAGAGAAACGATGTGTGACATCCCATCCCCAGAGAGAGGTGAATGGTTGGTGGGTGCATGAGTGCGCATATGCGTGTATGAGTGCAGAGAGAACTTTGGCGTGTTAAACCTGACTAAGTACATCAACTTTGTTCACTAAAAGCAATACCATCACGATTTCTCCCGTCCTGGACGAAGACAAATTCCACAGTTAAAGCAGAAGCCTCTCTAACATTCAAATTTGACTGGACCAGAAACAAAGACCCTTCAAAGACTTAAGCCGCACTAACGTGGCAGTCTAGTTTACTGATAAAAGTTGCGGACATGACTGTTAAGTAAAAAACAAAAAAAAAAACAACAAAAAAAAAACTTTACCTGTCACAATCCACTTTCCACATGTCTGTTCCTAGTTCCATCACCGAAACTGACGCGTCTCTTGTTAGGAAAATAGTCAATGAGAAGATTTCTAAAGAATAATGCCACCAGTCAGGCCGTTGAATCCATCCTAGGCTTTCTATCTGAATTTCAGAAAGACAACAACCCTGGACGTCATATTCCATCACCATGTTCCTGTCGTAAAGTCCATATTTCTCATTTCTTGCACTTGGTGCTTGATCGGGTCTGGTAGCTGCTCTTCCAACATACATGAAAGATATAAACCGTGTCTTCCAACATCAAGGATTTCATCTGTCTCCTTCTTCAAACAGTGGGAATTCCGATCATTTGCTGTTGACAATGGATACTGTGTACCTTTACACAAACTTTCCACGCAGCAATGGGCTGAAGGCCCGCTAACGTTTTCTTTCATGAAAAAAGAAAACACAATAAGAGACTAGATCACACAAGAGTGGGGAGCAGGTGGGGTACAGAGGAAGGGGGAAAGGGTAAGGGGATGGGGTGAGCTTAGTACTGATTTCAAAATGGGAGTTGCAGCTCTGGAGACAGCCAACCGGACAGCCCCAGTGACTACCATGACCGGCGTGGTCCACTCATACCGCAATCCCAGACCCAGATTCAGTTACTGTATAAAATAGCCAAGCTGATCACAAACTCTAAGGGCAAAACTTAAAAGGAAAATTATTGTGCTGCCGAATGAAAGAGACAAAAGACAAAGCATGATACGTTTTGACCTCTTCGGTCTTGTTCAGGCAAGACAACACTGACGACAATGAAATCGAAGAACAATCAATCATCTATCTATCTCCTCACAGTGAGCGCGAAATAGATGTGGAATGAACACAAGGCTGCTGGGTAGGAGACGCTAATGATAATCATAACGATGATGATAATAATAATAGTGAAGCTGATAAAAAAAAATGTTGAAAAATAATAATTCAGAGAGGATTACTACCACTTTTAGTAATAACATGATGATAGTAGTTGTGTTAGTAGTGGCTATATGTACAGAACGGAAGAAAAGAATGGGGTTAAATGATAGTCCAGCAGCATGGTTGTGGTGGCAACAGTAATAATGGCAATGATGATGTCTTGTGATTAGTCGGTCTCTTTTGTTTGGCAGTATGGTAATTTTTTCTTTGAAGTTTGTTTCAATTTCCACCTGCAGTCACCTCACTTTGAAACTTTACTTTTAAGGGCTATCGCTATACAGAAAGTCCTGTCAAAGAGGAAACAATTCAACACACACACATCATCATCTACAACATCCTTTACATAATGATTATACCACTGACTTCCTTATCCCTTTAACGTCCAATCAACCATAACTCTTTAGCTACAGAACCACTTGCAGTAGGTTATTCCTACTGTTGTGGACAGGGTTGAGCATAGTGACACGATGTTTTGGGTGAGTTGCTTTGGTTCTTGCAGGAGTCATTTCCATTGCTTGCACTAGTTGCAAGAATATAAAACTTTTTGTTGCAAAACAGTAAGTCATAGTGATAGAAGACAGTACTTTTGACATGATTGTGGCTGATATTGCAGCCCACAACACTGATTTGTTGACAGTTCTTACATACTTACATATATATATATATATTCAACCTTAAGCACCTAAACGTGGTGAGCTGACAATTATGTTCTGAAGCTTTGTTCTGCAGGTAAGTGACCTCAACAGTCTGTTATACATACCAATGATGTACAGATACATGCAGATCAATCTTCTACGACTGATCTTTATACAAGATTTGGTGCGAACTGGACTGGGTGACTAAAAGGTCAAACCATACAAAACCAAGCTTTAGGAGCTGCACCATCTAGTCCGTCAAACTTTTCACCCCAAGATTAAAAAGAAACACACACACTATATATATATATATATAGCTGAACAATTAAGCAGTGGGGGAAAACAAGTGCAGGCTAACAATTTTTCGGTCATTATAATAATGACTTCGCAAAGATTTGAACTTTTTGAGAAAAAAAAAATGGGGGAAATATATTATAAATATGAGAAACCCTTCACTGGCTGCCCGAGGGAACCATCGTGATCCCTTCTGAAGGCAGATCTATTTGTATTGCCTGCTCCTAGGCCTTTCGTCCGCTGGATCGGACTCATCAGGGAGACACGGCTGATTGTGTTGCACTCCTGGTGTCAAATAGAGACACACCACAGTCCATAATTCTGTGGTGTTCTCACCACCAAGAGTTAAAAATAGAATCCAACAGCACCCCAAAGCAGCCAGCGAAGGATAGTAAATGGAATGAAACGAAAGTGTGGAGAGGAAAAAAGTTGCTGAAAAACTAAAAGCATTATGCAAACAGTATAAAATGTAGGGGACAATCTTTGAGCCTATGCCTGAGGATCCATTCAAGGATACAAGGGAGATCAAAAGATATGGAACAGTCTGAGTGGTCAGCTCTGCTGTTCAATAACTCAAGCAATGTCAGTGGCTAAGAATTGTGCAGGACAACCTTTACTTGGATCTCCTAAGAGATGCAATCTCCCACTGATTGACCAAACAATATAATGCTGAACAATTAAGTAGTAATTAGTATATATATATACAGAAACATTACTGTGAGTGTGACACAAAACCACCTAAAAAAAAGTTTGCTTGTAAAAGTAGTTTTATGATATACTTACCTGTCTGGCCCAGCCAACAACAGAGCCCTTTACAGCTATCACCACATGTATTTCATATCTCTTTCTCTCTCTCTCTCTCTCTCTCTCTCTCTATATATATATATATAAAATATATATATAAACAGTATATCGCACAGTAAACAAATTTTTTGTTAAGAAAAAAAAGACGAAAAGAAAGAAAAGAAAAGATGGAGACAAAACCAAAATTTACACACACACAAATTCCAGAGGATCTTAGTACGACAAATACTAAAAGCTCCATCAACCAGCACCTCCACACACTGGACCTAAGACTCACCAGCATGCACAATAAAGAAGGCCTCCACAGCAGGCTGCAGAATGAGCACAGCGTGATGATCTGGAGTGCGGGCCAGCTCCTTCAAGCAGTCTCCCAGCATGCTCCACAGCTCGTCCAGGTTCAGCTGCTCACTGAGGCGTGGCAACTGTGGGTGCTCCTCTTTTTTTGTCAGAACTGGGGCCTGCAATCAGAGACAGCAGAGTTTGACTGCGTCATCTCCACAGCTTCTTCATCTGGACTCCAAAAACAAAAAGAAAGATAGACATCATAGCCGCCTACCAAAACACCTCTCACATGCCAGAAAGCGAGAGACACTGACACTTTGAATTCTTTTCTTCTCATAACCTAAGATGGACTTCAGACGAAGAGGGGAGTGTCGGGGATGGGTTAGGGTGTCAGTGTCTCTCGCTTTCTGCTTTCTGGGAGCCGGAATAGCTCAGTTGGTAGAGCGCCTGACTCGTAATCTTGGTGATCCTGGGGTTGCGGGTTCGAATCTCCGCCGGGGCGTTTCGGTACAGGGGGATTTTTCCCTCGGAGTTAACATTAGTTCTGACTCCATTTCCCATACAGTCCTTCGAATGAGACTATAAACCGAGGATCCGTGTGTGAACGCACGCATAATATCTTGCACACACGTAAAATCCCATCACCAACTTTCGGAAGAGTAGGCCAGTTTGGCCGTTGGTATGGATGACAAGTTACACATAGCATGCACCCTGCGTGAGAAATGGTAAGAATGAAGGAAGTAAAGAAACTGAGTGAACGATATTGACTGGATGACACAGGAAACGACTGAATGAAGCGCCAGCTGGCAGCTCTTCAGTCGGCACTACCCAGGTAGGCAGCCCGTTGTGTAAACGAGTGTTGATTGTAAAGCGCTTAGAGCTTGGTCTCTAGCCGAGAATAGGCGCTATATAAGTATTCATTATTATTATTTATTATTATTATCGTGTGAGAGGGTGAACATTGTCAACGGATGGGGGTGGGGAGGGGAGGGGGGGGGGGGTGATCGCAAAACAAGGACGGCAGTGCCACGTTATCTGTGTGCCTGTACATGAGCTTGGACAAAGATTTCACACCTCTCAAGGTGGGTTAATGTTTAAGGGGCAAGGAAATTTGTGCCCCTCTGTTATGTTCATGTCTCTAACACAAGAATGAAAGAAAGAAAGAAAGAAAGAATGAAAGAAAGAAAGAAAGAAAGAAGGGGAAAAAGGTAGAGCAAAAGAATTTTTTAAGCGAAAACAGTTAAATGATTTTGACAAAACTTGAAACCGTCTGAACGTTTCGAGTTGGAATTGCTCAACTTGACTGAAGGTCACCATCAAGATTAAGATCAGGCGAGAAGTGAGTGGGAATGGGAAGACGGAAATCAGTCTGATGTTCCTCTGACATGGATAACCAATCACATTAAGACTGTGTTTTTCCTAATTATTTTTTACATTATTGCTTTCGTTTATACATATATAAATAATAAATTAATAAATTTCAAAGGTAAAGTAACTGAGCACCATTCCAGCAGTTTTGAGAGCAGCTTGGTGTTGCAATGACTGCAAGAAATATTGAATTATAAACTAATTGAATTATAAACAAAGCTTGCTCTTATGTCTTAGATTGAAAGAATAGGGGAGATAAGTTTTCATATCTGCAAGGGTAGATAATTCTGACTAACTAACAGTATGTGCTTGAGTAGGTGAATGGGGAATAATAAATGCTTCTCAAAATGAGCCTTCAGCAAGCTTATAGTCTCCAAGCGGGAGATTGATTTACCAAAAGAAAAGCCCACTGACGAGAAACATGTCTGAAAAACAGCTTTTTCAGGATTAGTGGTCAGAGATGAGAGATCGAGGGTCATACGAAAGAGCACCTGTCTACAAGCACAGGCGACAAATTCTCAGTAAGTGCTAAAATGAAGTGGTCCAGAACAGCGGCTGTACATTGCCAAACATCTGTTGTTTTTCAGAAGGAGAGACAGAAAGAAAAAAAATAGAAAAGAAAACAAAAAGCGGTTTGCCCTTCACCGAAGGTCAGGACTTCAACAGAATGAAACTGAAGGCTTCAGAGTGCAGTGAATTCTCACAAAGCTTTTTGGGATCGATTTCAAGACATTCTCAACACAATATGACTTTTTTCTGACCTTAAGCTTTCTACAAGTCGTTAAGAGTCAAATCAACGTTCTGACATTTGCAATTATATCTTCATAAAAGAGGGTCTGGAAATCTCCCAGACCCAGACTACAACAAGGAGTAAAACGATTACGGCCATTCTGTACCCGACTATAGAATGGTCTTTGCCATTTTATACTGGGGTGGACGGGGAAGGGAGGGTAGAGAGAGGCGAGGGGGGGGGGGAGAAAGGAGATGATTAAAGATGGCCTAGGTAATTTCATAGCCTCTGGCCCAAGATATTTCCCCCAACTCTGTGTCTCAAATTCACCCCCACCAAAACCCACCCCCACCCCCCACCCTGCTACTGACTAAAATCCATAACACAATAGCATAGCATCTCCACTCGAAAAGACTGCAGTGGTCGTTTCTGTGCGGCCAAGATATTGACGTTCGGGGAGCTACGTCTTAACTGCCTAGATGTGTGTGTGAGTGTGTGTGTGTGTGTGTGTGTGTGTGTGTGTGTGTGTGTGTGTGTATGTGTGTGTGTGTGCGCGCGCGCGCGTGTATGTGTGTGCATGTGTATGTGTGTGCATGTGTGTGTGGATGTGTGTGTGTGTGTGTGTGTGTGTGTGTGTGTATGTGTGTGTGTGTGTGTGTGTGTGTGTGGTGTGAGTGTGTGGA
>CM065721.1:69790375-69791658 GCA_033310375.1 Conus canariensis
GTGGTTAGCGCCGCGCAATCCGAGCTGGGAGGTCGTGGGTTCGATTCCCATCGGAGCCATTTGTGTGAATTTTTTTTATGCCCCGGCCGGCTTTTACCCAGAATTGGTTTTGCTACGGGCTCAGCTGGACCACACAGTTGAGATTCATCGACTTAATGGATGCGTCTCCAAGAGTGTTGCTCAAATTTCCTGACCAACACTGCAGGCGTCTGTATCTCTCGGGCCTGGTTGACGCCGGGATATATTATGAAAGTAAGCGTAGATACAGCCCTGTCGTGCAGTCTCAATCTTAAATGGAAATCCAAAGCATCATCTTCATCATCCACATCCTCATCAATAAGCATTATATTTATCTATTTATCTATATAACCTGTCTATCTATCTATCTATCCATCTATCTGTCTATCTATCTATGTGTATGTATATACAATCTTAAATTCTGTGGCCCTTCATACCCCTGCTTTCTTGGTTACCTCAGTTTTGATCATCTCTCCACGTCTACGGCCTTGGCTTGATTCCGTTGGGGTCACCAGTATTGGCAAATTCATGGTGGTCGTCGTTGGACGGACGTGGTGGCGCCCATTGGAGGGAGAGCTCACTCACGCCGGCTCTTCGATTAAGCCATTATTGCCGTCAGTAGGGGGCTTAGAAGGTCGTGTCCTGCGTATGTTGGATCACAACAGGCGCCACTGAACACCACCGAAGTGACTCGGCAGCAGTGCAGTGTCTCCTCCGATGAGTTGGCTCTTGACGACTTGAGATTGACTGCTCCCTGTGGATTGCCGGTGTCGGGGCTGTAGCGGGTCGGGCCGGGCTGTGGCTGTGGACGGGGTGTCGGAATGAGCGGCGTGGCTGCAGTGCCACTGAGGAGGCACAGAGGTTGGGAGAGCAACAAAAAAAAAAAAAAAAAAAAAAAATCTCACGGCCACGCCGCTTTGGGAGTTGGAAGGGCGTGGGGTGGGGTGGGTGTAGGGGTTGGGAGGGAGGGGTGTGGGGATGGTTGGTGGTAAGGGTGGGATGGGGAGGGAGGGGTGTGGGAAGGGTTGGTGGTAAGGGTGGGATGGGGAGGGAGGGGTGTGGGAATGGTTGGTGGTAAGGGTGGACGGGGAGGGAGGTTATGAGGGACAGCAAGGGTGAAGGGGACGGGGTTTAGGGTAAAAAGATATTTCCGCTGCTCAGAAAAACTTATTTTGAAAAGAAAAAAAGAATAGGTGTATATCTGAAAGCCTCGGTTTAAGTTTCGGTGTTATCAAAGAGGCGTCACCGCGTGCGGACTAGTCCCT
>CM065721.1:69791758-69821758 GCA_033310375.1 Conus canariensis
AGGAATTAATTTCTTACATACTCGTGTACACTGAAAAAATGAAAGTCAATTTGGACCCCTATTCGTTAGTTCACAAATTCTCTTAGTAAAAACGTTCTTTATGTTTAGTACAATCGTTTTAATAGTCTTTTCGCTTGTAGAAAAAGGGTTTTTGAGTTATCGGCAGCAGAATTAAAGATGAGGGACTGTTTTTTTTGACGATTTACCTTAAAATTTGTTAATGGCTTTCCAGTCGTTTTTAAATTTTTTTTTCAAATGAAATAGGTCGCAAAATGTTTTTTACGAGCAGACCTTTTATAGCTGTAACTTTGTTCGCTATTTTTTAAAAACTTTTTATCTTTTCCTGTTGACTTAAAAGTTTTCACAAATTTTAATAGCAGCATTTAAATTTTTCATTTTAAACCCTGGTGGGGTTTTTTTCGGGTTTGAAAAGTTTGATTTAGACAGAGACGAGAGAGAGAGACCACAGAAAGAGAAACCGCCAGAAGCAAAACGATAGGGGAGAAAAACAGAAACAAAGAAACAGAAAGAGGGCTGGGACCCCATCACATCGGGGAAAGGTAAGGCAACTGGAAACGACCGAAGACACAGACCCCCCAACCCCCCACCCCCTTCACCCCCCCCCAGCCTCCAAGAAAAAAAGAAGAAAAGAAGAAGAAAAAAGAAGTTGTGGAAAAGAAGAAGAAGAAGAAGAAGAGGAAAGAAGAAGAAAAAAAGAAAAAGAAAAAAAAGAAGGGGAAGAAGAAGAAGAAAACAACAACAACAACAAAACAACAAAAAACAACAACATAACAGCAACAGAAAAAACAACAAGAAAACATACCCAGTTTCCTTTTTGGGGTGGTGGTCGGGCAAAAATTTCCCAAAACCGTAGTGATCCCCCTACACCACTGAAAAGAACCCGGGCCCATTCAAAAAGAGCAAAGGCATTTTGTATTGGGGGGAAAGTCTTTTTACACAGTGGGAGAAATTTTACAGGTGACGACGTTGTCCGCCCATAAACATCGAATTAAAAATCTTTTCTAGGTGTTGGGATGTGTGCCTTTAAAGACGTAAACGTCTTTTCGTGTGTTCCATGAAGACCTTGTTCCAAGATGTTCCACCCAATGTGATTTTTTTCCCATTGAAATCTGCAATCCTTCATCCGATCCGACTTTTCCTTTTTAATAAAAATCGGCATCCTTCATCCGATCCGACTTTTTAAAAAATGAAATCGGCATCCTTCATCCGATCCGACTTTTTTTCAGATCAGTTTTTAGTTTAATTAAGCGCTTGAATGGTCTGGATTTTTCGTCTTGGCGTTTTACTGCTTGCAGCCCTGATGTCATCCTCGTAATCCGCTGGGCTACAAATATCATGACTAGACTTGAGAATGTAGATCATGAAATCATCATCCATCATCGTCGTCGTCATGTTCATGTCCCGTGTTCCACACAGGGCTGTACTGTTCACGTTGACTGTTCCAGACTTGTTTTTTTAATGCCTCAGTTGCATGCAGGTCATGGAGCACCTTTCTTTTCTTTCTCTATTTTTTTCCCCCCCCCCCCCCCCCCCCCCCCCCCCCCCCCCCTTTTTTTTTTTTTTTTTTTTTAAAGTACTTCACATGCCTCTTTTCACTGCCGTTATGCTAAAGCCTACAAAACGTTTGTTAGGCCTCTGCTGGAATATTCGGCATCCGTCTGGGACCCCTATGAGAAGCAGCACAAGGTGAAGTTAGAAAAAATCCAGAGTAGGGCAGCCCGCTTTGTGCTGAACCGCTACCAACGTACCGCCAGCGTTACCAACGTCTGCAGACTCTAGGTTGGATGTCCCTTGAGGACAGAAGGAAAAAAGCAAGGCTCTCCATGTTCTATAAAATCAACAACATCTTAGTCAGCTGCCCGAGGTTGGAACAGCAGCTCCAACCTCCCAAGAAGAGAGAGCGACGAAGTCACGATCAGCAGTTTAAACAATTAGCTGCAGACACCGACTACCGGCTGATGTCGTTCCTCCCAAGAACAATTGTGGACTGGAACTCCCTCCCCCAGGATACTGTTGATGCCAAAACCCCAGACACATTTGTGTCACGGGTCAACAAGCATCTTCAGTAGATTTCTACATAAAGCTGTCTTGTTGTGTGCATGGATGAGTGGAAGGATGTTGCGGGCCTGAGCTGCCTACTGCAGCCTGGGGCCAGCTAGTCCATAGTAATGGAGGAAAAGCGACCGTGGTAGCCTGCTGGCAGCTCCGCACTTAGCTTTTACCTCTTTTCTTTTTTTCTTTTTTTTTTTTGTGTGTGTAGGCTAGTGAATAGGCAAGATAGGGGTGGGGGGTGTCACTTTGTGGTATGAATGTGAGTAATTTCATGTTAATGAAATAGGAATGAGAATATTTTTTTTAAGCAGATCCCCCATTTCACAGTCTCAAAATAATCAGACATGTTGATTGTGGAGACTTTACGGAAGAAGAAGAAGAAGAAGTTTTCCCTTCCCTTCCTTTTTAAATTGTTTCTTCCTACTTTTCTGTTTTTCTTTTGTTTGTTTGTTTGTTTTTTTTTGTTTTTTTTTTTTAATAAAGACTAACTCATGCTCACCATGCAATGTCTGTGTTATTTACAATGACCTGTCTGCCCATCCAACGAACATCTACGGCCTTTGGTAACTTCCAAGGCGAAGGTCTTGTTTGCTGGCATCATGTCTTGCTGCCTGGATCAGTCGTTTTGTTTCATGCTCCTATTGGAAACCTGCCCTTTTCTCTCGCGGGTACAACTGTCCTAGACCAGCTCTCGTCTGTACATGTGAAGCTCATAAGAGTTAAGGATGTTGGAAGATTTTCAAAAACTGAGTCATAACTGACGATAATAAGGATTTGGGAAGTTGGGGGGGGGGGGGGGGGGGGGGGGGGGGGGGGGTAAAAACTGAGGCAGTTTACTTTTGAAGCTCACAAGAATTAGGGAAGTAGGGAGATTTAACAAAAACTGAGTACGTTACATCTGAAGATAATAAGAATTAGGGAAGCAGAGAGGTTTTCAAAAACTGAGTCAGTTTATATCTGAAGCTCATAAGAATCAAGGAAGTAGGGAGATTAAAAAAAACTGAGTCAGTTTACATCTGAAGCTCATTAGAATCAGGGAAGTGTGGAGATTTAAAAAAAAAAACTGAGTCTTTTTTCTTCTGAAGCTTACAAGAGTTAGGGAAGTTGGGATATCTACAGAACAGAGTGACTGGAGGCTTATAAAGAAGAAACTGAGCAGGGAAGTAGGCGTGTTTACAACATACACCTACCTGCACACGTGGGTCTGTCCACGGGTCTCCAAAGTAACACAGTATTGTTTGTGAGGCTGAAACGTAGACCTTACAAGTCTAAAACGAATACAGTTATAAAAGTGAAGATGAAAGCAGTTCAGTAAAGCAGAACCTGCTACAGATATATCATCATCATTCAATCATCATCATCATCATCATCATCATCATCATCACACACACACCACCACCACCACCACCACCATCACCACCACCACCATCATCATGTTCATTATCATTTTCATCTTCATCATAGCTTCCAGAACAAGACTGTCTACATGTCTGAATGTTGACAGCCCACTAAGACTTAAAAACGCAGGGAGATACAAGCCGAAAGCTCATCAAGTAGACATCACTTTACACACTGGGAGGCATTCGGCAAAACCCCACACACACACACACACACACACACACACACACACACACACACACACACAGAGACAGACAGACAGACAGACAGAAGACAGACAGACAGACAGAGAAAGAAAGAGAGAGAGAAGAGAGAGAGAGAGACAGAGAGAGAGAGACAGAGACAGAAAAGAGTATGTAGTCAAAAAGGAATGCTGAGAGACAGAGAGAGAGGCAGAAATCAGGCAGATGGGTGGTGTCTGTTACCTTTGTCACTGGCCAAAATCTCCTCCACCAACTCTCTGGCTTTCACCACTTTCTTCTCCGCTTCTGCTGTCAACTGTCAGGAGGGCAGGGGGGGGGGGGGGGGGGGGAAGTTGAGATGACACCAGTGTGTGTGTGTGTGGTGTGTGTGGGGTGGGGTGGGGGGGGTGTCTGTGTGTGTGTTGTGTGTGTGTGTGTGTGTGTGTGTGTGTGTGTGTGTGTGCGTGTGTGTGTGTGTACACGCGCGCTTGCTGGTGCGTGCGTGTGTGCGTGTGTGCGTGGTGTGATGTATGTTGTGTGTGCATGCGTGCGTATGTGTGCAAGTATGTGTGTGTGTGTGTGTGTGTGTGTGTATGCGTGCGTGCGTGTGTGTGTGTGTGGTGTGTGTGTGTGTGTGTGTATGTGTGTGTGTGTGTGTGTGTGTGTGTGTGTGTGTGTGTGTGTGTGTGTGTGTGTGTGTGTGTGCAGCGCATGTGCATACATATACAAATAAAGACGCAGAGAGAGAGAGAGAGAGAAGAGAGACAGACAGACAGACAGACAGACAGACAGACAGACAGACAGAGAGACAGAGAGAGAGATTCGGGAAGAATTGCATAAATTATGTGTGGACTTGATATTACATTTAGTCACAGGACAAAAACGTGTTCAGCAAATTCATCTCTGTCATGAGTGAATCCAACATGTCTTGAAGAAGTGTACTGACAAACAATATCATATTACTAGTAGTTGGACATTTAAGCTTACTTTAATTATTTACGCGTGTTGTTATTGCTGCTGTTGTTTTCATTATTGTTGTTTTCCGTCTTCGACCGAATTGTTATTGATCGTCGTCGTCGTCGTCCTCGTTGTTCTTGTTGTTGATGGTAACAACATACACACGTTTTCATAGGTCTTTTTTGTTGTTGACGTTGTTAGCATAAAAGCACACGCACGCACGCACGCACGCACGCACGCACGCACACACACACCACACACACACATACACACACACACGCGCGCGCGCGCGCGCGCGCGCGCGCGCACGCATCATTCGCTTTTCTCTGTCTTCTGTCTATTGTCACCTTTTATCTTAGTGAACAGACGTTAAACTGCAGATGGAATGGAAACGACAGACTGACACCAACCAGGAACCTACCTTGATCAGGTACTGTCCCTTTCCCAGTTGCATCAGATCATCCGGAGACAACGAGTTCCCGTCCACCGAGATGTACTGTTGAAGACAAGACATCAGGGTTGTGATGAGTGCAGACTGACAAGATGTCCACAGAGATGTCTTGTTGAAGAAAAGACACCAACGTTGTGCTGAGTGTATGTAATTTAATAAAATATCCATGGAGAGAAAGGCTTATCACTGCAGCAAAGAGTTCAGTGTTGCGATGATTGCGAACTGATAAAATGTCAATTAAGATGTAGACCTAGTACTACTACTGAAGCAAAAAAAAAATCAATATCGTGATGACTAGGGACTAACGAATTGTTCGTTGAGATGTAGACTTACTACTGAAACAAAGCCATCAGTGTTGTGATGTCTGAGAACTGACTAAATGTCCACGAGACAGAAGTCCACTGTTGAAGCACAGACGTCAGTGTTCTGTGAGGATTTGGCACTGACAAGAAGAAAAAAAAACCGTCCACCAAGCTAAAAGCCTTCTTTTTTGAACATTCAATTATTGTTTAATTCGTTATAAAGACCGTTAAATTCTTTATCAGAGCTGTGCTCCATAATCACATTGTAAGCAAACACCAATTTATATGACAATATAAGCCACCATGAAATGTAAAGTAAAAAAGTGTATTATATTATTCGAGTCAATATCCCATCATTAAATTCACATCAGAAAGTGGAGGGCAACTGTTTTAAAGTCACTGCAGTATGAATAATTTACTGGATGATATTCATGCAAGTGACAATATCATGCACCCTGTTAATATCAAATAGCACATGAAGGCACATACAATTTGTCGGTTCTTTACTTGATCATAACATTACTTGATCATAACTTTACTTGATCATAACGGCCATTCAAGGTTTCAAACCTGTTCCAAATTCATGAAACATTTCTTTACGTTTTCCCACACCTAAGAATGTTCATGATTAGTAACACAAAAGTAAAAGCTTTTTGCTTGGCAAGGAAATAAAACAACAACTCGGCGTAGTCTTAAGTAAGAATTAATTTAAACGTCTACCAAGATACATATATATATATATATATATATATTATATATATTATATATGTATATATATATATATATATATATATATATATTATATATACCGCTGAAGCAAAACATCGATGATATGTTGAGTATCAACTAATTCCAACTCCCACCAAGATACAGGACTACCGCTGAAGCGAAAACAAGCGTTACCTTCTTCTTCTTCTGCGTACGCAGGCTGATAATCCTGCGGAAACCCCTGTATAGGGAGTGAAGTTTTGTGTGTATAACCGTTTTTTATCCCGCCATTAAGGCAGCCATACTCCATTTTCGGGGAAGGTGCATGCTATGTGCAACGTGTCATCCATACCAACGGCCAAACTGGCCTTTCTCTTCCGAAAGTTGGTGATGGGATTTTACGTGTGTGCAAGATGTTATGCGTGCGTTCACACAAAGAACCTCGGTTTATAGTCTCATTCAAAGGACTGTATGGGAAATAGAGTCAGAACCAATGTTAACTCCGAGGGAAAAATCCCCCTGTACCGAAACGGCCTGGCGGAGATTCGAACCCGCAACCCCAAGATTACGAGTCCGGCGCTCTACCAACTAAGCCATTCCGGCCCCCAACAAGCGGTATGATGAGCACGAATCAATGGAATATCCACCAAGCCAAAGGAAGGACATTAGTGTTGTGATGACTGACAACGAATTAATTCACCATCCGCCATGATCTAAGCCTACCACTGAAGGAAAAACGTTGGGGTTGTGATGACTACGAACCGAGAAAACGTCCATCAAGATAGAAGCTCAGAGCCTACAGCTGAAGCGAAATTGTCCAGTGTGCACTAAAAAAATTGAAAAATTTCAACAGCCCAGGTCCAGATGGATTTACAGTAGAATTCTATAAATGTTTCTTTTCTGATTTAGGTACATTTCTTGTGCGTTCTATTAATGAAGGATTCAAGACAGGCCAGTTATCTGTCACTCAACGCCAGGGCACTATTACTTGCATTCCAAAAAGCCGAAGCGATTCATTAAAAACTGGCGTCCCATTTCCATTCTAAATGTAGCATATAAGCTAGCCTCTGCATGTATTGCTAACTGGCTAAAAAGCGTTTTACACAAAATTAAACATGAAAGCCAAAAAGGCTTCCTAAAAGGCCGCTACATAGGAGAAAATATTTGCCTAATCTATGACACATTAATATATGCAGAAAAAGAAAACATTCCTGGTCTATTACTTGCTATTGATTTTGAGAAAGCGTTCGATAGTGTATCTTGGATTTTTTTTTACAGAAATGTTTACGATTTTTCAAATTTGGCCCTGATATGATAAGATGGATAAGCACTTTTTATACAAATATTTCCACATGTGTGTTTGTCAGTGGTCGATATTCCTCTTGGTTCTCCATAAAAAGAGTAGTAAGACAAGGTGACCCAGCCTCACCTTTCCTTTATCTCATTTGTGCTGAAATTCTGTCAATCATGATGCATACTAACACTAATATCAAAGGGTTAACCATCAATGGTAGAGAGGCTCTGATTTCTCAGTTTGCTGATGATACTGCTCTATTTCTGGATGGAAATGAAAGATCATTCATCGAAGCTTTTCAAGAATGTGTGGGCTAAAAATAAATCTTGATAAAGTCCAGTAGTATGGCTTGGACGAAGAAGAAACTGTGGGATTCAGTACATGAGAGACAAAAACTTCATTTGGGACCCCGGAACATTTAAAATTCTAGGAATCAAGTTCTCAACAGATACCAACTCTATAGTTAGACTTAATTATGAAGACAAATTCAATGCCATGAAAAGAATGATGAATTACTGGAAAAAAGTCAGCTAACTCCATTTGGAAAAATAACAGTAATCAAAACACTAGTATTTTCAAAAATTGTGCATCTCTTGATTAATCTACCAGACCCCCCTGACAACTTCCTAACCTCCTTAGAAAAAACCTTTATACTTTCTTTGGAATGAAAAACAAAGTAAAACAAAAAAAGTCTATAGTGTGTAAAGAATATAGTAAAGGTGGTTTAAGAATGCTTAATATTAAATCGTTTTTGTCAGCGATGAAAATTAGCTGGTTGAAAAGACTGATGGAGGAATCCACTTGGAAAGAGTTTACTATTAATACGATACCAGAGTTAAAAATGTTGCATTGAATATACAAACACTATACAACAAAGAGTTGATAATCCTTTCTGGAAGGATGTACTAAAGCATTATAAGAAAATAGCTGCAAAGTCTTGTCCACATTCAGTTGATGAATTCATGTCTGAATGTATTCACTACAATCCTAATATTCTAAGAGGAAGAAAACCTGTGTTTCTACAAGAATGGTCTGACCATGGCATTTTTTTCATTAAGCAACTAATTAATGATCATGATGACTTGATGAACTATATGACTTCTGTAACAAGTATCCAGATACAAAAACTAATTTCCTTACATACGCGTGCATCCTGAATGCGCTTAGATCTTATGGTAGAAAGCGTAACATAACATTAACAAACAGATATAAATGCATAGACAACAAAGCATGGTTCTATATTTTTAAAAAAGGGAACAAATTTGTACAAAATATATTAAATGATCATGATGTTGACCCAACTTGAGTACAAAAATGGGACAGTGTATTTGATAATTCAAACTGGGAACACATTTTCTCTCACTGTTACAAAACATCTCTTGATTCACAGTTAAGATGGTTCCAAATCAGTCTTATACATAGGTTCCTTCCAACACAAAAATATTTATTTCTACGAAATATTATAAACTCTCCAATGTGCAACTTTTGTGAAGAAGAAGAGCAGTCGATAATTCACATGCTTTATAATTGTGAAGTTGTCCAACAGTTCTGGACCCAGTTTCAATTATTGCTAAGAGACAAATGCCAACACGCTGAAAATTTTACTGCTGGATAAAGAACTGATCAGTTTGGAACAAAAGCAATGTAAAGAATGATCAAGTAATAGATCTGATAATACTACTAGCAAAATTTTATATATACAAATGCAAACTACAAAGTGTAAAACCAGATATTAGAGCCTTTCTGCCTCTTTTGAAAAACAGACATATGACTGAGCAATGTGCATCGTCTATCAATGGAAACAGACATAACTTTGATGAAATATGGTTTGTGTATCTGCCTTTTTTTAGTTAAGATTTTCTTAATTCAGCAAATATGATCAATAATCTCATTACAAATCAAAAGTGTAATACTGATAGTGTAAAGACCAGATGTGGTACTATACTTAAGATATGGAGTGAGAGATTGAACTAGAAAGAGAGAGAAAGCTCTAGAGAGAGAGAAAAAAAGAGAGAGCAAGAGTGTGTATGATACATAATGATCTGAACTAGGTAGTAAGACTAAAAGAGAATGACAGAATATGTCCATTTCTTGACCAACTGTGTGTTATGTATATGTTATATTGCTGAATACTATGTCTATACATGTAAGCTTGTTCATTCTTAGGATATGCCTCTATATGGTACCCATATAGAGATTTGAATTGTATCAATGCACAATTTCGTGGTCTCCGTTGGTGGTGCCTTTTAACTGTCCTTGGGAACTTTCGATTAACTATTTCGGCCCAAGGTCAGTGGGGTGGGGTGACTACCATCAGGAGACTACCACCCTGTCTCTACCACCTACTTCAGTGTATTCATGAAGATTGTTGCAACTTCTTTCCTCTAGCTGCTGATTCTGCCCTCATACTCGTAAAAACTGTGACATAAAGAACTTGTGTGTGTGTGTGTGGTGGGGGGGGGGGGGGGGGGGGGGGGGGGGGGGAGAATGCCTGGGCTTGCTTTTCTTTCTTTTTGTTTCTTTCTTCAATTTCATATATGTAAAGTTATGGATATACTATGTTGCTATTTATCATTGTCCCCTTTTGCCTTGATTGGTCTTCCTTTGATACATAAAAAAGAAACCTCTTCAACTGAATCCTATTCACGTACTAATACATGTACAACTACATTTTTGAATTTAAAATCATTGTGAATGGATCATGACTGACAATGTGATATAACAAATGCTTATGTCGAAGAAGGAAATAAAATGTTTGAAAACGAAAACGTCAAGTGTTGTGAGGACTACGAATTAACATTACGTCCACCGGCGCCCTCCGGAGGGAGAGCTCACTCCCGCCGGCTCCGCGACTAAGCAATGATTGTCGTCAGTAGGGGGCTTAGTAGGTGGTGTCCTGCGTATGTTGGATCAGAACAGGCGCCACTGAATACCACCGAAGTGACTTGGCAGCAGTGCGGTGTCTCCTCAAGTGGGTTGCCTCGTGACGGCTTGACATTGACTGCTCCCTGTGGATTGCCGGTGCCGGGGCTGCGATGGGAGGACCAGGCTGTGGACGGGTGGTCGGAGTGAGCGGCGTGGGTAACCAAAAAAAAAAAAAAAAAAAAAAAAAAAAAGAAAAGAAAAGAAAAAAAATTACGTCCCCCAAGATGTATGCCCATTGCTGAAGCGAAAACGTCAGTGCCTGGATGACTACGAACTGATGACACGTCCGTTAAGATGTGCTCCTTGTGACGAAGCAAAGACTGTGTATGGGCTGCCTACCCTCCGAGAAAATGTCCATGGAAATTAGGCCTGATGTTGAAAAGAGGGCGGAAGTTCTATGATGACTATGACCTGAGAAAACGTCCACCCGAGATAGAAGCCTTTGATTGAAGCAAAAACATCCGTGTTGGCGCGGCAACGAAGGGATGAAACGTCTACTGAAATTGTTCGAAGGTTCCGGGGACCGGAATATAGAGCGCCGGACACGTAATTTTGATGATCCTGGGGTTGCGAGTTCCAATCTCCGCCAGGCCGTTTCGGTACAGGAGGATTTTTCCCTCGGAGTTAACATTGGTTCTGACTCCATTTCCGATACAGTCCTTTGAATGAGACTATAAACTGAGGTTCCGTGTGTGAACGCACGCACACATCTTGCACACTCGTAAAATCCCATCACCAACTTTCGGAAGAGACGGCCAGTTTGGCCGTTAGTATGGATGACACGTTACACATAGCATGCAACCTGTGTGACAAATGGAAAGAATGGAGGAAGTAAGGAAATTGAGTGAATGATATTGAACGATACTGACTGGATGACACGGGAAACGACTGACTGAAGCCCTGCTGGCAGCTCTTCAGTCGGCACTACCCAGGTAGGCAGCTCGTTGTGTAAACGAGTGTGGGTTGTAAGGCGCTTACAGCTTGGTCTCTAGCCGAGGATAGGCGCTATGTAAGTATTGATGATGATACACAGGGAGAGGGAAGGGAATGACGGACCACATACAGCCTCAGTACACGACACCAACGCTCTTTACTCTGACTTCAACAGCCGACAAAGGGACAGAAGCGGTGTGTGGACTAAATACAACTGGTTCATTCCTGCTGTCATTCATTCGCACAGTTCACATCATTTCACCCCAACAGGCTGTGCATACATCATGACATTATACATTTGTGCTTCATCCCGTGAACGCTTACGAGCGTGCATAACTCTGTGTGTGTGCGCGCGCGAGCACGTCTGTGTTTGTGTACGCGCGTGCTTCCGCATAATGTCCGTATAATTATGTGCATTGCTGAGAAGCAGAATGAGACCAGGGTGGAGACTCTGTGTGTGTGTGTGTGTGTGTGTGTGTGTGTGTGTGTGTGTGTGTGTGTGTGTGTGCGTGGTGCGTGTGTGCGTGCGTGTGTGTGTGCGTGCATGCGTGCGTGCGTGCACGCCTCTGTATGTAAGTAGTGAGTGAGTGAGTGAGTGAGTGAGTGAGTGTGTGTGTGTGTGTGGAGAGAGAGAGAGAGAGAGAGAGAGAGAGTGTGTGTGTGTGTGTGTGTGAGAGAGAGAGAGAGAGAGAGAGAGAGAGAGAGAGAGAGGTGTGTGTGTGTGTGTGTGTGTGTGTGTGTGTGTGTGTGTGTGTGTGTGCGTGCGTGCGTGCCTTTGTATGCGAGTGAGTTGGTGAGCGAGTGTGTGTGTGTGTGTGTGTGTGTGTGTGTGTGTGTGTGTGTGTGTGTGTGTGTGTGTGTGTGTGTGTGTCTGTATCTGTGTGTATGTGTGTCTGTGTAAGAGGCGGGGGAGTCGGGAGCGAAAAAGCAGGGTACATTAGCAACACATAAAAAGAGATCTAATGAAAACATCAAACACAGACCATTTCTTGACAGCGAGACACGCCAGACATTCTGCTGTGAGAGGCGAAGGCGGCGACGAGCTATTCAAAACAAAACACGAGACCTCGCTAGCGAGGAAGTCTGGTTTGCTGATTTGGCCCATTGTACGAGAGGCGTGATAATAGCAACGTCAAACCGCCCAGTGACAGGTCGGAGTTCGGGGTTATAGCAAAGGTCAAGTAGTAAGAACAAATCTTTTTAAAAAAAACATGTAATAAATCCACCAAACATGAACCAATAAATCACAAAACAAAACACGACGTGTTTCGATCTCTTAGGTCTTCTTCAGGCAGGATAAACAACACTCAGGACAACGAAAATGAGGAAAGAGCAATCACTTATCTGGTCAAATTCGGCGCAAGATTCAACGCCCATCTGACCATAATCATGTGATTGCTCTTTCTGCATTTTCGTTATCCCTGAGTATTGTTTGTCTTGCCTGAAGAAGACCTAAGAGGTCGAAACGCGTCGTGTTTTGTCTTGTGATGCGTTTGTTCATGTTTGGCGGATCTTTTACATAAACTTTGAACGATGTGTGTGCATACGTTGTTGTTGTTGCTTTGTTTTACGTCTTTCCACATTACGTGATATTGGACGAAAAAACAAAGTCGGGGCCGGGAAAAAAGGTTAACACAACGAATCAAAAGAATTAACTTATCTACAGCTGTAACACAAAGTAGAAAATCCACTTCATCAAAGATTAAAAAACAAAAAGCAAACAAACAAACAAAAAAAAACCCCGAAACATGTAACTCTTCTGTCTCATCTCACCACTGACTTATCTATTATAAGTATTTGCCAATTGGACTTTTAGCTAAGTGCAAAAAGAAAAGATACGTTTCACTTGCTGACAGGAAAACATTTTGAATAGGCTGTACAGACATATTTGGAATGCATTTTTACATTAAGTTACAAAAAAGAATGTGATCAGTCGATATGCTATGACCACATATACAATGTATATTTTTGACATACTTTGTTTTAAAACAATCCAATTTCCATCTACAGATCAAGGAACTTATCTCTGTGTGTGTGTGTGTGTGTGTGTGTGTGTGTGTGTGTGCGTGCGTGCGTGCGTGCGTGCGTGCGTGCGTGTGTGCATGCGTGCGTGTGTGTGTGAACAGATGAATATCGCCCTGGCTCTGTAAAAACATTTTTTTAGAATGTGAGAAAGATGATTTTATCCTGGAATTTGGAGTCAGTAAATTCGTTCAATGGCATATATCAGCACAAAAAAAAAAAAAAAAAAAAAAAAATGCATGACTTGTGGAATCCTTGCGTTTCTACGCCATTGGTAGGGCACAAGGATTTTGGAGTGAAAAGTCTGGCAGGCGACAGGAAAAGGAAGGGTCATGTGGATCGTGCTTGCACAGAAAAAAGAAACGGACATGAGACCTGCCTCATCCCCCGAAGTTGGAGTGTGGCTGCCTATGTGCCGGGGTAATCAGAAACGGTCACACACGTAATGTTCTCATCCCCAGCTGATGCATTTGTACCATAGTGTTCAAGTACTTCGGCTGTTTGGATGATCCCTAGAGTCTTTTAGCCAGGGAACGACAACAACAACAACAGACCTGCTTCAGAGTCAGTTATGATATGGGTTAAAGGGCTGGACTGTGCGATGGGTATGTTTTGGTACTGGCTGATCTGATGAGAAAAGCAAGGTGCAGCTTTGAGTATAATAGTGAATACACAGCGTTTGGGGCCTGACCTGTGACCTTGGACTCGGACGTGTACACAGCTGGTTCACACCACAGCGGACAGTGATAGAGTCGTATACCATTTCATCCCGAACACAGCCTGAGATCATTAAATTACTCATCTGAACAACTGTACCGCCATCGTTGTCTAACATGCAAACCGGTTCCGATGATATGCCAGCCATATCTCGTCAGTGTCTGGCTCACCTCGCCGAAAGATTGCTGACGCTTTCGCAACTCGCGAGAATCTAGCACCACCCTGCGTCTGTGAAACGCAGCCCAGTAGCGAGAGAGAGAGAGAGAGAGAGAGAGAGAGAGAGAGAGAGAGAGAGAGAGAAGGGGGGGGGGGGGAGTTACCTCAGTCGGTGTCTTGACGCTAGAAGCTGGTCTGACGTGCAGGTCAAAGAAGTAAAGAATGTGAAATGGACATGCTGTAAACATGTGCACGTTGATGGATTGTCAGCCCCTGTGTATCTATCTCTCTGTTACAACAAACGCACCATCTCACCTGCACTTTCTTTTGTCGTTCAAGTTCTCTGGTTCGTCCACAGGCGTTTCTTCGTTGTTGTTTTTGTTTGTTTGTTTGTTTGTTTAATTACGTGGAGAGGTGCGTTCTGTTGTTGCTGGTTTTGTTTTGTAATATTTGACATAAGTTTGAAGCCACTTCCCCATTCCCATGACTTCATGAAACAAGCTCCCCCCCCCCCCCCCCCCCCCCCCTTCCAAAATTTTGACCGGTGCCGATTTTGACATGACAAAAATTGAAGCCTGTCATTAAGTCTTGAAAACATGTACCATTTCTTGCTAAGTCTCACCCTTCTTTCTCCCCGTCTCTCTCCCGTATCCCCCTCCTCCTCTCACCCTGCTCCTAGACCTCTCCCACCCCCACCTCTCTCTCTCTCTCTCTCTCTCTCTCTCTCTCTCTCTCCCCCTCTCTCTCTCTCTCTCTCTCTCAAGTACATGTATGGCCAACAAAGCAAGGATACACTTTCTCCTCCACGTAGACGATTTCAGCAGGGGCGGTCACTGGGCTGGACATGTCGCTCTCCAATACTGTTACACACACACACACACACACACACACACACACCACACACAGATGAAGAAAAAGACAGAAAAAAAAAACTTCTACAAGTCAGGCGACTGCAAAATCCCACTCTTTGCTGCATAAAACGGTTCGACCACCACCAGAACAAAAGCTTGAAAACAAAGACCAGACTCATGTGTCCCAAAACAATGACACGAAGAGAAAACAAAGAGTCAGTGTACTTGTTTCGACTTACATGTCATTACTTCAATCCACAGTGGCAAGTGTCTGCAGTGAGACGTGACCTCATTTTTTGTTTGTTTCGTACATGAAGGGTGGGTCCTTTCTGTCCCTCCCCTCCCCCCCCTCTCTCTCACTCATTTACACACACACATGCGCACACGCGCGCACGCGCAAACACACACGCGCGCGCACGCATGCACGCACACATACGCACGCACGCACGCACGTACACACGCACGCACGTACGCACGCACGCATGCACGTACGCACGCACGCACAACACACACACACACACACACACACACACACACACACACACACACAGGCACGCACGCGCGCGCGCGCGCGCACACACACACACACACACACACACTCAACGGAAACAATACGATTACATAATCTCACTTGTTTACACGTGAGAGTCGAAAACCGGCAAAAGCAGAGATTCGCGTATCAACAACAATGATAGATAGCGGAAGACAACATAAGAAAAAAAAAGAAGATAACTTGTTTTTTTCCTTAAATGGTCAGACACAGTTGTTACGGATGGTGTGTGGTGCGTGTTTTGCTGTCTGACTCTCACCTGAAGAAGTTTGGATGCATGTACGACTTTTTCCCTACACACACCCACACCACACGAACATAGATAGCCAGGCAAAAAAGTCTCTTCCTTTCTGTTTGCTGCCTGAACCATCAAAAACATAACAAACACATGTTACACAATAGACAAAAGCAGACACGTCCATAAACTCACGCCACCACGATCAAGGGTTGCGCGCAACAACACAAGGTACTATACTGACATATCAAACGTTGTTGTTGTTTTTTTCTCTTGCGCAGGCCAAGCTGGCACCCACAGAAGTGTCACCACAGACAGTTCATGCACTTGACCGCGTCCGGCCCAAGTCGCACAGTCTTTACACAGTTCAGAAGCCGCCTACGGAAGCAGTTCGTGGAGTCCTTCCAGGGACTCCTACACAACAGAAGAATGCACGTCGTCAACTGACCACTCGTTCAGCCTCTCCACATCCCTCTGGATGGAGACAGCGGCTGGGCACGGGCTGTACCCCACACCCGGGGCCGTACATACATATCGTGGGTGACGGGGAAGTGACCTCCGTACCTCGTTGTAAGCTCGAAGGGCCGTTACTTGGGGATCCATATTTCGAGAGGAACCTTTAACCCCGTGTTTAGCAGTGGGTGAGGTGTGGGTAACGTACAACGAGGACAGGGCATGAGTTCGCCGTGGGTTAGATCAAAACAAAGCCATTGGACACTTTCAATGATCACGAACTTCACGCAAAGTTAAGATTTCGTCGTCACAACATCTTCCAGCTGATAGACACTCTCCGAGAAAACATTGAATTTGATTTGCACAGACTGAGACACAGAACTCGGCCTCCTGCTCTACAAGTGTGTCTGTAGCTCCCAAGTTTGTCTGCTACGATAGATGGCTTAGCTCTTGGTGTGTGTGTGTGTGTGTGTGTGTGTGTGTGTGTGTGTGTGTGTGTGTGTGTGTGTGTGTGTGTGTAGGCTAAATCAGTCTTCGTGCCTTTGTGTGTCACTGTTACTTTGTGTCAGTGTGTGTATGTGTGTGCGTGTGAGCGTGACTTCATCATGTTTATGGCCTTTTAATAGTTTTATCAAACTTGTTTTAGTTCAGCTGCTTTTTCAGTCTTTGTGTGTGTCTGTGTCAGCGTGTTTGCGGGCATGCGCATAAGGTTGGGGATTATTCTAGACATGTGCAGAAGGAGGGAATCCCTCTTTTTACTGACCTTCACCCTTTGATTTCTGGACACTTCGTAGGTAGAAACCGAGACAAAACCCAGAGAATATAGATACGAAAGTAGATTGCGCTGAACCCACACGGTTTGTACCCAGGAGGTCATCTCGTTGCAGAAGTAAGTTTACCGACGACATGTAACTACGGCCCCTTGACACTCAGCTCCATGTCGTACACGGGGGCTTCATCTACACCTGGGGGAACTGACTGCCAGCGAGGACCTGCCAGCATTCTGATGATTGACGCCCCAGGGAAGAAGATGTTCACCCCATCATCTCTGTCCAGCATTCTGATGATTGACGCCCAAGGGGAGATATTCACCCCATCATCTCTGCCCAGCATTCTGATGATTGACGCCCCAGGGAAGAAGATGTTCACCCCATCATCTCTGTCCAGCATTCTGATGATTGACGCCCCAGGGAAGAAGATGTTCACCCCATCATCTCTGCCCAGCATTCTGATGATTGACGCCCCAGGGAAGATGTTCACCCCATCATCTCTGTCCAGCATTCTGATGATTGACGCCCAAGAAAATATATTCACCCCATCATCTCTGTCCAGCATTCTGACGATTGACGCCCCAGGGAAGAAGATGTTCACCCCATCATCTCTGTCCAGCATTCTGATGATTGACGCCCCAGGGAAGAAGATGTTCACCCCATCATCTCTGCCCAGCATTCTGATGATTGACGCCCCAGGGAAGAAGATGTTCACCCCATCATCTGTGTCCAGCATTCTGATAATTGACGCCCAAGGGATGGACGGTGGGTAAGACCGGGTACAGCAAAATGCTTCTCTTTTTCAACAAGAGAAATCTGGATGCTCTCTTTCATGCTGTCGATGAAGAATCTGGTAATACCATGTTGTCTTCTTTCCCATGCCCCCCCCCCCCCCCCCTCTCTGTCTCTCTCTCTCTCCTCAGTGTTCAGTATCTAACAAACGATTTAAAGACGCGCATGCGAACGCGTCATTTCTACACAGAACATGCGGACTAAACTATTCAAAGAATGAGCGCATATCCCTTAAAGCAGAGAGAGAGAGAGAGAACAAACGAACGAAATGTTTATTGAGGGAAAGGATTAAGCACAAGTCACTGGCTTTTTTTTCCATTCAGCCCTCAAACAAAGGAAAGGTATCTAGAGAGAGAGAGAGAGAGAGAGAGAGAGAGAGAGAGAGAGAGAGAGAGAGAGAGAGAGAGAGAGCCTTCAGACTTAGATTTATCTTCAGTAGGCCATTGGCCCATTTGAAGTCTGAAGCCTGAGAGAGAGAGAGAGAGAGAGAGAGAGAGAGAGAGAGAGAGAGAGAGAAGAAGAGAGAGAGAGAGAGAGAGACAGACAGACAGACAGACAGACAGACAGACAGACAGACAGACAGAGAGAGACAGAGAAACAGAGACAGGGATTCACTCCAACTCTACGCAACCATGGAGAATGTCCTCTTCAGGCACAGCACTTGATCAGGTTAAGCTCCACACACCTCCCGTCCCGTCCACACAGGGCAACCAACCCCACAGCACGTGCTCACCCACGGTGACGAAGTCGTTGTCATCCAGAACGTCCTTGATGGTGTCGTCCGTGTCCAAGATGGCGCCGCCCTTGGCTTTGCGGACCTCGTAGACCTTCTCCGGGGCGTGGCCGGCGCTGCCCTTGCTGCGGTAGTATCGGCGGAGGGTCTCCTCGCCCAGCCAGGACACCTTCTCGCTGCCCTTGCAGGGCACGGCGAACCAGTCGCCCCTCACCCGCACCGACAGCTTCATGACTGGGGGCTGGGAATCTGGCGTGGGAGGAAGGAAGGCGATGAACGTGTAGAGTGAGTTCTGTTAAAACCCTCTGGCGCTTATGCTATGAAATGGTACTTTAATATGTATAGTGAGTTGTGTCAAGTTTAATGTGTATAGTGTGTTGTGTCAACTATAATGTGTATAGTGTGTTGTGTCAACTATAATGTGTATAGTGTGTTGTGTCAACTTTAATATGTATAGTGTGTTGTGTCAAGTTTAATGTGTATAGTGTGTTGTGTCAGCTTTAATGTGTATAGTGTATTGTGTCACAGTTTAGCGTATTGCACCCTATAATATGAAACTGCTACTTTAACATGTGTGTTCTGTCACAGTATACCTTATTGCACCCTATGACAAGAAATGGTACTTGAACATGTATAGTGTGTTCTGTCAGTATACCGCATTGCATGCTACGATATAAAATGGTACTTGAACATGTACGATGTATTATATCATAGTATACCATAGTACGCCCTATGACATGACAGGGAATGGTACTTGAACATGTATATTGTGCATTATCACAGTATACCGTATTGCACCCTATCATATAATATGAAAATGGTACTTGAACATGTATATTGTGAATTATCACAAATATACCAGTATGGCACCCTATGCTATGATGATATGGAATCGGAACTTGAACATGTACATTGTCGTCTGTATGAAATTTGTTCTTTCTTCCTTCATGTATTTGTTTCTGTAGAAGCTATCGACTGAAGACTGATGCTAGATCCGCATGATCTTGATGAGAACCTCCTCAACTTTCTTTTTCTTTCCAAACCGAAACATGAGGAGTTCAAACTTCGGAATGGAACGCAAGACAAAGTATCTTTACTGTCTTCAAGAGGCATATCAGTACGGGGTGTTGGTTTCCGCCTCAGAAAATTCGAGTCAGGTGTTTGGATAGTCCCATCCTCTTCATACCAGTAGCTGATACTTTACGGGACCGTTTGATAACCAGCATAGGAAGATGCCAAAATCAGTGAGAGAGTGCAGGGCAGGGAGGTGAGCGGAGGACGGGGGACGAGGAGGGGGGGGGGGGGGGGGGCGACGACCTAATGACCGGGGAGAAGAAGAAGAGAGTAAAGGAGGAGGGACTGTGGGGAGAATGGCGACTACGGGAAAGAGCAATATGATTAAAAATCTTCGAATTTAAGAACATAAGCCATCACATATTGATGTCGAATGATAAATATTGGTAACCATAGCTATTTGCGCACGACCACATGGTTTCATTATTTGAAGTCGTTTGATGTATTGCAAACGCATTAACTATCAAACAAATAGGGAGGGGGGGGGGGGGCGTGATTTTCTTGTTGTTCTTGTTTAAACTGTGTAAATTAAGGGGATGAGACAGGGCCACAAAAACATGCCTCCCCCCACCCCCTCCCCTCCGCCGCCACGCTCATTAGCGAAAGCAAAAGCACCCCCACGCCCCCATCCTCCAGCCACCAGCCCTATAGGAGTTGGAGGGGGCGGGGAGGGGGGAGGGGCTAGGATAGATGATTATGCCTGCCCCTTTCAAAGTGGAGGGAGGGGTGGGGCAGCTGATTCCCGCCCCCCCCCCCCCCCCCCCCCTTGATCCTACGCCACTGTGTAATGACCCATCACATTTCGCTGTACTTTCAAGCAGCGTGTGCAGGATACACAAACTGTGTGCAGGATACACAAACTGTGTGCAGGATACAGGATGCACAAACTGTGTGCAGGATACACAAACCGTGTGCAGGATGCACAAACTGTGTGCAGGATACACAAACTGTGTGCAATTTATTCATCTCGTTCTCTTGAAGCTATTATTAACAATAACGGAATTTTTTTTTAAATCAAATTCTGAATTTTCACAAATGTCTTTTTCACACACACACACACACACACAAAGATAAATAAACAAGCGGGGTTTACTAGGACATTCGTCATAATTTCAAACAAAAACAGAATTGAGACCACTGATCTTTGCGCATACTTGTATGGTTTCTTCTCAGTCCATGATTACCTTCCATGTGCATTAGAAGATGCAGTTCTTCTTTGAAATAGTTTTGTTGCCACTGTACTGAAGACCGGAAGGTTATGTCCAAGTTCGGAACAAACGGCCACTTGCAGCGGATTTCTAGATGCGGTGGTCATCCTCAGCCGAATAAAAAAAAGGTTAAGCCGCATGAGCGACGTTGGCGGCGAGAGAGGTCATGTTTCTCAGCAGTTAAATGAAGCGTTTGAACTGTGCTCAGCATACGAGCCTCCACCCCCCCCCCCCCCCCCCTTCCCCCCAGCTTGGCGAAATATTCGCTCTTCCAACATTAACGCTTTACAGCTATGTTTGAGAAAAGCATTTCCATCTGGCCACAGTG
Organism: Conus canariensis; assembly: GCA_033310375.1. Classification (NCBI taxonomy): domain Eukaryota; kingdom Metazoa; phylum Mollusca; class Gastropoda; order Neogastropoda; family Conidae; genus Conus; species Conus canariensis. Next base: position 69,812,871 of record CM065721.1, read on the forward strand.
CTATTATCAAGCAGTAGATTGTCTTTAGAGATATGCTAACTTTGTTTGGGATTTTTTGTGCTTTGTGTTTGTTCTTCCAACTACTTTATCTGGTTATTTCTTCGGTTTTGAATTACGGTTGAAGAACAAGAAGGAAATGACAAACGGCCGTCTGAAATTCAGTCTGCACACAATGAAGGATCCCGATATTGCTGCACAATTGCAAGTGGCCTCAGGATGATGAAAATCCGCCCCACTTCTTCTGCTGGAAGACAGCCTCAAAGCCTGCACAGACCATTTCAACCAAGTGAGGACTGAAACATCGACAGAGGTCCTGGAGGTAAGCCATGGAAACCGTAACCATGGACCGCAGGCAATATCTTCGAGCTGTGAGGCACTAGCAGGAGCATAAACCATTCAAGAAGACTTGGGGCCTTGGGGCTGGGATGGAGGGGGGGGGGGGGGAGGGCGGGATACAGCGCTATAAACAAGAGGATCGGTGGGAAAATGAAGTATATGAAGTAAAGCTGGATCGAACTACAACGTGAGGACATGGAGAAAACAAAACAAAACAAAAAAGCACACACACACACACACACACACACACACACACACACACACACACACACACAACAACAACAACAACAACAACAACAACAACAACAATAACAAACAACAACAACAACGACGACGACGACACGAAAAATCTTAAAAGATTGTAGAACATTTTATCAAACAAAAGCAAAATAAAGTCCGCACCATTCAGAACAAAGTCGGTAACTGTCTCACGAAGGAAGAAGACATCATAAAAAGATGGACTGCATAGCACTCTGAAACTCGGCAACGAACAGAGCAAAGGGCACCCAGAGAGGCTGATAGTACAGAGCAAAGGGCGCCCAGAGAGGCTGATAGAACAGAGCAAAGGGCACCCAGAGAGGCTGATAGTACAGAGCAAAGGGCACCCAGAGAGGCTGATAGTACAGAGCAAAGGGCACCCAGAGAGGCTGATAGTACAGAGCAAAGGGCACCCAGAGAGGCTGATAGTACAGAGCAAAGGGCACCCAGAGAGGCTGATAGAACAGAGCAAAGGGCACCCAGAGAGGCTGATAGAACAGAGCAAAGGGCACCCAGAGAGGAACAGAGCAAAGGGCACCCAGAGAGGCTGATAGTACAGAGCAAAGGGCGCCCAGAGAGGCTGATAGTACAGAGCAAAGGGCGCCCAGAGAGGCTGATAGTACAGAGCAAAGGGCACCCGGAGAGGCTGATAGTACAGAGCAAAGGGCACCCAGAGAGGCTGATAGTACAGAGCAAAGGGCACCCAGAGAGGCTGATAGTACAGAGCAAAGGGCACCCAGAGAGGCTGATAGTACAGAGCAAAGGGCGCCCAGAGAGGCTGATAGTACAGAGCAAAGGGCGCCCAGAGAGGCTGATAGTACAGAGCAAAGGGCGCCCAGAGAGGCTGATAGTACAGAATTCATCAAATTAGGTTGACCTTGCAATGCTCCGTTAAAAAACAAAAAACAAAAAAAAAAAAGAACAAAAAAAAACAAACAAAAAAAACTGTGCATGTAGTGACATCACTGAATTGTGGGAAAGGTGAAGGCATCAACAACAACATCCCTGCAGACGTTTTGAAACATGTTGGACAGGCCTACTGCAAACATGTTGGAGACGCCTACTGCAATTAAACACACACACACACACACACACACACACACACACACACACACACACACAAGAGAAAATTGGCGCACTGGGGAGAGTGGCCTGCGTTATGCACTCAATCCCTGATTATCGCCCTTCCCAAAAAAGGAAATCTATGATACCGTCAAAACCATCACAGCGCGCTTGTGTGTGTGTGTGTGGTGTGTGTGTGTGTGTGTGTGTGTGTGTGTGTGTGTGTGTGTGGCGCGTGCATGCGTGCGCGTGTGTGTGTATGTGTGTGTGCGTGCGTGTGTGTGTGTGTGTGCGTTCATGCGCGCGCGCGCGCGCGCGCGCGCGTCGTGTGTGTGTGTGTGCACGTGCGTGCGTGCGTGCGCGCGCATTCGCGCGCGCGTATGTGTGTGTGAGCGCGCGCGCGCGCGCACTTATGATAGATATTTCAACTTGAAAAAAAAAAAAAAAGGACCAGAACAACAACAACATCAAGAAAACTTTTTCGTATTTTTTTTTCTCCTGTGAAAAAAAGCACATGACGGGACAAGAAGCAACAGCAGTAGCAGAAGAAGAAGAAAAAGACGGAGAAAGGCTCTCTATGACCTGTTTAGAAGTGAGGTGTAACAAACAAACAACAACAATGACAATTACACAACAAGTTTGTGATAAATTATTAACGGATAATACACATCCGTACGTTTGATGTGTTCATTCTAATAATTCATCAATGTAGACTAATAATACCAGCTAAATTCGGCATTATTTAAACATTCCAATTAATTTAACTAATTTAGTTTTGTTAATGAATAAATTGAAAATAATGCTTTGGAGTAATAGTCTCCCGTTGATACTCTCGTTTTGAATTCAAGATGAAACACATCATCAAGTATTCGACTACCTGGTTTTAACTTACTAGGTACAGGAACAAAACCTGGTCAATGGTTGGATCTATATGCAACGGCATGTACACGCACATACTGGATTTGTAATGACATGATTCTTAGAACTAGGTCTAGTAGACTAATAATGAGCCCAGAGAACAGAAATTCGTGGCGCACATTAGTAATGGACTGCCAGGCGATCTCTTAAAAAATCGGCTTACCTCCCTTGTGCCCGAGTCCGATGTATAGTATGCTCGTTGGCAAGATACGTAGGCCAAACTCTTATGGACTTTTCATGATGCAGAAATGCTCGCTGTAGTTTGCTTGTTTTTATTCAAGACTTCTTGCTATACGGTAATGAAATGTTATTAGTAGTAAACTATGTTCAATCTAACTCTTCACCTAAAGTACTTTTGTGAAAGAGAGCTGAACGCATACAGTAGAAAGAAACTCGTGGAGAGCGTGGCAGCAGAGAGTCCTCAGAAGAGAAACCCCCTTCAAGCAAGTGTTTCGGCCCTTATCTCCTGACACTCTAGGGGGGTTGGGCCACACCCGGTTCATGACTCCGGATGTCCCTCTGCTGCCCCCTTTTTTTTTTTTCCCATCTTGGGACGAGCCATGGCTGGGATTCGAACCCATGACCCTCTGGACATGCTCATTTTCCACTTAATGACTCGCGCTTTAACCACTGAGCCACAGGGACACCTGATATTTGTAGGGAAATTAAGCCTTATGAAGTTCACTTTTGTTCCTCCTTGACCAGATCCAGCTTGAACACCTCTCTGCCGCTTCTGCCATTGCTTTCAGGGCTCTGTTTTTTTCCTTCCCTGCAACTGAGAGCTGTTTCATGAGGCTGTATGCAGACGTTCCTACAAACCCCCTAGCTCCAATTTCTGCAGTGAGGACTTTGACCTGATAGCCTTCTCTCCTCAGGCTGTTTGCCAGATCAGCATACTTTTCAGTCTTGTAGATTTGAGCTGCCTCCATTCTGTTCTCATATGGCACCGTGAGCTCGATCATGATCAGCTGCTTGGTTGACTGAGAGTGGACTACTATGTCTGGTCTCATGCCACTCTTGCTGATGATCTCTGGGTGACTCTTCCATTCTGGGAGGTCTGCAGTGCACTCCCAGTCATCTGCCCCATCCAGCAGACTCTGCCTGCATGTTTCGAGTGGCACTGTTGTTCTTGGCCATGATTTGCTGCCTCCTGCCGTGAAGAATGTTGCGGGTGCTTTTGGAGTCCTGATTTTCCCTTTTGTGGTGTTGGTACTAGCCCAGACTACTTGTACAATCTCTTTGAGCACTTGGTTGTGCCTCCATGTGTACCTTCCTTGAGCCAGGGCTACTTTACATGAGCTTAGGACATGCTCCACTGTTTGTTTTTCATGGCAGAGGGGGCATGCAGGATCGTCTGTTTTCCCCCACTTCACCAGGTTTGCATTTGAGGGCAGAAGGTCATATGCAGATCTGAGAATGAAGCTGATCCTGAGAGGGGCCATGTGCCAAATGTCATTCCAAGTGAGACTTCTTTGGAGTGCATTCTCCCACTTGTCCATTGCCCTTGCTGGCTCTGCTGGACTGCTTTTTGGAGTCTTTTTTGGTCTTCTTCTTTTCTCATCTCCTGAATCATCATGTCTCTTTTGGCTTTTCCTTTGGCCTTTGACCACCATTCAGTTTTGGTCACCCCCAGTCCTTGTCTGTTGGTCTGTGTGTGTCCTGTTATTTCTCTGATCTTGAGACTTTCTTTTGCAGAATCCATCGCCTCTTGAACTTTCCATTTTCTGCCTGTCTTCAGCTGGGGCTTGATTGCTTCTACCACCTTGTCTCCTGAGTCCTCCAGCATGCTTTGAAGTCTGATCTTCCCTGCTTTGTATTCCTCCAGGATGGATTTCAGTGGTAGTTTCAGCTTTGCTTGGCGACAGTACAGCGCTATGTCAGTCAGACAGGGTGGGACACCAAGCCATTTCCTTGTGAACTTGTTGATTTTGGCTTCCATTGCCTCCACTATGCTGGTGCAGATGTCGTATATCATCAGAGGCCATAGCAGCTTTGGTATCAGCATGAACTGCAGACACCAGACCTTGTATTTGCCAGGGAGCCCACACTGGTCAATGGTCTCCAAGCCTTCCTCCGCCATCTGCTTGGTTTCTTTTGCTCTTTGTGTGTCTTTCAGCGTATCATCATACCATCTTCCAAGGCTCTTGACTGGTTCTTCTGTGACTGTTGGAATGGCCTGGTTGGCAACACTGAAGACCACAGATCCGGCCACTTTTCCTTTCCTCAGTGAGAGACTCCGTGATTTCTTTGGCTTGAACTTCATTCTGGATGAGGCAACTATGTCGTCCAGCCTCTCCAGCACATGACGTGTCTCGTCTTCTCTGGATGAAATCACTGTAGTGTCATCCATGAAGGCCTTGAGAGGAGGCATCTTGTATCCATCGCCAAGGTCTGTTTGTCTCGCGTTGTTTGTTGCTGCTTTTAAGATGAGTTCCATTGCCAGCACGAACAGTATTGGGGAAATTGCACAGCCCATTGCAATACCCACTTCCAAGTTGATCCAGTCTGTTGTGTACTCCTTGGTAGAGAACCGCATTGAGAAGCCATTGAAGTACTTCTTGAGCATGTCGCGGATGTTCTTTGGCACATGGTACATCTCAAGAGCCAACTGTATCATCTCATGGGGCACAGATCCATATGCGTTTGCCAGATCAAGCCACACTACGTCCAGGTCTCTCTTTTCTGTTTTTGCTTTTTGGATTGCGTCCCAGATCATTGTGGCGTGTTCTACACAGCCAGCCACGCCTGGGATGCCACCTTTCTGGACTGACACATCCAAGTACTTGTTTTCCATCAGGTACTTGGTCAGCCTTGCTGCCATGACAGAGAAGAAGATTTTCCCTTCGACGTTCAGTAGTGATATTGGCCTGAACTGGCTGATGTCACTTGAGTTTTGCTCTTTGGGGATGTACACACCATCTGCCGTCATCCACTGGCCGCTGATCTTCTGGTTTCTCCAAGCCGATCGCAGCAGCTTGTGGAGCCACTCCAGCACCTTGGGACATTTCTTGTAAAGCTGGTAGGGTATTCCGTTTGGCCCTGGTGATGATTTGGCTCTGGCTTTGTCGACCACCTTCTTGATTTCCGCCAACGTTGGAGGCTTGCCATTGAACTGTTCCTCAGGGTTGGTTGGCCACACCAGACCTTGAATGTCGAGTGGTGCTTTGCTCTGTGGGTCAGAGTATGTTTTCCTCAGATGCTGCTCAAGAACTCCTTTGTCCACACTTAGGGTCCCAGATTTTGGCTGCTCAAACAGTGTTCTGGCAAACTGGAAGGGGTCTCTGAAGAAGCGCTCTTGTGTCTTCTTCTTTTTGCTCTTCCTCTTCCTCGCAGATTCCGCTTTGCTGAGGGCGCTGTGTTTTTCTTTCAGGTCTTTCCACAGTTTTTCCAAGCCTTGTTTTTCAGCTGGCAGTGCGGTCTTCATTTGCATCTTGAGGTTTTTCTTTTGGACCCTGATCTTGTCCATCTTTTCTTGGCGTCTGGATTTCTTTGGAGGTGTTTTCTCTTTGGGTAGTTTTGCTCCATAGGCGTCTCTACATGTGGCATACACAATGTCCCCATATGTGGCTAGTTTGTGTTCCAGGGTGCTTTTCCCTATCAGTGCATCGAGTCTTTGGACGATTTTTGCATCCAGTTTCTCCCAATCTTCAGTTTCGTTTGCTCGTGGCAGGTTGAGTTTCAGGCGCCTGGCATCGAGGGCCTGTGCAAATTCCTCATCCGAACCAACAGCGTGGATGTCCTTGGCACTGTGGTTTAAATCCTGGCCTTGGTCTTCCGACGTCTTATCTGCTGATGCAGTGCGCTGCTGCTCATTCAGATGAGTCTTCACACATCCCATCTTTGTTCTGTGGATCTTCATGCCACGGGTGGTAGCGAAACGCTTTCCACAGACACATGGATATTCCATTTGGTCCATGTTCATAGTCCGTTTGGGATTTGCAGTCATGATTGGTTGAGCACCGATGGATTCATCATTCTCTCCCCCTTTCGGTGAATCCTGGGAGCATAATACATAATACAGTGACCCGAACGGCGCGTGAGTTCTATCCCAGGCATCAGTACGACATGGTATTTTGTGCGCCTACCTTAACAGCTTTGCTCTGCCGGTAAGGGCGATGGAATATTTTAGTAATGTTTTTCATCTGACGAATTTATCAAAATATTGTGTGCAGTGTATGTGTGCACAGTCATATTTGTTTACAAACAACGAAGCCAGATACAGCTGGCCAGAATAATGTCCCCTTACTTGATAACGAAGAGCACCAGCATTTAAAACCTACTGCAAAACATAAAGAGGATCCTTAACTGCTATCATTGTTAGAAACCTAACATCTGGATATCTGGTATCTTCACCTCCATGCGGAAATTGATCGATGAATAATTGATATACGATATTCGGAAATCTGCACCGAAGGTAATCTAAGTTAGAGATCGCGTTCAGCAAAGTGACCCCACCCCCACCCCCACCATCACCACCACCTCCCTCGCCCGTTTTCATGGGACATATGTCGTTGGTGAATGTGTCCAAAACAATTTTGCTCCATCAGTCAGCTTAACAGTTCAGTCAGAGAGATTAAAAAAGATAAACGTGTGAAACTGTGCATTTGTCATACAGACAGTCGATAACCCGATCGTAATCCTGAGGAGCGTTCAAGTCAAACATTTGACTCTGTAGATCAGCTTGTTTGACCTACAAACTGTGAAAAGGTAACTCTCTTTGCAAGAGAAAGACATGCGTTATCTTCCCCCCCCCCCCCCCTTTTTTTTTTTTTTTTTTTTTTTTTTTTTTTTACAACTTTCCCCCGGAATGGGTCTATTTTGCCCTATTAATCAGAATAAAGGTTCAATCAAAGAAAGAAAAGGCCAGAATTTGGGTGTGAAATATTGCTTCTGTAATGCAAACACAGACATAAACAATTCAACTTCACTTCTTATTGTTATCGATCGATTAAAAGCTACGCGTCTTGGATGTGATGTGACGTTTGTTTACCAAATGACGCACACACAAATTGCGCGATGATCTCGACCGATGAACAGAAAAAAAAAAAAAAAAGTTAACTCTATTTGCGGTGCAATGGAAAGATAGTCGTTATCTTCCCGTATGTTTTTTTGTTTTTTTGTTTTTGTTTTTTTGAACAAGTCAGTAACCCTCACTCCCGCCTCCTTACATACACAAAGGGCACACTGCACCCTCCCTGCCCCTTCCCCATCCCTTGAGGATTAAAAAAAAATCAACCATCCAAACAAACCCTGTGACAGAAAAAAAGGACGATAAGGATGATAGGCATATTAATCAAATGTCAGCCGAAGTCGACGCAACTACATAAATAAATAAATAAATGAATAAATAAATAAGTAAGTAAGTAAATAGTGAATAGATAAGTATTATTAAGAAAATGATAATAACATGGGCTAATGAATTATAAGTTCATTGGCTGTATGGAAGAAAACTTTACAGTGGAGAAAAACGTCACAGTGGAAATAAGAATAGAATCACAATGCACTCAGCTAACCAGAATTGTTGTGAAAACACTAGGGAGCAACGATATGCAGGCTATTTCCACAGCCAACTTCAACACTTGTTACTAGTGCAGTGCCAAACCAGCAGTACAAAGTAAGGCTGCTACAGCAGGCTGCTACAACGAACTATCTACTTAATACTGTCCAACGTCGATCAATGTGCTGATGAATCCGATGTTTATGTTAAGATTAGGAATTTCAAGAACCAGAAGCTGCCTAAAGATAATCATGTTAACACTAATCATGATGGTAATGAGGAGAAGGATGTGGATAAAGATGACGATGACGATGGGATGATCATATTTGGGGAAATGTCGGGTTATAAGGCTTATCACTGACACAAACTCATCAAGCACTCTCACCTAACCTATAACAAACGGTTCGAAATCTCATCAAATCAACCAGAAGGTCCGCCTTGGCTTAAGGCTGTGTTAGACCAATTGACATAGGCTAGAACACCAAGGCTACATCAAAATGTTGTTATGCTCAGCATAGTTATGCTGGGATTGTCTTCAGTTGTGACAAGCTCCTAGCATAAACATTATTAGTTTCCGAAATCCCCCGAAGTCGGAGTGTGGCTGCCCATGTGGCGGGGTAATCAAAAGCGGTCACACACGTAATGTTCTCATCCCCAGCTGATGCATTTTTACCATAGTGTTCAAGTACTTCGGCTGTTTGGATGATCCCTGGAGTCTTTTAGCTAGGGTACGACAACAACAATAACAACAACAACAACAACCAGAAGGTAAGGTCCTGTTGCTTACAGCCAGCCAACCACGAAGGGCCATCCATAC
>CM065721.1:69826758-69864258 GCA_033310375.1 Conus canariensis
AAGTTAAATTAACCCAATACCCACCGGGGCTGTGGCGGGCCGGGCCGGGCCGGGCTGTGGCTGTGGACAGGGGGGCGGAATGAGTGGCGTGGGTGTGGTGCCTGTGAGGTAGCACAGAAGGTGGGACAGGAAAAAACAAACAACAACTACAACAACAATATAGTACCGGTCACGTAATGTGAAAGGTTTGGTGACCCAGAATACATTGCACTGACCTACTTTAAGTCAAGCGACCCAGGATGTGCTGTAGGTGACCCTGAACAGGACAGTATGCCCCAGATCAAGGCATAAGGTCGAGTTAATCATGATGGGTCGGCTGACCTATGCTCGGGCGACCCAGACTGGGTCATAGTGACTCAAAGTGATGTTACGTGACGTAGAATGAGTTAGCTGAGCGATCTGTTGAATAAAAAGTATGGCAATTCTTAAACGGGCCAGGGGCACAAATGCATGTCAAAAACAGAATGGCCAAAAGTGGGTCGCCTTGACCTAGACCTGTGACTGTTAAAGGTCACTGTGACCAACACCTAGATTAAAGGACAAGTGACGTAGGATGAAATTGTGACCCAGAGTGGGATAAACATCAAATGACCCCTAAGGGGTCAAGGTTACCATGGTGACCCAGATTGGGTCATGGTGACCAAGAATAACGCTAACTCATCCAGAATGAGTCATGCTGATCCTCACCTAAATAAAAGGTCAGCTGAGCAATCTGGAATAGTGTGACCCAGACCCAAAGTGACTCACACTGTTCCGCAGTGACCCAGGTGGAGGTTAAAGGTCGGGTGACCCAGAAAACGTCAAGGCATGACCTTGATGAAAGATCAAAGGATTCAAAATTGAACATCGTGTCCTAGATCAAGGTTAAAGGTCAGGTGACTCAGAATGGGTCATGTGACCCAGTGTGATATTGAATGTGAAGTGATCAAGGATGTGTTGTGGTTAATCATCACTTGAATTTAACACCACGCGACGCACTTTGAGTCGCTATAACCCATTGTGGGTCACCTGACCTTTAACCTTCACCTCGATCCGGTGACCTTTCTGGGCCACTTGCCTTTCATCTGTCTTGGGTCATTATGACATATTCTGGGTCTCTTAACATTTTGCATTGCCTGTACGCCTGTCTGGATCATAATGACCTGTTCTACATCACCTGCCCTTCAAAAACCACGATGTGTCTCAACCCCGAACTAATTCCTTTGCCTTCCCTGCATCATCTAAGAGTTCTTTTCATACCAGTCAAACCGAGGTTACGTGTTTTTGTTAGTGTTCGTCCGTGTGCTTGTTTGACTCTAGTCCAGATGAACAAGGCTGTGCCAGTCTTGAATAAATGTTGATTTGTGTTTGTTCGTTTCTCCAGTTGCCGCTGCTGTGTAGATGTGTCACGTACAGGGTATTACGGGCAAGCTTGGGATATCCTTTCCAGGGGATGTTTCATTTTTTGTTCGGTGTGCTCTGTGTTGTCATTTATGTTAGGCGATTCAGTGTCGTAGGTAACACTTGTTTGGAGATGGACGTGATATTTATGGAAGTTTGAAGACCACAGACGCCGTGCATGATTTGAAAATATGTAAATGAATTAATGACTACCATGAGAGAATTTAAGAAGGGGGTCTCTATCATATTTGCGACTAGATGCGCCAGGCTTGGGTACGTAACATTGCCTGTGCAATTATCATCATTGTATGTGTGTGTAGTGAGTGTACATGTATGTGTGCATGAGTGCGTGGAGGATACGGGCCCATGTGTGTGTGTGTGTGTGTGTGTGTGTGTGTGTGCAAGTGCATGCAGCATGGGCGTGCGTGCGTGCGTGCGTGCGTGTGTGTGTGTGTGTGTGTGTGTGTGTGTGTGTGTCGATTTCCTTTAAAACAAAATTACAATCAGAACCTCTCGGAACAAGATCCTTATAGAATCTATATCAAGATTTTTGCATCTTTGATCAAGTCCTACGCATCCCAACACTCAAATAGAAGATTAATACCGAGTAGATTATTTCAGGGTTTGCATCATGAAGCTTCCTCACTCTTTCGAAGATAAGAATAAGTTAAGTCTGTGTAGCCGGTCTGTGTCATGCGATCTGAAGAACATGATTTCCTCTTTAGGGTTTCCGGAACCAGAAGAAAGAAATTCCTTCTAGTTTATACGGATTTGAAGAGGGGGAAAAGACAAGAAAGAAAGGATGGCAGAAAGAAAGGAAAAAGAAAGGAAAACAGAAAGACAGACGGAAAAAGAAAGTAAGAAAAAAAAAAAGAAAGAAAGAAAGAAAAGAAAAAAAGAAGAAATTGACAGTTTGTGAATTCCATTCAGTTTGGCAGAGGTCTTCGACGTATCTTTGTGGGATTCTGGCGGAAGTTATCAGAATGAACAGACTTCTTTCACAGTTTATGGCGAGGGACTTTCTTGGCAAGCTGGACGCCATCTTCACTGGCCCGCGTGTGAACATGGCCTGGAATCCACATGAGAACAACATTGCTGTGACAGCAATACATCAAGCTGAAACAATAGACGAATTATTGCTCTTTGAATTACTTAAACACGATACTACATTTATGACTTTCTGTGCATCATTCTTCAGAGTCCCTATAGTATCCACAGATTTTTTTTGTTTTTGTTTTTTGTTTCAATTCAAATTGTACCATGATGATAGTTAAGCCAAACGCATCATGATATATGCGCATCCAGCGTGCAAAAGAACACATACGTGTATGTGTGTCTGTGTGCGCAAGAGAGAAAGAGGAGAGAGAGGCGTAGACAATTGGCACACTTATGTAACACAGATGCTTTTGATGGAGTGGAAAAAAAACACTAGCATACGTGTCCTTGCATAAAAATGCGTATGCTTGACTGTTCAAGAACACACACACAAACATGCGTAACAGCTCACACACACACACACACACACACACACACACACACACACACACACACACACACACACACACGCATATGAACACTAATATACACACAGGCACGCAAACTTGGGTCTTGATAGCTGTATTTTGACAGGCAAATTAAAAAAAAACAAAAAATGTGCTCAGCAAATCATCATCCCATCATGTCACATCAGTCACTTCATCCTTCCACTCCATACTGTAAATGCTCAAGAACTGTCAGGTCACGAAAACGCTCTTAACTTCAATTCTTTGCAAGCGACCCTTGCACACACATCTGCTGGGTCCATTGGGGAGGAGGGGGGAGGGTGGGGATGGGAGTCGGGGTGGGGTGGTGGGAGTGAGACCTCATTAACAGGGAACATCCCATCCAGGGAGACGAACATTACTAACATGCGAGACTGCAAATGACAACCGACAGACAAATCAAATCATACTAACAACCAGCACTGACCAAAACGAAAATATCCACCAACACTGTATTCAAAGAGAAATGTGACTCCAAATCCACCTGTACATATAAATATGCAGGTTCTTTTCACAGCAGAAATCCAAAAATCTTTCACACAACACATGCAGGTACCCCCAGCTGATGAAAAAAGAAAACCCACTGCTCTCAAGCAACACTTTTCAGTTAGACAGAACAGGGTGCGTTGATCTCTGTCTGAAACTGGCGAGTTAAAGAGACGAAGCGACTGCTTCCTTTGGAAACACTGAGTGAAGAACTGACAGGCCCTGGGATCCATCTTTGGACAGGTCTGTTATTGCCCTACCCCTCTCACCTCCATCCTGGTCTTGAGCCACAGCAAGAGCTAGTCCTTCAAACGAGGCAATGATGGCCGCTTTAACCGAATCACCAGGTGAACCAAACTGCTGTTTTAAAGACTGGGCAGTAGAATCCCCACAGAATCCAGTGAATAAAGGATTGGAGAATGCTTTTTTTTCTGTTTCAGATCAATATTTGTATGGATCTGCTGCTGCCTTCACCTATATTTTGGCCAAATGTTGCACGCTTAATTAAGATCCCATAATTCATGCGTGGAATCGGGGGAGTAAAGGGACATATAGTGGGATCCAACATGGATCTAGTCTCCGAAAACAATCATTAGGATTGTGTGGAAATGACCAACTCACAAACACGACAGCACATGGTGTTTATCATAACTCTCTAACATACATGAAGAGGAGTTCAGCAATATTATAGAGTGCTCTGAACATGCACATGGCAAACCCCAGTCATAAATGAGGTGTCTTTGGCTGCAACAACAACAACAACAACATTTCTCTGTAACAATGTTATTCCTTCTCTTTAGAACAAGCTGAACTTCAATCGAGAGTAGAAGGGGGGCAAGAGGGGGGAAGAGGAAAGTGTCAGGACAGTGTTGCAATGAGAGGGGGGAAAAAACCCAACCAAATGCTAGCATACTACAGAACACAACAGAAATAACAGGAAATAGAAAAAATACTTGTCAGGATTTAAAACTAAAAAATGTTGTAAAGGCGATCAGACTACAATACTTGTCAGGATTTAAAACTCAAAAATGTTGTAAAGATGATCAGACTACTCTTACTAGGCCATTTCCCATGACAAAAATCTTCAGACTATCTGCCATCTCTGAAGTCCATTTTAATATAATCATAGCCCAGACAACCACAAACATACTGAGCCTTTTCTACAACCTTTTATCGCCGTTAAGAAAGAAAAAAAACAAGTCCATGCACTGGGACAAGAATAAAAACATATATTTGTGCACCTTTTTCTTCCACCGACTTTTCATAAAGGAAACCAAGTGTGCATTCATCGTGTTAATATCAAGTTCATACTTGCAAAATTACCGTCCAGATTTCAATGATAGTGTCTTGAGGAAAAAAAAAAAAAGAGAAGAAGATAAAAAAAACCAACAAATAAATAACATTAATATTTAATCTGATAGCACACTGGACAGACAAAAGTCTGCCATCTCTGTGAGGTATGAAGCAGCTTTGCATGAGCACCACTGCACTCTGTGTGACTGGAATGAAAAAGGAATGGTTCTTTCAGTGGCTGCTGCCGTACTTTTCAGTGGAAAAACTCCAACACACACAACAGATGGACTTCTATGTTTCTGTGTGTGTGTGTGTGTGTGTGTGTGTGTGTGTGTGTGTGTGTGTGTGTGTGTGTGTGTGTGTGTGTGTGTGCATGTGTGTGTGTGTGTGTGTTTTGAGTGTGTGTGTGTGTGTGTTTGTGTGTGCGCGCATGTGTTCGGATGTGACAGCGCCTGTGTGTGCACGTGCCAGTGTTTGTGTGTATGTTTGCAGGCGTGCATGCATGTGTGTGTGTGTGTGGATGCATGTGCCTTTCATTGTGTAGCAGCATGAGTAGATAAAGACACCTTGCAGCATGCACAATACATCCAGCGAATCAGATGTATGTGTGTGTATATGTGCGTGTGTATATGTGTGTGTGTGTGTGTGTGTGTGTGTGTGTGTGTGTGTGTGTGTGTGTGTGTGTGTGAGAGAGAGAGAGAGAGAGAGAGAGAGAGAGAGTAATGATACAGTTAGATAGATAGATAGAGAGGGAAGAGAGAGAGAGAGGGGGAGAGAGAGAGAGAGAGAGAGAGTGAAGCAAATACAGAAAAGTACAATGATGGTGTGGAGCAGAACTGGAGAGATTTAAAGAAACTATGTATGGGCATCTGTGTGTGTGTGTGTGTGTGTGTGTGTGTGTGTGTGTGTGTGTGTGTGTGTATGTGTGTGCATGTGTACACACACACACATACACTGTATATGTGAGAGGGAAATCAAAGACAGAACAGGAGACATAAAAAAAAGCAGAAAGACCTACCCTCTGACACACAGTATAATAGAACAGCAGAAAGACCTGCCCATGGAGACACAGTGCTCACACAATAATCACTGATGTATGTACACAAACATAGCAACATACTCCGGGCTGACACTACACATGATACAGAACCTCCATCCTGGCAAATTGGTTTCATCATGATCAGGGTCACAGCAGGCATGGCGAGCACAAAAACTATTGAAAGTGCAGATGGCGTTGCCAACAAAAGGCAGCTGATGGAATAATATCACCTTTGAAATGCGGTCCAAAGAGTGAGAGAAGGCGGTGCAAAAAAAAAAAAAAAAAAAAAAAAGGCTTATGAGGTGCAGGAAAAGGAGGCATCTGCGAAACCGGCGCCACAGAATTACCAACAGCATGGTTTACCTTGAACACACATCAAATCACACTCTGTGGACATACACACACACACAAACACACACACACACAGATACATACACACACACACATACACACACACACACATGTACACACACACACACACAAACATACACTGCCACACAACATGAACAAGAGATGACCATCAGCAGAAACCATAAATACACAATTATTGGTTTAAAATACACACTCACGCTCACAAAAATAAAGCCCACTTTAGAATCGCTCTTATTGCAAATGTCGCCCTTCATTTTTGATAGGTGTTGAGCACGTTATTCTCTGCATCTACCACCCCTCCCCCATTCCCTCCTTCCCCTCCGCCCCCCCCCCCCCCTCCCCCCCAAAATCAACTTTTTCTCTACATTAAACAGCATATAAGTACACAACTTCATTCATTCTCTTTGATGTAACACCTAGCCAAGTCTGTTTTTTGTCACCTCTCCTACATTCATACATACATAAATCACATCTGCTGTCAATGGTCTGTGGAGTCGATTATCACTACGGTTTTCATATGTGGGTGATGAAGTGCTTTAACATTTATCAGTGACAATGCCACACAGGGTCACTTTGTTGTTGTTTTGAGGATTATGCCGACAGACACGTGCGTAAGGAGGTCATGGAGAAGTACACATGTAAACAGCGTTTGCAAAGCATTTAGAAGAATTACAGATAATAACAGTGAGTTTTTTTTTTCTTCCATTGTATTATGAAATTCGAAAAAAACAAAAAAGCATTTTAAGTACACTGACTGAGACTGTGACAGTTGAGATATACATAAGGTAATGACACTGGCGACTGAGAATGCACAAAACATACATGTATGTGATCACCGTCATAGTAACTCAAAACTGATTTTCACACGCTCATGCAGACCCTCACACAAACAGTCATCTTTTTTGTCTCAAGACAGCATCTACAACAAACATCAAATATGTGACAGAACCCACAATTTTTCACTGGGGAGAAAAACATATTTTAAGAGATCTTCCCACATTTCACCCAAGTCCTGCAGTGCACGACAATGGAATCCAAAGAATGCTTGTTTCACACACTGTAGGTTGATGTCAGCATAGCTACAAGCTGGTCAATGACTCAGATCCATACACATGAGCACCTGCCTATACAACTGACCATACAACTAACATCAAGTGATCAACCCACATCAGCCGACAGTTTTCAACAAGGGAAGACATGACCATCATTCGACTGGGTTAACAAAGTGGGCGCAAGGGTGAGATTACACCGTCTACTCTCCGAGCTTAAAACCACCTCTTTTTCATTCACTAATAATGAAAAAGCCACACAGTTTAAAAAAAAAAAGAAAAGGAATCAACAACTGGTCCCCCCCCCCCCCCCCCCCCCCCCCCCGATACATACGCTGAAATTGATTTGATCAAAGTTCCAGCCAGCCGCAGATCAAATTCTATGTCAAAGTATTTTCAACATGCCACAACTAGCAGAACAACAAAATATGTAAATACAGTATTTCATCTTTAAAGGATAGGAATGGGAAGTCGGGGAGAGCAGCGGAGAGCAGAGGTGGAGGTGCTTGTGGGAGGGAGGTGGTCCTGCTGCATTAAAAGATGGAAGGAAAATACAGAGAACAACAAATGGACAAGGTCAGGTCACTGTCCACATGTCAAATGCAAAGGTTGGTATTTGGTGGCTCACACAAATAATTTGCATGCAACACACTGAAGGAGTGGAACATAAATGCTGAATGACAAACGACCCATCAAATCAAACATCACGAAGAGCGCAAGTCATATTCATCAAAGGACAATAAGCATGCGTGCAACCATAAACCATGACATGAAAGCTCACAGACGAAAATGCCCTGATGCATGACAGATGACGAATCGAAATGAAGTACTGCACACAGCAAGCAGTCTGTGAACACAAAGCATAACGTCAGTGTGGCATTAGATACAGTTTACACAGTGGCTGACGACGATGAACAAAAATGCGTTTCAGTACGAACGCCGAAGGCAAATAATACCGCATGCTATTAATTCAACATGGTATAGACATGACACTAGATCACACAATGACTGGCAAAGGTGAGACATTACACATAATAGTAAGAACATTAAGCATCCTGGTGAGACAGATCTTTACATATTCTAGGTAAAAAAATGTATGCTTACAGAAGTAAGATGAAACCAGAAACAAATGCAGGTTTGAATAAACGTTTAGAAGGTTTCTTCAAAGCATTGCATGAAGGACCCAAACTGTCCTCATCATCATTTTTCTCAATAGTTCTGCCACCTGAAGCGTCAAAAGGTCACCCAAAAGACACGAATGTCTAGTTCCTATAACAAACAGTTAATATGAAAACTTCCCCAGATTTTTCCTTTTCACCATTCAATTAAAAAACAAATTAGTACCATCTTCTTTATTCTCTGCTTCCATCTTTAATATAACAAAATAAAGACAAAAATAGGTGCTAAGTCATTGTCATAATGACAAAGGAACTGTTTGTACTTGTTTTCCCTCACCAATTATAGTGAAGCCCTTATTTTCCATCACTATTCATTTGTTCCTGAAATAAATGTTAGGCAAACTTTCCATAGATCAGCATAACGTTTTGCATTTCTTTTGTAACCAATCATAAGACACTTCTATCATTCTATGAAGCAGCTGAGACCTCCACCCTCAGTGAATCACTGAACATATTTTCAAATGACTGAAAAGCTGCTCTCTAGTCAGCACATGGGCTGAGGATTTCATTCACAAATCGGCAAGGAAAATTTGGGTTTATCAGAGATGTGAGCAAGAACGGGAATCAAGTTCACAGAATTCAGATTAATCACTTCATGGATCACATCCCACCAAACACTGCTGTATCTGGCAAGTGACTTTCCTCATCAAATTCCCAGCATTCTGCACCTGTGTCCATATTTTTCATTTATTGCTTGTATTTTGACAACAGCGAAATTTGGATCAGGAGGCAGAGAATGCTGTCGAAACCACAGAAACCTTCACTCATGACCAGCCAGCCTCAGCACAAGAGAAAAGGAGGTCCAGACACCCAACAAACAGCAAATGACTGATACAATGTGGGATGGATATGTGTGTGTGGGGCAGAACTGATACAATGTGGGATGGATATGTGTGTGGGTCAGAACTGGAAACAAAATCTTTGATATGGTGCATCAACTCTGTATTTTGTATGGATTCCTTCTATCACTGACTGCTGAAGATTCAGAGAGATGTCCCAGATTAAGACCTCAACTCATTACTGAAAATGGCCTAAAGAACTTCTAGGCTTCTGGACAACTGGCCCAATACCAAATTTTTAACTGTATCCCTGACTGCTGTTCACAGTTTTTGCCTAGAATAAGTCTGGTTCCCTTTTTTTTTTTTTTAAATCAAGAAAGGGCCAAGTTCCTTCTGGTAAAACAAAACAACCTAATGTAATCAGAACAGGACAAACTGGAAGTACTGATCAATGGTAACAAATTGTATGAGTCATGTGCTTCACATCAGCTATAGTAGTGTTTATGTATGGTAAACTGTATATGATTTAGTACTTTTTACATATGTGTTTTTCTCTACCAATCAGGGGCATGTAGATCGGGTGTAAAAATCTGTGAGACAGAATCGTCTCTTTCTCAGAGTTTTTAATCAGCAAGGCAGCCCACAAATGTAAAATGAATCAATATTGTGCTAATATTACCATAAAAATGTTATGCTGGTCTGCACACCTCGATCTGAATCGACAGCATACTTTGAACGCCTAATTTTCACACCTAACTTTCCACCTCCCTTTGTGTATGGCACTTGGTGCACACAGTAATCAAACATTGAAGCATGGATGACAGCAACTCAGAAGGAGGAATGACTGTTACTGTGACATTACGGAATTTTTTTAAACTGGCTCCCATACACAAGCCATGTGTGATGATATGGATTCCTGTACTGCGATGCTATCAGTATCACTTGACCCCTCAGACATGCTTGTTCTTCTACAACAAGTCCTAGACAGGCATATGCCTACTGGATCAGTCTGCCACAATTACATACGCACATGCTCACCAAAAACTACAACAGCTTTATCGCATTCCTTCACTCCACTGACTTGCAACTGAAAGCTTTTCAACTTAGCCTTCGGATCTGCAATTCAATGTTTTCATCATCCCGGTTTCAAGCGAAAAACATTCTGTGTGTATGATTCAATTTATAATTGAATCAGAGAAAACATGCACCATTCAAAAAAAAAAAAATGAGTAGCAAGGAAGTACCTATAAAACCTACAGGACATTTTTTCAATGTTTTAACACTCTACTCTGAACATTGTGGACAAGTCTCAGATATGTACCTTGAGTGGACGGACACACTAGATACATGGTAACCAGCCCCTCAAACTGCTATGTGTGTGGATCTCCATACCTGACTACCATCTGAAGTTGTACATGTTAACAACACGCACATTCCAATTATGTGTGCATTAAATATATACATCCCCCCCGTTATTTTTTTTCTTTAAGTTTTTTTCTTTCTCCTTCATATTCACATTACTTTTAAGCAAGTCTCCTCAATGCTCTCCATATTACGGAATTTCGTTCTGGAGATAGAGAATGCTGCAGAAACCATGGAAACCAATACCCATGACCACCAGCCTTCTCTGCTTGAAAGAAAAGGAGGATCAGAAACCCAACAAACAGTGAATGACCGACATGATGTGGGATGGATATGTGTGCAGTTCGAACGGGAAACCACATCTTTGGTACAGTGCATCAACTTTGTACTTTGTGTGGATTCCTTCTGTCACTGACTGCCGAAGACTCAGAGAGACGTTCTAATTTAGGACTTAAAATGACTGAAAATGGCCAAAGGAAACGAGAGATTTTTTTAACATCTGGCCAAATACTGAAATTTCTATCTCTATCCCTGAATGTTGTTCACCGTTTTTGTCTTTACAAAGTCTGGTTCCCTTTCTTACCAACAAATGGCTGAGCTCCTTCCAGTAAAAAACCAAACCACCTTCTGTATTCAGAGTTGGACAAACTGCAAGTACTAATTAAAGGTCACAAAAAAGTCGCATGACAATTCAGAAAGCATTTCTAAAACACAAGCTGAAAGTAGACTGAGTCAAGTCCATCATATTACTATGTTCCACATTAGATGTTGCAGTGTATATATGCAAGGTAAGCTGTTCACGATTTAGTTTTGCTTTTTTACACATTTTTCTCTAACAATCAGATGGATGTAGGCCCAGTGTACAAGTCTGTAAGACAGAAACGTTTCTTTCTTGGCATTTTTCATCGGTAAGGCCGCCCATAAACTTAAAATGAATCAATACTGTGGTAATGTTGTTTAACATTGTTGTGAACACCTTACTACTGAATCTGTTCATAGTAACAACATGGACACTACAACTGTATGTGCATTAAATATATACAAAAACTTTTTGTTCCTTTTCTTTTTTAGCATATTCACATTAGTTTTTTTTTTAAGTCTCCTCAATGAATTGAAGAATGTTCTTTCAATTCTCTCACAACAGCTGTCTCCACCACTGTCAAACTAATGTAGCATTACAACAAAAGCTTTGAGTGTGAATCTCATTTAATAGTTTACTATTATCATCATCACTACGTTATTTTAAGAGAAGAAAAATAAATATACAAATAAGTAACAATAAAGTGTTGAGCTTGAATAATTTTGAACAATCTAGAAGTCTCTTTGATATTCATCCATGGTGACACTGATGGCACAGAAAACATTTACTGATATGAAGAAAAGACCTCAATGAGTCTGACCTTTTCCTTCCCCCCTATTTACCTCACTGTAACATACATTCTTACCAAGTGTTACTGGAAATATGTTAGAGTGAAACTTTGAGTTCTCCGAAATAGTGTAACTAAGACAGATGATGATACAACAAGACACATGATGAAACTACAGTATATGATAATATGACATGACAGTTCCCTGATATGGTATAATTAAGACAAATGAAATAATATGACATGAGAATTCCCTGAACTGATATAACTACGGCAGATGATGAAGCTACATTAGAGTATCCTGAAATAGTATAACTAAGGCAGATGATGAAGCTACATTAGAGTATCCTGAAATAGTATAACTAAGGCAGATGATGAAGTTACATTAGAGTATCCTGAAATACTATAACTAAGGCAGATGATGAAGCTACATTAGAGTATCCTGAAATAGTATAACTAAGGCAGATGATGAAGCTACATTAGAGCATCCTGAAATAGTATAACTAAGGCAGATGATGAAGCTACATTAGAGTATCCTGAAATACTATAACTAAGGCAGATGATGAAGCTACATTAGAGTATCCTGAAATAGTATAACTAAGGCAGATGATGAAGCTACTTAGAGTATCCTGAAATAGTATAACTAAGGCAGATGATGAAGCTACATTAGAGTATCCTGAAATAGTATAACTAAGGCAGATGATGAAGCTACATTAGAGTATCCAGAAATAGTATAACTAAGGCAGATATGAAGCTACATAGAGTATCCAGAAACAGTATAACTAAGGCAGATGATGAAACTAAAGGCTATATAATATGACATGAGAATTCCCTGAAATGGTACAACTTAGATGATGAAACTATAGTCTCTAATAATATGACAAAATAGTTACCTGAAATGGTAAAACTAAGACGATGATGAATCTACAGTCTAAATAATATGCAATGAGAATTCCCTGAAATGGTATAAATAAGACAGATGACGAGTTCCTGAAATGGTATAACTAAGACAGATGATGAAACTACAGTCTATACTAACATGACAAACAAACAAGTCAATACAACAAATAACAAAAACATTCACGATCTCAGTTAAATCAGAATTTTCAATCTATTTGTGAGAGAGTGTGTGGGGCCGATTTACATTTTGCACAATTCTTGGGATTTATAAATGGATTTTTATGCGCTCAACTTTTCTGTTGTGCCAATTTCTAGCACATCTTCAAAGCAACGCATGGTTAAGTGTCATTTCATTTATATCCTCCATGCCTTAATTAGGCACAAAAACATAAATCTGAAGTGTGTGTGTGTGTGTGTGTGTGTGTGTGTGTGTGTGTGTGTGTGTGTGTGTGTGTGTGTGCATGTGTGTGTGTGTGTGAGTGTGACTATGAGTGTGTGTGACCAAGTGAGTGTGAGTGTGTGTGTGTGTGTGTGTGTGTGTGTGTGTGTGTGTGTGTGTGCGCATGCGTGTGCATGCATGTGTGCGTGTGCGCGCGCGAACATGCGCTTAAATCTTTGCCTGGAATTAAAACATTTTACGGGTGAGCAGACGAGAGGAAGTTGGGAAGAAAATCTGGGAGTAAAAAAGACCATGACCATGAAATAAGAAGTGAAGATGAGCAAAGACTGATTGAAATTCACTCACCAAACAGAGACAAACATTGAAATTCACTCACCAAACAGAGACAAACATTGAAATTCACTCACCAAACAGAGACAAACATTGAAATTCACTCACCAAACAGAGACAAACATGACCAGATGACGGCGACAGTAAGATGGGAGATATCTAACTATACTCAAAAGACAATGAAACAGATGGCGATGAATGTCACACAGAGGTACGGATGAATGGGGGGAGAGAAAGGAGTCAGGCGTCACTGATGCTCCATTTTACACGTCTCAGTGGGTGTTCCCCATGTCACAAATTACATAACACATCCACACTTGCTGTCCACAACCAGCTTTCACCGTCAGCTCCAAAACCAGAAGAGAGTGAATCATTTTGGCTGGTTCAGCAATGCTTGGTCAGATTCAAATGTTGGCAGTGTCAACATTGCTTGGTCAGATTCAGTGTGTGCAAGGCATCGTCCATGAGGCTTTCCACTGACATCAACAACTTATTCCGGAATTCAGTCTGAAAGAGTGAGTGAGTGGGGGACAACGAACATTAACTGTAAACACACAGACTGAAGACTGACGAATTCAATTTTCATTGATGAGTTCAATTTTGAAGTCTCAGCATCAACTTGAAGCAACTTAATCAATTCATCCTGGTTCGATGGTTAACAGTTTCACTGCTAACTTACAGAATTACTCTCATGTTATTACTTCTTTTCTCTGAGTCAGTTAACCTTGTTATCATCACCATATTTTTTAAACCTAAAACTATATTAAAGAAAAAAACAATGAGAGGAGTAAAAAAAAAAAAATGGAGCACCAATCTCATGAAATACACACAGATGTTTAGTACCATGAATATGGACGCTGCAAAACCATCACAAAATTTAAGTATTTCTTAGTGTCTTTTTTTTTCTTCTAAATATGTAAGACTGAAGATATCACATATTTTGTGTTTCCTCAGCATAAATAAATGAACATTTCTGTTCAAAGAAAATTATCCCTGACTGACTAAAACCTCCACAATGAGATCAAATTTTCATATGTCTTCTTAAAATCTTCTATTAAAAGAAAATAATGACATTTCAAACTAAAATGACAATCGTCATATTTCCAACTGCTTTAGAATTGGAAGTGGAAACAAAATGTGTCAAAATGTTTTATCAAAATATATGGGGAAAAAAAGCAAACTCCACCCCCCCTCCATCCTTTTGCTTATTTCAGATAGCGCATGTAAGTAAACACTTGATACACCATACAGGAATAAGCGTCTTGTAAATGCAATGTATCTTTCATGACATAAACCCGAAGTCTGAATTTTCAAAATGATAAGATAAAGTCTAGTATACTTACTGTGAACCTGATGTACAAAACAGCAGTATGATGTATTTTCACAAATGACACTTTTCAGTTATCACCTCCCCACTGATTTGTTCACTCAGTAACGCAAAGAGCAAACAATGAGAATATATAAAAGAATCAGGTATCAATGAGGTCATCTTGTCTCTGTGCAATATGTCTGCTTTGAAGATCCACTGTAAAGTGTACCATTTCAGTCACATTTTCTTCCTTTAGCACTTCTTATTAAAAACTGACCAAGCCATTGAAAAATTGTATTTCAAATACATGGAAACTAATCTGAGAGGGATCATTCAAATCAACCAGTTTTCTACTGTATAAGCAACGAAATCCTCAAAAAAGCAGGGGAAAACTGGCGCATTGAAAGGATAAGGTTGACAGCAGTCTGCCAACAATCGGCAACTTCACGAAAAAAAAAAAAAGATGCACAATTGTCTCTCTTTAAGACCTTTTTTACCTTGCGAAACGAGGGATAACGCTACCACAGACTACGGAGCAGTGGTAGTTTCACTTCATGGTGGAAAGACCACATGAAGATGGAAAACACAGGATGGAATTTCTCCTAGGCCTGAATTAAACAGTTCAAAATTTTGCTTAATTTCCAGATTTTTTCATACACCGGACTTCAGGCTTCAGCCTAAGAGGCTCTCCTATGAATAAAATACTGGATCAAGGTTTGTGAACCAAATGAGAATCAAGGCATGAGGTCTGAACAACTGCAGCGCTCGAAGGGCTGAGGATTTCCTCCAGACACCTGTTTGATTACAGCTGGGTGACATGCGATGGCAGAGCTCCATAACATACAGTATGTATTACAATTAAAACAAACATCTTAAAAGGTCCTGGTCCATATTCAGCCATAAGTGTTGTACCTCAGTCATCAACCTCTTCCAGTCTGCCTTGTGCGTTCAGTCAACAAACTGTTGAAGTCTATATTTTGTTTAAATCAGTCAACAGCTTGTTTCAATTTGCCTTATGTTTTCTACCATTTACATCAGTCAACAACCTGTTCTGTTACGTACCTATTAAAAACTACTGACAGTCTCTTAAAGTGGTGCAAATCACACAAAAACATCTTCCAGTTTATCATCATTATGACATTAATAATGATCATTCATCAATGCCGTGTTCCAGTCTATCAGACCCTATTCTCTGGAATGCCAGAGAGAAGGAGATCAAATTGTCATCGGTCAGCACAATTGTCCAAACCAGAATGATGTGTATGTTATGTTGAATGCAATAAATGATACCAGCTTTTCATCATACACAGGACACTCTGTCTTCACTGCTTGAAAGGATGATCAATAAAAAAAAAACACCAACAAATCAAAATGTGATAGAAGGATCCTTCAATGCCAAAGTAACAAATGAAACATTTTGTTGCACCTTACCTTTGTCAAGCTACCGATATTATTGTCTTGAAGAACTTGACATCAATAAAAATTTTAGGAGTAACTGTTGAAAATTTTCTTTATATCGCATTCTTGGCAACACTGATGACAACAGCCTGATTGAAGTCCCTGTGGCTGAAGACTCTGCCACTGGTTTTACTGCTGGAGGAACAATTGATGTCCATCTTCTTTTTCTTTTTTTTTTCTTTTTGAATTGTTTATTGTGATCTGCAGTTAACTATCTTCTCTTAAAAAAAACCTTTGAAGACGAATAGGTTATTGCAATCTGCACTTTATCATTTTCTCTTAAAAAAATTGAAGAAGGATAGGTTACAACACATTATTTACCAACTTTACCCTCATACACAAACCAATGAACAAGCTCTCATTGAGTGATAAATGTGCAACCTATTCACCTTTTGTTATTCACAAGTGCCGACAGAAGTGAGACCACCGTTTCAAATGCAAAACATCCACAGTTCACATTTTCTATTCTATCTTGACAATCGCTATTCACGTCAATCAATTACTCAACCATTAAAAAAATGCCCTAGGGTATTGCTCTTAACGAATATGTGCTCATAATCTCCACAACATACATCTGTTGACATTAACTCCTCCATCAATTTATTCTACAAGTATCTTCACTTGCGAATGGAAAAGAGTAAAGAGTTAAGACCTAGAGACACAACCTAGCACTTAAAACTCAACGCTTGACCAAAGAAAAAAGTCTAACAAGCTAATGGCGTTACTAATCAGAGTAAAAGAATGCACCCGTCTGTGCACATGCACATATATATATATGCACACTCATTCATACATAAACACCTCTGCATATAAATACAGAAAAGGTTGCTGCAGCAAGCGCGCGCACACACACACACACACACACACACACCCTGAGGCAGCTGCACACAGGCACACAACACAATGCACAGGCTGACGTGGCAGCACCCCCCCCCCCCCCCCCACACACACACACCAACACACACAGGCAGCTGCACACAGGCACACAACACAATGCACAGGCTGACGTGGCAGCACACACACTTATTTGCCCTGGTTGCCTTTAAACTCGGCTTGACTGGTGACGGGGCGACAGGTCATAGGGGTTGGGGGCTGGTAGTGCGAGTGTTTGGCGCTGGCCACCGCCTGCATGAAGGATGCTCGGTATGACGAGTGAGACTGAGACTGAACTAAATGCGTGGAAGGCCCCTGACTACGCACTGTCTGATACTCTGAGGAGGACGACACCACACCACTGTACGGCATGGGCTCTGCCCGCACTCCGTACCCACTCTGCTCATGAGCCGCTGACTGCTCGCTGCGAACACTATGGTCCGAGTCCTGTCTGTGGTAATGGGGGTGCATGGGCGGGAGGCCTGTGGGTCCTCCTCGGCTACTGCCCAGATCTGACACAGACCTGGCGGGGCTTCCCGTGGCTGCGTAATAGGCTGCTGAAGCGGCAGCCAACCGGAGAGGGTGGGAGAGGGAGGAGCCTGAGTGGGAGGAGTGGATGGAGTGGGAGTCACTGTCCGAGGAATGGGAGGGGGTGGAGGCCCCGGAACGGTCCAGAATCCCTCCAATCAGCTGTCGCTGGTAGTTTTCAATGATGCGTTGCTTGCGGAGGCGCTCACTATATTTGAAGAAATCGGAGGTCTCATACGGCTTGCTCATCTCCATGTGGGGCTGCAAACGTGTCACCGTCACTAAAGTGCTCTGGGCGGGGGGAGGGGGAGTGGGGCTCATGGGCTGGGGAGACTGGCCTGCCTTTGGTGTGGACTGAGAATCCAGATGCACAACCTGGACAGGAATGCCTTCGCTATAGCTGTAAGGCTGACCTGCCTGCGGACTTTGGGGCGGTGCTTGCTGCATGTACTGCTGATGTTGAACCGGAATCTGCCGCACTCCCCTGCTCCCTGTCCAGCTGTCCTCCTCCCAAGCCATACGAGGTGGGTGAGCCGTCTCTGTCAAACGTGGACTGTAACTGTCGTATCCGCGGGCAAAGCCAGCGCTAGGGCTGCGCGAGGAAGACGCATCTCCCCAGCCTCCCTGCTCGATGCCGTACTGAGATTTCTCATGGTAAACTGGCAGCTCCATCTTGAGGGTTGAGGAGGAAGGGTAATCCTGCTCCGTAAACCCTGAAGGCATGTAGCTGGCCCTGATGTCCAGATGGAGGGTGGTACCTCCCCTCTCCCTGCTCCCCTCCCTCTCTCCACGCGGCTCCACGCTGTAACCGTGCTGCCTCTCTCTCTGCCGTCGCTGCTTGCGATCCAGGCTTCCATAGGTGTTGTCTCCCCGCTTGTAGGCACGGTCCAGGCTGCCATGTTTGGATGGCAGGTGTAGCTGGGCTTGGTCCGACAGGTCCGAGGCAGAGGCTGGGGACTGGAGCATGTCGGTGCTCTCGTAGTGGGAAGTCTGCTGCAGGGCAACGTTGTAGAGGTTGTTGGAGGAGGAGCCCACGCTGCTGCTGCCGCTGACGTCTTCCTGCAGGCTGCGCACACTGGCTGGGCTGAGGGACGAGCTGGGCGACATGGTATTGCGAGATGAGGATGAGGACAGCGTGGGGTACATCTGGGAACGGTACTGGGTGCGGGTCTCATACACGCTGCTGGGCTGGTAGCTTTGCAGTGACAGCTGAGGGCTGAGGACACAAAGAACATTTGCACTCAGAATGCACAAAGGGAGGCTGCAAATGAAGTAAAAAGCCACAAGCAAAATATTCTTCAAGGAAGTTCGAATTACAAATACAAGACTAGGAGAAGAAATCTCTAACTCAGTATCTGCAGACCCATCTGGACACAACTTGATAAAAACAATGAATTAGTTTAAGTCGTTAACAAAATGTGTCGAGGCAATTTTTCAGAGTGAAAAATGGCCATTTTTGCAGACTACCTACATACAAGAAAGTCAACCACAAAAACATAGCAACTCTCACATGTTATCCGTTTGTTTGTTTCAGGCACCCCTCAGCAACTTGTAGTGTAAATACTGTATGCACTGACTGGCAATGTGCTTGCTACATAACCCCTGTAGATGCCAACATGTGAGCTGACTGTTTACATTTAACATTAATCTCTTCAGAAAATAACATCATTGTGACCTCTCCTTCCTGCAACTTCTACAGCAGAATTCTCTTCAATCACTGAACCCATATTTTGTTTTACTACTGATCAATGTCCACTGCAATTTTTCAAAAACTTTTAGTGATGGCAAATATTTCAGACTTTGAGCAGTAATTTTATTTTAGGCTTTGATACACAGGACACTAAGCTGCATCAGTTAGAAAAAGCTCTACCTGCTAACAGTGACACTGGTGGACAAATGTTCATACCTAATGGCAGTGCTATCACAAGTCACAATGATAACGTCTTTATTCCTGAACCATTTATCAAAGCACTGAGTCTGGTGAATGTAGACGTGGTCAAAACAGACAACACAGAAGTATAAAAACATGTCAATGAAAATGTAAAAATGTACATAGAATAACACTTTGTTTGCCGTTTCTTTATATCAATGCATTAATGAAAACAACTGGTTCACTTGAAGCTATGACCCTATGAAAGGAACATGCCAATTCACATTGAAAGCTCTGCTGAATGGCCTGTTTGTCAACAGCAGGGGAGTCCTGAATGATCCACTCATAGCTATTTGCGACATGGGGTGCACTAGTGATCAAATGGTTACAGATTTTCACTTGTTTGTGATTTTGCTCCGGACTGAAAAATTTGAATTTTTTTCTTTGTTGTCCACACCACCCATAATGTCCAGCTCAAGGTGAAAAGTATGATATCTGCTTTTTTTTTTTTTTTTTTAAAATCAGAAATTCACATTCCAAGTAAATGTTTACACAAGCAGACTTCTTAAACTGACAATAAATGCAATGATTAAAACGTCAACTTCCACATTCACACCTGTGTACTCTTCTATTTGTAGCACGGAAAATCAACTTTCTCAAAAACAGTATTCCAATGGGTATGTGTAGTTTGAGAAAGTTGCTTGTCCTTACTTCGAGCAGAAGAACAAACGGTGGTGGATATTGCTAGTGTTACTAATCAACATTGTTAATGGACATACAAAAGTCCATTTTGGGGTATTTAATATTCCCAAATCCTGAAAATCTGCTTCCTCAATTATCCTGAATTCACGCCAAAATGATGTGTTACCTTCTACCGACACATGACACAACACAGCTAAAGCAGTTATGTCTTTATTCTAACCACAGAACCTGGACATGCATTGCTCTTTTCTTCTTTAAGAAATCACTTAACCTCATCTAACCTTGCAAAGGTAATGCTGCTCATGGGAGTAAAGGATATTCAGTTAGCCTGCCACAGCAGTTCTGCTCAGATCCCAATCTCAGGTCTCACTTCTAACAGGTATAAATGTAAACTAAAACGGTGTTAACGCATGCTTTTCCTTTCATCCAAATAATCCTGAACAAATCATCAATATCAAACCACGTCATCTGCACGTGCAGATGTAATTATATCATAACAGCTTTTTTTTCTATACTAAAAGCTAAAAGTTTCTTCAAGAGATCATCAACTGCCAATGTCGAAAAGACTTCCCATTCAATACTCCAAAAGACACCAAAAAGACATCCCCTTTAATAATCCAAAAGGCAATCTATATGTTCAGTAATGACTCCCAATCTTCGCCTTGGCTTAAGGCTGTGTCAGGCCAATTGACATAGGCTAGAACACCAAGGCTACATCAAAATGTTATGCTCTGTATAACTAGTTATGCGGGGACTGTCTTCAGCCATGAAAAGCTCCTAGCATAACACCATCAGTCTCCAAAATCCCCCGAAGTCGGAGCGTGGCTGCCCACGTGGCGGGTAATAAAAAACGGTCACACACGCAATGTTCTCATCCCCAGCTGATGCATCTGTACCGTTCAAGTACTTCGGCTGTTCAGATGTTCCCTAGAGTCTTTGAGCCAGGGTATGACGACAACAACAGCAACAACAACTCCCAATCTTCCATGTTTTGACCATTGTGCTGCTGATGCAACAAGCAGTACTCACCTGCTGTGACTAGGACTGAGGGGCACGTTCTGGTGGGTGGGTGAAGAATACAACGGGGGCTGCTGCTGCTGTGGTTGCTGTTGATAAGGATGATGGTGGTGGTGGTGGTGGTGGTAGGGAGGAGGTTGAGGGGGCAAGGCTGCTGATCGATCAGATGGTCCAACCTGAAACGTACATGGGAGCTTAAAAAAAAAAGCAAGCTAAAATAAAACATATCAAGACAGAAGGCAGTATAACCTATGACAGGTTGCTTGGCCGACAGAAAACCTTGCCCTGCGTTGATTTATCAGATCTGAGTCAGAAACAGCGATACTGCAGTCTGCATGTATCTGATAGGATAGATACTCAATTGATGTGGAAGCACGAGACTGGCAGGCAAACAGCTTTTCACACACACACACACACACACACACACACACACACACACACACACACACACACACAAAACAAGGTCAGGATCCAGTGGTACCTAGACCCCAGTGGTGTGCATGGGCCATTCAATGCAAAAAGAATGATGAAAACCGATGCTTTTGTTACATACAGTTGATAAAGGGAAGCAACCCATACGATCTGGCACTGTAGTGTACAGCATGAATGCAGACTTGTTACTAAGCAAGCAGGTCTTGGACAGGCTGTCAGGGGCAGAGTTAAGATGGTTTTAGACCTGCAGTTTACAGACATTTTTCAATTCTTGGCTAAAAACTCTAGAGCTGCTAACATGTTAAGAACAAACTGCTCGGCTGCCAACTTGAAGAAAAAAACTCATATAATTATAGGCAGCTGGATGGTTAAATATAATAATGGCATTAAATTTCTTTACAACAAACCTGTGGCCCCAGTAATGCAAGAGAAATGTTTGGCACAATCTGTGCTGGATACATTTATCACCAAAGACTTGCAATCAGTATGAATCATTCCAAGCACGGGGGCCTGAATAGCTCAGTTGGTAGAGTGCCGGACTTGTGATCCTGGGGTTGCGGGTTCGAATTTCGGTACAGGGGGATTTTTCCTGCAGAGTTAACATTGGTTCTGACTCCATTCTCCATACAGTCCTTTGAATGAGACTATAAACCGAGGTTCCGTGTGTGAACACACGCACAACATCTTGCACACACGTAAAATCCCATCACCAACTTTCGGAAGAGAAGGCCAGTTTGGCCGTTGGTATGGATGACACGTTACACATAGCATGCACCTTCCCCGAAGATGGAGTATGGCTGCCTTAATGGCGGGATAAAAAACGGTCATACATACAAAACTCCACTGCCTGTCTATACAGGCAGTGTCTACAGGAGTATCAGCCTGTGTACGCAGAAAGAAAGAAAGAAATTCCAAGCACATTGTGTTCATTTGACTGAAACTTTCTGTTTCAAAACGGAGTGACTGAGGGCGGAAAATGAAGCAAAATTTAGGAAGAGAGGGGGTTACTTACTGCCAAGGACATAGACAAAACAAAGTACAGGACAAGACACAATGCATTTCAACCTCTTGGGTCTTCTTCAGGCAAAAACAAGTAACATTTAGGACAGTGAAAACGAAGAATGAGAAACCACTTATCTTCTCATGCTGGGCACATCGGTAAAATGGCCGCCAGACTGAAACCAAGCCACCCAGAGAAGATCATGGGAGAGGAAACAGTGTGTGTGTGTGTGTGTGTGTGGGGGGGGGGGGGGGGGGGGGGGGGGGGGGGAAGGGAAGGGGGTGTGTAACAATGGGGGTTGTAGCTTGGTTTCCGCCCGGTGGCCATTTTACCGGTGTGCCCAGCATGAGAAGGTAAGTGGTTTCTCATTCTTCGTTTTCACTGTCCTAAATGTTATTTGTTTTTGCCTGAAGAAGACCCAAGAGGTTGAAATGCATTGTATCTTGTCCTGTACTTTGTTTGTCTATGTCCTTGGCGGTAACTAACCCCCTCTCTTTCTAAATGAAACTTTCTGACGTTCCTCTTTGTTAAAAATCTCAAGTCATTATCATTCAACCCAGTTGTTCACAACAAATGATTTTCAGAATTAAGTTTTACCTGGACGCTGAGGGTTCCCTTGGATTAATTCAAGGATGACACATGTGGCAGTACTTCCTTCCTCCATCTCATTCTTACAATGATTTGATGCCCACAGGTCTGACTTTGCTTACTAGTCAAGAGCGAAACTCATGGTTAGATACCGAAGGGTTTCTCACTTACAGCATTTCCAGTAATTACTGCCACCAACGTCATCCTCAAAATAATCCAAATTAATTGATCTTCCTATTAAATTTGCTCAATTCTATAATTACTGCAAACTTCAACAACACTCCAAACTGGGACTGGCAGACGACACTGAATTACTCACAGTTGTGTTGTCCCAATGGTGATGATGAGAGCTCTCCTCAGACTGAATGGCGCATTCCTCTGGAAATGTCACACACTCAGTTACACTTCCCTCTCTTTGCAATTCAAGAATATTTTGTTCATTTTGTTTGTTTTTGTCGTATTTCAAGACTCTATATATTCAACCTTTTGTGTCATCAATTTATCTGTTGTTGCTGATTGTTGCGAACTATATATCATTTTGAATAGTAAAAACCACCACCACTCAATAAGCACATACCAATTACTTATATTCATGTACACTCAAGTTTTGTTACCATTTTTCACACACCCCTTCCCCTCCCATTTCAAACATTATTCTTCCACTTCTAAAGTGATCCAAAAGACAAGCTCGGAATGAACTGTTGAACAAGATAAAAGAAAGCTGGTTAAACTATCTTTCAGTGAAAAATCACAAGCAGTAAGACAGACAGAGGGGAGAAATATGAGAAATAAAGAGAGAGAGAGAGAGAGAGAAAGAGACACAGAGTGAGAGAGAGAGAGAGTGAGAGAGAGAGTGAGAGAGACAGAGAGAGAGAGGAGGCAGGAGGATGGCATGGGAGGAGGGGGGGAGGGAGGAAAGACAGACAGACCAACAGACAGGAAAGACAGACAGACCAACAGACTGAGATGAAAACAGAGCCAGCACAAAAGCCACTGTCACCACCTCCAGCAACAGTCACACCCACTGACCTGCTGGGCCCCCCTGGTCCGGCTGCGGTCTGGAGCTCTGCTGCCTGGCCTCGATCAGCTTCTTCTCCATGTCCTTCAGCTGTCACCACACCACCACATAACTGGGTTAACATCCTCTACACTTGGGACATATGGCTCTTAAAAAAGTGTTTAAAATTACTCCGCCGAACAACATGGACAAACGAATCACAAGACAAAACACAACGCATTTCGATCTCTAAGGTTTTCTTCAGGTAAGGTAAATGACACTTGGGACAACGAAAATGAAGAACGACCGATCCCTTATTTTTGTCAAATTCGGAGCAAGATGGGAGTTGAGAGGTCGAAACGCATTGCTTTATCTTGTGATTTGTTTGTCTATGTTGTTTGGTGTAGTAATTTTAAACACTTTTTAAGATTTGTTTAAATTTGCGCCTGCAGTCGCCTCACTTTGCTACTAGAATTGGAAATGGCAGTTCAGATCTGAAGCCATGCAATATTTTGAGAAGCGCTTACCATGACTTGCTCTTCCAACAACACAGCCTTTATTTACTATACCGAAACGTTTTAGCCTGACTACTTTTTGTGTTAATGGTGATGATGTTAAAGTTTGGGTTGTGCATTGCTCTCAAACTTTGGAAAGCAAAAGTAGCAATCCTAGGGAGAGGGAAGTGGGAGGAGGGAAGGGTATGGGAAAGATTGCCTCCCTTCTGAGACCAAGGTTTTGGGTGAAGGTCAACTGACATGGAAATGGGGTTGCACACAAGCACAAAAGTTACTATACTTACGCAAAAACGTGGATCTACAACCAACCAATGCTTTGTTGTTGTTGTTGTTGCAGTTTAGGAACATTTCCTTGTACTGCAATACAAAACGCTGATGCATACCCTTTCCTTTTTTTTTTTCAAACATAAGTACAAAATTCAGCAAAAGCATAAGGGTAAACAGGTCTGTTATTGCTAAAAGAGTGAGACAGAGAGAGAGAGAGAGGGGGAATGTGTGTGTGTGTATGTGTTTGTGTGTTGGTATGTGTGTGTGTGTGCATATGGACCAACTCTCTTCCCCACAACTTAAACACAAAAGATCTCTTAAATCACTTAAAGAGGATATGTACAGTCTTCATAAATACAAATGAAATTTGCTCACAATTTCTGCTTTCATGCCAGACACAACAAACTAATGAGGCAACACAAATAATCCACAAAGGCATAGAAATGCAACATATACACAACAGACTTGAAACCCCGTCACCCCCTCCCCCCAGCACACACACCTTTCCCCCCAGCCCTTCCCTCCTACAACACAGACACACACACATACCAGTACCTGCTACACACACACACACACACAACACACAGTAACACACACACACACACACACAGTAACACACACATACACACACACAGATTAACACACACACACACACACTGCAATTCACACCAAAAGACTTACTTTGGCAGCCGCTTTATTGTAGGAGTTTCGACGCTGCTTGCGCACGTACTTGCTGGTACTTTTGTCCTGGGCCAGTTTGTGGGCTGCTGATGTGATCTTACACTGCAGCTCGTACTCCATTTCCAGGGTGGCTAGAGAATTTCTCGTCTGAAAAGAACCAGGAACTGCCACCTATCACTCAAACACTTCCATCTCTCTTACATACTTAGCCTTGGTAGCAAGTGTGTGTGTAAGAGTGTGTGTGTTTATGACAGAGACAGAGAGACAGAGAGAGAGAGAGAGAGTGTGTGTGTGTGTGTGTGTGTGTGGGGTGTGTGTGTGTGTGTGTGGTGTGTGTGTGTGTGTGTGTGATTGTATGTGTGTGTGAGAGAGAAAATGTGTGTGTGTGTGTGTGTGTGTGTGTGTGTGTGTGTGTGTGTGTGTGTGTGTGTGTGTGTGTGACTGCGTGGGGTGACTGCATACAGGTGGGTGGGTGTGATCAGAGAACAGAAGGGACACCTTAAGCGACCCTCAAATCAAAATGGGTGTTGACATTTCATACACACTTAATCACATAATAAAATCAATAGTAATAATTATACTGATAAAAATAACATCAATAAGGCTTTGCTTTTCGTTTAAACCATCCATCATTATATGATTTTTCTGTCTATATCTTGTACCTCGTTTTACTGCCTCCTGAAAAACATGCTAAGACTACACTGACGGCTGATACCCATACCCAACAAAAACACTCAAACCCAAAAAATCACCATCACTACATGTATGGCTGACCACTCACCCCATCCTCCATCTCCACAGATTTCGGGGTGATGGCAAATGAGGTTCCCACACGACGGCGGAAAGTAGGCACCCGCTCTCCAGGGTCAAGAGGCGTTTCTTTCGGCAACTGGCCTGTCAGCTCCTGTACACATCAAACATAATACGGCTGCACAGCACTGAAGGGAAATCAAATATGAAAACAACATTATCTTTGAGCCATTTTTGATATTCAGTGATACACAAAATTCTTCCCATACTTGCCAGTCCAAAAGAATGCCTTATCCCCTCTTTGCACGGGAAACCTCTGAAGAACAAAATTGGGAGAGCGGTGGGCCAACTTGGCCTCAGTCTTCAGACAGGCCAGCCACAGTGATTGCATCTCTGAGTTCACTATATTGCGCCCTGTTAGAACTAGTTTCCTCTTTTACCTTGGAGGAGGAACATGCCTCCTTCGGCTCCGCGATTTTCAGACTTTGTTTCAATATGGATTCCCGCAACTTCCCGCAAACGGCTGTTTGTGGTAAGTTTGCCTTTGAAAATGCTTGTATTTCTGCGCAAAGCTTTTGTTTTCCTTTCATGGCTTGGGTGCCTGAGTTTTTACTTAGTCAGCATCTCTAGTACTTGCTTTATCAGTCTTCTCCTTTTCCTGATCCTGCAAGCATTTTAAATTTTGTTAATTTTGTTCGCTTTTGACCTATTTGACCCATTAAGGGAGAGCAGGGACACAAGCGTTTTGCCTCCAGATTATTGAAGGAGACATTTTCTTCATGGCCTTTTGAGCCTCATGTGAATACATAAGAAGAAGACTGCAATGTTTCAAATGAGCATGCTCCCATCATCCCTTTTGGTATTCAACCATTTGTTCTGACTGTTAAGTATAAAAAAAGACTTTTACAACTAAATGTTTTACGATATACTTACCTGTCAAAACACAAGAAAGCGCTCCCACCTCCCCATTAAGATGGGAAGAGGTGCGAAAACTGAGCTAGTTCTAACATGGCGCAATATTGTGAACTCCTACAGGATGATCACTCTGCCTGGCCTGTTCTGGAACTGATGAGAAATTAGTCCCCTGTTCTCCCAATTTTTCTCGACGTCTCTCTTCCCTTTTTTTTTTAAATCTTGATAACATAGCATTGTTCTGTACATTTCTTTGGATAGGTAAGCATAGCAACAGGTTGAATTAAGTGATTTCTTAAGACAGGAAGGTAAACAGTGTTAAGCTATGAAACACTGCCCCCCCCCCCCCCCCCCCCCCCCCCTCAACCCCCACAAATCACATTCTGTGGTGTACATTTTGCTCATCCAGCAACTTCATATTTGTTTTGACCTTGTACGACTTGTGGTGGTGGTAACCCCCCTCAACTTCTGTGTTCTAGATCATCACAGCATTTAACCACCAGTATGCAATAACAAGCCCTTCACTCAGACCCCTGGATGACATATGTCACTGGACTGGCAGTCGTCCTCCAAAAGATATACTGCGATGAAGTAAGTAAGTAAGTAATGTTGCTTATAGCCCAGCCGACTGCAAAGGGCTATATCAGGGGTGTCACTTCGTTCAGGTCAACTCACAAGTCGAAAAAAAAAAAAAATTCACACAAGTCTTTAAAATATATTTTCTAAAAACAAAACCGAAACCTTCATTAAGAATCTTTCTTCTGTAAAATCTTAGATCAGATGAAAAATGTTAATCTCTTTCAGAAATTCAAAGATCACATCAGGTGGAACAGCTCTGAACAAGGTTTTCATGGAGTCTGCAGTCAAATGTTTGTGTCTCACATCATGCTCTCTAAAAGAACATGTTTCACTGTGAGTGGTATACAGTGAGACACATCAGCAGCCACAACAGCGACCAGAGGTGAACCACAACAGCAGCACCAGTTGTAGAAGGACTCAGCGCTCACCCCTTCCTGGAAGCAGAGGATCTTCAGCTCCTCCATCTTCTTCTTCAGGGTTTCCTCCAGCGCCTCTTTGCGGGCCTTCAATGCCTGGAACATCTCCCTCTCGGCCTTCTGCGCTTCGATGGTCTCCGTGTTCACTGACCCACACAAACAACTCACACATAGGCAACAGGCAACACACGCACAGGAACACCACACACTGCCTTTTACGACTTCTTAGAAAAAATATGTCCACGGTGGACATGGGCGAAAAGATGGGAATGAAAGACAGAAAAATACTGTCTTTTCATTTATCACTTCATTCAATTATTTTTTATGTCTTGTAACTTGTATACAGAAAAACATTTACTATATTCTTCTATGAAAATGGTTTTCATTTTTGGTGACCGACCGTCAAATTTTGTAATGCAATAACCCCCCCCCTCCCCAAGCTGCATTCTTATATGTCCGAGTAAAAACGGCTGACATTTTTAAGCTAAATCCTTATACCAGACTGATCACAGATTTAAAATGCTTTAAGTTCAACCTTGAACTAAAGAGATAAAGGAATAAGAAAACTTGTGCTAAAACCTAAAACAAGAGATATTAAGCAAAGTATACTTGCATTCATAGAACCAGGGAAATACAGAAATTTAAAACGCTTTAACCTCAAACTTGTAGTCAGAAAGAGAGATGGAACTGGTATACATACGTTCAAACCTGGAGCCTGTCAGACTGGGCAACGACTGAGAGCTGGAGTTGCGACTGATGTCAGAGCCAACGAGGGACGTTGAACTGCGACACAGGTCAGCTGCTATCTCGCTCATGCTGCGCGCACTTGTCAGCATTCCTGTGAGCGGAAAAACTGAATGTTGCAACATTATACACACAAACCAAACTTGGTTCTATGACAAAAGGTCGGTCTACAGCTGGCAAGAGGGGGCTCTGGTACATGGTGCCCAACTTACA
The DNA here is from genome assembly GCA_033310375.1 of Conus canariensis. NCBI lineage: Eukaryota > Metazoa > Mollusca > Gastropoda > Neogastropoda > Conidae > Conus > Conus canariensis. The sequence continues at coordinate 69,856,086 of CM065721.1, forward strand.
TTACACTGACTGAGAACCAGCATGGGAGTATTATCAAGGAAAAGCCATGAAAGGAAGCACCGAACAGGGATTGGCTGCCTCCAGATAGAAGACATGGAATGGCAACAAGCCAATGCTGTTCCCCCCCCCCCCCCCCCCCCCCCTTTCATTTCTCTTTTCAGCCTTTTATGGTTATCACGTGGATGTAGCTAAAAAAAAAAAGAAAAAAAAGTGCAGCATGGGTTTTGAAATTAGGCTAAAGAGAGCAAATATATTAGTCATAAGCTTGCTGAAATATACGATGGTATGACAAAGGACACCATATAAAGCCACCCTTGCCCCTTTCCCATCTTGACATTAATGTCAATGTTTGTCCCCCCCCCCCCCCCCCCCCCCAAAAAAAAAAAATGAGGACCAAACATTTGTTATCAAGCATTCCACGCAGGGACAGCAACATCACACACACATGGAAGCAGCAGAGGGTTAAGCAAGTATGGATGTGGGACACACTGTTGAGGGCTCACCTTGTTCTGCTTCTTGTCCAGGTAGAACTGATGCTGAGCCACTGCCATGGACCAGATGCACTTGGTCAGCTGCGGACTGCCCGACAGCCATGCGTGAACATTCACACTGCTCGCGCCAAATGTGCGACGACTCACCGACACTCTGACAAAAAAAAACACAAAACCCCCCGCATATATACATACACAAAACTGTGTGGACAGATCAGTACCTTGACTAGTGTATGGGATGACTCAAGTGATTTACTGATAATTAATCATACAAGCCAACTCCCTCCCTACTAGACCAAACAAATCAATACAAAGATGTACTGACAGATGTTCTGACATAGGAACGAACATATGACAGACGAGCAACTCATCTGAAAAAGCGTCTTTTTTAACAAACAGAAAAGCTGCTGTCCTTGCAAAGTTATTTACTTATTTTCACTGATAAATTATCAACAATTATCTTAATAAACAATTCTCAAAATACCTTCATTCTTACCATTAATTATCTATCATTCAAAAGGCAGGGTGAGATGGAGGTTGCAAAACTGTTCACAGATGTCATGTAAGATGGAAGAAACAACTATGCACAGAAGGAGAAGTATCTGAAGATGGAAGAAACCAACTATGCACAAAGAGGAGCGTATCTGAAGATGGAAGAAACAACTATGCACAGAGAGGAGAGTATCTGAAGATGGAAGAAACAACTATGCACAGAGAGGAGAAGTATCTGAAGATGGAAGAAACAACTATGCACAGAGAGGAGAAGTATCTGAAGATGGAAGAAACAACTATGCACAGAGAGAAGAAGTATCTGAAGATGGAAGAAACAACTATGCACAGAGAGGAGAAGTATCTGAAGATGGAAGAAACAACTATGCACAGAGAGGAGAAGTATCTGAAGATGGAAGAAACAACTATGCACAGAGAGGAGCGTATCTGAAGATGGAAGAAACAACTATGCACAAAGAGGAGAAGTATCTGAAGATGGAAGAAACAACTATGCACAGAGAGGAGAAGTATCTGAAGATGGAAGAAACAACTATGCACAGAGAGGAGAAGTATCTGAAGATGGAAGAAACAACTATGCACAGAGAGGAGAAGTATCTGAAGATGGAAGAAACAACTATGCACAGAGAGGAGCGTATCTGAAGATGGAAGAAACAACTATGCACAGAGAGAAGAAGTATCTGAAGATGGAAGAAACAACTATGCACAAAGAGGAGAAGTATCTGAAGATGGAAGAAACAACTATGCACAAAGAGGAGAAGTATCTGAAGATGGAAGAAACAACTATGCACAAAGGAGAAGTATCTGAAGATGGAAGAAACAACTATGCACAAGAGAGAAGTATCTGAAGATGAAGAAACAACTATGCACAAGAGGAGAAGTATTGAAGATGGAAGAAACAACTATGCACAGAGAGGAGAAGTATCTGAAGATGGAAGAAACAACTATGCACAGAGAGGAGAAGTATCTGAAGATGGAAGAAACAACTATGCACAGAGAGGAGAAGTATCTGAAGATGGAAGAAACAACTATGCACAGAGAGGAGAAGTATCTGAACAAGAAGACAGATGAACAGAGGTGAAGGGAAAGAGGAAGAAGGTAAGAAAAGGCAGAGAGTAAAAAAACAAATGAGAGGGATGAAGGCAACTGTAAGAAGTGGGTTAGAAGTCAGATAGAAAATGTTCTACCTGAACTGCTCACTGAGGGAAAGAAAAAAAAAGAAAAAAGAAAAATAATGTGTTAATTCCTGGATGCGTGCAGGCAGAAATCAGACGAAAAGGGGTTTTGTTAAAGCAAAACTGCCTGATGTAAGCATAAAAAAACACACACACATCAGTGGAGAAACATCACTGGTCATTTAATCCACAACTGCCCATCATGCCTGACATCAACAAAAACAGATGGCAGCCTCCTTCATTATATTTGTTCAGATGATAAAATCTACTCCTGTCACCTGTTTACATGTTTTTTGTTTTTTTGTTTGTTTTCTTCCCCCACCTCTTTTAAATTACTTTGGGGGTGCGGGGAGGGGTGTCAGGGAGGGTGTGTGATTACTTAGTTTGCATTACTTCTTAAATTTATGATTCTGCATTATATTTTTCAAGCATTAGAAAAAAAAAGCTACAATTATATTAAGGGTTATGAATAATAGTCTCCTTCAACTCTGTGTGAGTGCATACTCACACTTTCACTCTCATTCGCACATTCAAACCCAAACACAATATAATATACATGTATGTATACACACACAACACATGTCGTGTGGAAGCACACACACAGATACACACACACACACACACACACACACACACACACATGCACATATGCATGCGTGTGTGTGAGCACACACACTTCTACACACACATACAGTTTCTCCACAGGTTTTACTGTGGAACAGACGTTGTTGACAAAACAAAACACTTTTTCTGACACTGACAAGGCTGACTGGCTTTCTCTGTCGATGTTGTTTCAATGCACCAGCGAGCCCAGCCTTTTGTTTTCTAACTGTGCAATCATACAGTAGTTGTTAAGTTCTTAGCTCTGCATGCCTGGCTTATGCAATAAACATCTCTGCGCACACGCAGACACACACACACACACACACACACACGCAGACACACACACACACACACCCACACTGAACACATCTGAGCACACACACACACACTCTCTCTCATACACACACAACTACACATGCACATGCATAAACACATACACTCACTCACTCACTCTCTCTCTCTTTCTCTTGTGCACACGCATGTACATGCACGCACGCACACACACACACACACACACACACACACACACACACACACACAAACACACACATACACACACATACACAATGACACACTCATTACACCGAGGACCAGTAAGAAAATTGTCCTCGAGAGAGTGGAAAAAAGAAAAAGCGTAAAACATGCACAGATGCAACAAAAGCACCCAGGAGTCACGATGTTAAACAGCCACATAGCATAACAACAAGAGAAAGAACACATAAGGTTTCCATATATACAGAAATATACAACATATGCAGAATTCGCTACAGAAAGAGTGGCATATTGCATAATACTGTTTTGGACTTGGATGGCTAGTTTTCCATATTTCACAGGTTTTAGTAGTCAGTTATGTCCAGCTTTTGTTAGCTGTTTGGGAGAAAAGCATACTAAAGATACAGTCATAAGCTGTCTCAAGGTGATAATATAGTACAGTCTTGACAGACAATCACAGATGAGATATGAGATTCATCTGCTAAAATAAGAATAATAATAATGATAATAATAATAATAAAAAAATAACATATATCCTAGACATTTAAGTGAACTTACACTAAAGAAAAAGGTCTTATGGGTTTGTATTCTATTTCTATAAATCAAGTCACAATTTTGGTCTTTTATTAGCTACTGTTCAAAAAAAAAAAAAAAAAAAAAAAAAAAGCGGCAATAGACAAAAATAATAAAATTTGCCCGCTAAAATAATATACAAGTCTAAATCTGAACTGAAAAATAAAAAAACACAAAATACATCTTATGCTGAATCCATTTACTCACATCCCCCTATCTTTTTTTCTTCTTCTTTCTTTCTTTTAAACTTACCTCCTGAAACACAGCACATCAAACTATTTCCTGACCCCCCCCCCCCCCCCCCAAAAAAAAAAAAAAAAAAAAAAAGGAAAGGAAAAAAGCACACTTCTCACTCAGACAAAAACTGTCACTGGATGATTTAACTTCCAGGTGTCTGAGCCTATCCCCCCATGGATGTCAAGCTGTGTCAGCGAAGAAGATGGACAGGCTGACGTGACATATTACCGCTGTTGTCACAGATCCAGGACAGGCATCCCAGGTGATGTAACACTTACATACACAGACTGAGCAGCATAGGTCAAGAAGAGAAATTATGATATATGCCCGTTTTGACTGACAGACAGAACAAGGACGTGTCGCATACACAGACAAACTGGCATTCAGCTCTCTCTACCAGGTTATTTGTGAAGGATCAGACAGATATCCTACATGAACAAACTAAAGTGCATGCATTTCATCTACAATCGTTCTTTTTTAGACGCCTTTGGTCACTGTTTATATCGAAGTCACACTCAAAAACACAGCAGATACATTTCAACTGGTAAATTTTCCAAAGGTCTAAACAAAATGTGCTTCAGAGAGCCCAAATACTACCTTTTACTACCTTTCTCTATAATGACATGTCTAAAGCCATTGTGCTCCCTGACATGAATCAACACTCTGTGAAGGTGTTCTTCACCATTTTCTTGTGACTAGACCTGACAGCTTTTAAGGCTGATGGTGAATGGAAGGATTACCTCACGGCACATCAGATTCAAAAGATCATATTTCTCATACAATGATACTTTAAACTTATTACTTCAGTTCAGATGGAAAATAAAGGAATGATACCTCTTGGTGTGGTGTTGAGGATTTCTAAGCTGGAGACATCAATGTTTAAGATCCTTCTTCAGTGAACGTGTTTGGGCGAAGGGGAAAAGGCCACAAAGTGGAACTGACATGGACCAGGAAAATAATCTCAGCTCAAGTTTAAAAAACAAAAAATGAAACAAAACCACGCAAGCAAAGAATAAACAGAACCTTGGTTAAAAAATCCTTCCATCATTTTCTTTTTTTAAACTTTCTCTCCAGTGCTTTTTTCACCTTCATCTTTGGATGGAGGGTTATGTTTTTACCTGTCTGGAAGGTTCTGTTTTCCTCAGGGTCTGCTGTTGCAGCCATGTTAATCAAACTTGGTCAAAAGATGAAACAAGTACCAAAGACGAGCCCAGTGAATCTGGGTGTGGATTTGGATTTATCGGCAGATCCAGCATCCACCCACCAGACGAGGCAAAAGTTAGACACCTGATTTTAATGATGCATGGAATGTCACCCTAGCACAAACCCACAAAGTTTTGGTGCAGATCTGCTGAGTGGATCCAGGATTCGCTCAACCATGGCAGAGGTCTACATTCTCCTGAGTATCCTTTCAGTTTGATTGTTTGAGTTGTCAACATTTCTACTATGTTGACTATGTCGATGACAATGGGTCTGTGACCAAACACACTGACAGTTCTCACTCAAAGACCTTCAATTTATCCAACAACATCAACCCCCCTCCTCCCCCTATCCCCCCTTATTTTTTTTTTTTAATTTTTATTTTTTGTTACACTGAAGATCTGCAGTTACTGATTTCGTTTGGCAAAGTTATTCTGGTTAGACTAAAACACTGCTATCTTTCCCTTCTTCCCCATGCTTTTTTCCCCCTTTGAATCAAGTGAAGTTACAAACACAAATAAAAGCGCATCTCTGAAGGCTATGATGAATCAGCAGAAAAAAAAGCTTCTACCAAAATACTTTACAGCACCTAAAAGGGGCTCATAATTGGTCGATGCTGAGAGATATTTAGACAACAAAACTTGTTTAGTAGATTTAATACAAAACGAAATATTTAGACAACAAAACTTGTTTAGCAGATTTAATACAAAACCAGATATTTAGACAACAAAACTTGTTTAGCAGATTTAATACAACACCTTTGTGACTGCTGGCAGATGGTCATAAAAAGTAAAGAAACAAACCAGGAAGCAAGAATGTACACCGAAGACCAACATGACGGACAGGAACTGGTTGTTTGATTGGTTGGTTGTTTTCGGGTGGGGGAATGGGTGTGATTGTAAAGGGCAATGGTGGGGCGGTGGGGGCGGGGGAAGGGGGGGGGGAATAGGGAGTCATCCTTGCTGTTGTTTTTTTTAGTTGTTTGTTGGTGCCAGACGGACTGCAAACCAATGGAGTAATAAGCATAGTTTCCAGACAGGTTGGGGCAAGAAAACCGTGGGAACAGATGATCTGTGAACAGATGGAAATGGCTTATACCGGAGTTGCAGTTGTATTTTTTGTTGTTGTTTTTGACAAAGCAGCTGTACAGAGGAAAGCATGGTGCAACCCCCCACAGTATCATACTTCCTTCCTTAGAGTCAAGGGCAATGGGTGTGTTGCAGAGAGCACTGTGCATTATAATTTTTTCAAAAAAATCCTTCAGACTGCTTCATCTGTGACTAACCACTTGTTTGGGTATTTTCAGGTATGCTGATACATAACCTTTGTCATGAAGTTAACCAACTGAGGGCCGCACGGCTGTTCAGAGCAAGCCACTTAGTTCTGAGAGGAAAGGGAGTTTACAGCTCGCCCGCAGCTGCAGAGACCAAGCCCTGAATGCAGGTCAGGGAAAGGGGTGTTTTCTGCAGGCTGCTCCCCCCAGCCAGCTAACTGTGCTGTACTCGGTGAACTGAATGTCATCTGTGTAAAGCCGGTCTGGCAACAGTGTGTTCGGCATTGCTGAGCGGCCATTACAAGTGCACAGCTTTATTTTTCCGTCCTGCATGAGACACTTAGAGCAAGGGCAAACAAACAAGGCTTTACACATTTCTAATCCAACATTTTTGTTGCTGTAGTCTGAGCAGAGGCATGTATCAAACTTGTGTACTACTTAACTATGGAAAATTAACTTCCCTGAAAGTGATGACGTCATTTTTGCACAATTTTATGTGTGGTGTCATTGTTCTAATATTGCCTGACCACTTGCGTACAAGCTTTCATGCTGCGTCTACGTTATCTACAGGAAAATAAACCCAGTCGAGTTTGGTATTAAAAGAATTGTTGGGAATTCGCCAATTCAGTCATCTCAAGAGCGCAGATATATTACATTTTTCATGACAATAACTAATTATCAAACCTATAGCCCCATTTGTAATGGCCGCTCAGCCATGCCGAACACATTGCTGCCAGACCAGCTATGCACAGATGACATTCAGTGGCCGAATACAGTGCGGTTAGCTGGCTGGTGGGCAGCGGCCTGCAGAAAACACCCCTTTCCCTGACTTGCATTCACGGCTTGGCCTCTGCAGCTGTAAACTCCCCTGCGACTCAAAACTAAGTAACTTGCTCTGAACAGCCGTGAGTGGGGCTGTTAGTTTGATAATTAGTGGATGTCATGAAAAATGTAATATATCTGTGCTCTTGAGATGACTGAACTGGCGAATTCCTGACAATTCTTTTAATACCAAACTCGACTAGGTTATTTTCCTGTAGATAATGTAGATACGCATGAAAGCTTGTACACAAGTGGTCAGGCGATATTCAAACAATGACAACACACACACAATTGTGCAAAAATGACGTGATCACTTTCTGGGAACTTAATTTTCCCTAGTTAACTAGTACACAAGTTTGATACATGCCTCTGCTTGGACTACAACAAGAAAAATGTTGGATCAGAAATGTGTAAGCCTTGTTTGTTCGGCCCTTTAACTAAGTGTCTTGCATGGGACGGAAAAATAAAGCTGTGGCTGGTGTGCTCCAAAACACTCTTACAAGACAGCTGATTGCGTTTACTTCAATCATGCATGACCAATGAAACTCAACTGCAACACAAATGGATTCTGTTGGTGATTGACTATCCCCTCATTTCATGGCGGTCTCTGTCAAGCACTGGCAATGAGCCGATGGTTGTCTGATCATTGCTCTCTTAAAACCTGCATATGCAAAATGGGCGGTTCTAACGGATTTTCAGGTGAACCGAGTTTACTAACAGTTTCTTAGCATGGTCAATGGATGTTTACCTTGAACTGATGTGAGAAATGCGGGACTAAAATGCAGACATGCACATGAATC
>CM065721.1:69869258-69901758 GCA_033310375.1 Conus canariensis
TGCAAATGTCAACTCATAGTCTATATCTATGCATTTTCTTCTGCTACTGCAAGTAAACATTAATTTGAAAATATCCAATATTTATTAAGAACTATTTCTTATGTGATTTTGGACATTAAAGAGGATCTGACCACAACTCTAGTTTTTTAATTTAGAAGGCTTATTCTTAATATTTCATGGGTGAGGAAACTATTTTCATCATTAGAATAAAAATAACAGAAGAAAAAACAAAAACAAACACACATGACAATGCCAACCTGATGGGGTCAAATTGCATGGGTTAGAAGATGCAGATGATTGGCTTTAACAGAAAACACCCGACTGTTTCAACTGATTGGTGCACAGCTCACAAAGAAAACTATCTTTCACTACATGCTTGCATTGCAGGTTGTTCCCGACATCTGCAGAGCATCGTTTTTGCTGTTGGCTGCTATATTAAAATGACACATCAACTTTAGAGTAAAATCTTCAATGTATGACCCCCTCTGCCCTGTGCACCCCCTCATCCCTTTTCCCCCTCCTCTACAGTAAAAAAAAAAGGATTTGGGGAGTTGTTTTTTCATCAAGGGGAAAATCTTGAAAACTTATGGGAGATCCGAAGCCTGTGCAGCTTTTTTCTTTTGGACAATATTTTTGACAATAAAGACAATCACATTACTGTGTTCTCAGCTCAAAATGTGATAATTGTGATCTGATAAACACAATGGGTTCTCAGTGACTATATGAGATCTGTTTGTTTGTTTTTTGTGCTTTACAATTAGTGTTATCGAAATTCCTTCCTTCCCCCTAGAACACCTCATGAACTTAGCTTGGATGAATACAATATAGATTTGTGTATATTTCCATAAACTACTGGTAAATGTACCAAGTAGGTCTTGAGAGTGTGTGTGTTTTTTCTAATACAATTTTTCTAATACAAAGCTTTTCAAAGACAAATTGTTGTCTTGTCTGGCAGTCGGCCCAATGTCTCTACTATCTACCTTCAGACTGCTGATTAATGTAACAAACCAAAATGCATTTAAGAGGTTTTATAGGCCTCAGGCCCTGCACAAACCAATCCAAGATCACAAAACCTGCAGCAAGAGGATGACATTTTTAAAAAAAGAAATTACACGAAATCTAAGTGACTACGATCTGCTTCTAAAGCGCAAGACTATTTTCAGCCAGGCCTTTTAATTAAAAAAAAAAAAAAATCTTCAAATACATCTAAGCTTCAATTTCTCCCACAACACTGAAACTATCACCTTTTGGTCAAACAGAAACAACAAATCAGATGGTTATGGCACTGTTTCCTCGCAAGAAAAAAAAGGTCAAAAGTACACCGTCAAGATAACAGATACACCACATGCTAAGCAACAATCGGATGCCAAGGCAAGTCAGGTTTTAAATGTGTCAGTGCATGTGTATGAATAAGAGCGAGTTGCCTGCATCTTTGAGTGTGTGTGTGTGTGTGTGTGTGTGTGTGTGTGTGTGTGTGTGTGTGTGTGTGTGTGTGTAAGAGACAGAGAGACAGACAGACAGAAAGAGAGAAAGAGAGAAATAAAGAGAGAGAGAGAGGGGGGAGGGCAGGGAAGAGAGAGAAAGAGAGAGAGACACAAAGAAAGAGGGAGCAATACACACACACACACACACAGATACAGACAGATAGATAGATAGACAGATAGATAGATAGAGCGAGAGAGAGCGAGCGAGAGAGAGAGAGAGAGAGAGAGAGAGAGAGAGAGAGAGAGAACAGAAAAAAAACAACAACAATGAGAGACAGAGGATAAGAGGACAGGGCAGACAGCCATCCGAGAGAAGAGAAGACTGCGCAATTGAAAGTGGCCTTTCACTGGTGTAATAAACATGTGAACGTGGATCGACAGCCCATAATTTTGCCATTTTAAAAGCAGTCCAGCAGCTCCTTTCTCTTTTTGTTGAATTTTGAAGAAAATTTAGAACAATGATGACACAGCCATTAAAAATATCTTTTTATTCATCACTATGCTATGACAGCCGACCAAGTCGTGCTCATTTCAACCGCTGTTCTCTCCTGCAATTCCTAGGGTAGACAAAACTTTCCACTGAAGTCGACATTAAACCAAAGCTAACCAGTTCTTTTGAATATGAATGCCGGAAATTGTTTCTACTGAGTATTTTCTCCTATAGAGCCAGTCAGATTTCTGATTAATGCATATGTACGCCGAAGCCTAGCTAATGATGGCTCATCTCCTTCCTTGATGACTTCCATTAAACATACTGACCACTGAGTGTGCTCTTATAGTAACAGGGCTTTGAGTATTCTCTCATTGCACTAACAGTACCGTACGAATCAAAGATGTAACATTTTCTTCCAACTGCGGCTGATCATGTTATGCTAACAAAATCCAGCAGAAAGAAGAAATACAATAGATATTTTCTACTACCTCTATGATTTTATTTACAAAGTGCTGTGCTTTTAGCTGAATAAAAAAAAAAATCGATGACAGCATAAAAATGTATATTTCAAAGACAGTGTTGTATTGAATGCAGGACGTTCATATTGTTGTCCACATCTACAACACAGTAATTAGCAGCTGTACTGAGAGACGGATATTAGCTTTTGTCACTGAAGTTGTGTTCGTTATTTACTACAAAGTTTGTCCAGTGTCATAATTCTAAGGCATTCGGGTCATGCAACACACACTCCAAACACTGAAAAAAAAAAAAGAAAAAAAGCTGCACGGATCACACAACAATTCACAGGCAGGAATTCTATTCGATTCTATCTTCTCACCCAAATCCTACTACATACAGAGCTTCAACGCCTTTCTGAACTCTATATTTACTGCCAGCTCCACTTTGGTGAAAAAAAAAAAAACTGTGAAAAATCCTTTGTTGTATACATAATGAGGATGAGTGGAACAAAGGCTGGAAGTGACATTAACAGAAATGAGTTATGATGAGGCCAGAAGAGGAACACTCAAAGAGAAGCACTGAGAAGATAAGTGAGAACAGGGTTGGAATCGAAAGTAATACACAGGAGTTATCAGGAGGTCAGAAGGGAAAAATCAAACCTAAGCACTGAGAAGACGAATGGAGACAGGGTTGGGAGTGACAATAACAAAAAGGCGCTGTGATCAAGTGGGAAGAGGGAGAATCAAAGGGAGACACTGAAATGAATGGGAAAAACGCTGGAAGCAAATGTAACGAGAAATTATAATAGATGAGAAATGGGAGGGAGGCACTGAAAAGACGATTTGGTAAAAGGCTGAAAGTGAAATAGTCAGGAGCTGAGATGAGGCACAATGGGGATGAATCATAGGGTGATGGGGCTACAGACATTAACACCACAATCACCAGTGCCAACAGAGCAAGTTATGGGGAGACAGTAGTGATACTGAACTAAGACTGAGAAAGAGAAATGAGGGGGGGGGGGGGATGGGATGTAATGTGTATTCCAACAGACCCGAGACACAACATGGCACAGTGGAGTTTGGGTCAGGGATGTGTTCAAGTATGAATGACGGCAGTGAGGAGTAAGGATGGACCAATGGTGAGTCAGGCAGGAGGGGATGACAGGAGGCGGGAGGTGAGGATTACCGGGAGAGGGAAATGTGGGTGGAAGGGTAGGGAACAGAACAACAAGGGAAAATAACTGGACAAATTAAGGGCTGGGTTGAAACACATGTACATCACCAGAACGCCAGGAACAACACCACGGATGATGGAGAGGGGGGATGGGAAGAGGAAGGATGCAACAGCTTCATGAGCATAAGGGCAGCAACAAGAAATTATCAAAAAGCATGATTAATAATGTTGGCTCATGCGTACATCACATTATCACTTAGCAGCTATTCTATATACATATATATATACACACCCAAAAAAAAAATCAATTAGGCATGAAACTAAAATGGCCAAGCAAAGCGCAATGCGAGGCGCAGCCAGACATGGCCACAGGAATATCAACCAATGAAATACCTTTCACCATCACTTAATGGCCCAGAAGCAGGACAAAACATTGGATACATGAAACGTGATCGTTTATTTATGAAAACATATACCTAAGAAAAATCTCATTAGTCCCCTGACACTCAATATTCCTGGGTCTGTCAAAACTTACTGGGGTTCCAAAGTTATACAAAAATGATTCTAAAAAGTGACAGTGAAAACATAAAACATGAAGCAGATAACTGTCCTAGAAAAGCATCTCTGTATAACAGTGAGCTTGAAAAGCTTTGACTTATGACAGCAAACATGTTCAGCTGAGCTCCTGCTCCTATATCTGAACATCAGCTGTAAAAAACACCAGAGAAAGAGACAGACAGACAGTGAGAGAGAGAACAAGTTTTGTTACATGAAGAAGCCATATAACACAAAACTGTGAACAGGAAATACAGCTAATGCAAAATATGAAAGTTACACTATCTTTCGTTCTTGTTTCCCTACTTCTCCCCTCTGGTCTCCACCACTTCTTCCCCCTCTTCCTCCCTCCTCCCCGACACATAAGAAAACTGGGCCAGGACTCTACTACAGTATTAGCCGACTTCAAACTCATGGCCTGAAAAATATACTGGTATAAATCCACTGCACAGTTGTTTCTAAAACAGTTATCATACATTAAACACACACACCCTTCCACCCATCCCTCCCCTCATCTACCACTGTACCGGTCCCCCCTCCCCCCTTTCTTTTCCTCTCTCCCTCCCTTCCCCAAATGCCAGTGCCCTCTCATAGACTGCTAAACTTCTGCTTCTCCTTCTGTGAAGAGGGCACAGGAGGGAGTGAAGGGGAATAGGACAGGACTGGAGATGGAAGAGAAGTCTGATGAGGAATGATCTGAGCAGCATCATGGTGAACAGTACATGAAAATGTTTCATTTCATGACATGTCTGATTCCTAGCCCTCATAAAGAGAAGGATATTGGGAGTGGAGCTGGACATGGCACCCAAAATTTGATCAAAATTGTTTTAAACTGAAGACAATTTGCTATAACTAGAATGATCAGGCACCAATCAAAGTTCACAAAAAATGAGTCAAGTCTGAGCCTTGAATCACTGGCCAACAAACATTCTTTTCCCCCCAATTTCCAAAAAGCAAGGGAGGTACACTAATTTTTCTTTTTGCAATTGATTTCCAATACTTGATACTTGATACTTTTACATTAGAAGAAAAGCCTACAATTACTGTTAAATTTTCATGTTTTTCAAAATCTGCGCAATACCTTTTTTCCCTTAACTTTGGGTTTTTAAACAACTGTAACGCAATTTTTTTTTCCTGAATCAACTGTCTTAATGTAGAAATGAAGAACACTGTGGAAAAGCAGTAGCAAAGTTTCAACCATGTAGGACTGTTCACTCCCAAGTGTATCTGATATAATGAGGTCACATTGCTATGCCTCAAACACTGGGCTTTTTGGACTACATCAGCAAAACAAACACACTTTTGTGTTTGTTAACAATCTTTAATGATGAATAAAGCTGATGAATCACTATGTTTTGTGGAAAACCTGACTTTTTTTTTAAACAGAATAGGTACTGTAGATACAAAGATAATATAAAACAAAAACAACACAAAAATATCATGACTTTGATCAAAAGTTTTGAAGTGCCATGTCTGGGTTTAAATAAAAGACAGGAAGGCTGACAGAACCACACTCCCAATTATTTCACGCTAGCCCCTGACTCCAGTTAATCTATTTCAAGCCAAGCTGAGCGGTTATCCAATCTTCCCAGTGGCATGAGAGACATCAGATATTCCCAAAATATGACAACACAATCTCTGATCAATCTATACTATCCCTGTTTTATCTGTATGTCACATTCAATTATGGGACATGAGATATTCCCAAAATATGACAACACAATCTCTGATCAATCTATACTATCCCTGTTTTATCTGTATATCACATTCAATTATGACCAACACGTTCTATGTAACTAAGACATGATATCAAAGCTCCATAAATAAAGTCCACGATTACACCCACTATCTCAAAAATCAGAAGTCAAACATACTTTAATAAAGTCATATAAATCCTATTTCAACAAACTATAATCATTTTTCAAACGATGAATTAAGTTTACGATCAATGCTCAGAACGATCAATGCTCAGATTCACACACATACACACACACACATACAAGTTTATGATCAATGTTCAGATTAAAACACTCTCACACACGCACGCACGCACGCACGCACACACGCACGCGCAACACACACACACACACACACACACACACACACGCTTTTCTTTTTACATCTAACACACAAAGAAGCACGACATTCCATTTACAACCCTGTTAAGTCCAAACAATGTGAAAAGAATACAAATTAATATCTTTGCCTTTGGATTTTGTGTACTTTCCAATCAGAACATCACAAAAAAAAAAAGACAGAAAGAAAAGGAAGACTGCTCCCTTTACCCCCCCCCCCCCCCCCCCCAAAAAAAAGGAAAAAAAAAGACCCAAACCTTCAAAGTTGAACTATCTTTCTATTATTGAGTGACTGACACATAAAGAGAGAAAATTTTTGCAACACTTTCTGCACCGGTAGACTTTGACCACGAGAATTAATAGCTACGACAAAATCATCAAAGACCAACATGATCAAACAAGTCTCCTGTGATTTCTAGACACCATAAAACCGTGAAAAAAAAAAAAGAGAAAGATTTTCCAAAGTGCAACAGTTCAAGACAAATGTGCGCAATTATTTCACACACACACACACGCACACACAAAATTCAACTACTCAGCTAAACACTTCAAAGAAGAAAAACAAATCGGTGCGCATGTCAACATACCCTCCAAACACACACGCACACCACAATGTCATAAGAGGACAAAGAGCACAACTTACCGCTTAGGATCATGCACTTCGATGGAGAACTTTTTGTCCCTGTAATACAGATTCTCCAGGTTTTTCCAGGTAAAGACCTGCAACATCAAAACATTTAACACAATGTTATCCATGCACTGAGGAAAAGGGGAAACCTAAACAGGAAAACTGGAGAGAAGAGAAAATTATGGCCTGCCAATGTTCATGATCAGTTCTGTTAAAATGTCCTATAACAACCCATTTTCATGTACTTTGATTTTCTTATCATACATGCTGATAAGTTTTCTACTTGTTGTTTTCTTTTAAAATGAATATATTCAGAGTGTACACACACACACACACACACGCACTGTGTGCATGTTTGTGTGTGTGTGTGTGTGTGTGTGTGTGTGTGTGTGTGTGTATACACACACACACACACACACACACACATACAGAGAGAGAGAGAGAGAGAGAGAAAGATTAATTTCTAAATGAAAGTTTGATTTCAGTTCCTTCAGACTACGATGATGAAGATATGCAGACACAGTGACAGATACAAAGACACAGTGACACACATAGTGCAATGGATAGAATTCATTTTAGCTCAAGGTATACCACAGCCGCTTAATGACCAACATAGCCAGCAGACTAGGAGACACAAAGACCAGCAAATTATTGACCTACTTCTACTTCCACAGATAAGTAAGAACCGATGACCTCTGCCTCTCAAACAAAAAAAGACTGCTAACAGACACCAGCATCGAAGAACAATACTCACAAACACCACCAGCACTCCGTAAAATCATACCTAACATTAGATCAACATCTCAGAGAGTCTCAGCAATGTATATGTAAACAACAAGCATCTCCTATCACTGCAGCCATCTAACAGGCACAAACTGTACCAACCTTGCGAGGCGTGGTCTTGTCATTCTTGTCGTACACAGCGATTCCTTTGGGACTGATGCCCAGCCACCAGGGTATCTCCTTTTTGTCCTGTGCACACACACACACACACAGCGCAAGCCATGGAACAAAAGTCAGGCACCGATCGTTACTGAACGAATGCTTTTGCAACAAGAAATACAGGTAGAGTTATTTTTCTCTGCTGTCAATCTACAATACTGGTAAGTCTCGTTTCTTGTGTGTACCGCACTGCATGTTTTGTAGTGTGCCTCTGCTCTTAGTTGTTTGTTGGTTGTTTTCGCTGTTTTTTTCTCTCTTACTTCTTCTGTATATTCCTTCTGTTTGTTCCACAGTTTCTTTTGTGGGCGTGGGGAAGGGGGGGGGGGGGGAAATGGCAGTGGAGACTTTCTTTACAGATAGATAATCTCTCTAGAATGGGAAAGGAGGTGGGGGGGGGGGGGGGGGGGGACTTTTTCTTCGCAGATAAATAATCTCTCTCTAAAAACACAAAAAAGACATGCTCTCTCTCAAGACACAGAAGATACAAATGGATTTTCACTCACCACAATAAGATTCTGCAGCCATACTATTCTTTACCAGTTTTCTTCTTAAAGCCTACAGTACTTCTGACACCCCCCCCCCCCCCCCCCACACACACACACACACACACAGCAAGCAGGATCTTCGTCCTCTTTATCCAACTCTGATAAACAGAAAGACAGGAACAAAACATAAGCCATGAAGAAAAGACGAAAAGAAAAATATACCTTGACTTCATAATAGTGGATTCCGTATGTTGGCAGCTTCTCTACAATTGTCATGTAGCTGAAATGAAAACAAAAATATTACAATAAAATAAGAAGACTGAAAGCAACAGAAAATGTATTATACATTAATTCACAAATTCATTAATCAGACTGAATACTACGGCAATAAAAACGCAAATATTTACCACAAAAAAAAAAAAAAAAAGACGAGACAGTATCTGTCCATTTGGCAGCAAGTAAGTAAAACCAGAAATACAGATTTGAATAAAACTGAGCAAGTCAATTTATTTCAACAGATGTGCAATGAGACTGTAATTCACTTTACTGCCAAGAGAAAATAAAACAAACTTTTTTCTGATTGGTCTGGAGAAAGAGTGTATATGTGTTTGTTAAGTGTGTGTGTGTGTGTGTGTGTGTGTGTGTGTGTGTGTGTGTGTGTGTGTGTGTGTGTGTGTGTGTATCTGCGTGTGTATGCTTGAATGTTTGTGCTTGGGCATGCATGACACATATGCGTCTGTGTAACATGCATTCAATGACTGACCAAAGTAAGGTGAAAAGGAGAGTTTCTTACTTGACAATAGCCAGACCTCTGGATGTTCCTGGCAGCTTTTTGTAGTAGCCAATCACCTTGTCCTCACTGTAACAGTCATCACTCGCTGAGGTACTACACAGAGCTTTCAATATTTTACACTATATTTGTATCCAAAAACACACACAAACTCAGACAGGTGCTTTTTCTCAGACTTACCTGTCCAAACAAGTTCCTTACTACTAACTACTCGGCATGGAAAACTACCATAGTATCAGGATCTTAAAAAAATCAAATTGGGAGAGCAAGGGAGCTAATCAAGATTCACACACTAGATTAACCCGAAGAGTGCCTATAAGCCGTCAGCTGACGCCGAAGTAAAAATGCTTTCCAGTGCCTATAGGCCGTCCACTGACGTCATGCATTTTTCTTGAATTTTCATTCGTTACTATTTCTGTTAACGGACTTAAATAGAGTGTGCTTAGTAAGCCTTATATGTCTGTAGTATTAAAATGATATGCAAATGACCACACGTGAGGGGAAAGCCCATTTATTCTCATCACTGACTGGATGACCAACCAGCACTTTGTCTCGCTTGTAAAGATGGCGGCGCAACCTTCGACAAGTGTAGCGACCAAATCAACGTATTTACACAGCTGAGCAGGCTCTGCTAATCATTTTTGACAAAGACAATAATCTTTTATTCAACGACTTACTCGAGCATGAAGATGAGATGATGATTGTGATGGAATTGCCGACCGTATTCGTCAGTTATTGTGTCGGACTGTGTGACCTCAGTGTGTGTTCAGCTGACTGGTTTGCCAGCATCGAACGAGCTCACCTAGTGTGTACTCTGCACTGCGTGCCAGTGGCCAGTGATGTGACAGTCAGCGCGAGAGGGGAGCGTGGCCTGCTCGCGGCGTGACACGGGGCAGAGGGAAAGGTAGGAGAAGAGGAGGAGTGAAAGAGAGGGTTGAAGTCCAGCAAGGGGGCGTGGTGGGGGGAGGGGGGCGTGGTCGTGGACTGACCTGTCTGCATAGAGTGTGAGCGTGTTGATAGACTTCTAAACTGTTTTACTTTCATTTACATGTGTAGTGTGACAATACAAACTTTATTTTCAACTTTTTTGCTTTGTGTTCTTTTTTGGATGTGAAGCTGTAGTGGTAAATACATATGTTTTTGATCGTGCAAAAAAATCTATCCAAATCTAAATGCCTAAATATTTTTTTATTATCAAAATTAAAACAAAAGAAGCCCAGATTCAAAATCTTCATTCAATTTCCTTCAAAAATCATATATATTTCATTGTTATATCTTTTGTAGTTTCTGAGCTAGAATTTTTTGTTAATTATTACCCCCAAATCATTAGATTTCCCTGGCACTGGGAAAGCCTTTGTTTGTAACATTTTCAAGCAGTGAACGGGTTAATCAGCCCACCAAATAGACTGGTACCATCCATCATCTCTGTCAAGACAAGCACGTGCATCAGGTCAACACATATAGTCGTATTTTTATGATTGTATGCGTGTTTAGGTATATGCTTGTGACGGCGAGACAGCACATCACTTGTGTGTGTGTGTGTGTGTGTGTGTGTGTGTGTGTGTGTGTGTGTGTGTGTGTGTGTGTGTGTGTGTCCGTGTGTGTGTGTGTGTGTGTGTGTGCGCACCTGCACACATACATGTGTGTGTTTTCTGTGTCCATCTTTTCAAGCATATGTGCAAGTGTGAATGTGCATGAGTGTGTGACTGCATGTGCACGAGTGTGCATGCAAGTATGTACATAGGCACTGACTCGTAACCATCTAACCCTTAACCCCTAGTCATCCCCCTTCTTTCCCCCCCCCCCCCCCCCTCTTTTTTTCAAATGTCTGCATGGAGGAAAAAATCCACAACAGTACTGCACTGTGTGATCAGGGATGCTAAAGCAGTGTTATTTGTTGCATATTTACAGCTGTAGCAAACAAAGCAAGAAAAACAAGGTCAGTACTCTCCTTATTGCCAAAAATGGAATGCTAGGCCATAATACCTTCAAACAATATACTAGTTGCAAATAAAAACACTAGTCTTGATTATTTTGAAAAGAGATCTAGTTGCAAAGTGAGATGACTGCAGGCAGAAATCTAAACAAATCTTAAAATAAATGTTAGCGAACCCCCCCTCCAAAAAAAAAGAAAACGTGGACAAACAAATCACAAGACAAAATATGACGTGTTTCGACCTCTTAGGTCTTCTACAGGCAAGATACAAAACAATTATTACAACAAAAATGAACAAGCAGACCTAAGAGGTCGAAACGCGTCGTGTTTTGTCTTGTGATTCCTTTGTCCACGTTTTTTGGGGGGCAGTTTGCTAACATTTATTTAAAGATTTATTTTGAAGAGGCACAACTGGCACAGCTACATACTCAAGATGTAAATCAAGCATGAGGATTTATCTACAATTTTCTTTTTATACCAATGCCTTCTAAAAGAAAAGTGATGATGTTTAGCAAACGTTTATACACACATTCCACACTATGGTTCCTTGTGGTTGTACAGCCCATTCCATCACTTTGTGATTCTAAAGCATTATCATCATTTCATTAAAAAGAAAAAAAAAAAAGGTTTCAAAATACAGGTTCCCTATTTCAACTGACTGTAATTTTATAAGTAATGCCCCATACTGCAAAACATCTTACCAGTATGATATAGAGGGGTGTTCCTTCAAGGTTCTGGTTGGAATTATTGGCAGTTTCTTGATGTCCTCTTTCGCTTCCTCATTGCTGAAAGAACATCAGCAGTCAGACAGTCAAGATCACAAGCAATCATCCACTCCTTATTTCATCCCCCCAAGCACCCCCATTCCCCTTCTATTTTGGTCATGAAGGATGACTGGCTGGCTGGTCATCACAATGAACAAATGACGAGTTTAAAACAGTGTGGATGAAGTACAACCTTTTTAGTGTTTGACCAAGAATCATTTCATTCCGCCTACAACTCTGAACTGCTTTTAAGCACAAACATAACAAAATCGATGAAATGTGGCGCATGATTAAAATTTTACAAATTACTGCAATATGCCCACAACCCTCTCTCTCTTACTCAGCCCTCACTGCTCACCTGCTGAAGTCCCCTTTGCTGGCCTGCAGGACGTGGGCTGCCAACTCAAACACCGTTTCGCTGTCACACTCCAGATGACCCTGTGGTAACAATACAATTGGCTGTAAATGAGTGCGTTGCCAGGGCCACTGGTATAAGAAAGTTCCTGCATGGGTGTCAGAAAGGTCAGTATTTCTTTGTGGCAGTCTTGTTAAACACACACACACACGAAAAAGAAAGGAAAGATGTGTGGAACAATAACAAAAAGGCTGATCAATCCAATTTTATACATTCACACATTTGCAAATGGAAGTTCCTTTACAGATAGTGTCCTGCAGAACAGAATTCAGGAATGGGGAACAGGGCACGGTTATGTATACACATAAACACAAGTGAGCACCCACACTCATATACATGCATGCATGCACACACACACACACACACACACATACTCACCAGCACACATGCATGCACCTACACACACAGTTTGTTACATGACGTCATTAGAACAGATGTAGTTTTGCACTGTAACTTCTCACTGGCCAGAGCCCAGGAAACTGCACTTTTCGGGAGATCTCATGCGACCTTTTTTAGTTTCACATAAAAATTCAGCGGAGTTTACTCACTGGCAACTCATTTTCTTACAACATCTTTTTCGCCTTTGATGAAAAGAGTTTTCGTCTGTCCAACTTACAAAATACTGTTACCTGTGTCTGCAATTCCAAGATCACCGCTGCGCTTCCTGGACCACTAAAGTTTATGAAGGTACTACACCTGAATCAACAGTACTGAGATGACTTCAGAATCAGATCCTTCTGTTTCATTTTCATTTTGTTGTGTTATGACTTCAGAATCAGATCCTTCTGTTTCATTTTCATTTTGTTGTGTTATGACTTCAGAATCAGATCCTTCTGTTTCATTTTCATTTTGTTGTGTTATGACTTCAGAATCAGATCCTTCTGTTTCATTTTCATTTTGTTGTGTTATGACTTCAGAATCAGATCCTTCTGTTTCATTTTCATTTTGTTGTGTTATGACTTCAGAATCAGATCCTTCTGTTTCATTTTCATTTTGTTGTGTTATGATTTAGAATCAGATCCTTTGTTCATTATTGTGTGTTAGACTTCAGATCAGATCCTTCTGTTTCATTCATTTGTTTGTTGTTCTGTGTCCTTACTGCTGTTGTCAGTTTGATGATAATAGCTGACGTCAACTAATCCTTGAAAACAAAAAGTCATTTGTCCGTTTGTTAACTCTGCTGAGGAGGTTATGTTGCTGAGGAGGTTATGTTTTCATTTGCATTTGCGTTAAACTGTCTGTCAGGAATGGTCAAGATTATTTGAAAACTATGGAACCGATTAGAAAAAAAAGCTAGGTAGAAGGATGGAACGTGGCCATGGGATGAATCCATTAAAGCTTATCTCAAAACTGTGTTCATTGTGTGAATTTCCAATGGACAGTGGTTCTTGTAATATTTGGGGTTGAGGAAAACACCGTTACTGACAAGAGTTCTTAACTTGATAGTACTTACGGCAAAGCACAATCCATCTACAAATATAAATGGAAGAAAGTAGCACAAATTGCCAATATTTTTATTAATATACTTAAGATGGATACAGAACAGAAAGGTATCTGAGAATTGTGACTGGTAAATTAGACACATTTTTGATGGATTGGCTTCCTTATCAGGACTTGGGTTTTGAATGAGGTTACTGTCTACAGTGTTTATAATAACATAATTAATACCATACCATCTAAAAGAACTTAAGTCTATCCACTTGTTTATTCACTTACCATGGTTGCTGACTTATTGTTTATCTTCCTCTATTTGACTGTTGGTTCATGTTACTTTGTTAGGGCAGCATCCCTCCCCCCCCCCCTTCCCCCTCCGTTGTTCACTTTCCCTCTCCTTCCCCTTTCCTCTCTCTGCTTCCTTTCTCCCTCTCTCTCCAATTCTATTCTCTTCCTCTAGCTCTTAGTCTTACTCCTCTCCTCAGCTCTTTTTTTTTTGCATGTACTTAGTCTGTTATTGTTTGTTGGCGTGGTTTGTGTGTGCATAATAAGAGTTTTTCTTCTGACTGATGTGAATCTGACAATTAATGTTGCTTTTTCGAAGAAAACCTTCACAGAAGCGCATAAAAAACAAAAAAAATATTACATGTGGAACCTGTGCGATTTGGTCAAAATAGTGGATTTATCGGATCTGTCAAGTGCATGGTTATTACATTTCCACTGATCACGAACACTGTAAAGTTACCACTTACAATCAGACAGGTATTTATGAAGTAATATAATTTCAAAGAACATTAAAACTTTTTAAAGAGCTCATATTTTCCTTGTCTCATTACACACAAAAGTACATGGGAAGCAACTCTTTTAGCTCATACCTACTGTTACTTCCCCTGGCAAGAAATTTTTTTTGTGCAGTGGAGCTCCACCCTTCTTGAATACCCCTCCAGCTTTCTTCTGTCATCCTACACATGACACAAATGACATACTATACATTATCATTATTTCAATTTTTTTCAAAACCCTGGGTTATGCAAGTTGCCTGATCTTCAAACGCTGTCCCTGGATTTGTAGAGATCAGCTTGTTCAGTCAATGGTGGCGAAGAGCCCCCTCACCTTAAAAATGGCCTGCCTGGCATTGAAGTAGAACAGCTCCACTGTCTGGATGTCTCGCAGCAAGCCAATGGTGTCCACATAGAACCTGCGGCAGACAAGGAGGGACAACAAACACCATCAATCCCTAACCAGTGAAAGTTCAACACCTTTCATCACTGTAGAATCTGTAGGTACATTGCAACCATTTGTTCAGTACAGTTTATGACAGGTGATCTGTGTGTGTCCAACATCTAAGCCGTCCCTAATTATTCTATTAAAAAAAATTTTTTTTTTCTAATTTTGTTTGCTGCTTAGAGTATAACCTACTTCTTTGAATTCCATTATAGGCTATCAATTTCTTCTTAATTTAGAGGTTTCAGTGGTATCAAATCATTCTCCAATACATAACTGCTGTTTTGTATATGACCATCATTTTAAGCTGGTAGTTACAGAGTTATAATTACTCTCATGAACTAATGTGAACCAGTTGACTATGCCTTAATTTACCTTTAACTAAGAACCGAGATGGAATTGTGCTTGCAAAAGGTCAATGTGCACTGGGAAACGCCCAGGTTTTGTTACTTTGCATATGCCTTCTTGCTTGCTTGTTTGTTTATGAGGAGCCATTTGTTGTCTAAGGACTAGTGGGAAGAATGGGTCATCAACACACAGTGAGAAACACAAACACACACACACACACACACAACACACACACACCCAAACACATATCCACAGAGATTTGTATTGTAATTATAAACATTGTCCAATTTTTTTCAACTCAGAAAAATAGGCCTACAGACAGACATTTACAGACAGACAGAGAGTATGAAAGGAAATCTGATATCAGGCAGGAAACAACAAGTATGGTAACTCTTGCTCCCATGATGAAATAAATAAGATGCCCATAACTCCAAACAAATGCTGCTTAGGACACCGAAATGCCTTGCAGACATGACAACACAGAGCACACAGAACAAACAAAAGGAGACATCATCTACCACTGGCTGCAGGGAGAGATAGAAGGAGATGTCTCTTTCTTTGTTCTGTGTGCTCTGTGGTGGTCATTTCTGCTAGGTGATCCAGTGTCGTAAGCAGCATCTGTTTGGAGTTACAGGCGTCTACTTATTTCATCATGGGAGCAAGGCCAGAAAGTAGGTAAGTGTACCACACTGCTGCTCAGGATCAGAAAGCGACAGAATGACTCATGTCAGCTGACCAGCGAAGAAGCCTAGCCATGGGGTCAGGGAGGGGGGTGACTGGACGGGGACAGTGACCGGCACTGACCTGATGGAGAAGTGCAGAATGAGCAGCCCCGTTTTCCTGAGGAAGTCATGGTCCAGCACGCGCTTCTCTCCCTGCAGCCAGTGATAGTGTAGTCTGTCCAAACGCGGGAAAGAACATCAGAGTTAGTGCTGGGAAAGAACATCAGAGTTAGTGACGCTCACACTTCTCCATACAAAAATATACAGAAGCAAAACATGCAGGAAAGAACTGGAAAGGAAGACAGCAGGCTAATGCATGGGGACAGACATTCGTTTTAAGGATAATCAATGCACGGAAAATGGAAGAAAAAAATTCTAAAGGCAGAATACATTATGGAACAATTCTGCAGCAGACAGAAACATCTAAATGAAAATCAGACTCTTCTTTAAAGATGGAAAATATCTAAAAGCAGAGAAAAACAAACTAACACTGAAACATGAAAATGAATTTCAAAAGGAATTATAACGGCAAGTGTTTGACATTTCACACACACACACACACACACACACACACACACACACACACACACAACACACACATTTTTAACAACCTCTCTCTATATATTAAAGACCCAAACTACTATTTGGCAAGCACAAAAAACTAACTAAAGGCAGCTACTGACATGGACAGTAAAATTTTTCCAACAAAGATAAAAATGACAGCAGACTAAAAAGGAAATCTGAAAATGTGAAATGAGGCAGGGAAAAGTAAACAGTGAATGAACAGAAAATGAGAAGAGTTCAGGATCCCATGGTGAGTAGACTGCATGCCCCAAACTCCAAATGAATGCTGCTTACTGCAATTTGCCTGCCTCCATACAAAACACACAGGACGAAAGAGATGTCTCCTCGTTTGTTCTGTGTGCTTTGTGTCTGATTTTCACTTAGCAAGTTGGTGCCATAAGCAGCTTTTCTTTGCAGTTGTGGGGGTATGATTGTCTCATCCTGGGAAAAATAGCCCTTCTTATTTTCTTGTTTTAAATCAAAGGCAGACTATTCTGCTTGCTCAGCGACCTGGTTCCAATCACCAGATAAATGGGGATAGAAGGAAGCCAGAAGAACAACCAGCAGCCGATCAGACATCTATCAATTATGACTTTCAAGTTCCTGATGAAGAAACACACATCTATAGGGTAACACCAAAATTGCTGGGAACTTAGTCACGCCACACAAGTGCACACACACACACACACACACACACACACACACACTGCGCTATTGGTATCATCCTTTTCCTTAATCACTCTTGCTGAAGTTATAAACATCTCTTTGAATGTTCTTTTTTCGCCACTGCTGTATTTCAACCATTTCTCCATGAACATGTTTGGCTTGATTTGCATTGACCAATGCTCACAAAATGTTATAAACTTTGTGGGGAGGGGCCGACTCATGCTCCATGTCCCCCAAAAGCATTGTTCCCACACAGCTCATTCCAACTCCCCTAAATCCAGCCACATCCAGGTTTGTGTTGGTACAACCTCAGCCCAAGCAGTCCACACAGGGGCAATTGACATCAAGACACCATGAGACAACCTACCAGAGGAGACACTGCACTGCTGACATCGCTTAGTTCAGTGGTGTGAAGTGGTGCCTTTTCTAGTCCAAAAGGTATGCAGGCAAAAACTGCTTGGTCGCAGAATCAAAGTGAGCAAGTCCATTGTCTCCATAAGGCGCCACCACGACCATCCAAAGACAGTCCCCATGAATCGCACATTCTGCCAGCCTTGACAAACTAACCATTATCATAGATCTCTAGTCACCACAAGAGCAGGGCATGAAAGGCCGCAGGATTTCAGGCAGTGTCTCTTTTGATGATGATGAATGAGAGCAAAGATAAAGATGATTTGCAGGGCACGAAAGGCCGCAGAATTTGAGACACTTTCTTTTTTGACGACGAAGGAGAATAAAGATGAAGAAGAAGATGATTTGCAGGGCACGAAAGGCCACAGAATTTGAGACACTTTCTTTTTTGATGACGAAGGAGAATAAAGATGAAGAAGAAGATGATTTGCAGGGCACGAAAGGCCACAGAATTTGAGACACTTTCTTTTTTGACGACGAAGGAGAATAAAGATGAAGAAGAAGATGATTCGCAGGGCACGAAAGGCCATAGAATTTGAGACACTTTCTTTTTTGACGATGAAGGAGAATAAAGATGAAGAAGAAGATGATTTGCAGGGCATGAAAGACCACGGGATTTGCGACAATTTCTCTTCTGCTGATGATGAATGAGAATAAAGATGAAGAAGATGATGCTAGAGAGTTCCCTTCTGCCGTTCTGATCAGACACTTCATGAGAGGGCTGTACTCCATACTTCCTTTCATATTACATCCCAGTGTCATCCTCCTTGAGATATACAGTCAGATACCTGGCCAGCTGGTGTGGAGATCTGAGCACTACTCTTAAGACATGCATCCCTGGATGTACTTGGATTGTGAGGTTCCAGCCTTCCCATCTGAGCCCATAGCACACTCAATTCTGGGTTGGAGCTGGCTGGAGCCCAAATCCCACTCAAATATGTCCCTGGTGGGAATGAGAATCGAACCCACAACCTCCCAGCCCTCAACTCTGTGATGCCAACCAGAGAGCCATGGCTTTATTAATTCAAATTTTTGTGATGATAAACAAACAAAAATATACAGTGCAACCCCCTCCCTCCCCACTTCTTTTGAATGAAGTTCCTTCATCCACAAATAAAGCACATCAGACTGAATGTGCTAACCCTACTATTTCAAACATCATCCATTTTCCCGTCTGATTTAAAAGCTGTTTTTCTTCTTCAACAAATCATCCTTAAATACTGATTAATTTACTTCAGGTTCATAAACTAGCTTCATGATATCTGCTGTCTTCTACATTTTTTCTATAATCGCTACTCATTCAAACTGCATGTCACAATCTGTGATACACTAATGGAGCCTTAATATATGAGAGTATTGTTTCCTGCCAAACACACTCAATGATGTATGCATTTTGCTTGAAATATGGTCACTGACACACAGTGTGTAATAATATATGCCTGGGACAGTAAGCAATCAATATTACATTTTAGCCCATCCATCATAACGCATGCTATGACCTGTGTATCGACCAATGTGCACATTAATAAATCAATATTTTGAGCTGCATTCACAATCAAACATGGAGCCCGATTTCTGTGTACAAACACAGTCCAGCTAGGAGCCAAAATTGATTTATCTGTATTGCTTGCATTGTGAACGCACCTTGCATGACACAGCCACAAGGAAAGGGAAGGAATTTTTTTTCTAAAAAATCAGTATAAAAAGGCAGCATAAAGTAACAAAGAGAACAAAAGGACAAACGCAAGATTAATCAAGTCCTGATATTCCATATCTTACCTTGTAGTATTTGTTGAAAAACCTGTCATAGTTTTGTAAATTTAAACTGCTCTTTCTTGTCACAGCTATAAAGTTTACTTGGAAGTTATGAGCTGAATGCCGATGATGTGCAGTTTATGTGTTCAATAACCTCTTTTGTTCTTTATTCTGCTTCAATGCCAGCACATCCCAACTACCCCTTCTCTCTCTCTCTCTCTCTCTTAAAAACATCATATAAAAATGCCTAATGTGTGCAAATCGTTTCCCCATCAAAGACAAAATTACTATTATTTGCAACAATATCATATCACAGTGCATATTCTCTGAACAAAACAACTGTTTAGAAAAAAACAACTGGACACGGTCACGACAACATACACCCCATGATGTCACTACTGTTAAAACATTTTAATGAAAAAGGTTGTCTTAGCCATGCGAGTCAGCATACAAGACTACCATCCTGATGGTCTGAGTGTGTAGGTTTCCAACCTCTCCCATGTCCAATGGTCAAAGAGCGAGGATTACTCAAACTTCCAAAGGCTATTTTAAGCACGTGCCAACTCGGTGAACAGGCATTTAGCAAGCAGCCCAGAACCGAGTGCGATGGCGGAGTGTTGTCAATGGCCTATGCTCACCCTTGAGCTATGGGCCAAAGTAAGTAAGTAAGTAACTCGGTGCTTCATCCTATTCAGGGCGTGCATGAACAGACATGTAGCAGGTCACACCATTCCTGCTTAAGACCCTGTATGCTGCACCTGTGTTCAGTGGGTCATGAGCACACAACTACACCTGGCATCCACGGCTCCCTGAAATGTCAGTCCAGAGACATATAAAAAAAAAAAAAAAAAAAATAATGCATGAAATGCTGAATAAAAAAGCTCCCAGTAAAAATGGTCTGCGAGCTGCAGCCCTCTAACATGTGGCTTAAGGTTACCTATTTGTTTGTGTCTATCTTTTTTGTGTCCACCTGCTAGTAGGAACAAGCAGCTTTCACCATCAACTACAACACCATGACACACAACTACTGCAAACTGTGAACAACATGACAACACCAAATCACTTACGACTCATCAATGAAGGCCAAACCAAAATACTGTTTCTCCTTCAACTTGAAGTGAGAGGCCACCAGATCAAGTAAATCACTTGCAAATAGTTTGGGCTGAAAAAAAAAAAAAAAAAAAGAAACCAGTTATCAACACACAACTTCATTCATTTTCAGTAACGCAGCGGTCTGTTTTCAGTGTCTATCAATACACAAAACAAATTTTTATTTTCTACCAACTTCTAACAAAGTTCACACTCTGTATATGGGTGCCTGTTGGTAAATGCAAGAATGTTGGAAAAAGACAGAGAGAGGGAGAAAGTGTGTGTACGGACAGAGCAGGAGACAGAGGGTGTGTGGGGGAGGGGGGTGGGGGTAGGGTAGCAGGGAGAAAGACAGACTGAACGAGGGGTGAGGGAGGGAGAGAGAGAGAAAAAACACTGAGAGAGAGAGAGAGAGAGAGAGAGAGAGAGAGAGAGAGAGAGAGAGAGAGAGAGAGAGAAAGGAGGGGGAGGCAGGTGGTGGGGTAGAACAGGGAAAAGGCTGGTTAAAAATGAAATAAATGGATCCTACTCAAATTTGCTGTAGCATATTAATCATTATCTGAGGCAGAAACAGTGTGTGTATATTCATCTGCTTGTTGGCAGCACTGTATTTTTTTTTCCTTTTTTTCTGAACATACCTTTGAAACTCTGTGTGTGTGTGTGTGTGTGTGTGTGTGTGTGTGTGTGTGTGTGTGTGTGTGTGTGTGTGTGTGTGTGTGAAGGCAGCAGACATTATAATCTTCAATTCATATCCTCTTTCAGTTTCACTGATATTTTTGCACACATACATGACAATTTATAATACACTGCAAAGAATTTCAAGAGCAGTTACCATGATTCAATTATCAGAAGCAGGACTTACACTTTCAGAGCCAGAAATCATAGCTTTCTGAACATAAGGCAAAACATTTGAGTAACCCACTGAGAAATGTATGTAAACATATGCAGACACACTCATAAACATCTAAAGCACTGTGCATACCCACACAGACACACATCTCTCCCTTAACCCCCCACTGAAAACAATCTCACTTCTGTACACAGTGAATTTAAGTTTATTACTGGGCACATCATTTAAGAAAACAAACATACAAAACACACACACACACACACACACACACGCGTGCGCACGCATGCAAGTGTACACACACACATACACACAGAAGCATATGCACACCAACACAATTAGAAATGCAACATTTTTTGCTTCTGTCTAGCAACGAAGACTAAAACACCTTAACAAAATAATAAGGGGTAAACAGTAAAAAAAACACAAAAAAAACAACTGAAATGAACGTGTGCTTGATATATGCAAGAAAAAAAAGCACTCTTTGAAAGTTTCATACAGAGAAAAGGAATATGTGCCGTGTGTGTGTGTGTGTGTGTGTGCGTGTGCGTGTGCGTGGCATGCGTGTGTTTGCACACACACACGTGCATATGTGTGTGTAAAAATGTTTTGTCTCCCCCCCCCCCCCCCCCCCCCCCAAGTACAATTTTTCTCCTTTTAAAATGTCCTCACCTGTATTAAGAAATCTAGGCGGCGTTCATCCAACAGAACAATCTGTGATTTTCGACCTTCATTCATCTGAAAATAGAGGTTACCATAACATTCACACACATGTTTTAACCTTTTTTTTTTTTTCCTTTTTATAAATAAATAATTTTATGTGCTCCTTTACATCTTCTATTATGAAGAAACGTGGGAATAGTAGAAGCTCTAACTAAGCTCTATTATGACATTTTGTGCCCTGTGAGAACTTCAAACACCACATTCATTTCTTTTTAAAACAAAAATTAAAAAAAACCTGCATGTATTCACCTTTTGAACGTTCGGTGTGTGTGTGTGTGGGGTGTGTGCGTGCGCGTGCGCCAATGTATCTTATTCTTAACAATAAAAAACAAATGACACTTATTCAAATACGTACTAGGAAACAGTGTGCTTTCTTCCTGATGAACTATTTCCTTTCAACCTTACCATGTGATTCTCCACCAGTCTGTGCTCATGCCTCCAATATACACATGATTACACACACACCCTTCAATTAATCATATCAACTACTATCAGTCTGAACCTGAACACCTCCAATAAAAACAAAACCTAATTAGAAACATATGATCAATCAAGAAAATAATAAAAGAACACAAAGGCAACACCAACCAACATAGACTGGAAGATGCTACCCCTCCTTTGTCCCTTCCGTCGTAAGCTCATTGTCAACACCACGTTTTCAGCTTTCCCCCCCAAAATCTTCAAACACTGAATCTGAGTAAGCACAGTTTTGTCACTGAGTCAGCTAATTCCCACTGGTCTCTCTATTCACTGATTATCTGGAAAAGCATCACTATGAAATGGTTGCTGCACACATCCTCTTTACTAAGACAGTCACAGGGTAAGTCGGCTGAAAAATCACATCTTTGATCATTCAGTACTTCTCCGAAGCCGGTGACAGATGAGATTAATCCAATACACACGCAGAAGACTCGGCATGACTATATTTGCTTCAAGTAGTTCAAGCTCCACATTCTAAAAGGATCCTTTAGGATCAATACCAACGTCTGCAGAAATGTCACATTAGGTCTCATACATTCCAGCCCCACGTTTCCAGAGTGATAAACAACGCACCAAACTTTCGCACAGTCCTGCCCAGCAAAAATCACATTTCCACCTGCCTAGTCCTCTGAAGTAAACGCCTGGTGCATTAAGACACATAAACAAATCCCAGCTTCTTCAGGTATTCTGTCTGGAATAAAAACCAGCCACAGGTTCCTAACACATCCAGTCTGCGGTAAATAAAAGCGCTGCTTATTCTCAACTCCCTGGCTGCAGATCTGAGCCCACCTCTCCCCTGTTACCCCATGACAGGGAAAAGGGAAAGAAGAGGTCTGCTGCTTGCGGCAGCCCACCACACGATGGCAGACTGTTTAATTCAAAACAGGTCTGCCACAATACCCAGCATTTCAAACCAACTGCCTCGATGTGGGATAGATCATTTGGGGAATTCAGAAGCAAACAATGCACAACAAAGCGAAGCGGTAACTTGGTATTTGTAAAAATCTCTCTGGGGTTACATCACTGAAGAGGGCTGCTCTCTCTTTTTTCCGTTGCTGTTTATAACCTAGGAAGGTCCCATCAATGTAAAAGTCCTGATCCTGATCCTGATCACAGAAACAGCATCAGGTAACTGGACAGTTTAAACAACACCTATCACAAACTGGCCAGTCGATGACGTATGAAAGTGGGGCTGAACTGTTTTCCTCATCTTTCACTTCTCACAATCTTTCTTTCAAAAAATCTTCACGAAATCCATACTAAGAATAACCACATGACACAGGCTGTCAAGATGAGTACCAGTGTGTGGACTGCATCCTGGTTAGTTCAGAGTTCATTACAGTCAGACTGGGAAAACTGGACCAATGACAGAGCAACCTGTCAATGATAGTGCTTGGGAGACTAAATCTGGTGAGATGTGATGTGTGTGCGTGTGTCGCATTTCAATGTACATGCCAATCTATAGATGACTGTGTGTGTGTGTGTGTGTGTGGTGTGTGTGTGTGTGTGTGTGTGTGTGTGTGTGTGTGTTGGTGTGTGTGGCGTGTGTGTGTGTGTGCGTGTGTGTGTGCGTGTGTGTGTGCGTGTGTGTGTGTGCATGTGCACTGTGTATGTGATCTTCTTGTGTGCGAGAGGGAGACGGAAGAGAAAGACTAATATAAACAAAGAGAGAGAGCTAGAGGGAAAGAGAGAAAGAGAGACAAGAGACAGAGAGAGGCAGAGAGAGAGAAGAGAAGGAGAGACAGACAGAAAAGAAGAGTGAGAGAGGAGCTAGGTGAGGGGGGAGGGGAAGGGCTCTATATGCATGCATAGGAAAGTAAGCTTATGTTGCATGTTTGAATGCATGCAGAGTTTCAACAGCAGTCCGTGGCGTATGTGTAATATCAGACAGACCAAGACAAGAAAAACTGTTTCTGTAGAATAATCTTTATCTATCAGACCATATGAATCTATGAATTCCTCTCTTTGTAACCAAGCTAATTTCTGGAAAGGGCAACAATGAATTAAGCCGTGCATGATTCCTTATATTTAGGTGCCTCCCACTTCAACCTTTTTTTTCGATTTGTTCGTTATGGCTAACAGGATTCTTGTTCAATACCAACAAATGGCAAGTTTCCATTTTTAAACTGTTAAGTTTAAAAGCGAGTTTGTTTCAGAATGTGTTCATGCATCCAAATCTAACCTGTCCTGTATTAACAATACGAACAACTAAATAAAATAAGTTATCATGTGCGCATGCTGATAGAATCAAACTTGACAGCAGAACTTCTTAAGAAAAGATCAAATTTTTTCCACGCTGATGCTCCTGGTTTTGATCATAAATTGATATATATACCGCATTTTACCTTAGATCTGAAGACACACATGTTCAATAAAATCCTGCCTTCATTTATTTTGGCTGGTTGGAAAACTTGATTTTATATGTCCATCACACACACACACACACACACACACACACACACATACCCACACATCGATTTTCAGGCAAGGATCTTTACGGTCTTTCGGGGAAGGTTTGCCTGTCCGCCTAAGCAGGCCTACATCATGACAAAGGTGGATGGACAGATGGACAGAATGACTAATCACACTGAAGAAAATGAGGCAGCCAAAAGAGGGGCACCCTTCCTCAAACACGAGGCTATGCTGGTCTATGTCATGAACCCGTTTCAAACCTTGGTCCCAAGTATGCAGTAATGATGTAGGGACAACATCTCTCGTCATCCAGACCAGCACTTCCTGCTGGCGAAGTACAGGAAAGGCATGTCGTCAGACCTCTATCCTGTATATACTACGAAGCACCACCAGGCACTGCCATGCAAAATCCTCCTCCTGGCGTTTTCCTACCTTGTGTATCCTGTGCCTTTTGAATCACCACGGGGGATGGTCTTAACTTGCACACAGCCAAATAACACGCTCTTAACCCCTATTGTGAAGATGAAATTTGCCTTGTCATGATCAGAATCACAATACACAGCCAAATAACACGCTCTTAACCCCTATTGTGAAGATGAAATTTGCCTTGTCATGATAAGAATCACAATACACAGCCAAATAACAAAGTCTTAACCCCTACTGTGAAGATGAAATTCGCCTTGTCATGATAAGAATAACAATACACAGCCAAATAACAAAGTCTTAACCCCTATCGTGAAGATGAAATTCACCTTGTCCTGATAAGAATTAAAATGCACAGCCAAATAACACACTCTTAACCCCTACTGTGAAGTTAAAAGACTTACAATACTAAAACATTATGCACATTTCACAACTACTACTTCTTAAAAAGTCTTGAATACTGTCAGCTCGCTACATAATGGAGATTCAATTTAACTCCCATTACTAAGAGGGCTGTCACTTCACTGAAGTCCACTCTCAATATAATTGAGAAGTGTAAAGAAGGACCCATTTGATCACATGTACAACTAACTTTCATTAAAACTGATTGTTCTCACTGCCGATAAGCTGAAAATTCCTCCAGTTATATACATTATATTTCTGACTGCCTTCATCTTATACACAAAGGAAATAATTCTTAAGTAGAGTTTACAATTGGGGATTTTTCAACCACATTTCATCACAATGGCTACATTCATCAGCCTACAATAAAGTACTCATGATCTTTGGTATCCCAAACAACACCTTTTTTAGTTAATACAAACTTTGCAACTTGTCCTCTTCACTGTTCAACGTTACTCTTACTGCTAGTACTTGAAATGTTCTGTAGCCACTAAATCAGTGTGTTGTATATATTTTCCACACACACACACACACACACACACACACACACACACACACAGACAGAGGAAGGGAACTGTTTCAATGACAGTAGCATAATCAACACATTTTTACAACAGGGAGGTGGGAAGATGGAAGAAATCCAAAGAGATGAGTTATAGACCGGGTGAAACGAGGTTATACTGCTGATGAAATATATTCCATAAACAGAGAAGCAGAATTTAATACCGTATGCTCTCACATATTTTTCAGCCACAAAACACTTTCAGCACCACCTCATTATACAAAAACTCATAAAAATAATCCATGGATATGTTATTTCACTGTGTGAATACATGTTATAATCTCGGTCTTAAAATTATTCTGCATTCTGACCTTATAATTCTTGCTTGGTTTTGACGCAAATTACTGCTGACCGTTAACTTTTTTTTTTCCTTCCTCTTGTGAATTCCATATTAGACAAAACCTCTTCAACATTATGCATTGCAGCTGGCAACGTCACACAGCACAGAATCACTGACACCAATGTCTGCATCTGTTAATTAAAATTTGTCAGATGCTGATTTAACTTTTTAAGAAAATAAGTGAAGCATTTCTGATGATACATGCACTGCATGCCTGACTAAACAGCCAAATGCAAACAGTTTAGACATACTGCACTAAAATGTATGTGATCTATGTACTGACTGTGTGCAAATGAACAATCACTGAGCTGCAGTGGTACGAAATGAACACTTAACTTGACTCAGTGACTGTGGATGTGTATGGCTGAATAATCAAAGCAATGGAGCAATGTTTCGCATCAAGCACAGCTGGCGGTATCCTTTCCTGTAAATCAACAATCGTTTGTACAACAGAGTAAAAGGAAGCAAACATGTACAGAAAAAAAAAATTAACAACAATAAGATGACAAACTGAACTGAAAACAGTGTATCAGTCAACGTGACTTTATCATATCACACCAGAAAGTCTACTGCCAGTGTTTTGGCTTTAGTTTGAGTGAATGTAGAACTTTAACCTTGTGTATACCTACAGCTACCTTGTGGGCGGTGTTTCAACTTAGTTCTATATTGAGGGACATATTCACCAGTCGATTGGTTATTGCTTTTAAAGGCTCACACAGTTCAAGAAATCAAAATTTCAATTCTATCACTTTTTACACATCCAATGTGTATTTCTGAGCACTATGAAATTGGACTTAAGTGTCCCATTTGGGACTGTTTGAATATCAAAACAATTTTTCAGCAAAACAAAGGTAAAACAAATCAAGATTAGTATTTCACTATTTGACATTGATATTAAACAGCATATTTCCATTGACAATCCTAAAATGTCAACATCCCCCCCCCCCCCCCCCCCCTCTTTTTTTTTTCTTGTTATGCCATGACAAATTTCTTATTACATTTCAAGGAATTTTCAGCCACACCTAAGGACAAAGTCCAGTTTTCAACTACTTTCCCATGGCTTTAATTGTTTAAAAGTGATGTTTCAGCTATCATGAACATCAAAACATTTTCAAACTGCGTACGAACTTTACTTCGTCAAGCTGGTTGAAGTGAAATATCAATACTGCTTGCAGATATCTTTATATTCTTCACAGATTAAACAAAGACAGTCTTAACCTCTTCCCTGCTTGCCCCGTGTCTATTACGGGGTCGTTTTCACAATCTTGTACGCCCGTAACTGTGTCTACTACAGGGTACTTATTATTTGGATTATGATTTATATTCATTTTTATCATACTAATGACCAGCAAAATCAAATTATTATACTACATCACAGCACAGGGTATAAGAAAAAAAACATGCAAAAAATCTAAGAGATATCTCAATAAATGAACGAGTAGTGAACAGATGAGTGAACCTACTGCAATTTGGCCCCAGCACTCAGCAATACAGAAAAGTTCTTATACTGTGGCAGGGAAAGGGTTAATGGCAAGTAAGACAATGCAGGAGATGTGACCTTCCACCACACCTCCTCCTAACTGGGAGGGAAGGGGGGAGGGGGAGGAGGAAAAGGTGGGGAGGGAGGAGGCAGAAGAGCGAAGAGGGTGGAAAAATGTTTCATAAGTATTACTTAGTAGGGTGCTAAAACTGATTTTGCAATAATACACACAGCATTTCAAATAATATAGGGAAATCTCAAACACACCTGAGGGAAAGAAAACATTCCCTTAAAAAAAAAGCCCAAATGATGATTGCTGAAAGACTTTCACATCACAGAAATTGTCGTGTAAAAAAGATGTATAACCTTTCCTGAGAAAGCAAGGGACAGACAAAGAGAAAGACTTCAGAGAGACAGTTAGGTGAAGAAGAGGATAAGAAAGGAAGGAGAAAGAAAAGACAGTTGTATGGCAGCGAGGGTGGTGAATTCTGTCTTCTATCATACAAAAGGAGACATAACCTGTTTTGTATTATGGCTGCATGTATTGTAACCATTTGTAAAACGTAAAAATAATGCTAGGGATAGAAATGACGGGGGAATATTTCTTTTGTCCGCACGCACCACAACCTAATCCCTCGAACAACACTTCCTCTTAGAGGATGCTTCTCCTTAACCAACCAGTCAGCAAGCTGATTGGGTTTGGTAACAACACAATCACCAGTCCCATCAGGACTTGTGCTAACAGAATCAGTCCTACACCCAAATAACATACAACTCACATCAGTAATGATGGCGTTCAGTCAGATCTGTCGTATGATCCTGCCCATGCTTAACTGAACAAGAGTTGTGCTTTTGTTCCAGCAGTATTGCAGGCGAGTGCTGGGCACGGCAACTAAAGAACTGCAGGTGTTTGTTTTTCCCCTGGCTGAAGCTACGTGAAACAAGTCAGTACCAGTGCACTGAATTAACATCTTGTCGAGTTCCTGCTTAAGGGTGCGTCTGCTGCTTTACTGGGGCATTCAGCGGTGGTGTGTTCATGTCCTGTGAGTCAATGTGAGTCAGCTGTGAGTCAACAACAAATGTCCAGCTAGTAACAGCTGTTTAGTGGGATGTGAGGTTTGGTAATATGTGTTTCGATTCTGAGTTTAAATGCTATAGACACAAAGACAGAGAGGGGGGAAGGGGGGGGGGGGAGACAGAGAGAGAGTGAGAGAGAAAGATGGGATGAGAAACAGGTGGGGAGAGACAGTGGTTAAGAGAGAGATTAAAGGAGGGACACAGAGAGAGAGAGAGAGAGAGAGAGAAGAGAGAGAGAGAGAGAGAGAGGTCTGAGACTGAGGGATAGACAGACAGAAAAAGAGTTTTAAAGACAGACAGCCTCTGTGAGGGGCAGACGGGCAAAGACTGAGACACAACTGGTGATGGGACCCAAGAGAGAGAGAGAGAGAGAGAGAGAGAGACAGAGACAGAGACAGAGACAGAAAGAGAGAGAGAAAGAGAGATTTACAGGGCCACCAAGCTTATTTGATGAATGTGTAACATCTGTTCATCTAAACAGATACCTATTCTGACAGCACTATGTTTTATATGGCTCTATGCACCAACTGCTTGGTACCTGACCACTGCCCACAGGCAGCCTGAAGCACAGCTACACCCAGTTAAGGCATATCGTTTATACCCTAGCCAACAACGCCAGGGTAGGCATTCAGACTAAGGGCTCCAGAAACATTTACTAATGCATGTTAAGTAGCTATCACCTCCATGATATATCTGAGGTATGGCAGCGAGTAAATACTGACCAGCATGTCTGAAGTTTCTTCTCCTTTTTCTTTCAATTTGAGAGTAATTTTCTACTGTTAAATTAAAAAATATCTATACAAATACAAAGGAAGAAATAAAAAGTTGAAAAAAAAATCTAATTTCTGTATCACTTCTGCAAACAATCATGGCTCAAATGTTTGTAATGACTCCCCCCCCCCCCCCCCCCCCCCCCCCCATCCCCCCAACCCCCCCACCCCCACCCTTTTTTTCAGTTTTCGTTTTAAAATAGAATTATAAAGCTACACACTGTACAGTAAATATGTCAGCATGACATACAAAGCGGTCTGAACCAATTCCTGTCTTTAATTAACAGACACATCATTAACAGACATACCATTTTTCCATTTCCCACCTCTCCTTCATGCCTCTTTCCAACATAAATGACAAATCTATGCAAGAGAAAGAAAAAGAAAAAGGGTTCAAAGACTACACACCTCCACAGAGGAAAGAACCCAGCAGGTACTTCGCTGATGAAGCCAGATTGGGGTCTGAGCCTACACACAGATGTTGTGCGTTAATTGTAATCCTGTTTAGAACCGCAGTGTGCAGCAGGCTGACGACATTCTGTGCTGGAACCCTGTTTTCATTCTCCCTCGACCTCTGCTGCCAAATTAGCCAGTTTTCTTCTTCAGCGCCATGTTTGTTCAGTCGGCAGGTGGAAATAGGTTGGTGGGTGGGATGGGGTGGGGGTGGAGGAGGGTGAGGAGGGGGGGGAAACAAGCGGGAAGAAGGAGCAGGGAGGTGTCAGAGTTCCGACGGGGGAGCTGGTTGTAGTCATTACTGCGTGAGAGTGACCGCAGATCTGGAGGGAGTGGGTTTCTTCTTCTGTTAGAATATCACTCCTAGGACACCGGAATTGCTACAGTGCTCTCTTGACTGCAATCAATGAAGGTGTAAACTGTTTACAAACGATTTGTTTTCGAACATTTTCTGGTGCCATGTTTCCAGTAATGGAATATAAGAACTATCAATCATCTAAATTCCAAGTCAGCACTAATATCTGAAGCAGTCAAGACCTTACATGTGGGCCTCTCTGAACATAGTTTAGCAATATAGAATTAGAAAATTAAAGACTCGTGTAGGCCTCTCTGAACATAGTTTAGCATATAGAATTAGAAAATTAAGGGCTACCTCAGATATTACAGGGTTTTTCTTTTATAAGAACAGTTGAAGAAACTGCCTCAGAGCAGACACTGGTTGCCATGACTAGGACCAACACACAACATCTTTTTTTTTCCCTTATTCTATAAAACAAATCAAAGCAGCCTCTGTGCATAATTTTCCATGGACTGCTAGAATCAGTACAACCTTCACAGCAAGTGGTAACTCTATGCAGACATACACTGTCATAGCATCTTACTACAAGTACTACTAGAAACCACCTGCTTTGGTTGTGTGCAGACACACACTGTCAAAGCATTTTAGATACCACCTGCCTTGGTTGTGAATACTTGCCCTGTCCATATACAAGTAACAGCTTAAGGGGGCATTATGCTCACTACCCATTGCAGATTTTAATTCAAATTGTATTATTAGTCTTTGATTGTGTGTCAACAGCAACTTTCAAGCTACATGATATATATCAAATGGATTCAGAGAGAGAAACTACCGACTTTGTATAGACTGACCAATAAACTTTAATTCTGATATGAATTCAAACCTCCTGAACAGCTCTACCGCATCCATGCTTTTGGTCTGTCATACTTTCTTTATAAATTTCATGGTAAAATACAATGATTTCCCAATAGTTACAGAATACCACAACCTGCTTAGAAACATTGACACACTCAAAGTTTCCTTTTTGTGTTTTTTTTAATAAATATCACTCACTGTTTAGATCCTTATGTTACATCTTGGACACCACAAGATCAGATTGGAATTTTTCCATCCCAGTATCTTTTTGGTAGAGCTCTACACTGCCAGTTATGGGTAGCTTTATAAATCAAAAACTGCTGTGAATTCAAATCGCTTACTTTTGGCAGGGTCAATCAGTTGCCAATGTCCCAAGTTTAACTGGAGTGGGAAAGCCCCTGTAAAACGCACATCACAATTTTTGGGGTTATCAAATTACTTAGAGTTAGAGGAAATAGCAACAAGTTGCAGCACTGTTGAGGATGGCTTCACGGTAAATGAAAAATAAGCTTAATTACAATAATCAGCAGTGAGTAGTTCATGTGCAAGTACGCATACATGTGTGTGTGTATGTATGTATGTGTGTGTGCGCACGCATGTGTGTGTGTGTGTGTGTGTGTGTGTGTGTGTGTGTGTGTGTGTTTTTCACATGTATGTTGCAGGAATCAAGGCTGGCTGACCCTACAACAGTGTCTAGATACACTCCATGTACACAGACATAAGGCTGGGTGGGTGCTGGCTGGTTTCCCACGTGCACAGCTCTCCATGAATTGCCCATCCCACCATCAATGTTGTCCTGGGCAGTGCAGTACTTCAACTAGCTATTTAATACCAAGTACTCGAATTTGGTGAATATTTTAGTTTTGAAAGTTTGCATTTGACGTAAACTGGGGGTTGAAGACCACATATCTGCAGGCTAGTATTCACAGAATTTTTAACTTGATGCAGGCTAAAAAAAAAAAAGTCCCATATATGTAATAAACACAAATAAGAATGTTTATTATTGTTATCATTATTATTATCATT
>CM065721.1:69906758-69919258 GCA_033310375.1 Conus canariensis
GGTTTTCGCGGAAATTCCACACAGTGCAAGAGAATTCCAGGTGAAGCGGCGCGAATGTGTTGAAGGCGTTGGTTCTGATCATGTTGTTCAGCTAAGGTAATGTTGCTTACAGCCCAGCCGACCGCAAAGGGCCACATCAGGGCTGTGTTGTTCAGCTGTTCTTTCCACTACCAACTTTCTGTAAAGGAAACTTACCATGAAATCACTTTACGTTGCTTTTTGGTGACTCTGTCAGATACGGGGGTTCTATTTTAAGTTCGAAGTCCGAGGTCTTTTGAATTTTCCGAATGTTCCAGGTTCTTTCCTTCGTTCCCCGGCCTTTGTTCAGTCCCACAAGCAGGCAATCAAGGTGTTGGTGATTTTCTGAAGGGGCTTACAATCCTCTCATGGCTTAATGGTATGGTAGAAAATCTAGTCATCTGCAAAGTTTTCTCACGGATTTGATTTCACAGGTTATCAATGAATAGCAAGAAGGGCAGAGGACTCAGAAGTGTCTCTTGTGGTACTCAACTGATAACAGGCACTAGGTCAGAGTGTGAATCATTCACTACGACTTACTGTGTCTGCTGTGAAAGAAAGACTCGAATCCAGTTGAACGTATTTCCTCGAATGCCATACGCCATAATGATGGATCACCTAGAGAGGAATTCATGTGGGACGCTATCGAAAGCCTTGGAGAAATCAAGTATGACGAAGTCAGTCTTGGACCCATAGTAGAGGTTAGCAGCAGTCTCACGATTCAAGCTGGGATGTTCTGAACCCATGCTGGTTGTTTGTTAGGTTGCTATATTGCGTGAGATGTTTATCATGAAACTGGTTACGATATACTTGCCACAGATGCCGGTCTGGGAAACTGTTGGCAGCACGACTACCCACACGTGTAATGTTCTCCAGTCATCTGGGAGGCACCCTTCAGCTGAAGATGGCATCAAGAGTGGGACAATCATCTGCACATTCTTTTGGGGGTCTTTGCTGGAATCTCACTAGGTTCTGCTGCTTTATGATTTTTCAGCAACTGTACAAACAAAACGAAGAGCGTTACTCAGCACGA
Source organism: Conus canariensis (assembly GCA_033310375.1). Classification (NCBI taxonomy): domain Eukaryota; kingdom Metazoa; phylum Mollusca; class Gastropoda; order Neogastropoda; family Conidae; genus Conus; species Conus canariensis. The sequence continues at coordinate 69,907,810 of CM065721.1, forward strand.
GACAAGATCTAATATCCAAAGGAGAAGTTGCAAGGTTGCGTTTTGACAAGCTTGTCACGAAAAACGCTGTCTATGAATTTGACCCCGTCAGCCAACGAGTGACAAGAAGCCAGACAGGTACCAGCAGGGTAACAGGAACCCCTGCCACAAGCCAGGCCAGACCAGGACAACACAGACAGCAACAACACCGTGCGGACAGATCAGCGGATCTGCTGCTGCCAGTGGAGGAGTACCCTCCACTGCCATCGAGGGGACGTGGAGGGAATCTTCCCTCGCTCAGTGACCAGCGACCTCAGACCACCGGTACCGGCCAGTCGACCTCCCAGCGTGGTGCCAGGAAGCAGCCTGAAGTCAGCGGCAGGGGAACGGGGGACAGCAGACAGCAGCAACGAGGAGCGACAGGTCCGGGAAGATCGTCACCCAGGGATCGGCCCCGTGTTAACGACACTTACTCTGCCACTCGCCCCAGCGCCAAGTACAATCTGCGGACAAGAGCGGCACCGAACACGAATGCAGCAGAACCAGGAGCAGGACGAGCGAGGAACGACAGCAGCAAGGCAGGCACCCGCACCGCTGCATGGTCCAGTGGAGACGATGGCCCCACAACTCCCCGAGACTTTGGAAGAGGACAAGGTAGGACCCCGCCATCCCAGACAAGGATAGACTCCATGTTCCGCCTGTCCCACCGTCGTCCTGCTCCTGTGGTCGACATGGCTCACCACGGTGTCGACACACACAGGACAGATGACCAGACTGACAACCAGACAGATGACCAGACTGATGACCATACGGACGACCCAACTAATGACCAAACAGACGACCCTGACTTTACAACTGACCCTACTGCTGAAGACCAAGCAGACGTCAACAGATAGGAATCCGGCCGGCCCCCAGCAGCACCCAGTGTATCCTTTCTGTCATACAACATTGGTGGCTTAGCAAGCAAACTGTGCGATACTGACTGGGTAAATTACATTAATCAATTTGATATTATTACATTAACAGAGACATTTGTGGATGAAAATTTCGATACATCAAATATTTTTTTGGATTTTAAGAAATTACTGTATCCTGCAGTGAAATTATCACAGCAAGGCAGAAGATCAGGTGGCATTTTAGTATTGATAAGAAACTCTCTGAATAGACACGTGCATGAAATTAGAATGGATTCGGAAAACATCATAGTGCTTAGTCTGTCGAGGTCTCTCTTTGGTTGTACTAGGGACGTTTTGTATTTAGCTACGTACGTTCCTCCAACAGGCAGTCCCTTTTATGACCAGTCCCAGAGTAACTGTCTTCTTGATGAGATAGACAGATGTTTACATGACCTGACAGATGAGTACGATAACGTGCATCTGATCTGTACCGGTGATTTTAACGCACGGACTTCTAGCTATCAAATAAACGTAGATCTCCTTCAGGACAACGACGAGGAAAGTAACCCATTGCACAGTGAGCCCTTGTGGCAACTAAGCCGAAGATCAAATGACACTCAAATTAATAATTTTGGAAGAAAACTCCTTGAAGTATGCATTTGCTACAGAATGTTAATCATGAATGGTTATGTGACAGGAGACGAAGAAGGAAAACTGACCTATATGTCTGAACATGGTCACAGTGTTGTGGACTATTTCTTAACTGATGTTGATTTCTTTCAAATGGTCGGCAGCGTAATAGTTGGTGACAGAGTAGAATCTGACCATATGCCTGTAGAGATGTATTGCCAAGGTCGGACTGATAGTGATCAGCACAGCTTGAAGGCAAGAAAAAGAAATAAAAAAGAAAAAATTGTGTGGCAGGGTGACAAAGCAGATATTTTCAAAGATAACCTTTCATCACTGATATTTCGAGGGAGAATGAATGATGCGGAAAGCCTTATAGATATCGATCCAGACGAGTCCATTAGACTGTTCAATAGATCTCTATTGGAAGCTGCTGACTGTATGAAAAAATCCGTTGTTGTTGATGCCAGTGTAAGAGATCGGAATTCAAGATGGTTCGACAAAGAATGCTTGTTGAAGAAAAAAGAGGTAAGGGGGTATTTGAGACATTTTAATCGAACGAAAAGAGAAGAAAAGTATAAAGAATATACCTTAAAGCGAAAAGAATACAAAACTCTAACTGAAACTAAGAAAAGAGACCACAAGAGAGCTTCGGTAACAGCACTACTTAGTTCTGCAAATGATTCAAAAGAGTTCTGGAAAGAAATTAAGAAGCACAGGAGAAGTACAACAGTCACTAATAACATCAGTAATGATGAATGGGTCTTACACTTTGAAAAGGTGTTTAACGCAAACATTGCCGATAGCATTGATCAAACGGATATGTCAAGGGAAGACCAAAATTACAATAGCACTCTTGACTGCGAAATAAGCGAGGCGGAGATAAGAAAAGCAATTAAACAATTGAAATGTAAGAAAGCAGCAGGGCCGGATGGTATTCTGGCAGAAATGTTAAAATCCGCTGAACCAGAAATAATAAGATATTTGAAATCTTATTTCAATAAGCTTTTCGTTAATGGATTTTTTCCCGATGAATGGACTAAAGCGATTATTGTACCGTTGCACAAGAAAGGTGACCCAAACAATCCCGATAACTACAGGGGGATATCATTATTGAGTGTTGTAAGTAAGGTGTTCACCAAAATTATAAATAACAGGCTGTACGTATGGGCTGAGAACAACTCTTTGTTAAACGATGCGCAAGCAGGCTTTCGTAAGGGACGCTCGACAGTGGATCACATTTTTACACTCCATGCTTGTATTGAAAAAACATTTCTCCAAGAACCAAAAAATGTATGTTGCTTTCATTGATTTCCGAAAGGCGTACGACACCGTAAGCAGAGAAATTTTACTGTCAGTTCTTATAAAAACAGGCGTGAACGGGAGAATGCTGCGGATAATTCAAGCCATGTATAAATCCGTACAGTCCTGTGTGATGAGCAAGGATGGTCTCTCGGAGTTCTTTTCTTGTTTGCAAGGTCTGAAACAAGGCTGTATAATGAGTCCGACTCTCTTCTCATTACTAATAAATGAATTAGCTAATGAGTTGACTTGTAAAGGTAGGCATGGTTTGTCTCTCAGTTCTTCAGACACTGATCTTTTTCTGCTACTTTTCGCTGACGATCTTACACTGCTATCGACAACAGTGATCGGACTACAGAATCAGCTGACCAATCTTCAAGTATCTGCACACAGACTAGGATTGACTGTCAATATGGATAAATCTAAGATAATAGTGTTCAGGAAGGGTGGGTTTTTAGGACCACGGGAAAAATGGTTTTTAGACGGTAATCAAGTTGAAGTTGTTAATTCATACAAATACTTAGGGCTGACGTTTTCCACCCGGCACAGCTTCACAGCAGCAATGGAAGATACTACAAGTAGAGCTAAAAAAAAGTACAATGGAAATTTTGAAAACTTTAAACAGAATAGAGTGTAACTCAGTTGATATATTTTTCAAACTTTTTGACTCTCAGGTTGTTCCAGTTTTGTTGTATGGAGCAGAGGTATGGGGCTTTAAAAGGTTTGAACAGATAGAGCGTGTTCATCTTTATGCGTGTAAACGTTTGCTACATGTTACTGATAAAACCCCAAAGGATATGATCTATGGTGAATTAGGTAGGTATCCTTTATGGATTAATTCTGTTTCAAAATGTCTTAAATACTGGTTCCGTTTATTGAAACAACCAAACCATCTTTTCTCTAAGAAATCTTATGATATGCTTTTAAAAATGCATGAACGTGGAAGTAACACTTGGGTCACAAAAATTCAAACTGTGTTGTGTGAGAATGGGTTCGAGCAAGTGTGGTTGTTTGGTTGTGGACAAGAGAAACTGTTCTTTAAAGAGTTTAAGGAAAGGTTGTATAGTTCCTTTTGTTTCCGATGGTATGACCACTTGGAAAATAGTGGTAGATTCTCTGTATATAAACAATATAAAACATATTTTGGAAGAGAGAAGTATGTGGATGCCCTGTGGATGAACACATATCGTAATGTACTTGCCCAGTTTAGGCTGGGAGTATCACAGATCAATGTTCACAAATACCGTTATTCAAAAAATACGGAGAACTGGAACTGTCCCTTTTGTAGTGACAAACTTGAAACAGAAATTCACTTTGTTTTTGAATGCCCGCTATACAAAGGTTATAGACAAAAGTATATGCAAAATATTGTCTATAGCGATTGTGTTGGGAGTAACAGTTTAGCATGTTTAAAATTATCAGAGGAAAACATTCTTGATTTTTCTAAGTTTCTATTCTTCTCATTGAAGCTCCGACTTCAAACTGTTAACACCAATGAAAACAGATAGCTATTGCGACGACGGTGTAGGATGTTCAAACGATGATGAATCGCGATGATTTCTCAAGTTGTGTACATTAATCGCATGTGAACGCATGTGTTGTGTGTGTGTGTGTGTGTGTGTGTGTGTGTGTGTGTGTGTGTGTGTGTGTGTGTGTGTGTGTGTGTAAATGCCGTTGCGGGCGCGCGCGCGCTAACGTGTATGTGTGTGAGTGTGTGTGCTTGCGTGCGCGTGTGCAATGAATCCAGTAGTCCATGTTATCTCCCCCCATTGAAAGGGGCTATGGCCTATTCAATAAACTTGTGTCAGTGTCAGTGCTGCTTTATGGGGGATGGTCTTACTCACTAGTTTCTGGACTTTCTTCTACAATATTTCAGTTTAGGCCGTGGTAGGGAAGGAGCCTCCAGGTAGTAGATGGAATAATGCCATAGCTGAGATGAGGAAATTACAAACAACAAAAATCAAACATAACACGCATAGTACACACAAAAATGTAAATGCGCCTGCGCACGTGCATCCACCCACCCACCCACACATACACGCACGCGCATGCGCGCGCGCAAACACACACACGCGCACGCACGCCAACACACACACACACACACACACACACACACACACACACACACACACACACACACACACACACACACCGTGTAGTAGTACCACAGACACCGAGTTACTTGGTATCCAAAGCCTGACCACCCCATTAAATTAATACGTAGGTAATCCCATCTGCTGAGTCTTATCTGTGAGACCCTCCTGCCAATAATGAATCAGCCGCCTAGCTGGAAAGTCAGCGCACTAGTGTCGTGGCTTACCAGACATAGGGGGGACACGTGGGGACCAGGTCCTCACACACTGACGTCTTCTTAATAATGACTCTGAAACTGAAACTCTCGGACCAAAACCTGTAAAAGGTCGTTCCAGACCATCCCTCGATCCACTCACCACTTACTAACCTATGTTATGCTAAATGATAAATCTGGCTACCGTCTAGACGGATCCCGAATGGGCCTGCTGACCCAGAGAAACCAGGCGTACTGACCTCCTTTGCTTGTAGATCCCCACAGCACTGCCGTGCCTCGTGTTGTCAGTTTGGGCATAAGTGGTGCCAGCAGTGAAATACCATCAAATTTACACATAGAAAACACTGGCGTTCACGCGCGTGCTTGTGCGCTAGCGCAAGGGCATACATTCACCCCCCTCACACAAACACACACATACATATACACACACACGCGTGCGCGCGCGCATACACACACACGCACACACATTAACACACCGACCCCCCCCCCCCACCCACCCACCCACCCACCCACCCACCCTCACCACCATCCCACCCCCATCATACACTCACAAATACGAGAGAGAGAGAGAGAGAGAGAAGAGAGAGAGAGAGAGAGAGAGAGAGAGAGAGAATTATGTGTAAGGTAATAAATCCTGGCCCCCAAATGCCTTTAATTTCCAGATAGGGAGTGGAAGCACAAAAACAAAAATCAATCCCAGATGAACTACTCAGCTTCAAAAGACAGATTTGCGTTCAAGAGGATGGGCACATGACAAACAAAACAAAACAAAAAAAAGCCCTGCAGTAAGTGTAAGTTTAATTGCTCCTCCGGCGGAGGGGGGGGGGGGGGGGGGGGGGGGGGGGGAGGGGGAGGGGGGGTGTCATCATGACCAGAAAGTGACAGCTGTTTCGCTTCACGGAGAGCTCATCAGGCATGGCTACTGGATCAAAATCTACAAGAATCAAAGGTCAGTCTTAAAACTGTGACACTGTGTTACCACTCTCAGAGCCTAGACGGGGTCTTTCACCCTGAGAAGAGAACATCAGGCTTACTATTAGTGTCTTCATGTAATATAGGCCTACGTATTTAAACAAACGGGGAGGGGGGGGGGGGGGGGGGAATCTGAAGTTGTGAACTTCTCGATACGTTGAGTGTGTGTGTGTAGTTGTGAACTTCCCAATATATAGTTGTGTGTGTGTGTGTGTGTGTGTGTGTGTGTGTTGTGAACTTCCCAATATATTAGTGTGTGTGTGTGTGTGTGTGTGTGTGTGTGTGTGTGTGTGCGTGCGCGCGTGCGTGCGTGCGTGCGTGCGTGCGTGCGTGTGTGTGTGTGTGTGTGTGTGTGTGTGTGTGTGTGTGTGTGTGTTTAATGATGCGTCATGCCTTTTCTTCCTAATATGACGCGGCAAATAAATGTTTCAAAACTCTCCATCTGTCTTGCAGGCGCGCGCGCGCGCGCACTCTCTCTCACACACACACACACACACACACACACACACACACACACACACACACACACAACACACACACACACGTGCGCGTGTATGTACATATACACGCGCACAGGCGTACTCGAGGCAAGAGAATGATATAGGCCGACTTAATGACTCCAAACAAGCAAGCCCGAGAGTACACTCATTCACGTGTGAGCGCCCCCCCTCCCCCTCCCCCTCCCCCTCCTCCCCCACTTCCACGCACACACACACCCGTGCGCGCGCGCGCTCGTACGCACACACATACACATATATATACACACACGTTGTTAATTTGGCTGCCTTGGTAAATGTCTTTCAAATTTACAAGCAGCATCCTGAACCCAGTCGTTTAAATGAAACATTTTTGCGCACCTTCTGTTCAATGTTCAATAAACAGAAGAAGAAGGGCAACAAATCCTGAATTAAAAAATAAAGTTAATAATGAAAACAACAAACAAAACCGTAGAGCGGAATCGTGAAATTCTTTCCCATTATTAAGAATTAATGGTTGCTGTTATTTTGATTGTCCGGTAAAAAAAAAAAAAAAAAAAAAAAAAAAAGAAAAGAAGAAAAAAAAAGTATATATATATATATATATATATATATATAGGCCCTACACACACACACACACACACACACACACACACACACACACACACACACACATATATATATATATATATATATATATCTTGCGGATTCATTCCAAGAATTCATATATATCTTGTGGATTGATTCCAAGAACTGGCCCTCAGCATTTGTGTCTTAAGAGGTTATCTTTTATATTTTCTATTTTCACAAGAAAATGTAGCTTGTTTTGCTCTTTCATGATTTTCTTTTGCTTCTTAGGTGGCACCTTTGGTTGTTTTTTTTGAAAACTCAACAAACATACTACGGTATTGCACACCAGCCTTTTTCTGGGATAGCATTCTTCTTAAAACCGAAACGGCAGAGGAGTAAAGTTACCACTTTCCGCGGTCACTGAGAAGAAACAATCAGGTTCCGAAATACCGGTATCTGACCAGGAGTTATATGTTAGGCCTAGTGAGTTTTCTCCCCATTGGAGATTGTCTCCCCTTGGAGACTGTAAGCTTGCTGAAGGCTCATTTCGAGAAACATTTATTATTCCCCATTCACCCACTCAAGCACATACTGTTGGGTAGAATTATCTACCACTGCAGATACGAATGCCTATCTCCCCCTATTTCTTCAATCTAAGACAAAAGAGCAAGCTTTGTTTATATATATATATATATATATATATATATAAAAGCTTATTTGTTATATTAAAAACAAGTTAAAATCTTAATATAACAAATGTCGCTCCCATTGTGGATGAGCACTGTTTTTAAAATTGCGCTGATCCTCAGTACATATATATATATATATATATATGTGGTGTGTTTATTACAAACCGACAATAAAGTTAAAAGTCTATTTACATAATCAGTCCAGTTGCCGCGCAGAAGCCGATATTTCATAACGGCTATAGGCCTAGTTGTATTGATATTCCACAACTGTCTAGAAACGAAGACTTTCGGCAGCGATTATTGATCGCTGTAGATGGAAATCTCAGTAATTTTAAATCTAGTAGGTTCGTTCGTGCACAGGAGAGAGAGAGAGAGAGAGAGAGAGAGAGAATTTGAATTAATGAAAAATATCTAGCTGGGTAAAAGTAATTTCTGATATGCACAGTGACTGGATCTAAACAGAGCATTCCATAATCATTGATATGTGCTGTCACTTTCCCTTTAGCCTATAAAAGGGAGTCATCAGCAAGAGAGGACTAAGAATTGTTGAATCAAATAGATTATATAAAGTAGTATTATTAGCAGCGAGAGGAGACTGGACTGTCGGATCAAATCGATTATTTGCTTGTCTTTTTCCTTCCCGGAAATACGGGTCTTTTTCCATGACCAAGGAAGTAGGGGAAATAAATCTTATGTCCGGTCACTTTGAACAAACGTCAGAATCAAGGAAGTAGTTTCCCCTGAATTGAAAATATTTCTTTATTATCGTCATTCTTAATTTTGAGCAGAATTAGTCGATGTTTCAATTATTCGGAAGTAAAAAATATAGATGTAATTTCTATTTTGTGAAATAAATCATATTGTGAAAAAAAGTTTGAGACACAAACAATGCATCATTTACTAATTTGAACTGCAGACGCTGATGATTTGATCTTGCAATATTATTTTTGATGTTGCAATATTATTGTGTCAAACAAGATTAATCAAAGATAGATTATTCTTGACAGCGATTTAGTAATCGATTTACACGCAAACTGCTAAAATGTGAAACCCGTCTAGGTCGAGCACGCGCAGTACCATTAAAATGTTTAGTTTGGGCAACTTGAACAGCCAAATCTCGTAGGGAAAGAAATCAGCATATGAATTAACACAAGCGAATTTAAAAAAAAAAAAAAAAAAAAAAAAGAAGAAGAAAAAAAACCATACGCATATGACTTGAATCAGAAATATTCTTAGAAGTTGAAAAAAATGCGACCCACGTATTTACCTAAGTGATCTAACTGCAGTTGTTGTTGTTTGTTTGTTTGTTTTTCTCAATGATACCCTGATGTCATTCCGAATATTCATTACGCTAGCTAATCTGAAATTAAGTACATGAATAAATTTCATCAGCTCGTTATGTCTAAATACATCGTTGCATATCATCAGCGAAGCATCGACCACTGACGTCACACGGATATCAAGGTGGAATCGGTTCAAAGTGAACACACTGAGCTGCACTCTATCCACTGGTGCAAGGTGAAATTTTACCTGAACTTTTTCCAGCGAGATAGTTGGTGGTAGCTGTGTGCCTTATGATACGGGTCATACGATTTCGATTCCTCACACCTTCAAACAGTGTTCTTCTCACCTCTTACACCACTCTCCGCCATTACCCCATGCCGCACACCCGTCACCCTGTCACCTATGATCTTTAGATTCATAGTCAGTCTTTTTTTTCTGTAAATTGTGATTGAGGACTTGCTTACCTCCCCCTCCCCCAACCCTTCCCCTCCGTCCGTCTCCCTCTCTTCCCACCTTTTCGGTGCTCATTTAGTTTAGCTGTTTGTTTGCCCCCCCCCCCCCCCAACCTCCCTCCCCCCTCTGCACATACACACCAGGCCCTCCCCCCACCTTGTATTCCCAGAGAAGACTAACAGGATGAGTATCATTGATTATTTTCCTCCTGGTCTATGTTTATGCGTTTGGTGATCCAGTGGTCCAATATTTTATTTTCATGTTCAAAAGTTTGTCAGCAGTGATTCTTTCAAATTCAGTTTCAGCATCAGCACTCCACCAACTTCGTGCTGTTTCTCATAAAATTAAGATAGTGACATCAGCAAGGGACAATCCGCTCCAAAAAGTCACTGGATCAGATAGGTTTTCTTCATTTTCCCTGGAAATATTCAACAAGAGAGTACCGGCTATGAATCACCGGATCAAGAAGGTGTTCCTTTTTACCCCTGTAAGCTTATATTCAGCAAGAGAGGACCAGCTATAAATTACTGGATCAAATAAGTTTTCCTTTTCCCCCTGGAAATATTCAGCAAGAGAGGAGCGGCTATAAATTACTGGATCAAATAAGTTTTCCTTTTCCCCCTGGAAATATTCAGCAAGAGAGGAGCGGCTATAAATTACTGGATCAAATAAGTTTTCCTTTTCCCCTGGAAAAATTCAGCAAGAGAGGAGCGGCTATAAATTACTGGATCAAATAAGTTTTCCTTTTCCCCCTGGAAATATTCAGCAAAAGAGGATCGACTTTGAAACACATTTCAACACTAGATCTTTTTCCAATGACTTACCATTTCGAGAGGAGACGTCTGAGATTTTGGTGATGAGTGTGCAGGATTTTTCTTTTTTTGTTTTCTTTTCTTTCTTTCTTTTTTCTTTCTTTTTTTTTTTTTTTTAAATTGCGATTTTGTTAGGCAACGCAGTTCGGGCCGTTAATGTTTTGGAATGACGCTCGCCGCCCCCCCCCCCCCCCCCCACCAACCCCCCCCCACCCCCCTCCCTCCCCCCTTTTCAAAAAAAAAAAAAAAAAAAAAAACAGGCTCAGGACAGCCTCTAAACCGATGAAACTGGGACTCGTGTTTTCCATTACTTAATAGCATCGGATAACATCTGGCGCACAATACAGCAACACGTTCACAGTTTCCGGCAGTCTTAAGTGACGGCTATTTCCAAACGTAGCATCTAAACACTCAGTATTTTCCCCTTTTTAAAGAATTCGAAAGAGATCCATTGTGGTTTTGGCGAAGAGATGTGTATTTCTTGTGTTATTCTCCTTTTCAAAGGGGAAAAAAAGGGGTTTGACGCATAATTTTTGTTAAAATAATCCCATTATCTGCTACGAGATAACCTCAGAATAACTTCTGAACTGAGAAACGGCGGGGTTTGTACGTTCATGAGTTTGTGACTGACATAACATATAGGATGCTTTAAAGTGGTGTGTGTTAGTTCTATATCTTGTAATAATTTATGCAAGTCTCCACCTCCGCTTGGTACAACTGCCATTAAATGGTCCGGTCTTGACAACATGTAATTGGATCTCTCACTCTATCTGTTGTGTGTGTGTGTGTGTGTGTGTGTGTGTGTGTGTGTGTGTGTGTGTGTGTGTGTGTGTGTGTGATATCATTTGACTTGTCTTAGTCTTTGTGTATGAAGCAACTATTGTAAGTTATAATTGTTTCAAAGAAAATGAAAATTTTTGTGACACTGAATTCATAACTGAAACTGTTAATCGCAGGCTGATTTACCGCCATTATGATGAGAAGACATTTCATGCCTGTCGGGACTGGAATGGTGTTTACAATATTAATCATTCCATCAAGTTTGAACAGAATCATTCTCGTACTTGCTGAGAAAATGCCA
>CM065721.1:69921758-69939258 GCA_033310375.1 Conus canariensis
CCTCGTCCAGGCCACATGAGCTCGGCACCGGGTCAGTCACGCCCTACTGTGAGCCGCCGTCAGCACAGGTCGAACAGCTGGCCATCTTGCTTGGAGGTTAACTTCTCTCAGGCGGTTCCGAACAGTTTAGTTGGAAATGTTTACATTTGCTGCAGCAGGCAGTTGTCACCTGAGGTTGTTTGCAGTGGCAGTTCTTTATCTCAGCGCCGTCAGAACCAGCAGTCTGTCCTGCTGTCTGGTGGTGGACCTAGGCCGGCCAGACCATCTTCGTTCAACAGTGCTACCGGTGGCATTGAAGTGGTCATGAAGTCTTTGGATGACAGCATGATGCACTTGAAGGTGACGGCCAACTTCTCTGACGCCTACACCTTCTTGAAGCCAAGCAACAGCCCTTCCCCGGTCAGTGTTATGATATCTCCGTCTTGGTGGCATGGTTAAAAACACCCCCAAGAGCGGCTTTTTTTTTTTTTTATACCCACTGGTCAGCAAAACTGGTTGCCATGTGTTCAGTAAAGGCACGACTTGCACGTGCAATGCAGTTTGCAGTCAGCCCAACTCTGCTGCCTCAGCTATGCGCTCGCAAACCGCGACCATGATTTCGGTGTTTCTTTTGTGAACTCATTCAACCCACTAGACTCAGATTCAACCGAACACATGCCAAAACCAGTTTTGCATTGAAGCAGTTGTCACACTTTCAGTGCAAAAATTGGACAAAAACTTTGAATTCTATACACTACGATGCGTTATCTAAACCATATGAAAAACGCAGGTGGCTCTTAAATTGTTTTGAACAGTATAGTTGTTACATTTCAGCTTTACGGCAATACCAATCCCCGTCAAATATTCAAAATAGTTTGTACCAAAACTAACTCTTTAGATAAAACGGTGCATGTTCGTTCGTTCGTGGGTGAGTTTAACGTCCTATTGGCTTGAGGCCCTTAAGGACAAGGTGCACTTGCAGACGTAGGCCTGCATGTTATGTGGCATTTGTTGTCGCTGGCAGTAGTGGGCGAGTTGCCTGTGGGGCCGTCGTGTTTCTCTCTCCAAGCGCTGGTTCCTCTTGAACATTCAGTTCAACTTCGCTTGTTCGTCGGCTGACGATGGGCGTCGGTGTATTTCACCTCCTTTCCCCAAATTAAATGCTGTCTTCAGGACCACCAGGCGGCCTTTTTCGTGCTCGGGTGGCAATGGTCCTGAACCGCATGAGACCGCCTCAAGGAGGGAGCAGGACAAACGTCACTGGAGCGCTGCACGAGTCCCTAATATTTGGTGGGTGCACGCAGACTGCGGCCGAGAAGGCAATTTTTCAGCCTAACCCCATGAGGGGTGCCCTCATGTCTGCAAGGCTTAAAAACACGGTGTCCCAGGCCACGGACGTCGTCACCCATATGGCTGGAAGGATCACTGCGCCGCCTGACATTGACCACCTCTCACAGCAGTGTTCTTTAAAGGAGATCTGCCACCTCTCCCTTGGCATCTGCTGCTATACCATACTCACAGAGAACAAAATCAGCAGAAGAGAAAACATACACTGCTCCGAAACATCACTTACTGTGGCTTATCTTACTAATGTTACTTAAACTATATTCAAAAGTCAGGTTTAAATTTTAATTTATAGCATGATGCCAAAATATCTTTTATAGCTACATACACATATATTTTGTAATTTCTTGAGATAAAACATATATCCTAGCTACATACACATATATTTTGTAATTTGATAATGAAAAAAATAATACGGACATAATAATAACAATGAAAATGTTCAACAACAAAAAAAAAAGGGGGGGAAAAAAGGACATATATTAAAAAAGACTACTCTTTGGATTCCCAAACTTCTGCATAAAATCTCTGCTGATTTGTTTCGCCCCCCCCCCCCCCCCCCCCCCCCTTTTTTTTTTTTTTTTATCTCTTCAGTCGCCAAATCCGCTTTCCTGGTGGAGGACAGGGGAAAAAAAGGGAAGGGGGGGGGGGGGGGTGGATGGCGGAGAGCATTTGTTCCAGCCATTCACGGTCTCCTCCATCTGATCATAGGCCCACTATTTTATTATGAGAAACTGCACATAGCTGTGAACATTGCTGACACTGTCACTAGGCCGACTGTATGGCAGCCAGCCGAAGCCACTCTGATGACAACAGACAGTGCCGGGACTACAGGGCCGCCATTTGAACGTAACAGTGGAGGGAAACACTGCATGACAGATACTCACACTCTGCTGGTCTTCTTTAGGCAGTGCACACACACACACACCATCACTCACTCACTCGTGCGCGTTTATTTTGTTCCGATATGCCGAGGCATTTCACTCTGTACGCTTGATTTTCTTTTTTTAAATTTCTATTTGTCTGTTATGTATTTGTCACATGTTTATCTAATTTTTTTTTAAATTCACCTTTACCATTAATCAGCAAACACTGACGCTTTTTCACTGGTACGTTTTTTTTTTTTTCCTTTTCTTTTCTCAGAGTGACATATCAGCGCTACGTCATCAGTCAACATTGATTATCTTTATTATTAAATACACACACACTCCCCTCATTAAAACAAATTGTCTAGAAACACGCTGAAATTACTTTGTACTCCAGAAAACGCTGCTTGAAAATTGTTATTCTCTTCCGTAAAAACTAAACAAGAAGATCAAATAATAATACCAGGAGGTTAAATCTCTGAACAAGGTTTTCACCGAGTCTGCTGACGTAAAAAGAAGTCCCAACCAGCAGTTTTTAATACAATTAAAAAAAAAAAAATTCGTCAAGTCTATGTATAATCAGTGGACTGCGCAATCCACCCCTTTTACAGTCAGCAAGATTCAGCCACGTCTTATTTTATACATCGTCTACTGAGCTAAACAACGTTGAATATTGTTACTAGTTGGCTGTATTGAGTGATATTACAGACTTGCTATTCACATATTTTTATTCACGCGAGTTTTAGCAGTTGTAATAGGATGTGTTCTCTCCAGACGACTTTCCACCCTTCTCTATCCATTGTATAGATGCTTGAGAACTTGGGCATATTTATGCTCATAACCTTCTCCATCGCTTTTGATCGAATGCGAAAATATGTCTTATTACATAACTATAACGTTGTTTGCGTAGCGATGTAAATCGCATTCAAAATTATATATGGTATATGCTATAGCTTTGAAACGCAAGTAAAGAATTTTGTTCGAAGACAAACTATATCCCGAAACATTAGTTATTGCGTCTTATATTATTAATGTTACTTAAATTATACATAAAAATCAAATATACGTTTAAATTATAGTATATGCTAGAATATTTATTATAATCATATATGCATATATCTTTGTAATTATTTTTTTATAAGAAGCTTATAACTATTAATAATATATATATATCTATAGAAAAGAACATATAATCAAGAAAGACTACTCTTTGGATTCCAAAACTTCCGCACAAAAATCACCACTGATTTGTTTCCTCCCTTTTTATCTATTCAGTCGCTACGTCCGCTTTCTGAGTGGAGGAGAGGAGGGAAAAAATGGGGGGGGGGGGGGGGGGGGGGAGGGGGGGAGGAGGCGGGGAGCATTTGTTCCAGCTATTCACGGTCTTCTTCGGCTGATCATAGGCCTACTATTTTATCATGAGAAACAGCACATGGTTGGTGAACATTGCTGACGCTCGCTGTCACAAGGCCTTCTGAATGGCAGCCAGCCGAAGCTACTCTGATGACGACAGACATTGGGGACTTAGAATAGACGTTACCTATCGCCCAATGCGTACCCGTATCGAAATACGTACGGACAACGTACGTGGAGTCAGTTTTGTTTCAGATTACACGTACCGCCGACTCACGCCCCCCCCCCCCCCCCCCCCCCATCCAAGGGAGGTAACATAGAAAGCACCTGCCTGTATTTAACACGTGTGTCAACGTACATGTGTAGATTTTCGACACCTATGCAATACCACCAAGACGACGAAATTTGTGTATTTCTTCATACTATCGAGATATGTAGTTCATGGCTTCTGTGACAAATAGTGACATTCCATATTAGCGATCAGAACAGTCTATATACACGGAGGACAACACACACACACACACACACACACACACACACACACACACACACACACACACACACACACAAAAGAAGAGAGAGAGAGAGAGAGAGAGAGAGAGAGAGATGATGATGATGATGATGATGATGGTGATGATAATCTTTATTTCCAAGGGTAACAGATAAGCAAACACATGCTTTTTTTCATCCGGCCCTTGCCCCGCTAGGGGACTAAGCATGACTAGCGACTACTAAGCATGACTAGCGACTACTAAGCATGACTATAGCGACTACTAAGCATGACTAGCGACTACTAAGCATGACTAGCGACTAAGACTTACAAAAATTGTAACAAACACACGTATCTTCACAAATGCATTAAAAGTTGATGAGTTGTTCATCCATTAACATTTAAGGCGTAGATGACTTTAAAGGGAAAAAAAAAGAAGAAAAGAAAGCAATTGCAACAACAAACAAAAATAAAGAAATTAATTTCAAAGAAGAGAGGAAAAAAAAAACCCAGCACACACAGACATAGAATAAGCGATCCTCCTATCGAAGAGAGAGAGAGAGAGAGAGAGAGAGAGAGAGAGAGAGAGAGAGAGAGGAGAGAGAGAGAGAGAGGGAGGGAGAGAGAGAGAGTTAGTTACATTCCTTTTGTAAAATATTAGTATACAACAAGCTGCTAAGGATGATATTTAGACAACTACAATGCATCAGTAATATCAACATTTTTTTTCTTTAACATTTACATGATGTGGTTACAAGGCAAGACAAGAACAAGCAGTACTACAATCAATTATCAGTTCGCAACAATAAAGTCCTAGGGTCAATAGTCATAACGCTTGTTTCTCATGATTGTGTGTGTGTGTGTGTGGTTGTGTTTTGTGTGTGTGTAGAGAGAGAGAGAGAGAGAGAGAGAGATGCCATTATAATCTTTCTTCCCCCTCCTTCACCTTTTCTTCTTCTTCTTCTTCTTGAACTGTTCATACACTACCCAAGACTATAATTATAAACTTAGTGACAATACATCAATATGCAGCCGCAAATACGGAGAGAGAGAGAGGAGAGAGAGAGAGAGAGAGAGAGAGAGAGAGAGAGAGAGAGAGAGAGAGAGAGAGAGAGAATGACATTTCCATTTTTCTTATCCAAAATGATATATGCTAAACATTACTATAAGATTTGAATAACAAGCAACAATACATCAATATAATTAACATTTACCAGGGCACGGTACACATTTATCATCATGTAGATACAGTGCTTCAATACATCAAAAGTAGTAGGACATCAATCAGTGACAATGCATCAATAAAGTCAGTGACCACAACATTCATTCATCATGATATAATTACAGTCATTAATAAAACCAATGGTAACCACATCTCTCAATTTATCATTATCTGGTTTAAGAAAGGAAGCGGCGCATCAGTTTAATATGCAGCAAAACAAAGGGTGTGCTCTGGTATATGTATTTTATCCCGAAGAGTAATGGCCTGCTGTGAAATGTGTAATTAGTTTTTCCCTGAAGGATTCTTCATTTTGGGGGCATCGGAAATATAGTGGAAGTGAATTCCAAACCACACTACGAGAGTAAGATAAGCTTGATTTAAATAGATCTATTCTAGGTGTGGGAACCTGGAATTTGGTTGAATCCCTCGGGGTTTTTTTTGTGTTAAATTTAGACTGAAGAGTTTGTGGTGCTAAAGCCGACGCAATTTTTTGCATTAGCAAACATTTGTTGACAGCAAACATTTCTTTTAGCGGAAGGGCCCCTGCTTTAGTATAATCCCCTTCACTGAGACCAGACGATTTTAATAGAACTGCTTTAAGTGCTCTTTTGTAGACACTCGTGAGAGGTTTCATGGCATTAGCACTAGCAGAATCTCGGGTGGGCATGTCTATAATTTGGGATAAGTTGTACGAAGTAGTCCTATCTGACCATGATGTTTGGCATTTCAATAAATCAATGTTGAAATCACCTAAAATAATTAATTCTCTAGCATCAAGCGATGCTGCATCCATCATGGCCGAAAACTTGTCCATCCAATCAGCATTTTCTGCTGGGTTTCGATACACAAATCCGATTTTGATGGGTTTTGTTCTCTTCAACCTGGACGTAATCCGTCTTCCTGTAGCCATGCTGAAGATGATTGTACCATTTGTGTAACTAAAACGAAAATAGCAATGATACACTTAGAAACAAACACAAATGTGTCCGTATAGTACACACACAACACAACAATCTTCAATACAAAAGGATGATGAATATAAGAAACAAGCAAAACTACTTGCCTGGGTTATGGTAGCAGGTCCTTGAGGAAGAGGTGGATGAGGGCGCTTCGGTTCAAAACCTTCCTGAAACTACAAAAACTACATTTGCAAACAATTGCAAAGCAACATAAAAAAAAGTTCAATGCAAAAGAATAATGAATATGAAAAACAGGCAAAAGTTAAATTCACAGAGTTATGGAGAGAGAGAGAGAGAGAGAGAGAGAGAGAGAGAGAGAGAGAGAGAGAGAGAAGAGAGAGAGAGAGAGAGAGAGAGAGAGAGAGAGAGAGAGAGGTTTTTTCTCCTGAGTGCCGCGATAGGAAACCAGCTGATCTTGCCGGCTAGACAGGGAAAGATAGGGAGAGAATGAAAAAGATTGCCTTTGCATGCCACAGGCCCATGATTTCAGTGAAATAAAATCAGATGAAAGTTCAAAACCATTTCGTGCCGTTCCGATCATACGTGCAAATGGCTGTAGCTCTGAACGTTTTTTCACCCTCTTTAGTGGTTTTTCTTTCGCTTGTTTGTTTGTTTGTTGTTGTTTGTTGTTGTTGTTTTTGCCTATGCGGGCTGATACTCCTGCAGACACTCCCTGTACAGACAGGCTAGGACTAATCCTGTTATGTTTGTCGGTCATTCTTCCAAGAACATAAGATCATGAAGGCGAATAGTGTGTCTGGAGGTTGCTTTATTCGGCAATTAGTAGTAATGCTGGGTCAAGTACGACAATGCCAACGTGGCGTCTCAGCACTGGAACGGAACAAAACATACGTCTTACAACATCCCACCTTTTCCTAGAGCGAAAAAGAAATCAAATCAAATTCCCCCCTTTTCCAAGAGCAAAAAAATGAAATCAAATTTTACGACATCCCCAATTTCCGAGATCGAAACCGAATCGAGTGTTAAAGTAATTTGGTTTAGTATGCAAAGTCTTTCATTCTGTTTCGCCGTATTTCTCGTCCCGACCGAGTGTGGATGGGGATTCTGGAACAGGGAGATGAGGTCCACAGCTGGCTTGGTGGTGTCTGGGACTTCCGTGCCGTCTTCTCTGGGGAAGCAGGAGTGCTGTGCGTCTCAGGAGAGGTTGACTCGGACGGCATCTTTGGGGATGGAGTGGCAGGAATCTTCTGGGAAGATGGAGTGACAGGAGTCTTCAGGGGAGGTGAAGCGGCAGGTGTTGGCATGGGTGGGGCCAGCAAGACGCATAGAGGGTTGCATCATGGGAGTCAGATGGTTGGTTTCTGACTGTGGTGCTGGGGCTTGGTCTGCTATCTTCTTCAGGTGCACCTGGTTCCGGTGGTAGATCGTTCCGTCTTCAGCTTCAACGTTGTAGGATCGGCCGTTGCTGTGGATGACTGTGGCTGTGCTTCATTTCTTCTTGCCATGCGTGAGTGGTTGCATGACAACGGCATCGCCTTCTTCCAGGGGCGGTGAATCTTTGGCTTGCTTATCAAAGTTCTTCTGCTTCATCTGCTGGTTAGTGCGCAGCTTCTGGATGTCTGATTCCAGGCTGAGTTTTGGCTTCAGCAGGGTTTCGCATGTGAGCAGTAGCGTTCTAGTGCGTCTATTGAAGAAGCGCTGTGCAGGACTAGTTCCAGTGCTCTGACTTGGTGTGTTCTGGTAGTTCAAGAGGGCCAGGAACTGGTCTCCATCCTCATTCTTCCTGAGGAAGGACTTTGCAGTTTTGACGGCAGATTCTGCCTTTCCGTTGCTCTTGCTGTTGTAAGGGCTGGACGTTCTGTGTTCAAAATCGAACGTGAATGCGAACTGTTTGAAGTTTTCAGAGGTGAACTAGGGACCATTGTCGGAAATCAGTACACAGGGTGAGCCATATCAGGCAAAGTGAGCTTTCAGTTTCCGGATGACAGTACTTGCTTTGGTGTTTTCAAGTCTGTCTATTTCCCAAAAGTTTGAGAGATAGTCTAGTCACCATTAGTCCTTTCCATCCATTTCAAACAGGTCAACACCCATTTTTTCCTACTGTCGAGAGGAAAGTTCATTTGGTTGAAGGGTTTCTGGTCGGTTTGAGGACTGGTATGACTGGCAGATTTCGCATGCAGAGATGAACTGTTTGATGTCTCCTGTCATCCCGGGCCAATACAAGCATTTTCTGGCTCTTTTCAGGCAGGCATCGATTTCAGAGTGTGTGGAGTGGAGCAGCTGCTTCATTTCTGAATGCATGCTGAGCGGTATCACGACTCTGTCTCGTTTGATGATTAGTCCATTTTGCATGGATAACTCATTGCGGAAGCTGTGGTATGGGGCGAGTTCCATTGGTAGACTGGATTTCTCATCAGGCCAGCCACTCATGATGACAGGTTTCAGTTTCTGGAAGGTCTCGTCATTGTCAGTTGCGTCTTTCAGCTTTTCAGCCACTCTTTTCTGATGATGACAGGGTCGAGCATGTTGATGTGCTCAATATCTTCCTGCTAACCTGGCTTGTTCAGGTAGGCTCTGGACAGAGTATCGGCCAGGAGCATTTCATTGCCTGTCTTGTAGGTGACGCTGATGTCATATCCTTGCATTCTAATCATCACGCCTTGTAGTCTTCGGGGGCTGACGACAGTGGCTTGTGGAGGATGGCTTCCAGTGGTTTGTGATCACTCTGGACTTTGATTGGTTCGTCCAAACGTGTACTGGTGAAACTTTTCCTCGGCGAATACGATGGCCAGTAGCTCCTTTTCTATCTGAACGTATCTCGTTTCGACGTCTGTCAAGGCCGGAATAGCTCAGTTGGTAGAGCGCCGGACTTGTGATCCTGGGGTCGCAGGTTCGAATCTCCGCCGGGCCGTTTCGGTACAGGGTGATTTTTCCCTCGGAGTTAACATTGGTTCTGACTCCATTTCCCATACAGTCCTTCGAATGAGACTATAAACCGAGGTTCCGTGTGTGAACGCACGCACAACATCTTGCACACACGTAAAATCCCATCACCAACTTTCGGAAGAGTAGGCCAGTTTGGCCGTTGGTATGGATGACACATTACACATAGCATGCACCCTGCGTGAGAAGTGGAAAGAATGAAGGAAGTAAGGAAATTGAGTGAACGATATTGGACGACATTGACTGGATGACACGGGAAACGACTGAATGAAGCGCCAGCTGGCAGCTCTTCAGTCGGCACTACCCAGGTAGGCAGCCCGTTGTGTAAACGAGTGTGGATTGTAAAGCGCTTAGAGCTTGGTCTCTAGCCGAGAATAGGCGCTATATAAGTATTCATTATTATATTATTATTATTAAGGCACGACTAGCGTAGGTGACTGGGCGTTCGTTTTGAAGGAGCCTGCGCCGAGGCCACTCTGGCTTGCGTCAAACTGAATGGTCAGTTCCTTTTCAGGATTGTAGAAGGCCAACACTGGAGCTTCTGTGACAAGTTTCTGGACAGTTTCAATAGCTTTGTCATGAGTTGGTGTCCAAGTCCACGTGACGTCTGCACGCGTAAGTTGTCTGATGGGCTCAGGTACCTCTGACAGCTTTGGGAGGAACTTGAAGAGGTAGTTGACGAATCCACAGAATCGCCTGACGCCTTCAACATCTTGTGGTTTGGGTTGTAATGCTGGGTCGAGTACGACCATGCCAACGTGGCGTCTCGGCACCGGAACAGAACAAAACATACGTCTTACAACACAATGTATGGGCGGGGTGTACACTTGCAAGCTGCTCTTGTTTTGAAAACGTGTATATCAGCGTGACGTACTATTTTGACAAAACAGACACGATGCTTTAAAGTGGTCTGTGTTAGTTCTATATCTTGTAATACATTCATTCAAGTCTTCCCTGTGCTTGGTACAACTGCCATTAAATGGTCCGGTCTTGACAACATGTCTCTTTCTCTCTCTCTCTCTCTCTCTTCTCTCTCCTCTCTCTCGTGTGTGTGTGTGTGTGTGTGTGTGTGTGTGTGTGTGTGTGTGTGTGTGTGTGTGTGTGTGTGTGTGTGTGATCATGTGGCTTGTCTTAGTCTTTGTGTATGAAGCAACTATTGTAAGTTATAACTGTTTCAAAGAAAGAGAATTTTTGTGATACTGAATTCATAACTGAAACTGTTAATCGCAGGTTGATTTACTGCCTTTATGATGAGAAGAGTTTTTATGCATGTCGGGACTGGAATGGTGTTTACAATATTAATCATTCCATCAAGTTTGAACAGAATCATTCTCGTACTTGCTGAGACAATGCCAACGTTAACGCTTCCCATGGAGAGAGAGAGAGAGAGAGAGAGAGAGAGAGAGAGAGAGAGAGAGAGAGAGAGAGAGAGAGAGAGAGAGAGAGAGAGACAGAGAAGAGAGAGAGACGAAGAAGAGAGAGAAGAGACAAGACAAGACAAGACAAATGTTTTATTGTCATAGCATTTACAGCCTTTAGACAAGGGGTGAACATGAACAATTGTATGCACAATCATATTATTTACTGATTTCACACTGCATAAACATACACGCACACACAATGCGCGCGTGCACATAAACAGCACCCACACATACACACACACAACACACACACACACACATACACACACACACACACACACACACACACACACACACACACACACACACACACACACATTGATACAGGATCATCTTGAATAGTTACTTTTTTAAAGTTAGATGTTATCGCACATTAATTCTAACTTACTCTTTCTTATCTTCATTGCCTGTGCTATAAATTTAGCGACAGATTTAATAACAGTTTCATTACTACTGGAAAGGATTCTTATAACTTTGTTCTGATCGGGAATGTTGGGGAAGGATTCCAGTATGGCACATTTTTTACGGATATCATCATAAGTGGTACAGTAAAATAAAACATGAGTTTCATTTTCGAATCCATTTCCACATGATGGGCAATTGATATCTGTTTGGTCATTTCGAAACCACTGAATACAGTTTTTAAGGCCACAAACTCGGAGTCGAAATCTTGAGAAGCTGTCTCTATGCCACTTATCGGTAACACATGACAAATATTTTTCAGGCTCAAGACATTTTTGAAAGAATGAAACCATCTATATTTATCATTATCCTCCAACTCAGAATGCCAGTTCTGTTTAAAGCAGGAAATAAGCCTATCTTTCAGCTCTAGAATAAAAGCAGATTCACACCCAACACCTTGACTCAGCCAAACTATGAGAGAGAGAGAGAGAGAGAGGAGAGAGAGAGAGAGAGAGAGAGAGAGAGAGAGAGAGACAGACAGACAGACAGACAGACAGACAGACAGACAGACAGACAGACAGACCCGAAACAGCATGCTTACATAGACTCGCATGTTACACGAGCGATCAAAAATAAACCCGAAGGGCTGCACGTCAAAACATGAGCAGTATTTCGTACAGCTGAAGTATTTTTGCAAGATGCATTTCATGTTGGAGTAGTGTAGCAGATCTACATAGCCCACCTTCAAATACGGACATTCACAGAGAAGATGCTGGGTTGTAACATTTTTGACTACTCCATAAAAACATTATATATTTTTGCAACGTATGTGCATGCGTGCGTGCGTGTGTGTGTGCATGCGCGCGCGCACGTGCGCTTGCGTGTGTGTGTGTGTGTGTGTGTGTGTGTGTGTGTGTGTGTGTGTGTGTGTGTGTGTGTGTGTGTGTGTGCGCGCGCGCACGCGCGCGCGCGTGTATGTGTGTGTGTCTGCGTGCGCGTGTATGTATGCATACAATATTTGTCCCTTAATACGCCCCCCCCCCCCCCCCTCCTCTTCCCACTCCGGAACTGACGGTGTCCTGAAAAGAGAGGCAATCAACTGCACGCTGCCTGTGTTTGTTTTCTTCCCACAAGCCTACACGTTGTGAAAGCGGGCCGGAGGTGCTGACTTTGGCAGTAGGGTGGTCTGCTTTGTTGACTGACCCGCCTTGGAAACTGACTGACTGCGACACGGCAGCTTCGCTGCAGATGGGGCATTCCCGTTTTCTGAAATGATTATCTGGCCGATTTCTTGAGGGGAAAGGTGTGGTTTTCGCGCGTATAGCCATTATTTAGAGTAATCTCTTAGAGAGTGAGTTTGTTTTCCCTGCTGTTTTCTTTCCTTTTTAGGCAAGCATTTCATCAATATACTTAGATAATTGATTTTATATGTGTATGGTTGAATATACTTGTCAGGAACAGTATATGTATATCACGATTACTGATTCATGGACATGATTAATTAGATGTGGCATAACCATAATGTAGGTCAATGATTATTTTTTCACACACATAAGCGATTATTTGTGTAAATAAGAATACTTTATATGAATAAAATTGTTTACGTTCAGATTTCTGTAAATGGTGCATTACTTACAGGTAACATGTAGTCTTAATGCAAATAGGGTATCTTATATGTAGGCCCCTAAGTAAATGGTTGATTACATTAATGTGACATATATATGTCTAATTTTCACTCTTTCCAACACACACACACACACACACACACACACACACACACACACACACACACACACACACAAGTTTTCCCTATTGTAAGACCTAACAGTTTTGTTTTTTAAAAGTGGTTTTGATCACACATTAGAAATGAAATCTATGCACACTTGACTTTATTCACGCGCGCTCTTAATTGTAGTTGCAATGGTTTTACTCTCTTCAGGCCGAAACCGATTTGCCCCTCCTCCACCCATTTTAGAAATTCATGACAGACTGGGCGTTTGTATGGGTCATACCCTTTTGTTTCATAGTTGATTTTTTTTTTTACAGGTAATACATAGTTGTGGCATTTCAGTTTTACGGCAACACCAACCCCGCCAAATATTCAAAATAGTTTGTACCAAAACTAACTCTTTAGATAAAACGGTGCATGTTCATTCCTTCGTGGGTGAGTTTAACGTCCTATTGGCTTGAGGCCCTTAAGGACAAGGTGCACTTGCAGACGTAGGCCTGCATGTTATGTGGCATTTGTTGTCGCTGGCAGTAGTGGGCGAGTTGCCTGTGGGGCCGTCGTGTTTCTCTCTCCAAGCGCTGGTTCCTCTTGAACGTTCAGTTCGACTTCACTTGTTCGTCAGCTGACGATGGGCGTCGGTGTATTTCACCTCCTTTCCCCAAATTAAATGCTGTCTTCAGGACCACCAGGCGGCCTTTTTCGTGCTCGGGTGGCGATGGTCCTGTACCGCATGAGACCGCCTCAAGGAGGGAGCAGGACAAACGTCACTGGAGCGCTGCACGAGTCCCTAATATTTGGTGGGTGCACGCAGACTACGGCCGAGAAGGCAATTTTTCAGCCTAACCCCATGAGGAGTGCCGTCGTGTCTGCAAGGCTTAAAAAACACGGTTGTCCCAGGCCACGGTAATCGCAGTCAGGCAGCGCTCCATCACCCCACATCTCCAGAACCCGTCCCCGGGCTAGACCCGTCGTCACCCATATGGCTGGATGGACCACCGCGCTGCCTGACATTGACCACCTCTCACAGCAGTGCTCTTTAAAGGAGATCTGCCACCTCTCCCTTGGCATCCGCTGCTATGCCATACTCACAGCCAACAAAGTCAGCAGAAGAGAAAACATACACTGCTCTGAAACATCACTTACTGTGGCTCCTCTTATTAATGTTACTTAAAGTATATTCAAAAGTCAGGTTTAAATTTTAATTTATTGCATGATGCTAAAATATCTTTTATAGCTACATACACATATATTTTGTAATTTCTTGAGATAAAACATATATCCTAGCTACATACACATATATTTTGTAATTTGTTAATGGAAAAAATAATACGGACATAATAATAACAATGAAAATGTTTAAAAAAAAGGAAAAAAAAAAAAAATAAAAAAAGGACATATATTCAAGAAAGACTACTCTTTGGATTCCAAAACTTCTGCATAAAATCTCTGCTGATTTGTTTCGCCCATTTTTGTATTTATCTCTTCAGTCGCCAAATCCACTTTCCTGGTGGAGGACAGGGGAAAAAAAAAAAAGGGGGGGGGGGGAGGGAGTGTGGATGGTGAAGAGCATTTGTTCCAGTCATTCACGGTCTCCTCTGTCTGATCATAGGCCCACTATTTTATTATGAGAAACTGCACATAGCTGGTGAACATTGCTGACACTGTCACTAGGCCGACTGTATGGCAGCCAGCCGAAGCCACTCTGATGACAACAGACAGTGCCGGGACTACAGGGCCGCCATTTGAACGTAACAGTGGAGGGAAACACTGCATGACAGATACTCACACTCTGCTGGTCTTCTTTAAGCAGTGCACACACACACACACACACACACACACACACACACACACACACACACACACACTCGTACGCGTTTATTTTGTTCCGATATGCTGAGGCATTTCACTGTACGCTCGATTTTCTTTCTTTTTTTTTTTTTAAATTTCTGTCTTTTATGTATTTATCACTTGTTTATCTAAAATCATTTTTTTTTTCTTCACCTTTACCATTAATCAGCATGCACCCTGCGTAAGAAATGGAAAGAATGAAGGAAGTAAAGAAACTGAGTGAACGATATTGAACGATATTGACTGGATGACACGGGAAACGACTGAATGAAGCGCCAGCTGGCAGCTCTTCAGTCGGCACTACCCAGGTAGGCAGCCCGTTGTGTAAGCGAGTGTTGATTGTAAAGCGCTTAGAGCTTGGTCTCTAGCCGAGAATAGGCGCTATATAAGTATTCAATATTATTATTATTATTATTAATCAGCAAACACACACACACACGCGCTGGTGACAGCCCTGATGTGGCCCTTTGCGGTCGGCTGGGCTATAAGCAACATTATCTTATCTTACACACACGCGCGCGATTATTTTGTTCTGCTATGCTGAGGCTTTTCACTGGTGCGGTTTTTTTGGTCCTTTTCTTTTCTCAGAGGGACATATCAGCGGTACCTCATCGGTCAACTGTCAGCATTGGTTATCTTTATTATTAGATACACACACACCCCTCATTAAAAAAACACACTGTCTAGAAACACGTTGAAATTACTTTGTACTCCAGAAAACGCTGCTTGAAAATTGTTCTTCTCTTCAGTAACAACTAAACCAGAAAACCAAAATAATACCAAGAGGTTAAATCTCTGAACAAGGTTTCACAGAGTCTGCTGACGTCATGAAAGTCCCCAATCAACGGTTATTAATACATTTAAAAAAAAAAAAGTAATTCATTAAGTCCTTGTACAATCAGTGGACTGGGCAGATTTTAACTCTGCGCAATCCACTACTTTTACAGTCAGCAAGTTTTAGGCGCGTCTTATCTTGTACATCGTCTACTGAGCCAAATGACTTTGAATTTCATTATTAGCTGTATTGTGTGATTAATATCGTTTTTCACATATCTTTATTCACGCGAGTTTTAACAGTTGTAATCGGATGTACTTCCTCTCCAAACCAGTTTTTTCCCCTTTCCATTGTATTGATGCATGACAGATCAGGCATGTTCATGCGTCACTTTCGATTGAATGTGCAGATATGACGTAAGACATAATATTAATATGTTGCCTTTATAGCGCAGTGAAGCGCTCTCAAAGTTACTTTATGATGAAACAGTAAAAACCAGTAACTAGTTTGGTTCGAAGACAAACTACATTATTATCCCGAAACATTAGTTATTGCGGCTTATATTATTAATGTTACTTAAACTGTATACAAAAATCAAATTTACGTTCAAGTTCAAGTATAATGCTTAGAATGTTTATTATAATTTTATATGCATATATTTTTGTAATTTTGTTAATAAAAAACTCATAAATATTTTTGATATATTATCTATATATATAAAAAGAACATATAATCAAGAAAAACTACTCTTTGGATTCCACAACTTCCGCACAAAGGTCGCCACTGACTTGTTTTCTCCCTTTTTTGTGTCAACGTACATGTGTAGATTTTCGACACCTATGCAATACCGCCAGGACGACGAAATGTGTTTATTTCTTCATACTGTCGAGATATGTAGTTCATGGCTTCTGTGACACTCCATATTAGCGATCAGAACAGTCTATATACACGGAAGACAACACACACACACAAAGAGAGAGAGAGACGATGATGATAATCTTTATTTTCTGTCTGTCTGCTTATGTGTAGGTAATTCTTTGTGTTTTCATGGGACGGTCATAGCGATGCATATCGCCTTTAAAATTAAGTATGGTATATATTACAGCCACGAAACTGGCATTGTCAATTATGCCATTATTGCGTAGAAGAGATTATATAAAAATATCCCGAAACATCAGTTATTGCGGCTTATATTATTAATGCAACTTACACTATACAAAAAAATAGAATAATAAATAATTCCAATAATATCTTGAAAATATATAATAATTGTATGCACATATATTTCTGTAATGTTTTTTATTAAAAAATCACAAAGTTTAATATTTATAAAAAAAATATATATAAAAAAGAAGATATATACAAGAAAGACTACTCTTAAGATTCGACAACTTCTGCATAAAAATCACCACTGATTTGTTTCCTCCCTTTTTATCTATTAAGTCGCCACGTCCGTTTTCTTGGCGGAGGTAAGGAGGAAAAGGAAGGGGGGGGGGGGGGGGGGGGGGGGGGAGCGATGGGGAGCATTTGTTCCAGCTATTCACGGTCTTCTTCGGCTGATCATAGGCCTACTATTTTATCATGAGAAACAGCACATGGTTGGTGAACGTTGCTGACGCTGTCACTAGGCCTTCTGAATGGCAGCCAGCCGAAGCTACTCTCATGACGACAGACATTGGGGACTTTAGCGTTACCTATCGCCCAATACGTACCTGTATCGAGATATGGATATGGACGGTAAAACAGTTAATACGGTCCCAGATTAAATTTGGATTTCTTTCTAATCATTGTACAAACATCAGAATTTTATTTTCATAATTGAATTCATTACGTTTATTTCATTTTGAACAGTATACTCAGATTTTTTTTGTTTTGTTTTTTACTCTTTCTTAATGATGATTTTGAAATACATAGACCTCATGGGGAGCGAGCTCTTCTAATTTCAAAATCTGCATTGAACTTACATCGAATGATCGAGTCTGTATTTGGGGGGGGGGGGGGGGGGGGGGGGAGGGGGGCGGTGTCGACGTGTGTGTGTGTGTGTGTGTGTGTGTGTGTGTGTGTGTGTGATCATAACGCGTTAATAACAATTAATGTCAAGTGGTCTGACGAAATTCTTTGACGTTAATTGTTATTGATACGTCATAATCACTTTGACGTCATATTGATTGTATTATCATTATTGTTGTTGTTATTGTTATTGTATTA
>CM065721.1:69944258-69949258 GCA_033310375.1 Conus canariensis
ATACTCTTCACAAGAAAGTGGTAAGACGTTTTCCCAGACGGAAAATCATCGTCAGCGGTATCGATGCTCAGCGGCAATGCGAACTGATTGAGGTAAAATCTATTAAAAAAAAAATAAAAAAAAAATAACAAGGAGTATAGCTACCTACTGACCTGCATTGACGTCTTTAGTAAATTCGCTGTTGGTGGTCCTCCTGAGAGACAAAAAAAAAGGACTGAGTTTGGTCGCGGCCTTCAAAGGCATATTGAAAGGTGAGAGGAAACCCCAGCGTCTGCAAACGGACAAAGGAACGGATTTTATTAACAGAACTTTTCAAAAATATTTGAAAGAAAGAGCGGTCGATTTCTTTTTGTTATGGAAAACGAAGATATCAAAGCCTTGATAGTAGGACAATTTGATCAAACGCTGAAAGAAAAAGTCTGGCGCTAATTAACATACAAAAACACCCTGACCTACTTGGATGCCCTGCCCGACCTGGTGAAGGCCTATAACCGATCCTATCACCGGAGCATCAAGACGGCTCCGGCGCGCGTCAGTACTGACGTCCAAGAACGCGTGTGGCAGACCCTTTACGGGCAGCCTTTAGTCCCCAGCAAACCCAAACTGAAAGTAGGAGGTAATGTCAGAATCAGCAAAACCAGAAGAACGTTTAAAAAAGGCTATCTACTATCTTGGACGGAAGAACTCTTTGTAGTGGACCTCATTAAACCCACCAATCCAGTCACTTACCTCATTAAAGACTTGGCTGGCGAAATCTTAAAAGGGACCTTTTACGAACGAGAGTTGCAGAAAGTGGGCGAACCCGAAACCTATAGGATACGAGTCTGTGATCAGGACAAAGAAAGACAAGCGAGGACAGCGCAAATATCTTGTCAAGTGGTGGGGTTATTCCCCTTTCCTTTAATTCTTGGATCGAGGAGAAAGATTTGATGACATGAACCGAGAAGAAGTACTTCCACGGAGGTAAAGTGAGACCGACTCAGGGGTACGCAGTGAGGCTTGTCGTAGATTTGATGATACACCTCCGTGTCGTGCGGTGGTGTATCCCCCTTTCCTCTTTCGTAGAACGTCGTTGATGAGGTCCGTCAGATTGGAGTTTTCCACCGAGAGAAGAGAAGTCGAACTCAGGATCGACGACGAGAGATGATCTCATCTTTGGAACATCTTTGGAAAACCCCTACCCCGGGGCGAGATCGTGTTTTTTTGCCAAATTATTCTTTTTACGTGGTAGTAGGGGTCTCTTTGTTTGATTTGTCCCGCGGACATGGGGATAGTCAGTTGGGGACGGCTTTGTTGGGCTCTTGTTTTGGCTACGTCTTGCCCAACCCTTCTATCAACAGGAAGTAAATGTCTTTTTACCTCACGCTTCCTAGTAACAGTTCTACTAGTTTTTCCCTAAAAATAAAGCCGCTCTTTTTACTACGCAACTCCCTCAAGAGATCGATCTCAATGGAGAATGGGAAACTGGACTGTCCGAGATTCAGTTTACCAACAAGTACATCAACGTGGGAGAAGAAGAAGATATCTGGTTGAAGTACACCACCCCCAGCCTGGAAACTTAATGAAACGCCCTCCCTAGAATAAACCCCGAAGTGGCACGCTCAGGTAGGGTGATGTTTCAGCCCCCAACCGTGTATACGATCGCGATGAACGGGGGGTTATACGCGACCAACGAAGAATTCATCAGGGAACTCAATCAAACGATCAAATCTGAAAAATATTTCGTTTCCAAAGATGCCAAGTGAGACCCTTTAACCTTCGAGTACAACAAGAGTACCAAAAGAGCCAAGGTGATCATGAAAGAAGAGGGGGGCTCTATTGGATATGAGTCCTTCCCTAAGACGCATATTGGGTGTCTCATTACAAAACGTCTTTCGAGGGAAAAAAAGAATCAATTCGCGGGTCATGATGGGCTTGAATCAGAGCTTCAAAAGTATATTTGTCTACTGCAATCTCGCGAGCCCCAGACCGGTTGGGGACGTCATGGCTCCTCTTCTTAGAACTCTCCCCGCATCCCGCACGACACGGAGGTGTATCATCAAATCTACGACAAGCCTCACTACGTACCCCTGAGTTGGTCTCACTTTACCTCCGTGTAAATGGTCTTAAGCACCAACACGGGCAAGAACCCGATGGATGTGGCCTTGAACGGTGTGCTTGTTACCAACTCCTAAAACACCTACCCCTACCACACCATGCTGGAGACCCTGCTGACCTACGGAGCGGACGCCCAAAAGAGCGGGTACCTGGAATGCTGTCTCTTCTCCCTGGACACCCCCGGGCACATGGATGACACCCAGGGAACTGACACCCCGGGCACATGGATGACACCCAGGGAACTGACAACCGCGGCCTGAGAAACCGACGGAACGCTGCGGCCCAGAGTCGAATCATGGACATGATGGGTAGGCTGCACACGGATCTGACGGCCCAAGAACGCTACCTGCTCAATGGGGTGGACGTGAAGATCAGGTTGACTCCTCGAAGAACAGCTTCTGCCTCATGGAACACGGAGACAACCCCGGTTGTCGCGTAGAGATCACCCACTGCAGTCTGTTCGTCAGGAAGGCTAAAGTGAACTCGGCCATCGCGCTGGGTCACGCCAAAGCCTTGGAGAAAGCGACAGCCAAATATCCGATAAAGAGAGTGGTCATCAAGACCTTCACCATGCCCGTGGGTAACGTCAGCGCCGTCCAAGACAATTTATCCCTCAGCCAGACCCCAACAAGGTCATTGTCGCCCTGGTGGACAGTTCCACGGTCAACGGACGGTACGACAGGAACCCCTTCCACTTCCGCGATTACCACCTCAACTTTTTGAGCATCACTCTGGACGGAAACCACGTCCCCGCCAAGCCCGTGACCCCGGACTTCGATGGGAAACGCACCACCAGAGCCTACCTGACCATCCTGGAGGGCTCTGGACTCATCCACAAGGACGCCGCCGCTGGCCTATCCCTGGACCGCTTTTCTAGAGGCTACGCCATCTTTTGCTTCGACCTCACCCCCAGTCTGGTGGACGGGAATCAGTTTGAGCTGGTCAAGTCCGCGCCTATGAGACTGGAACTGAATTTTGCCCCGGCCCTTGCCCACCCAGTCGTCGTCCTCGTCTACAGGGAGCTGGACGGTCTCATCGAGGTGGGCAAGGGCTGGCAGGTGCTGACTGATTTTTCGGTATGAACAATCGTCAAATCACCCATCTACTGACCCATCGTCTTCCCGGGCGACACCTGTTTCGAGGGTCGTATCCTAAGGACCTGCTACCCACCAAAATTCCTGAGAAAGCACCCAGCGCCTACGTCATCAACACCGACTCCAGCGGAGGGAAGGGGAAGCACTGGGTGGCCACGTATTTCGACGGGAGAGGAAAGGCGGAATATTTTGATAGTTTTGGATTACCTCCCATGAATAAAGAAATCAAGGCCTTTATAAGGCGAAACAGCCAAAGTTACGCTCATAACGCGAGACTGCTACAAAATATCACGAGTTCGGCCTGCGGAGTGTGACAGCGCAAATTGTAACGACCGCGCAAAATGTAACAATTGTTACAAATTGCGCGGGCCGCCCGCGCAAATTGTAACAATTTTCGATGTTGTGACACTTTTGCGCGGGCAGCCCGCGCAAATTTTAACAATTGTTACATTTTGCGCGAGCTGCCCGCACAAAATGTAACAATTGTTACAATTTGCGCTAGGCGCCCACCTTTTGACGGAATTAGCCAAAAAAATTACAGAGTTTTTGTGTATTACAGATCAAGTCAAAGTAAAATATTCATGAAGTTGATGAATTTGTCTTCATCATAATATATCAAAACGAAAGCAGCCTGCGCAAATTGTAACAATTGTTACATTTTGCGCGGTTGTTACAATTTGCGCTGTCACGTCGTGTTGGCTAAAAGTAAAGGACTGTCTTTAAAAAGGCTCACGGCGCCCTTTCACCCTCTTCATCTGCAAAGGAACGATCGACGTGTACACCGCCTAGTTCAACAACTGTGTCTATAATCGCCATGTATTCTTTGGGGGGGGGGGGGGGGGGGGGGGAAACGTCTTCGTTATGGTGAAGAAAAGGAGAGGCAAAGCCAGAGTGGTATTATCAGACAATACTCCAGACCCGCGGATGTCAAAGGCGGGCGCCTAAAACCCAGCAGAAAACTACCCACTCAGGATAAAGAACAATTCCAGAGGCTTATGAACAGAATGGACGAAATTGACGCCGATCTACAAAGAGAACAACGCTGTATCAACCTGAAAGAAGAAAACAACAACAAAAAACCAAAAAAACCGGGACAAGGACGCTAACCCCTACCAGCGAGCGACCACCCACCTCCCTCTTTCCCCCTTCTATCGTGACATTTATAATCCGATGGCGTTTTGAACCCGCACGACCCAGTGAACACTGGTGAATTTGCTATTATGGTGCAATATGTGACAGCTTCACGGACCACTCCTAAATGGATGGAGAAGGGAAAAAAACAAAAGCAACAACTGTGTCATCCTTTTTTTGTGACAGATGCAACCCCCCGCTAGACCCAGGGATGAAAGGAAAGGGAAAAAACTGTGTCATCGTTGTATGAGGAAGTATTGAACGTCAGACCCCTCTAGCCTCCCTTGATTAAGTCTTGGTGATCGGCCCCACGATAATGAATGGAAAAATGTGTCAACGTAAGCTCGGGTTTGGTTGATTGTACAGCTTTTAACGCCGTGCGTTTTTGGGGTCGTCGGTCTACCACTGATGGATTTGTTATGTGATAGTATCGGTAGCTATTAGCGAGATCCATTGTGATCTCCGTTTTTCTATGTTAAATATATGCTCGGATTTGATCGATTGTACAGCTTTAGCGCCTTATTATCATTTTGTTGAATAACATTAATGGATGCGCTCTTATTGGAAGTTATAACCGGGATCCATTGTTTTTCGCTGAATATTACCCAAACAATGTGCAGAATAAGCAATCTGCCTCTATAAAAAGAGAGAGAGAAACCCACGCTCTTCCAGTGCCTC
>CM065721.1:69954258-69966758 GCA_033310375.1 Conus canariensis
CGCCCCAAATTGTAAGGAGTAATGCTGTGCTTACTGTTACATGAGAGAGCAAGTACAAGTCTGATCGATAAGCTTTTTCATTTATTTGTCTTTGAAAAAAAAAATCTGTGAGGAAATCAGCCCATGTGTGAATACGATTACTTTCTCCAGGGAAATAAATGTTAAGTACGGACTGACAGAGTTACTTCCCTTGTACATTAATTTTGTTTGTTTGTGTTTGTTTCGTATCCTGATATGGAAAATGGAGAGAGTGGAGGGGGAGGGGGACAATGGGGAGAGGGGAGGAAGCGGTGGGAAGGGGGGGGGGGGCGAACCCTGATGTCAGCGCTTAATTCGATGATGCAAAAGTCTTGATATTCCATGACAATAATATATCATCGTCATTGCTAGTTGTCGATTCGTTCAGAGTGACTTCACAATGTTCCTGTTCAGCTGAGAGGACTGCTTGGTAGCAGTAATATAATAATAATACTAACAATAACAACAACAACAAAGACATAATAATAATAATAATAATAATAATAAGCATTTATAAAGCGCCTTGTTAAGGGTTCTAGGCGCTGACAATCCACACTCTCGTGTACAACAACGGGCTGCCTACCTGGGTAGTGCCGACTGAAGAACTGCCTGCCGGCGCCTTATTCTGTCGTTTTCCGTGTCATCCAGTCAGTATCATTCACGCATTTTCTTCCTTCCTTCATTCTTTCCATTTCTCACGCAGGCTGCATGCTGTGTGTCGCGTGTCATCCTTGCCAACGCCGAACTGGCCTTCTCTTCCGAAGAAAGTTGGTATGGGATTTTACGTGTGCGCAAGATGTAATACGTGCGGTCACACACGGAGCCTCGGTTTATAGATCATTCGGACTGTTTGGGAAATGGGAGTACAGAACCAATGTTAACTCAATACGGCAGAACGGATCCTCAAGATCAGTCGACGCCACAGGTAGACACCAACATTTAATGAGTTAATTCTATGGACACATTCTGTCCTTCCTCCAAGTTGACTCCAAATCGGTAGAGAAGATTGTGCACAGTCTTGCTGACACACACGCTAACAAGCCAACAGACGCAGGTTCAGTTTCAGTTTCACCAAGGAAGAATCACGGCGTGTGGACCAGTCCATATACGCTATGCACCACATCGCTAAGTGTCGAGACCACATTGCGCATGATTTAACGCTGATGGATAAATGAATTAATGACTATGATGAGACAATTTATTAAGAAGAGGGTCTCGTGGCTGCGACTTTGCAGATGTCTGACCTACAGCATTAGCCCAACGAGCTGGTCAGACCTTGAGTAACCTACCTAACATTGGCTGTGCCATAACTATCATTGTGTGTGTGTGTGTGTGTGTGTGTGTGTGTGTGTGTGTGTGTGTGTGTGTGTGTGTGTGTGTGTGTGTGTGTGTGAGTGAGTGTGCGTGTGCGCATGGGTGTACGGGCCTGGGCCCATGTGCGCGTGCCTGAAAAAGACATAAGAGGTCGAAGCGCGTCGTGTTTTATCTTGTAATTTGTTTGTCCCTGTCATCTGGCGGATTACGTTAATTTCCTTTTAGAACTTATACATGATTTGTGGACTTCTGCATGTTTGTTCCTTTGTTTGGTAGTTGATGGAAAGAAAGGTCTTTTCCTTGGTACTTTCTGGGCCAGGAAACCACGAGTTACACAGCAGGAACTTTCAGGCATACGAGCTGTTTTTGAAAGAGTTCTTACCAAGTTCCGGAGGCGGCCATAACAAGAAGAAACAGTCTTGTGCCGTTTGCATACAGGCCTCTCCTTTTACCCACATTCTTATCTGTTAAAAGGTGAAGAAGCTCCGTGGTGCATTCCATGCCATGTACATCTCACAGTGAAACCTTTTTTTTTTTTTTTTTTTTTTAGGTATTGGGATTTGCCTGATGTGAGACATGAACATTTTACAGCAGTTTCTATGAAAACTTTGTTCAGAGACGTCCCACCCACTGCGATCTTTGGATTTCTGAAAGAGATAAACAAATCTAACGGCTAATCTCAGATTTTACTGAGGAAAGAGTTGTAACAAAATTTCTGGTGTGATTTTAGAAAGGTATCTTAAAGAGTCGTGTGAATGAGATTAAAATTTTTTTTTGGGTTTGTTTTAAACGACTTGTGAGTTGACTTCAACGCAGTGACAGCCCTGATGTGGCCCTTTGCGGTCGGCTGGATTATAAACAACAATACCTTACCTTGCTCGCAAGAAAGACGATATTCTGAGAACCGGAAGTAGATTTTTGTGATGCGCGCGCCAACCCGGAAGTTGCGCGACCTCCCTGCTACTGTCCCTGCAGAAGGCAAACTGAAAATAAAAAAAGGTTTGTCCGGCAATGCACCAGGATGACATAGGCTACATGACGACTTCAGATACCTGGTTGTTGTTGTCGTACCCTGGCTAAAAGACTCCAGGGATCATCCGAACAGCCAAGTACTTGAACACTATGGTACAAATGCATCAGCTGGGGATGAGAACATTACGTGTGTGACCGTTTTTGATTACCCCGGCTACATGGCAGTCACACTCCAACTTCGGGGGATTTTGGAAACTGATAATGTTATGCCAGGAGCTTGTCACAACAGAAGACAATCCCCGCATAACCATGCAGAACATAACATTTTGATGTAGCCTTGGTGTTCTAGCCTATGTCAATTGGCCTGACACAGCCTTAAGCCCAGGCGGGGATACCTGGTTAAAATGTATATGAAATGCTTCAGATACTCAGTGGTGACTCTGTTGAATGCTATTCTGAGGGTCAGGTTAAACACCATGGCCAGGGTACCCTTGAAGAAGAAGAAGAAGAAGAAGAAGAGAGAGAGAGAGAGAGAGAGAGAGAGAGAGAGAGAGAGAGAGAGAGAGAGAGAGAGAGAGGAGAGAGAGAGAGAGGAGAGAGATGTTCCGACTTCTTAGACGTTAGTTCTTAATCCGTTCTCGTCATGATTATTTTTTCGCTCAAACTGGATTCCAACGTTAATTGTGGATACAGCTGCACAAGCCCATTATCAGTCACACGCGCCCGCGCTCTAACACACACACACACACACACACACACACACACACACACACACACACACACACACACACACGCGCGCGCGCGCGCGCGCGCGCCGCAGCACGCAGGCACGCAGGCACGCAGGCACACACGCGCGCACACCACGATATTCAAAACACCGTACACTGTTGCAAGCAATCTTGCTTCTTCAAAACCAACTCATCATCTCTTCCTGTTTATTCTGGGTGCATGGCATGACTCTACGCGCCCCGCGTGTGTGTGTGTGTGTGTGTTGTGTGTGTGTGTGTGTGTGTGTGTGTGTGTGTGTGTGTGTGTGTGTGTGTGTGTGTGTGCCGCGCGCGCGGGTGTGTGAATGCGTGTATGTGTGTGTTTGCATCTGAAACTTTTGCCATCTGGAACTAAAGAAATCTGAAGGGGGTTCGGTCTCTTTCGGAACAAACTCCAGAAGAGATACCAGATCGGGATAAGGTTTTCAGAGGAAAAAAAAGCCCCCCCCCCCCCCCCCCCAACTCTCACCTCCACCCCATCCCCGTTCTCCGCTTGTGAGTGTTTTGGAACTGAAACTGGTTTCTGACAAATGATATTCAAAGCGAAGAGATTCGCCTGTGTCTCTCTTGTGAAGGAATCGTCACAGCTCTATCTGCCATCATTTCAGGTCGAAACCAAAAAAGGCAGAAAATATGGCTGATAGTAGACCTGTATGCTTTCCTTTCTAGGGCTGTTACTTGACCGATTGGTGAGATCTGGGTCTGGCCTTAAAACATAGCAGATGAACAAAGTTGGGGATTCTGGCTGATGGACACAAAATGTACCGCAGAAAGTCTGAAGTTCGTCGTATTTTGCCCAGCGTTCCTTCAAGAGAGAAGGCAGATTTCAGAGAAAAAGGTATATATATATGTGCACCTGTGTGGCCACTGTCGATCGGCGTGACCGTTGGAACCATGACTGACTGATAAAGGTTACTGGATAAAAAATTCTTTTCCCGCCCCCTCTTTTAGAATGATAAACAATGTTGTAATAAATAAGTGTTGTAATAAATCATGAGTCAAGTATTAAAACAGGATCTCAAATGGATTCAGAAATGGCTTTTCACCCACATGTAAACGCCCCCCCCCCCTCCCCCAGGGGGTGAACGTCCCCCCCACCCCCCACTCCCCAAATAAGTCCATCCCCCTCCCCCCCCCCCCCCCCCGAAATAAGTCCCTCCCCACGGTTTCTTTTTGATTCTTGAATGTTCGGATGTGTGCAGCTCGCTCGTGTGGGACAAGTTTGCACGTGATTTTAAAGAAGATGTTTGAAGCCGTCCTTAATTTGACTGAGCAGCTAAGTCAGTTAGATATGCAATCCTGTGTCCATCATTCAGTGCCATGCCACGAAGAAGCTCGTTGAGCGAAAATTTGTGAAGATCTGTCCTTTGGTGTGTGTATATATATATTATATATATATATATATATTTATATATATGTATATATATGTAATTATGTACGTGTATATATAATCTGATACATTTTCAGATTCTCGGACTGGCAAAATGTTGATAATCTACGCTAGTATCTTTTGAGCATTTTCATTTCGGCAGTGAGCATTCCATAGTGGTTTTTACCAGCAATAACCGTTAACCTCAGTCAGTGCATCAGCTGCTCTGTTCGTCTGGAACTATCTGGCAGGCCCTGTCCACACATATTGTCTGCTACCCCAGGCCAAAAAGCACTGTTTTATAATTTATACGTACTGCCAAACAGTCAGAACCCCCGTCTCCACACGATGTAGAAATATCTATCCCGGAGTCGTTTTTGTGTTTTGGAAGGAAAACATATAATGTGAATCAGGCCCACATGCATATCAATAATCTGTATGTTAATCTGTATTTTAACGCAGCATGTTTTATACTCCCTAACTGATTGTATTACATATGTTTCTTACATTCACTCTTTATCTTCCTTGACAAGTTTGTCACACAGTAATCCCTTACTGGCCGTGTGTTTTGGTCTATTTGCTCTTCATTTCATTTGACAACATTGCCATTGCCATATGCAGACAGTCAGTTCTCCCAAACCAAAACAAACATAACTTTGAGATTCTTGTCACTCAACACCCTGTTGAACATCATCATCCGCGAGAGACAAAGATACCCCTAAAGCTACCAATACTACATGAGATGTAAGCGACAAACCTGGCCAATAAACGTCCGTGAACATCCATTACCTTTTCAGTTTTGAATGACAAAACCAGCCATGAAATAACCAGTACTCTTCAGTTGTAAGCGACACACTCACTGGCAGAACAACACATCCACTTCAGTCATGAGTGATAAACCCAGCCATAAAACAACCAGCGTCACTTCAGTACGAACACACCCATAAAACTCTACTTCATTTTGTCAGCGACAAATCCTCTCCTTTTTTGTGGCATCAGTTATCGGATCAATGGAGCACCTAAGGCGGAGATTTTTTTTTCCTTTTTTTTTGTTTTGTTTTGTTGTTGTTCTTTTCTTCTTCTTTTTTTCCCCTAAGGCCCAAATCCACCTCTTTAATTTTTGGTGCTTCACACTGTCCTCTTCATCTGCAACAAAAAAAAAAAAACAACAACAACAACAACAAACAACAACCAAAAGCTATAAAAACAAAACCAATTTCCACTAGCAGACTATTTTTTTTTCTTTTTTCCCTTTCAATCAGTCTCTTACACACCATGCATAAATCTGTATGTTCTCTTATAAATGTACATATTTTTGCTGGTTTTAGTGTTTCGGCGTTTGACACAAAGTGTCTGGGTTTGTTTCATGTTCTAATGAATCCTCTCCTAAAGCAGCTTTCAAGGCGAGGTGACTGCAGGCGGAAACTGAAACAAACTTCAAACAGAAAAATGACTGTTCCAGCGAACGAAAGCGACAAACAATGTGCAAGACAAACCACGACGCGTTTCGACATCTTTGTTTTTTTCAGGCAAGGCAAACAACATTCAATGCTTTCCATTCCACATCCACTTGCCCCCAGTGTGAGGAGGCAGGTGACTGTTCATTCTTCGTTTTCATTGTCCTGAACGTGGTCTGTCTTGCCTGAAGAAGGCCAAAG
Source organism: Conus canariensis (assembly GCA_033310375.1). Lineage (NCBI taxonomy): Eukaryota > Metazoa > Mollusca > Gastropoda > Neogastropoda > Conidae > Conus > Conus canariensis. The sequence continues at coordinate 69,960,357 of CM065721.1, forward strand.
AGGTCGAAACGCGTCATGTTTTGTCTTGTTATGTGTTTTTCTCTTTCGTTCGGCGGAACAGTAATTTTTTTTTTTTTTTTTAAAGTTTGTTTCTCATAAAGCAATCAATACTACTTCACTTGTGAGTGACAAGTCTGCCCATAAAATGACCAGCCCCACTTCACTCATGAGTGCCACACCCATCCACAAAACAACTAATATCGTTTCAACTGTGAACGACAGATCTGTCCTATACCATTTGGTTCATTGTCTCAGAATGGCAAAATTCCGCCTCTTCACCAACGTTTGAGCCAGACGGGCGGTACACACTAAACTTATCCAGTACCATGTTGATAAAACATAAGACTCGACCTGAGCCTGTAATTTGCAAGGCCTACGTCCTGATCTCAAGCACTTGCTTGTGGAACAGCCCGACAAAATGCAACCTAAACTCGGAACTGTTGATTTCAGACAGACATAACATCATGCAAACTGGCCTCAGCTCCCCAACTGACTGTTATGACGACTTCCACAGTTTCAAACTGTGAACAGTTTCTTCTTCTTCTTCTCTTCTTCTTCTTCTTCTTCTTCTTCTTCTTCTTCTTCTTCTCCACTCTGGAAACACACTACAAATCCTCCTCAAAGACTTCTGTCTTTAAACTATTAAGTTGTCTACAGGAGGCAAAAGCTTCTTCTTCTCCTCCTTCTCCCTCTTCTTGTCCTTTCTTCTTCTTCTTCTCCACTCTCTGGAAACACACTACAAATCCTCCTATAAGATTTCTGTCTGTAAATTATGAAGTTGTCCACAGGAGTCCAAATCTACTTGGACTGATTTCTCAGTACGTCACCTAACCTTTCAGGGCGGTCCTAACTACCAGGTGAGTTCGGCCAAGGCCCAGCAGCTCTGCACAGGGACGTGGGTGTGGGTGTTTTGATCCCCGGACCTCCGCGTTCCAGCCAGCATCCGCTGCCTGGCCTTTTGCACTTTCTGTGACTGAGAGCGCTTCAGTCCGTTCAGCCTCATGGAGCGCAACCCCGAGGACGCTAAGCCGTCGCTCTGACGATTCTGACCGGGAAACTCGTCCTCAATCACCACAATCTCTGACGACTGCATCTTGTTGGAGCTTTGTTGTGGGCCCCCGTGGGGATGGGAGGAAGAGGTAGTGAGATGGGGGTGGTTTCGGGTCGGGGAAGGGCTGACGGATTGATGCCTGGGCAGATGGGCAGGAAGAGGCCGCTGACGAGGCTCTCCAGAACTGGACCGGCTGTTGGACCTGGGCGCGGGCCCGGGGGCAGGACTCACTCGACCCGCCCGATCCGCTTTCGATCCCGCAGTCCCAAACTTAGCTGACTTGACGGGCTCCTCTCCACTGACGAACACCACGGCTCCACTGTTGCCTCCTAGCCTGTCCACAGCAGAGCTGGGTGTATTGGAAGATGACAGCACGGGCAGACCCTGCACCAGACGGTCCACACGCCGTCTCTGCTCGTTGTAGTGGCCATAGGAGAACTTGACCACAGGTAGAGGACCCGTCGTATCTGGCATGGGGGTGCCTCTCCCAGGGGGAGGAGCCGAATCCATCTTCACTCCGTTTAACCCACTGCCGGCATTTTTGTTGTGGTTGAGGGACAGCATCTCCGTCACGGTGCCCATGCTGGTGGCGGTGATGGCAGCCATGGGAGGGGTGTTGTTGGTGGTGATGGCGGCGGAAGGGGTGGAGATGGCCGGGGTGGTGTGTGATTGGTTCTCTGGTGACTGCCGGCCGGAGCGGACTTCACGGCGGTGGCGCCAAACAGACGGCCGTCCTCAGGGCTGTGGCCCAGCACGGAGCGGCAGAGGCTGCCGGCCTTGAGGTACTGCGCCACGTCATCACACCACTGCTCGATGCGCTTGCGCTTGTAGGCGGGGAGGTGGATAGCGATGGAGCCCGGCAGTCCTGACGCCGAGGGTTTGGGTGTCGCCATCATGGTCCTCACGTACGTCAGCAGGTCGGATGTCTGACGTCAGTAGGTGAGGCAGCCGACGTCAGGAGGTTAGACAGGCAAATGACGTCAGCAAGTCAGTAGAACAGCTTGCATCAGCAGGCTGATCACCGCGCAGGACAGCTGACGTGGTCAGACCTTTGGAGTCACACCAGCAGCGGAGGTCCGGTTAGCAGCTGACGTTTGCTGATCAGTTGACGTCACTAAGCAGAAATTACTTCCGTCAGAGCTATGACGTAGGTGGACCAGGTCACGTTAGCAGGTCACCTAGAACAAACACGGTCACCACGATCAGGGGTGTAGTAGACACGCGCTCTGTTGTGATCTTTGATAATCATGTCAGAATACAAATGACACAGACAAAGAAATCACATCAACTCAGTGCTGCCCGTCAGTTAGCAGCTCAACAAGCAAGTGAGCAAGCAAACAGAAAGAAAGCAAGCGCACAAGTAACTAAACAAGTAACAGACTGGCTGCTAAAACACAAAAAAAAAGCAAGCGAGTATTATTTGGAAATGATGAACAAACAAAAGCAGACGATGGCTTTGACCAAATTATCCTGTATGCTGACGATGGCTTTGACCAAATTATCCTGTATGCTGACGATGGCTTTGACCAAATTATCCTGTATGCTGACGATGGCTTTGACCAAATTATCCTGTATGCTAAGTATTTTGTATATAAGTGTAAAATTAATAAAATCAAGCCTAACCCCCAATGCGTTTTGAATGAGCTAAAGAAGAAATATAAAACCGAAAAATACATGCACTGCGTGGAAATGCGACTCACAGAATTTTGCAAAAAGTGGTTTCCATATCAGAATCTTGTGAAATGCGACAGATAACAAGATGCAAAGCATATAAACGTACTCCCAGTAAGTAGTACAAAAAAAGAAAAAAATGTACATAAATCAGTCACTATAGCACTTTCTCCCCTTTTGGTGGTAGAAATTTTGTATGTAAGAGAAAAGAAAAAAAAATGCCGCTTTCCGCGGCGGGGAAATAAACCCGGGTCGCCCGAGTGTTAAGCGGAGAAACTAACCACTATACTACAGAGAAGCTTGCAGAATTTGACTACACTTAAGTTTATAAACCGTTATTGCTTAAACTGTACATCACAAAATTATCATTTATAGCCGTTAGTAACGGCTATTCTGGTAAAATAAAACATCGCGCATCATCCGTGACCCATAATGAACATATCTACAAATTTTCAGAAAGATCGGTCCAGCAGTTTTGTCTGGAGCGAGTGGAACACATTTTGACCACGGACGTACAGACAGACAGACAGACAGACACACACATACACACAGACAGCATTTCTTCGTTCCCATTGTAAAGTACTCCCTGTTTTATAAGAACTGGGAGTACAAAAATAATGATTTGTAGAAATGTTCATAGCTTCTAAGATCTTCTTCACAGATTGCTATACATTTGTGAATTTGATTGGATTGTTGTAACAGTCAGACGTATTGATGCATTGTGCATTTACTTAGTGGATGGGGTGCTTTGCCTTTAATTTTTGTAATTATGGAATGCTTTGACAGGTACGTTTTGCAAAAAAAAAAAAAGAAAAAAAAGAAAAAAAAAAAGCAGTAATTGAGAAATGAATAAGTAAGAAAGCAACAGACCAAGCAGCTGACCGACTGACCAGCCAGTAAATGAAGAAGAAACTCATCGACTTACTGACTCGCTGACAAATTAATCAAAACATAACCACATTGCTTAGCAATAATTACCAGCTTTTTATAACCAATCAGCATATCAAGTTTTTAAAGGTAGCGTGACTTCAGGAGGGAATGGAAGCAAGAGAATTAAAGAAATTGAGTTACAACACCGTTAAACGCGCGAAAGAAATAAGTTACAAAACAGGCACAACGCGTTTCGACCTACTGGCCTTATTCAGGCAGGACAAATCAATAACTGATGATTCAGTCTCACCCACACCTCACACTGACATTGCAAAAAAGCTAAGTGGTTCTTATCGTTGCTGTCGTGTTTCTTCTCTTTGTTTTATTTGTTTGTCCTGCCTGAAGAAGACCAAGAGTTCGAAACGCGCTGTGTCTGTTTTGTAACCTATTCATTTCAAGGAAACTACTACTAAGTGATAAGCAGACAAACGAAAGTCATCAACGAAATACTGATCGACTGCAACAATGAACCAGCGAGTCGGTCTTGAGCACTCTCACCTGAAATTGAAAGAAAACAGAAAAAAGAAAAAAAAAAATCAGCCGGAGTTCGTTCCTTCATCGTTGCGCAACACAGTCATGACATGGAGACAGAGGGAGACAACTCCATCCATTTTTGATGAGGTTTGACGGGAGCGTTATCTTGCCTACGCAGTGTGTTTCTCGTCTGCTTTCCCCTCAGTGGCGGCACTGACTGCATCGGGCCGATTCTGGTGAGCTGATGCTGTGCTGTGCTGAAAAAAAAAAAAAAAAAAAAAAAAAAAAAAAAAAAAGAAAGAAAAAGAAAAGACAAAAGAAAACAAAATTAACAACGCGAATTCTATAGATCGTGACAACAACAAACAACAACGGGACGAGTTTTTTTTTTTTTTTTTTTTAGCCTCGGACAACGGAAAAGGGGACGAATGTATAAATCACGTCAATTAGAAAAATCACGAGGGATTTCTGATTGTCTGTATGTTTGTTTGTTTGTTTGGGTTCTAATTTTATTTGTTTGCGAGACACTAGAGGCCTGACCGGTTCGTTAGATTTATGCGTTGGACGTCGCTAGGGTGATGCACTGGTCATCGCTAGGGTAATGCGTTGGTCATCGCTTGGGTAATGCGTTGGTCATCGCTAGGGTAACGCGTTGGTCATCCCTAGGGTAATGCGTTGGTCATCGCTAGGGTGATGCGCTGGCCATCACTAGTTTCAAGCGTTGGTCATTGTTAAGTTGATGCGTTGGTTATCGCTATGCTAATATGTTGGTCATCGCAAGGTTAATACGTTGGTCATCGTTAGGTTAATATGTTTGATCATTCCTAGATTAATGCGCTAGTCTTCCCCAGGTTTATGCGCTGATCATCCCCAGGTTGATGCGGCGGTCATCCCTCGGTTAATGCGCCGGTCATCCCTAGGCTAATGCGTTGGTCGTTCCTAGGCTAATGCGTTGGTCATCCCTAGGTTAATGCGTTGGTCATCCCTAGGTCAATGCGCTGGTCGTTCCTAGGTTAATGCGTTGGTCATCCCTAGGTTAATGCGTAGGTCATCCCTAGGTTAATGCGTAGGTCATCCCTAGGTTAATGCGTTGGTCATCCCTAGGTTAATGAGTTGGCCATCCCTAGGTTAATGCCTTGGCCATCCCTAGGTTAATTCGTTGGTCATCTCTAGGTTAATGCGTTGGTCATCCCTAGGTTAATGCGTAGGTCATCCCTAGGTTAATGCGTTGGTCGTTCCTAGGTTAATGCGTTGGTCGGGTACCTGCTAGTTCTTGTCCATGAAAACTTATTTCCAGCTCTTTCCTTTTTTTTTTTTTTTTTTAATCAATTTATCCGTCTGTTTATTTATTCATGCATTTATATATGTATGTATTTACTTATTAATTAATTTGTTTACTTATTTATTCATTCAGTTATTTATTTATTCATTTATTAATGTTTTTATTTATTTGTTTATTTATCTATTTATTTATTTTTTTATTTCATGTATTCATTCATTCGTTTTGTCCTATAGATCTCCAAACACCCTATTGCTTTTTTTTCTTTTTGGAGCTATCACCATAAAAATGTGCTATGAATTATTTCAGTTTTGCATATGTAGCCAACAACCCCCCCCCCCCCCTCCTTCCTTGTTTATATTTCAAAAGAAATTACCCGGGTGGGAAGTTTTCCTATTCATCCAGACACTTTGTTCTAGAGGCCTCCAAAACATCCTCTTGATTTTCTTTGAACAATGTCCTGTGTCATGACCTTTCGGATTTTCATGTGAAACACTGCATTGCTGACGTCATCAGTCAATCTGCCATGATGTCTGATGTTTGATGGTGCATAAACACGGATTTAATTTAAAAAAAAAAAGTAAATAAAGCGTGAATACGCATGCGTCTGACTTAATCTGTAATGAATAGGTATTCAGTTGATGAGGAGTGGGTAAAAAAAAGCTTTTGTCAGCTGTACTGACAATTGTTAAAAGCCGTTCAGTCACTGTCTCCGTTTCTGCCCTGCTCGAAACTTTCCACCCCACACCCATCCCTCTCGGACATAAAAGCAAGTGTTCACACCCCCCCCCACCCCCCTCCCCAAACATGACAAGTATGACGTCATCTCTTCCCAATACTAGCGACGAGGATAATGTACCTGCCCGATATGTTGTTCTGCATCTGTCAACCAAGGATTCACTCTCAAAGGAGACAGTGAGGAGCCAGCCAATCATTACAAAGCATATTACTTACTCTCTCTCTCTCTCTCTCTCTCTCTCTCTCTCTCTCTCTCTCT
>CM065721.1:69981758-70044258 GCA_033310375.1 Conus canariensis
TTAACAGATGTTGCTCCCCAAGGGGTTGAACACCTTCAGATTTTTTAAGGACTTTTTTTTTTATATTGTTCATATATATATATATATATATATATATATATATATATATATATGTTAATTTTTTTACAGTTGCAGAATTATTTGTCCCCCCCCCCCCCTCTCTCTCTCTCAAAATAATTATTTTGGTGATTTGCAGAAATTAACCAAGTTCACTTCAGTGGTTTGTTTTACGTCTGTCAATCAAAGATTATATCAAGTAATAAGCAGCTATTCAATCTACACTCACACTCACAGGCTTAGAAAGGGCAATAAAGTGGTTTGTTTGACGTCTGTCCATCATAGATGGTGTTAGACGATAAACACTAAGTGATTCGCACAGCCCATCAAACAGATCTATGATATTAATCAGTTGAAAACTTTCATAAGAAAATCTAGCAACTTCAGTTAGAGCAGCCACCACTGTAATATCAATGATAGCCTGCATGGATACTACTAAACATGGCCCACATTTTGGTAGTTTTTAGGTTAATTAAGATCTTTCTCCTTATTAATGATCGTTAGTACTGGACATACATAGAAACACACACACACACACACACACACACACACACACACACACACACACACGCATGAGTGCGCGCTCTCTCTCCTCCTTCACACACCACACACACACTCTCTCTCTCTCTCTCTCTCTCTCACACACACACACACACACACACTCACACACACACACACACATCCTTGTTTATCAGGTAGCGCGGGCCGGGCTGTGGCTGTGAACGGGGGGGGGGGGGGGGGGGGGGGGGGGGGGGGGGGGGGGGGGGGGGGGGGGGGTGGGGGGGGAGGGGGGCTCGGATTGAGCGGCGTGACCATTGAGGTGGCACAGAAGATGGGACAGAAAAAAAAGGACGAGTTAGTGCATTTGAAACATGCTTCTGTCACCTTATGAACGACGTTCAGAATTGGGTGCAAGTCACGGTCTTTTGCTCGTGCTTGCACGTGCTGCACGTGACACAATCGTCCCGTCTAACTTTCGGAGCAACCAGTGTGCGCACGCATCCCGGATGCAGACTCACTGGGGCGGGAACGACATGGAAGAGGAGAACCGTCACCACTTCGACACCGAAAAACGAATAAGTTTATCGTCAGAGGTCTTCGCAGAGGTTTCTTATTGTGGCATTAGGCATTGTCTACTTCCACCCACCTGTGCTTTTCTTTAGAGAAGTAACTTTTTGAAACTTGAATGGGTAGCTCTACTCACTGGAGAAAGCAAAGCGGCGGTTCAGTTACTGGCAAGCGGAAAGGCAAGCTTGCCACACCAGCAGGGCCAGTGTGACAGTGATTGACATCGACCCCGGTGGGTAAGTTATTGTTCGTGTGTGTGTGTGTGTTTGTGTGTGTGTGTGTGTGTGTGTGTGTGTGTGTGTGTGTGTGTGTGTGTGGTTCTGCCACACATACTTTGTGTGGACGACTAATTAAGATATTTTTCACAATGTTATCAGAATATAGTCCTAAAGCATACACACACGCACGCACACACACACAGACGCGCGCGCGCGCACGCTCACTCGTGCACGCACGCGCACGTACGCACGCGCACACACGCATACACACAAACGCAGGGGGGGGGGGGGGGGAATCGATCGAGCACCACACCATTGGTTTCTTTTGAAAACGGTTGATTTTTGCCTTAGTGTGTGTTCAACGGAGAGAAATGATCTAGTTGCAAAGTGAGACCACTGCAGGCGGAAATCTAAAAAAAATCTTAAATAGATGTTAGCGAACCGCCCACAGAAACGTGGACAAACGAGTCAAAAGACGTACAAGGTTTGGCTTGTGGACAGCGTTTCCTTAGAATTTACTTTGCCGATTTCAGTACAAGATTAGCGATCGATTCTTTCCTTGGTTTTAAAAATACTATTTATGAATCAAATAAATATGGGAATATAATCTGGTACCCACACTTGAAAAGACAATCAGTAGCAATCGAAAGAGTACAGAGAAGAGCTATTAAAATCTTGCAAGAATGTACAATCATGTCTTATACAGATAGATTAAATTACTTACATTTGCACTCTTTAAAAGGTAGACGTATTAGAGGGGATTTGATTGAAGTGTTCAAAATATTTCACCAGCAAACGGACATACAGTGGGACTATTTTTTTGAAGCTGCTAAAACAGAACAAGAAATTCGGAAGGCAAGATATTTGTTAAGCAGTTTCATACTAATATGGGGAGATTCACGTTCAGTAACAGAGTTATTGCTAACTGGAACATTTGCCAATTGCACTTAAATTTGCTAATAATACTAATGTTTTAAAGAATTTGCTGGACTTAGAATTGAAATTTAAAGTACAGTTTAGAAGCTTTGACGAATAAGTAGGAAAATTTTTATTGCATGCATTTCAACCCTGTTATAAAAGCAAAATAACATGAGGGGACATTGAAAGGCTTAACGGCCTATGTATAAATTACGTCCCTACCACTGCTACTACTACATAATAAAAAAGTCAAGATTTATAGATGACCAAAAGGTTAAAAAAAAAAAATCAGTCGAGCATTTAAACAGTCACTTGGACACTCGTTCATTCACGCTTGTTTAATGTTGTATAAAATCTTATCTGTCCGTAGTTTCTCTTGCAGCGATTTCAAAGAGTTCATAGTGTCCTCACCGGCGAAAAAGTAAAAGATTGACACTTCACTCATAAGCAGCCACTCGTGATGATCAAAAGGTCCGCAAACTGCGAGATCCCTTTGGGCAAGATTCCCGCCCCTTCCCCTATGTCAAATTCATTGTCTCCAAAGCAGGAAAATTAAATTGGGAAGAGAAAAGAAATGTATGTTGGAAATGATTCGTTTTCTACTATCTTCACCTTTACAAGAGCTTCCTGTTACATGTTAAAGATGTCTTGAATTCTCGTGGTATTGTATGTTCCTGAATCATTTAAAAACGTCGTCAATATTTACTGCATCTATGTATGCTCTATGGATCTTTGACGCCACGAAGCTCTTTACTGTAGAGAGCAGAGGAGTACGAAGGAAAATCTTTTCCTTTATTTATCCTTTCCGGTCCTTTATTTTCTGAACATGTCATCACCGGCCTTTCTCACATCGTCTTCATCGTCCTAGCTCACCACGTTCCCATCCGTCGTTTTCTTTCTCATGCCATTTAATCTTACCTTTGTTTTTAACCGGTGGCGTCCTCATTTGCTCTTTTTTCCTCACCATCTCTTACCTATCCTTCCATTCGTCACCTTGTCTCATCTGTTCTTTCCGTATCATGTTCTCAACCACTCTCGTTTCTTACACGCGGTGTTGATGTTCTTATACATCCTTATGCTTTGTACCATGTCCTCGTGTGTTTTCCTTCCTCATCATGTTTTCAGCCATTCTTTTATCTCACTGTTTCTTTTTTGCTTCAGTCCTGCCCTTTGTCACCATTCCGGCTCTTTATTCTCGTGATTAACCCTTCCATATTTCTCGCATGTCCTCCATTTTTTCTTTCTTAGTTGTATTCACCCTTCCTCCTTCACAATGTCCTAATCCGTCCTTTCCTGTCTCACCATGTTCTCATATAACAGCTCATGATGTGCTTATCCGTTTCCCCTGTGTCATGATATCCTTACCCATCTTTCTTTCTTTACATCTTCATCCGTCTGTTTCTCACAAAAGTGTTAGTCTGCCCCCAAAACAAATAAAATCAAAACAAAAATCAAACGTCTTCATCCATCTTCCTTACCCATAATGTCGTCATCCGTCTTTCCTTTTTCATAGTGTCCATCCATTTTTACCTTTCTGATAATCATCCATCTTTCCTTCCTCATAATGTCCTCATCCGCCTTTTCTTTCTCATAGTGTCCTCGTTCATCTTTCCTTTCTCATTATGTCCTCAACCATCCTTCCTTTCTTGTAATGTCCACATGAAGTCCACATTAATCTCTTTTTGCACTGTTTCCACCCATATTTCATTTCTCATGATGTCCTAATCAATCTTTCCATTCTCATTACGTCCAGATCTAGTTTCCCGTTGTAGGTGTGTCCTCATCCGTCTTTATATTTCATGATGTCCTCACCCCCCTTTTTTTTTTTCCTCAGGATGTCCATATCAGTCTTTCCTTTATTAAGATGTCCACACTCGTCTTCTCTTTCTCGTGACGTCAACACCGACCTTTCCTTTCTCAAAATGTTTACGTCCATTCGTCCTTTCTCACGATGTCCATATCCATCTTTGCTAGATATGATGTCCACACCGATCCTTTGTTACTTTCTCTGAAACAGGCACAGTTTGGGTGCATCTTTTTTCTCTCCTTTCTCATGATTGCATCATCTGTATTTTCATACTCATGATGACCACATCCACATTTCCTTTTGTTATGGTTTTGTCATACTGCATTAGTCCTGTTTTTGGCTTTCCTTAACGATCTATCGTTTCTTTCCATGGCCTCGTCTGTCTTCTGTTTTTCATGATGTCCTTATCCATCTTGACTCTTTAACCTTGATGTCGCTGTTTGTGATCGCCCTCCTCATGATGTTGTCATTTATATTTACCTTGATGTCGCTGTTTGTGATCGCCCTCCTCATGATGTTATTTATATTTACCTTGATGTCGCTGTTTGTGATCGCCCTCCTCATGTTGTCATTTATATTTACCTTGATGTCGCTGTTTGTGATCGCCCTCCTCGTGATGTCATTTATATTTACCTTGATGTCGCTGTTTGTGATCGCCCTCCTCATGATGTCATTTATATTTACCTTGATGTCGCTGTTTGTGATCGCCCTCCTCGTGATGTCATTTATATTTACCTTGATGTCGCTGTTTGTGATCGCCCTCCTCATGATGTCATTTATATTTACCTTGATGTCGCTGTTTGTGATCGCCCTCCTCATGTTGTCATTTATATTTACCTTGATGTCGCTGTTTGTGATCGCCCTCCTCGTGATGTCATTTATATTTACCTTGATGTCGCTGTTTGTGATCGCCCTCCTCATGATGTTGTCATTTATCTTCATTGAAGTTAGCCATATCAGGGCTGTCCACTGTGCATACTTGTTTGGATAGTTGCACAGGCCAATTCAGGCATGCCTGGTCTTCTTTTTGTATAGTTGTCGAGAGAGGCACATTGGCCATATTAGGACTGTGTACTTGTTATAGTTGTTTGGGTAGGTACATTCAGGCTTGATGTCCACATGCACCACAACTTGCTCGACAGATAAAGAGTCACCATTTCAGATTGCATATTTGTGGGCGGGGACGGTGGAGCACTGGAAAGGAGGAGAACATCGCATTAAAATGGGCAGTGAAAATGACAGTTTTGATATCAGGCGGAACTTCGAAACTGCAAACACGTTGCATTACTGCGGGGTCAACAAGGCACCATATCATTTTGGGTGTAGGATATCCGTTCATATCTGTCACCATGTTATTTTCGGTGTAGGATATCCGTTCATATCTAGCACCATGTTTTTCGGTGAGATGTCCGTTCATATCTGCCACCACTTTATTTTTGGTGTAGGATATCCGTTGTTACCTGGCACCATGTTATCTTCTGTGTAGAATATCCGTTCTTAACTCGCATCTTGTTTTCGGTGTAGGATATCCGTTCACATCTGCCATCAAGTTATTTGCGGTGCAGGATTTCCGTGCGTATCTAGAACCATGTTATTTTCGGTGTAGGATAACCATTCATGTCTAACACCATGTTATTTTCGGTGTTGGGTATCCGTACACATTTTGCACCATGTTATTTGCTCCGTAAAGTGTAGGCTATCTGTACACACCTGGCACCATGTTTTTTCCTCCGAAAGTGTGTAAGCTGGTATTCATGACACTCGTCGTAAGACATGGGATATCCGTGCACTCCTTGCAACATATTACTTAATCCGTGATGTGTAGGATATCCCAGCGCACGTGGCATCCTGTTACAGCCGTTGTAAGGCGTAGGATACCCAGTCCACGCCTGGCATTGGTACTTTCACCGTAAGATGTTGGAAACCCGATCTTTGCCTAACGCTAAGTTGATTTCGCCGTTAAGTGTAGGATACCTGGTGCACGCCCGGCATTGTATTATTTTCACGGTAAAATGTAGGACACCCGGTGCTCCTTGTTTCATTACACGGCAGCGCTTTATGATGGCCACAGTTTTTTTCTTCCCGTCTCCAGCATCCCTTTTACAACTGTGTTCTCTTTTATTCCCCTTCTTTCTTTCCTTTTCCCCTTTCTTTCAAAGATCTGTTTCTTCTTTGGCATGTAAACAAGACAAGTCAAAAAAGTTAGGTTATCTCAATGGGCGAGCAGTCTGGGAATACTGGTTGAAGAAACTCTCGTTTCAACAACTCTCTTCGCTTGCATTAGTCGCACTTTCCACGTCGAGCGCAGAAGAATCGGTTCTTTCCGTTCCTGTCTTATTGAAGAAGCTGTCTGTACTTTGATGCACTCCTTTGTCCAATGTACATCAAATATTGGAAAATCTTTTCTAGTCCTGAGGATCCAGCATCAGTAAAATCCAGAACAGTGCTGCAGGACGTGTTTAGGATCCTCTTACCATGCTTGTATTACACCTGTCTCTTTTGTTCCACTTCCACTTGAACATTTAACAAAAGATATACTCCAGTCTGTCTCTTCTGTTCTTTAAGTCGCTTGAAGACCAGGATCCAGCGTGTCACTCTGAAACCTTCAGTCTGTCCACACCTCTTCATCTTAGTTCTGCTCCAGACATCCTTATCTACACAGCCCCGTCTTTTAGGCCCAAACCATACGGCCAATGTTCTTCTCTCTGACGTCCACTCCTTTTTTTTTAGGCCTAAATCTTGCGGTCAACATTTTCATTTCACACTAGGGGCCCTCCATCGGTAACCAGCTCCCTTTCTCAGTTCGCCAAGCAGACCTGACCGCAAGTTTGACAGCTTTCCGAAAATTCTCTCTTCCAAGAAGCGTTCTGACCCTTACCATTAACCCTTTTTATTTAGTTTACGTCTTCTCTGACCGTTGAGCATGGTTGTTGTGTGTGTGTGTTGTGTGTGTGTGTGTGCTTGGGCGTATGCGTGCATTTAAAATGTACATGCTCAGCGGAATTGTTGACAGTGTAAGATCGTCTTGGCATGACTGTCGTGGTGTACTGGATATTCAACAGCAGCAGCAGCGGCGGCAGCAGTAGTAATACTGGTAGTAGTATTAGTAATAGCAGGAGTTGTGGCGTAGCACCACCAGGAATAGCAGGACAAGAAACAGCAGTATCTTGTAAGCGAGAAATGATATTGATAATCGCGATAGGTGTAATGTTGTTAGTAATTACTGCCACAGTTGTAATTTTCCCAAAAAAAAAAAATTCCCTTGTCCCTCAGTGCTATGATTCACGTTGAAGTCCTTTTTTTTTTTTTTTTAAACTAATCGTCTTCCCACCCCCACCCCTCCCAGCCCTCGCCGTCTTCTGCGTTCTTCCTCCTTTTTAAAAATTTATTTTGTTAAAACTGCACTCATTGGGAAACATGTTTAGTCTGCTTCTTTCTTTTCTTTTTTCATAAAGCGTAAAGCGGGTATGAGTCATGGATTGAGTTATTCAGCAGTGTAAACAAACACATGCAAACTATTTGCATTCCACAGAGTATTAATCCAGGTCGATTTCACAATTAATTTGAACCCTTTTTGTTCGTCTGAAGAGTTCCACATTCGATTGTGACTGGGTTTGATACGGTTCACATGACATAAGGTTTGAAGGGAGGTAAGTAAAATGAGATTGTGACTACATTCTGACAGTGATATACTGCCTTTTCACCGATCCTTCCCTGCGATCCTGAGACAAACTTTTCTTTAGTGTTACAGCTCAGAAAGGTTCAGACTGGTTGATAGAAAAGGTCATTTAAAATGAGGTCAAGTGCATTGAATAGTGAGTATATTACTGACAAGTTCCCGTATGATTAATATGAAATGAAATTTAAAACGAGGTCGGGGTGATTGACCTATATTCTTATAAGCGTCAGCGTAATTTATGTTAAACGAAATTATTAGCGAGTTCAGGGGAATTAAACAATGATTATGTTCTGACAGGTTTGAGTGTAGGTTGTATAGTTATGGCATTTAACACGAGGCGTTGAGAATCCTGACATCTCTTAGCACGCTTATCTATAAAAATTAGATTTAGTTCAGGAAAATTCGCTTGGTGTTTTAGTGCAGTCGATGGGGAATAAACTCGGAAGAGAGGTCAGGAGATTAGTAACCAACAAGCCAGGGGTGTGACGTGCTCCACACACGAAAAAAGGCACAGAACACCTTCGTAGTGCTACTTACGATGTAATTCAGTTAGCACACAAGAAGTGAAAAAAAAAAACAAAACAAAACAGAACAAAAAAAAAAACACGCACACGACCACACCGAACACTTTCCACAGTTTAACAACAGTCAGGGACTGATGACAAAATTTATTCTAATATTTAGTGTCATGTTGAGCTCAGAAAGAGAGAAAAAGATCACCTTCTTCCACTTTCCGTGTTCGCATTTATAGGGCCTAACATCGAATGCAGAAAGGCTGCTGTGACTTTGAATCTTGTGGATATCTTGAAAGAGTTCTCTTCATGGTAATCGTTTTAATCGGATAAGTGGCTTGTAAGCACACACACACACACACACACACACACACACACACACACACACACACACACACACACACACACACACTCTCTCTCTCTCTCTCTCTCACACACACACTCGCTCGCGCGCGCGCGCACACACACACACACGCACGCACGCTCGCGCGCGCGCGCACACTCACTCACTCACTCACTCACTCACTCACACACACACACACACACACACACACACACACACACACACACACACACACATGAACACGCCGAGACAGAATCGGACGGACGGACACACACACACACACACACACACACACACACACACACACACACACACAACACACACAGAGGAGACGGACAGACGAGGACGGACGGACGGACGAGAGAGAGAGAGAGAGAGAGAGAGAGAGAGGAGATTCTATTTCAGCCCTGCCATGGTCTTTTCCTCACTTATTCTCACGATCCACCTTCAAACCCGACTTCCTGCCCTTTGAGACAAGTTTCAACAATCAGCCCCCCACCGGCGGACGTCCGCCCGAACCCTCGGCACCGGGATCACCCCCAACGTCATCAAGCGGTGGTTCCATGCACCCTCCCTCGTAAATGTCCCCCCTCTTTCGAATTTAGACTGGGATCAGCAGAGGGGTGCCATCTCTTTGGTTCAAGGCAAAAGTGATCCTCCGCCCGCCAGAGAATGTTCATGCTAAGAAAAAGCAAACAAATCCTTCACAACTAACAGGGCCAATGACGCAGTCGGATGGTATTAAATACGCCTAAAGACTCGTGAGCGCCCTGTTACGTAGAACGTAGACTACGAATGTTAAGATTATCGTCGAATAAAGGGCGATGAGGGGATGGGGGTGGGGGGGGGGGGGTGGGGGGGGGGGGCGAGAGGACTCCATGTAACCGGGCCAATGGCGCAGTCAGATGGTATCAAATACGCCTAATGACTCGTGAATGCCCTGTTGCGTGCGCTGTAAAAAGATTAATCTGATCATCGAATGAAGGGAGAAACCCCACAGCTAGCAGGGCCAATGGCGCAGTCAGACGGTATTAAATACGCCTAATGACTCGTGAATGCTCTGTTAGGTGCACTGAAAAAAAAGTTAAGATAATCTGATTTAAAAGTGTGTATGGACTACACAGCTAGCAGGGCCAATGGCGCAGTCAGACGGTATTAAATACGCCTAATGACTCGTGAATGCTCTGTCAGGTGGATTAAAAAAAAAAGTTACCTGATTAAAAAAAAGTGTGTATGGACTACACAGCTAGCAGGGCCAATGGCGCAGTCAGATGGTATTAAATACGCCTAATGACTCGTGAATGCCCTGGTGCTTAGATTAAAAAAAAAAATGTTATCATTTAATGCAGGCGTAAGAAAACAAGACTGCTAACAGGGTCAGTGGCGCAGTCAGATGGTATTAAATACGCCTAATGACTCGTGAATGCCCTGTTATGTGGACAAGGCTAAAGTTACCATTCTATAACATTAAAAGAAACATAGCAGTATGTAACTGCTGGAAGCACGCGTGTGGGTCAGATGACCACCGAAGCTCAGGTGGGGTCACGGACTTATAGAACCTTGGAGAGCTGGCACCCTGTGTCGATCCCGAGAGGAGGGGGGAGCTAGAGAGCCCGGAGAGGGCGGGTCGGCGGGACCACCGTTTGATGGGCCCGTGGGGCGATCCTCTTTGGTGCCGGGGTTCGGGGGTCGTCTGTCAAGGGGGGTTGTTTTGTTGGAATCTGTCTCAAAGGGAGGATGAGGGTGTTGAAGGTGGATCGGAGGATAATTGGAGAGAACGCCTGGTCTGTCTGAAATAGTCTGTGAGTGCATGTATGTAGGTATACACATAGACACCACCAAAACACACACACACACACACTCTCTCTCTCTCTCTGCTCTCTCTCTCTCTCTCTCACTCTCTCTCTCACACACACACACACACACACTCACTCACTCACTCATCGCGCACACACACATACGCACGCACGCACGCGCGCGTGCACACACACACACACACACACACACACACAACACACACACACACAGAGGCGCGCGCGCACTGGCGCGCATATACACACACGCACGCACGCACACACACACACACGCGCGCGCGCGCACACACACACACACGCGCGCGCATATATACACACATACACACACACACGCATGTACTCTCACTTTCTCTCCCACACACACACGCACACGCGCGCGCCACACACACACACACACACACACACACACACACACACACACACACACCACTTCTGCATACGCACCTCTACAGAGTATATAGGAGAGTGTGAGCGACGGACAGACAGTGACAGAGACGGGCATACCGCACTTGCACTGCAAGAGTTATATGGACTAACATTCCCACTGTTCCCCCCGTCCCCTTCCATTCATCCTACATCCCCCTTCATCCTCTCTCTTCTTGTCCGCTACACAGACATACACAGACAGACACGCACGCACACACACACACACACACACACACACACACACACACACACACACACACACACACTTTTCACACCATTTCGGAACCATTTGATATTCGATGTTACTTACACGGTGCATTCGGTATTTTGTTGATTTTTCAAATCGCGTCGACCAGTAGAATCTTTATTTCCAGTCTTGGCGAGAGAGGGAGGAGAGAGGTGGGGCTTCGGGTTCATAAAACCCACACAAGTACGTGCACTACGGTAAAGTTTTCAGTCTTTATATTGCATCAGTGAATTAATGAGGACTGTGGTAAATCGCAAGAGGACTGCATACAGCAGAATAACTATAGGCCTGTGTAATGCAACACTGAATTGTATGTGATTTCATATACCAAGATAAAGCTGTAGGCCCATGTGTACATACGTGAATCAGTATTGACTACATACAATAGGATTAAAGCTGTAAGCCAATGTATTTTCACATACCCGAAGGTCGCATACATTAGGATAAACTGCAGGCTCTGGTTTGTGGTGAATCATTGGGAATTGCGTAACACGATAAGAAATAACAGGCCTGTGTAGTATTACAGTGAATGATTGGGGTCAGTACATGGTATGATAAAAATGCAGGACCTGCATTTGCGACGATAAATCAAGTGACACATTTCTTTTCCTCGCAAGCTTGCTGTCTCTCCCTCGCTCCATTTCACTTAGTCTTTATGTTAATAATAAATTCAGTCACAAAGCAACTTGCTCTTAACCTCTCGCTCTCCACCCCTCAACCCATTTCCCCGTCCCCCGCTTCAGATGATCTTTTAAGTTTGAACACCTTGAACTCGTTATGCCCGAGTGGCCAAAACACTGTTTTACATTTCCTTTCCGCTGTAGTCCGTGTCCGCTGCTTGAGAAAAGGTCGGTACTAGCCACAATTTATTTTTCGTGTTCATCGAGGATGGAAAGGGGGTGGGGGTGGTTGCGTTGGGTGAGATGGGAGATAATTTGATTCGAGAATTTCTTTTTAAGATGTGGGAGTGTGTAGAGTGCAGGTCGTATAGACAAAAATTCTTGATCGTTGTTGCATTATTTCCGTGAGACTACGAATGCCACGTCAACGCGAGCTCATAACCGCGTGCCTTACATTTGATTGAACCATTGGGTTTGTATTTTCTTTTGAAAAAAGCGAATACCCCTCTTCCTCAGTTTATTCTTTTTAACTGTCGCGTAGTCGATGGAGAGAAAAAAAATCAGGCTAGGATGGCGTCAGAGCGTTAATGGACGGATGACAAAAATTACTATAAGAAAATGACTAACACTACTATTACTATTACTGCTGCTGCTGCTGCTAATATCAGTAGTGATTAATGTAATGATAATAATAAAACAGTAAAGCAAACTTGTGTCCGTAGCGCCAGTAGCCGATGTGATTAAGAACCACGAAATTATCTCATATTTCATTGGAGACACCTGCCAACACCTCTCCTACCGCTTACTACTACTACTTAACTTTCCACCCCACCCTCTTCCCTTCCACCAGCCCTGACTTTTCAGAAATTGGACATGTCACGTGGCTTTCTTCCTCTTTCGTACTCCTCCGCATCATCTCCACCCCCGGGTCCACACACACACACACACACACAACACACACACACACACACACACACACCCGCGCGGGCACTCCCATTGTTTGACAAAACAAGGGGCAATGGCGGTCAGTATCAAATCTGCAAGCGGCTGTGTTGTAAGCGATTGAACAAAATTTTCGATTTTGTTTTCTACGAAGCGAGGTATTTTTTTAAGTCTTCGTCATATGTTCTGAATCTGCGTATGATTTCTTCCTGATCACTTTGTCATGTCGAACGTCTTTTCGTCTAGGCCCTACCCATGGTTTAACTGGTGTTATTAGCGTTAATCTCTCATTAGCTAAGAGCCCACGCAATTCTTTCCGAACGTCTGTCCCACTCCCACCCTTCCCCTCAGTGTCTTCATGGTTCCCTTTTCACTGATGCCCTCCCACTTTTTTTTCTTTCTGTGAGTGAAATGGAAGTTCACATCATCCTGGAGGAAAGGACATTCCAGGTTCACAGAACTCGTCCCTGCACCAGCTTACATTCTCTGAGTATCCTCAACTTTCTCAGCGTTGCCAACATGTGAACACAGTTTTTACTGTCAGGATTTTCTGTTTAATACTTTTCTAAACCTGCTCGACTGTCCCTTTAATGTTTTTACCTCAGTCATCTCGGTCATCCTGTGAGCTAGTCTGCAGCACACCTCACCCCTAGAACTCACCTTGTACACTGGAAACCCCATGCCAAAAGAAGAGTTGGGGGGGGGGGGGGGTAGGGCTTTTTAGTATAAACCGTGTTCTTCTTTAGCTTTTTTTGACTTTTGTTTTTTTTGTCTCCGTTTCTCCACAGTCGTTTTTCTGCCTCTGACCCAGTCTTTAATGTGTCTTTTAAACACTTGGCATACTTCTTAATTCGTCCCATAGGAATGCAGATTAAAAAGAGAGGGTGGTGGTGAGGATCTTTCAATGTAAATCATGCCCCCGTCTTCTAGAAATCTGGTGCCAGTCATTTTCTTCTTTGGTGTCACTCTCTTTGACTTGGCTTTCTTCTGGAATTTAATGCTTTTTTCTTCTCTGTACTGTTGCCAACCGCTTTTCTTTATTTGTGGTCTGTTCATCTGCCTGTGGTCTGACACAGAATTTTTTTTATCTTGATAAAACTTTGTAAGATGCAAGTTCTTTCTTGTAATGTGGTGACTAGATAGTGAGAGTTTAACCACTGGAACAGGCACTTGCTGTCCAGTCTCCGGTGCTGTTCAGTAATTAGGCATTTTGATGTATCTTTGGTGCATTGGAATTTTCTCCAAAGGACTTTTAAAATTGGTTTTTAAGGAAAAATCTGAGCAAAATGATCAAAGTGGTTGATACACTTGATATGGTTTTGTTTTTATCCAAGTGAAGGACTGCAGCATGGAAACTGATGTTTTGAATATTTGTACCTGCAAACTGTATGTAAATCTGAGTTTTCTCTTGACGTATGTGGCTTCTTGGTTTTGTTGTTTGTGTGTATTTTGCTTGTTTGTTTGCTTGCGCTTTGTTTTGGTACGTTCAGAAACCGTGAAAATGCCCTCTGTGGTCTGCTCGAGCTGTACTGAAACAGACATTGTCCGTGCCCATCTCTGATACCGCCATTTCAGTTTTGTCTCTGATAATGCTTTCAGCTTTGAGCAATAAATTTCTCCTCAAAGCACTAACATTCTTTACTTGGTGATTGTGGAGCCGGTGTGCCAAGACTTCGTTGTTTTTCACCACATGTCCGGACGAGCACGGTCTGTCAAAACCTTCCTTCGTTTGTATCCAGCCATCCAAAGTCCGAAGATGTCTCAAACTGTTGTAACGATTGTAATGGACACTTGCCTCTGAAACTGAAATTTATGAAACATGGATGCGGGACTCGCGAGCGAGCGCGCGCGCGCACACACACACGCACACGCACGCACACACATTCTCTCTCTCTCTCTCTCTCTCTCTCTCTCTCTCACTCACTCACAGGCACACACATACACGCACGCATGGTCGCACGCACGAAGCACGCACTCACTCGTGCGCGCGCGCGCGCGCACGCACACACACACACACACACACACACACACACACACACACACACACACACACACATTTATATAACAGTTTTCTGAGCATTTTCTCCGTTCTACCTTCCACGTGCTTAAGGGTCAACTTCCATTTTGATCCCTGTATCACAGGTCAACAGACGGCTACCATTTACGCGCCCCCTGATTCACCGTTTTATTTCTGGAGGTAGTCAACAGTACGTTTTTCTTTTCTTTTTCAGTGACAAAGTTTTCAGCACCTGGTTCAGTTGGCGTTTTTTTCTGAATTCTCCAGGCTGTGTGCTGTTCACTCTGAGTGTAACCACGGTGCAGCCCAATGTTCTTTCTTTGCCGTTACGCGAAACACTTCGCTTGTAATACATACAGCTCTTAGTATTTAACAGTTTCTCTTGCTGCAGTTTCGTTTGTTATACCGCAGGTAGTATTCAACACTATTTTGGTTGCTGAGATTTCTTGTGCATCCGTCCAACTAGTTCTAAAGCTAAATCAGTATAGACCCCTTACAGAGATCCAGGTTCGATGTGAGGTCGTATTCAGGTTGAGCGTCGACATTCACCAAGGTGGTAGGGCAGACGTCGACATTCACCAAGGTGGTAGGGCAGACGTCGACATTCACCAAGGTGGTAGGGCAGACGTCGACACTCACCAAGGTGGTAGGGCAGACGTCGACACTCACCAAGGTGGTAGGGCAGACGTCGACACTCACCAAGGTGGTAGGGCAGACGTCGACATTCACCAAGGTGGTAGGGCAGACGTCGACATTCACCAAGGTGGTAGGGCAGACGGGTAACCGCGCAGCAGGAAGGCTGGTCGGGGGTTGGGTGGGGGATGGAGGGGAAGAGAGGGATGGTAGAGCGTTTATGCAACACCACACCAATATCATCAGAACATCAGTATATGAAGCCCCAGGCGTATGTGAACTCGTCTTACAACAACCTGGGTGCTTTACCCTGAGCTTACTATTTAATGGGGTGGGTATGGGTATTGGTGGGAAAGGGTGGAGGTGGAGTTCCTGAAGCAGCTATGCTGAATCATGTTGATCAAAGATATCTTGGCCTTTAAAAAAAAATTATTTTGATCCATGCGAGTTTTTAGTCTCGGTCTCCATATTAACTGGCATTTTGTTTTTTTAATAACTGCTTACGGCCGTGATTTGGTCTACGTCTGATCCACTCAAAAGTATCAATTCAGATAGATACCACTTATAACTCTATAAATTCTCGAGTTTTGCCGCTGTTCCCACTCACGTCGGATATTCTGATGCTCATGACAACACTGTTTCTTACTTACTTTCCTGTGCTTCTCATTTGCTTTCTTTCACACCAGGGTATTGTACTTTTCAGTCCTGTTTTCTCTCCATCCCTGCTTTTTAAGTTCACTCCTTGATGTTCTTCAGAGACCCTTCACTTTATCGTGTAAACATGTTGTGGACATGCTGAGAGGATTGGACACACCACCACCAGTTTCCATCTCCGTCCAGTGACAGTTTCTCGCTTTTCCACTGCAGTTGTGTTCTTTAAATATTTCATGGATTTGAACCTGATGCCCTTTAGTGTCTCTTCACCCCCCCCCCCCCCCCCTTTCATTCTTTGGCCATTCCTTTACCGCCCACACCACCTGTTATACATTATTTATGTTTCCATATTCCCCATTCTCTTATGTCGTGTTTGGTCTGATCCCATTACACCTTTGAAGTCCTGCAGTTTCACCCCCTCCCCTTTTTGTTTTTCACAGCCGCAGACTCTTCCTTTAATACACTGCTGACCTATTCGGCATTGCTACGAACATACGATAGTCATTTTCATTGTTATCCCTTTACTTTTCTTTTGGCAGTATTGAACAGCAGGATGGAAGTACCATATTCAACTCCATCCAGTTCTTACCTTCTATCCCGCCCGTCATTTATCATTCTTACGTTCTTCTCCCATCCCTCATTCGCGCTCTAAAACTCTTTTCCTCCTCCAGAACATCATTCGTTAGTTTCTCGTTGTCTTCCCCTCACATCCATTGTCTTCGTTCTTCTTTTCTTCACTCGTCCATCATTCATCCTTCTCACGTTTCCCCAGTTTACGGTCAGTTATCAGTCACATGTTCTCTTCTTCTGATCTTGTTCTTCATTTACTACTGTCGTGTTCTGCCCCCGTCCTACACTCCGCATTTTTATGTTAACTTCGTCTCATCGTGTCGACCATTCATTATTAACGCGTTCTCGTCTTGTTGTTCGGTCTCATTCTGTACTGATTGTGCCCACTGCTACTGTGTCGCTATCCTGTTTTATGAGGCCAGCATTCTCATGCTCTTCTCTTTCCTTCGCTTTCCTCATCCGTCTTCCGTTCACCAGTGTCGCCCTCCCCCCCTCCCTCCCCGCCCTGCACTTTCCATCTGTTATTCATCTTTCCTGTGTTCTCTTCCTCGTCAGTCCAGTATTCATCATTCTCACAGTCTCCCCCCTTTCAGCATTTACCATTCTTGCATCTCACACACACACCCCTCCCGAATCCCCCCCCCCCCCCCTCAATCCAATATTCATCATTTTCGCCTTTTCCTCCAGTCCAACATTCCTCATTTTCACGTTTCCCCCAGTTCAACATTTATTATTCTCACCTTTTCCCACAGCCCAACGTTGGTCATTCCCCCGTCTCCCCCCGCTCCCCCCCCCTCCGTCCAATATCATTTTCAGCCCCCCTCCTCCCTTCCTACACACACAGACCCCCCCGTCACCATTCGCATGTTTTACCCTACTCCATCATTTATCCTAACCTTTTCCCCGCAGTCCAGTTTTCATCATTCTTATGTATTCCCAAGTCCAGCATTATTCATTATCAGCCCCCTCCCCTTCCTGTTCAACATTCATCAAGCTCGTGTGTTCACCTATTCAAACATTAAAATATTCTCGCATTCCCCAGCTCAAACATTCATCGTTCTCACATTTCTCCCCAGTCCAACTTTCATCATCTTGAAGTTTTCCCCTGTCCTACATTCATTACTCTCGCGTTTCTCACCACTCGCAACATTCACCATTCTCACATTTCACCCCAGTCTGACATTCACCATTCTCACATTTCACCCCAGTCTAACATTCACCAATCTCACATCTCACCCCAGTCTAACATTCACCATTCTCACATCTCACCCCAGTCTGACATTCACCATTCTCACATTTCACCCCAGTCTGCCATTCACCATTCTCACATTTCACCCCAGTCTGACATTCACCATTCTCACATTTCACCCCAGTCTGACATTCACCATTCTCACATTTCACCCCAGTCTGACATTCTCCATTCTCACATTTCACCCCAGTCTGACATTCTCCATTCTCACATTTCACCCCAGTCTGACATTCACCATTCTCACATTTCACCCCAGTCTGCCATTCATCATTCTCACATTTCACCCCAGTCTGCCATTCATTCTCACATTTCACCCCAGTCTGACATTCATCATTCTCACATTTCGCCCCAGTCTGACATTCATCATTCTCACATTTCACCCCAGTCTGACATTCATCATTCTCACATTTCACCCCAGTCTGACATTCACCATTCTCACATTTCACCCCAGTCTGACATTCATCATTCTCACATTTCACCCCAGTCTGACATTCACCATTCTCACATTTCACCCCTGTCTGACATTCATCATTCTCACGTTTTCCACTGTCTTGCATTGTTTATTCTCACGTTTCCCCCGTCCAACATTCATTATTCTCACGTTTCCCCCGTCCAACATTCATTATTCTCACATTTTCTGCCACGCTGAATTGCGTCGTTTTCATGTTTCCTCCATCCACCATTCATCATTCTCGCACTTGTCTCGGTACAAAATTCATTTTCAGCCTTTCCCCCATCCAGCATTCATTATTTTTACCTTTTCCAATCAAACATTCATTATTTTCACGTTTTCCCCTGGTCACACATTCAATATTCTCACGTTTTCCCTAGTCCAACATTCATCATTCTCACGTTTCCCCCTTCTCCTAAATGCTTTATTCTCATTTCTTCCCTGTCCGATGTTCATCATTCACAACTTTCCCCAAGTCCAACATTCATCATTTTCACGTTTCCCTTCCTCCATCACTCATCATTTTCGCGTCATTCTCTACATCACGTTCGTCATTCACCATTCCCACCTTCTTTTCTCTGATTTCGTCAGTCATTCGTCATTCTCTTGTGCTTCTTTTCTGATCGTGTTCAGCATTCGTTATTCCCTCATTCCTTTCTTTTGCTATTCGTCAGTGGATTTCTCTGACGGTGTCCGATTGTCGTGAACTCCATGATTCCCACGTTCTTCCCTCTTATCATCTCTCTACTCTCACCCAGTTTCCCATTCATCATTCTCACCTCCTTTTCTCTGTTTGCAAACACTGATCATTCCTTTGTTTCCTTTGTTCTATTCTGGCCATCACTGCATCATTCCCACGCTGTCCAGTGGTCATCAATCCATTGGTCTCACACTCCTCTCTTCAACGCTGTCCAGTGGTCATTGATCCATTGGTCTCGCACTCCTCTCTTCAACGCTGTCCAGTGGTCATTAATCCATTGGTCTCACACTCCTCTCTTCAACGCTGTCCAGTGGTCATTGATCCATTGGTCTCACACTCCTCTCTTCAACGCTGTCCAGTGGTCAGTAATCCATTGGTCTCACACTCCTCTCTTCAACGCTGTCCAGTGGTCAGTAATCCATTGGTCTCACACTCCTCTCTTCAACGCTGTCCAGTGGTCATTGATCCATTGGTCTCACACTCCTCTCTTCAACGCTGTCCAGTGGTCATTGATCCATTGGTCTCACACTCCTCTCTTCAACGCTGTCCAGTGGTCATTAATCCATTGGTCTCACACTCCTCTCTTCAACGCTGTCCAGTGGTCATTAATCCATTGGTCTCACACTCCTCTCTTCAACGCTGTCCAGTGGTCATTAATCCATTGGTCTCACACTCCTCTCTTCAACGCTGTCCAGTGGTCAGTAATCCATTGGTCTCACACTCCTCTCTTCAACGCTGTCCAGTGGTCATTGATCCATTGGTCTCACACTCCTCTCTTCAACGCTGTCCAGTGGTCAGTAATCCATTGGTCTCACACTCCTCTCTTCAACGCTGTCCAGTGGTCATTAATCCATTGGTCTCACACTCCTCTCTTCAACGCTGTCCAGTGGTCAGTAATCCATTGGTCTCACACTCCTCTCTTCAACGCTGTCCAGTGGTCATTAATCCATTGGTCTCACACTCCTCTCTTCAACGCTGTCCAGTGGTCAGTAATCCATTGGTCTCACACTCCTCTCTTCAACGCTGTCCAGTGGTCATTATCCATTGGTCTCACACTCCTCTCTTCAACGCTGTCCAGTGGTCAGTAATCCATTGGTCTCACACTCCTCTCTTCAACGCTGTCCAGTGGTCATTGATCCATTGGTCTCACACTCCTCTCTTCAACGCTGTCCAGTGGTCAGTAATCCATTGGTCTCACACTCCTCTCTTCAACGCTGTCCAGTGCTCATTGATCCATTGGTCTCACACTCCTCTCTCAACGCTGTCCAGTGGTCAGTAATCCATTGGTCTCACACTCCTCTTCAATCAGTGTCATTGCTTTGTTCCCACGTGTCATGTAGTCCATTGGTCTCACACTCCTCTCTTCAACGCTTCCAGTGTCATTATCCATTGGTCCACTCTTTTCAACGTGTCCATGCATAATCCATTGGTCTCACACTCCTCTCTTCAACGCTGTCCAGTGGTCATTAATCCATTGGTCTCACACTCCTCTCTTCAACGCTGTCCAGTGGTCATAATCCATTGGTCTCACACTCCTCTCTTCAACGCTGTCCAGTGGTCATCAATCCATTGGTCTCACACCTCTCTTCAACGCTGTCCAGTGGTCATAATCCATTGGTCTCACACTCCTCTCTTCAACGCTGTCCAGTGGTCATCAATCCATTGGTCTCACACTCCTCTCTTCAACGCTGTCCAGTGGTCATCAATCCATTGGTCTCACACTCCTCTCTTCAACGCTGTCCAGTGGTCATCAATCCATTGGTCTCACACTCCTCTCTTCAACGCTGTCCAGTGGTCATCAATCCATTGGTCTCACACTCCTCTCTTCAACGCTGTCCAGTGGTCATCAATCCATTGGTCTCACACTCCTCTCTTCAACGCTGTCCAGTGGTCATCAATCCATTGGTCTCACACTCCTCTCTTCAACGCTGTCCAGTGGTCATCAATCCATTGGTCTCACACTCCTCTCTTCAACGCTGTCCAGTGGTCATCAATCCATTGGTCTCACACTCCTCTCTTCAACGCTGTCCAGTGGTCATAATCCATTGGTCTCACACTCCTCTCTTCAACGCTGTCCAGTGGTCAGTAATCCATTGGTCTCACACTCCTCTCTTCAACGCTGTCCAGTGGTCATTCATCCATTGGTCTCACACTCCTCTCTTCAACGCTGTCCAGTGGTCAGTAATCCATTGGTCTCACACTCCTCTCTTCAACGCTGTCCAGTGGTCAGTAATCCATTGGTCTCACACTCCTCTCTTCAACGCTGTCCAGTGGTCAGTAATCCATTGGTCTCACACTCCTCTCTTCAACGCTGTCCAGTGGTCAGTAATCCATTGGTCTCACACTCCTCTCTTCAACGCTGTCCAGTGGTCAGTAATCCATTGGTCTCACACCCCCACCCTACCTCTCTTCCAACGCTGTCCAGTGGTCATTAATCCATTGGTCTCACACTCCTCTCTTCAACGCTGTCCAGTGGTCATTAATCCATTGGTCTCACACTCCTCTTCAACGCTGTCCAGTGGTCATTAATCCATTGGTCTCACAACTCCTCTCTTCAACGCTGTCCAGTGTTCATTAATCCATTGGTCTCACACTCCTCTCTTCTTTTCCTGCTTATTCCGTCCTTCATCGTTCTCACGTTATTTTCCCATCCACAGTCCTGTCCGTCACCTTTCACACATCATTTATCGTTCTCACATTCTTCTTTCTACCTCCCGTTCATTGTTATTACTTTCTCTTAATACCCCACCCTCATTCATGATTCTGACGCTTTAATAATCTCTGTCATTAATCATCTCATGTCCTCCTCTCGTCCATCCTGTTATCATTTTCGCGTTTGCCTGTTTTCTTCCAATCGGGGCCAAATGCGCCATCCTCAGTTTCTTGCCTTCTCATCCGAACTGACCTTCATCACTCTTACGTTTGTTTCCGATTACTTTTTCATCATTTTCACGTTGTTCTCCCTTCTCTCTTTCATTATTCTCGTGTTCTCCTTTTATCCTGTCTTTTACCATTCTTTTTCTTCAGTCCGTTATTCACCCCTTTTCCTGACTCTGTTGTTCCTCTTCCGTCATTCCCACGCTCTTTTCTCAGTCCGTTCATACTTACCATGTTCGAGTCTCGTCAATCATTCACCATCTTTGTTCTTGTCAGTCAGTCATAGCCTTCATGGTTTCTTGTTCTCGTTGTGTCTGTTATTCATTTTACTCACTTTTCTCTCCATCCCTCCTTCATATTTACATTCTCCTCTTGTTCTTCATAAATCAGTCCTTCCGTTAGTGTCTTCTCATTCTCCTGGCGCCACCTGTCGTTCGCTATTTCTATCCATCACGGAAATTTCTCACGTTCTTTCCCCGTCTATTATTCATTACTTTCACGTACCTCTTTATACATATTGTTCATTTCGAGTTTATCTCTCCACACTGCGTCCATTATTCATCATTCTCGTCGTCACTTTATCTCATTCTCGTCGTCACTTCATCTATCTCTTATTCTCGTCATCACTTCATCTATTACTCTCGTCATCACTTCATCTGTCTATTACTCTCGTCATCACTTCATCTATTACTCTCGTCATCACTTCATCTGTCTATTACTCTCGTCATCACTTCATCTATTACTCTCGTCATCACTTCATCTGTCTATTACTCTCGTCATCACTTCATCTATTACTCTCGTCATCACTTCATCTGTCTATTACTCTCGTCATCACTTCATCTATTACTCTCGTCATCACTTCATCTGTCTATTACTCTCGTCATCACTTCATCTATCTATTATTCTCGTCATCACTTCATCTGTCTGTTACTCTCGTCATCACTTCATCTCTCTCTCATTCTCGTCATCACTTCATCTATCTATTCCTTTGTTGAATTATTCTGACAATATCTTACTTTAATGTAGTTCATCGTCCTGACGCTCTTTTCTCTCTTCCTCTTTTCTCGTCCTGTCCTCTGTTCATCCTTTTCACCTTTTATTCATTTCACCTCGTGAAAAAGGTATCGTTCTGTCTTTTCATTCCCCCCCCCCCCTTCCCTTTGTCCATCGCTGGATCATTCACTTGGTGAAATAGGTATGGTTCTGTCGTTTCATTCCCCCCCCCCCCGCCCCCCAGTTTGTCCATCGCTGGATCATTCACCTGGTGAAATAGGTATGGTTCTGTCGTTTCATCTCCCCCCCCCGCCCCCCAGTTTGTCCATCGCTGGATCATTCACCTGGTGAAATAGGTATGGTTCTGTCGTTTCATCCCCCCCCCCGCCCCCCAGTTTGTCCATCGCTGGATCATTCACCTGGTGAAATAGGTATGGTTCTGTCGTTTCATCACCCCCCCCCCCCGCCCCCCAGTTTGTCCATCGCTGGATCATTCACCTGGTGAAATAGGTATGGTTCTGTCGTTTCATCTCCCCCGCCCCCCAGTTTGTCCATCGCTGGATCATTCACACGCTATTTCATTTTCATGTGATCTATCATTCTCATGCTGCTCTCGCCTTTTCCCTCTCCTGAACCTCCGTTTGTCAATATCCTGCTGCTGTCCTGTCCACCCTACATCATCTTTTTGCATTCTCCTCGTCTCCTCTCCTTCATGGATAATGTCATCCCATCCCACCTCTCATTTATGATTGTCTTTTATTCATCATTCACCTTTTCTCCTTTCACACTTCCTTCATTGTTTTTACGTTCCGTTTTTCTCCCGTTTATACGTTCTTCTTACGTGCTTATTATCTCGTCCGAACTATTTTTTTTTTTTTTTTTTACCATTCTTTCGTTCTTCTTCCATCCCACTTTCAATCCCTCCTCCATTTTCCCCACAATCAATTCGTCATTTTCCCTTTTCTTATCATATTCACATTGTATTCACGTCCCGTTCATCACTTATCATTCTCACGCTCAGTCCTGTCAGTCGTTCATTGTGTTCACATTCTCCTCCAGTCAGTCAGTCATTATTTTCACGTTCCTCTGACATCAGTCATTCATTCCTGTCACATTCTTCTTCAGCTAGTCATGCATCGTGTTCAAGTTCTTCTCAGTAGTTCATTCGTTGTTCTCAGGTTCTTGTCTAGTCGGTCATTCATCATTTTCATGTTCTTCTCCAGTCGGTCACTTATCATTTTAACGCTCCTCTCTAATCATTCATTTATCCATTTCACGTTCTTCTCCAGTCCGTCATTCATCGTTTCCTCATTCTTCTCCCGCCAGTCATTCATCATTTTTACTTTCTCCTATGATCAGTCATTCTTCATATTCACGCTCATCTCCCGTCAGTTTTTTCCTTTTCACGTTCTTCTCCCTTTTGTCATTCATCATCTTATTATTTTGTTATAGCAACAGAGTTGTTGCTGAAACAAAAATTGTCTTATTTTCTGAATTTCATCATTCTGACATACCTGAATCCAAAAATGTGCACAACGTGTGGAAAAATAAAAGAAATTAAGAATAGGTATAAACCCATTGTATCCTAGTAAATTAAGAAACATTGTTGTCTTGAGATTTTTTGACAAAACACAGGTATTTATAAAGCATTCTCAGATAACAATATACCATCGAGCCTCATTTGTGAAGTCAAAATTTGAACACAAAGATGAGACTATGTCTATTCATCAAAGACCAAAATCATATATCACATATTTAAAGAATTCAAAGAACATTTGACGTTTTTCTTTTTGTGTAAAAGTATTATTGGTATTTTATTTCTTGTAAAAAAAAAGTCAGAAGATCGTTTTAAAAAGCCTCTAGAAAAATATAGTCCTTATACATCAGGTGGGTTAAAAAAAGGTTAATGCACATAAGGTAATAAGCTCAAGGAAAGAAAACTAGGTTAGCAATACTCTTTTTTTAAACTTTATGAAGTCCAATCAATTCAAAATCATGCTGTAAGACTCTAGCAAAGAGCAAGCGGTGATGTGCAGTGATCTACTTAACACTCGGTACTGGCTTTCAGTGAGGACACGCATATGTGTGTGTGTGTGTGCGTGTGTGTGTGTGTGTGTGTGTGTGTGTGTGTGTGAGAGAGAGAGAGAGAGAGCTAGAGCTAGCTACGTACGTCTTGCGTGCGCGCGCGCATGATTGAATATGTATGTGCGTGCGTGCGAGCGCATGGTTGTATGTATACGTGTGTGCGGGCGGGCAGGCGCGCGCGCGTGTGTGTGTGTCTGTGCGTGCGTGCTTGTGTTTATGTGCACGTGCGCGTTTTGTGTGTATGTGTGAAAGAAAGAGAGAGAGAGAGATGTGCGTGCGCGCGCGATGGGTTGTATATGTATATATCAGTGCGTTGCGCGCGCATAGCTGTATATGTTCATTTATGCGTGCGCGCGTGCGAGCAAGCACTTGCGCTTGTGTATCTATGTATGCGTGTGTGTGTTTGTGTCCACGCTGTGTATGTGTTTGCGTGTGTGTGCGCGTGCGCTCGGTTGCTTAATTGTGTTTGTGCGTGTGCGCGCGCGCGCTTTAAAAAAAAAAATGGAGGGGGGGGGGGGGGGGATGTGCGGGGTCGGGGGCGAGGAGGGGGGTACGAGTCAGCATTTTCGCGCAGCCATGTAAATTGATGTTTGGGGAGAGCGACAGGACAGGGGACAAGAGGGGGAGGAGGTGTGGAGGAAAGGGGACGGGGGAGTATGTGTGAATAACTTTAAAAATGAAATGCGTTTCTGTTGTTTCGACGAATTGTGCTGTTTTTGAATGACTTTACTAAAACATGGCTTAACCACATTTTTTTTCGTGTAGTTTTTTTGCACAGTGTTGTGAAGACAGCTTGGTGTTTGTCTGTCTCTCTGTCTCTGTCTCTCTCTCTCTCTCTCTCTCTCTCTCTCTCTCTCTCTCTCTCTCTCTCTCTGTCTCCCTACTTACACCCTTTTCTCTTGTGTTTTACTATTCTTCTTCATTGATGCTTTAAGGTTTTATGGCAATGATTGTGAAGTTCATGTAGTTTGCTTTTACCATTTTCTATTGTGTTCTAGAAATACATTGTCGTATCTACCATTAAAAGCTTGCAATAACAACTAACTTGCAAAACTGCTGTAACATGTACAAAATAGTAGAATACTGAAGTTTTGTATCAACAAAGTTTTAATCTTGAGAATCTGACTTTGTACGAGTCGGAAAAGTCCAGTCATCTTTTCAGAATATCCATACTCTTCAGCGTGTCATTATCACTTCTGCTGTGTGTGCTACTCCTATTTATGACCTACCTAAGGGACCATCAAAAGACAAACATACGGTATGATATTCAGACAATATTTCTGTTTTGACAAATGGAAATTTAAGAAGATGAGGGTAATCAATCATACACAAAATATCTATCAACTCGAGATAGGTAAGGTAAGTTTGTCAAAAGCTGGGCGTTTTTATTCGAAGTCTTTTTGTCTTGAATCAAGAAACAAAGAAAGTATTCTTAGACTCTGGCAACGAGTCTCAGAAAAGAACTAGACACAGGCTGTATCCAGCCAGTAGGAAATTATATGAATGAACTTTACAAAAACTGCAATTTTGTTCTTTCAACTGTTTGATCAGGTCTAACAATGCTTGTCATGTCATACTAAGAGAACCGATAGGTCAAATTTGATAATGATTATATATTCAACTGACCACCGGTGAAAACATTAACATGCTTTCATTTGAGAAAGATGATAGCGTAAACATTTAATTTTCCGATACTCAAGAACATATTAAGGTTATGTATTCAAATTATTGAAAAAAAAAAGTCAACAGATGGCTCAATTCTAGAATTAAGCACAGTCCTGGATTGAAAAAAAAATCGTCTTAAATATAAGAATCATTTTGTCTTGGTATCACTAATATCGACTTCTTTTTCCTAGGTCCGTCTGACGTCACAGGGGCATCGCTTCTGAAGAACTGTTCACCAGATTCCCCCAGTTCTGTTGCTTGTGCTGTGAGGCTTTAGGCTCAAAAGACGGTTTCACTGTCCATTCTCCAGTGTTGTCAGTCCATATTTTTTTGTCTTCCCATTGGTCTCGCTCCTTCAACACTAGCATGGACGGTTATTTTAGCGGGGCCGTTGGATCTTCATGACAATGCCAGCTACGTTTCTTTGCTTTGCTGGTGTCAGCAAGTCTTGGTCTGGCCCGAAGTGCTGTTTGATGGTCTGGCGCACTTGTTCAGTGATGATATAAACAGCATATCCAATGTATAGTTCGTTGCAATGACATCTCATTTCTATGATCAGGTTCTTTCTTACAGGTCCATGTCGCGTCCGTTTATAGGAAAATGAAAGACACCCGCGAATTCAGGAGCCAGATGTGTGTTTCAGCGAGATGTTATAGTCTTTTCATACAGGGTTCAGTCTGCACAGAACTGATGTCTTTGCTGCTCTTCAGCAGAGGATATCTGTTGAAATCACTCCCCCCCCCCCCCCCCCCCCCCCCCCGCTGAAAATAAATGCCAGACTGTTGAACAGTTTCTGGCTGAAATAATCCCAGATACATGAACAGTTCCTACTTCTATCCATGGTTTTATCAACACTGGAGGTGGTGTTGTGGCTGGCCATTAGCTTGATCTACTCAGTGTTGATATCCGTACCATTAGCTTGATCTACTCGGTGTTGATATCCGTACTATTAGCTTGATCTACTCGGTGTTGATATCCGTACCATTAGCTTGATCTACTCGGTGTTGATATCCGTAACATTAGCTTGGTCTACTCGGTGTTGATATCCGTAACATTAGCTTGATCTACTCGGTGTTGATATCCGTACCATTAGCTTGATCTACTCGGTGTTGATATGCGTACCATTAGCTTGGTCTACTCGGTGTTGATATGCGTACCATTAGCTTGATCTACTCGGTGTTGATATGCGTACCATTAGCTTGATCTATTCGGTGTTGATATGCGTACCATTAGCTTGATCTACTCGGTGTTGATATGCGTACCATTAGCTTGATCTACTCGGTGTTGATATCCGTACCATTAGCTTGGTCTACTCGGTGTTGATATCCGTACCATTAGCTTGGTCTACTCAGTGTTGATATCCGTACCATTAGCTTGGTCTACTCAGTGTTGATATCCGTACCATTAGCTTGGTCTACTCAGTGTTGATATCCGTACCATTAGCTTGGTCTACTCAGTGTTGATATCCGTACCATTAGCTTGGTCTACTCAGTGTTGATATCCGTACCATTAGCTTGATCTACTCGGTGTTGATATGCGTACCATTAGCTTGATCTACTCGGTGTTGATATCCGTACCATTAGCTTGATCTACTCGGTGTTGATATCCGTACTATCTCATAGTGTTTGAACAAGATTAATGAGTTCTTGTTCAGTGCCCGCCAGGCCACCGACGTTATCTGCAAAGTGGAGGTTCGTGAGAGAGATTCTTGCAGAGCTTATTGTGTTGACATGATCTTCAAGTGGATCATTCATGGTGGATTCCAGGACTATGTTGAAAAGTACTGGAGAGTAAAGGGGCCCTGACGAATCCTAACTGGTGTGTGGACCACTTTCCAGTCGCGCCCTTTGTGAGTACTGCACTGGCCACTTTGACGTATACGTGCTGGATGTTGTTGATCAACTTTGTCCCGGATCAAATTTCTTCATATCGGCCTGCAACACCTCTGGACAGAATTCTCTCAAGCCTCTTTGAAGGCTGTGAAGACATGATAGAACTCCTGCTGCTGTTTTTGGCGAAAGGTTGAAGATCTGTTCGATGATACTTCAGCCTTTCAGATACAGCGGTGTCTGTCTGCAACTGTAACCTTCAGAGGGATTTTAAAAATTTCAGTGCTTACATTGCTGATCTAACCGATCTTGCGGTTGTTCTGGCAGCGTTGAGGATTTCCTTTCTTTGGAAGTGGGACAATTAGTGATCGAGTCTCTTTGGCGTTTGCCGCTCGCTAATGTGCCAGGTTTTGTTGCAGATGGCAGCTAATATATCAGTTACTGCCTTTCCGCCATATTCAAGTGTTCTGCAGGGATGTTGTCAATACTTACAGCCTTGCCGTGTTTCAGCCACTTCACTGCTACTCTGACTTTGACAGATTGTTGGAAAATAATCTCCATTTGATGAATCCTGAACTGTCAGCATACTTTGATCTCTTTTGGTCTGTTTGTGTAGAGATCAAAGCAAAATTCCTCTGTCTTATGTTTTCTTTCAGTATGAGAAAGCTATACAACCTTTGCCATGCGTGCTGTCTTTAATTTGCGTTGTCAGTTTTTCGCAGATTTAAAGGTTTTTGTCTCCTTATCCAGGTGTTTCTCCGAGTTGTCATTTCTATTTTCATCCGTGTAACATTCACCATCATCATCTGTCCTCTCCTCATTCCGTCCATTATACATTTTCATCCCATTTCCTGTCGTCATTCCGTCCATTATACATTTTCATCCCATTTCCTGTCGTCATTCCGTCCATTATACATTTTCATCCCATTTCCTCTCGTCATTCCGTCCATTTATACATTTTCATCCCATTTCCTGTCGTCATTCCGTCCATTATACATTTTCATCCCATTTCCTGTCGTCATTCCGTCCATTATACATTTTCATCCCATTTCCTGTCCTCATTCCGTCCATTATACATTTTCATCCCATTTCCTGTCCTCATTCCGTCCATTATACATTTTCATCCCATTTCCTGCCCTCATTCCGTCCATTATACATTTTCATCCCATTTCCTGTCTCATTCCGTCCATTATACATTTTCATCCCATTTCCTCTCCTCATTCCGTCCATTATACATTTTCATCCCATTTCCTGTCCTCATTCCGTCCATTATACATTTTCATCCCATTTCCTGTCGTCATTCCGTCCATTATACATTTTCATCCCATTTCCTGTCCTCATTCCGTCCATTATACATTTTCATCCCATTTCCTCTCCTCATTCCGTCCATTATACATTTTCATCCCATTTCCTGTCGTCATTCCGTCCATTATACATTTTCATCCCATTTCCTTCTCATTCCGTCCATTATACATTTTCATCCCATTTCCTCTCCTCATTCCGTCCATTATACATTTTCATCCCATTTCCTGTCCTCATTCCGTCCATTATACATTTTCATCCCATTTCCTTCCTCATTCCGTCCATTATACATTTTCATCCCATTTCCTGTCCTCATTCCGTCCATTATACATTTTCATCCCATTTCCTTCCTCATTCCGTCCATTATACATTTTCATCCCATTTCCTGTCCTCATTCCGTCCATTATACATTTTCATCCCATTTCCTGTCCTCATTCCGTCCATTATACATTTCATCCATTTCCTCTCGTCATTCATCATACTTGCGTTCTCCTTTTCTATCGTGTCTGCCATTCACAATCACCACGTTCTCCTATCCTCGTTCCGTCTGTCATTTGTCATGCTTAAAGTTCTGCCGTTAATCATTCATCTTCTCGAGTCTCTCCATCCGTCATCGGCCTCACGATCTTTTTTTTCTTCTTTTTTGTCTCAGGCCTATCATTCATTTATCGTTCTGGCGTTCTCTTCTTCCCCTACGGTGCATCATTGATTCTTAGCCAGTCGTTGTAGTCGTCTCCTCTCTACGTCATTGTTCATTACCACGTCCTCCTCTTTTTCTCCGTCCTCCGTTCATCGTTTACGTTTGCACATCCGTTCCTGTCTATCATTCATCCTTCTCAAGTTCTGCACATGCCATCTCGTCTATCATTCATCGTTCGCGAGGTGTCTTCCTCTCATTCTCGTTCCTCCTCCTCCTCCTCCTTCACCTTCTGTGTCGGGGAGAGAGAGAGAGAGAGAGAGAGAGAGAGAGAGAGAGAGAGAGAGAGAGAAAATATGTTGGAAAATTATACACCACGCATTTAAAAATCATTTTTATACTTATTTTATGTATTTTCACTTTTTCTTTATTCATCCGACTCTGTTTTATTTTCTGTGATTTTATGCCTTTTTGATTTTTTTTTAATAGTTTATTTCATTTAAATCTTTATATTTCTCGTAGTCAGTTATCACTGATTAGCCATTTCATTGAAATAACAACTTGGATACACACATATACATGTACATATATATGGCACGTTCATACGCAAGACTACACCACACACACACACACACACACACACACACACACACACACACACACACACACACACACACACACACACACACACCCGCGCGCGCGCACACACACACATATGCTCACACACACACATGCAGGCTCACATGCGCGCATGTACAGGCACTAAACTACACATGGCCGCACAGATAAATGCGCGCGGTGGCGCGCGCGCGCGCTCTCACACACACACGCGCACGCGCGCGTATAATGCGTGTTGGAAGTGTTATCCGGACCACACATCGAACCGGTCGAAGTTTAGACATAAGCATGCACTAACGCACGCGTAGGCACACACACACACACACACACACACACACACACACACACACACACACACACACGGAAACGCGCACGCAAGTGCGCGCGTGCTCCCACGGAGTTATGCACGCACGCACCACACACGCGCGCACACGCGCACGCACACCCACACACGCGCACACTCTCTGTCCCCCCTCCCTCTCTCTTTCTGTCAGTCTATCGTTAAAGTCACCAAGGAACACTTCCCCACATCCCACTTTCTAACACAACTAGACAGTTTAAGTCCATACCAAGTAAGACTTCTCGTCATGAAAACAAAACGTTGACCAAGTAACATTTCGCGTGTGTGTGTGTGTGTGCGTGTGTGTGTGTGTGTGTGTGTGTGTGTGTGTGTGTGTGTGTGTGAGAGAGAGAGAGAGAGAGAGAGAGAGAGAGAGAGAGATTATTCATTTAACAAAATGACAAATGTAAAGTAACTGATTTAAAATGTTCATTAAGTAGACGAGTAAAACAGATGGCTTCGATTATGTAATGCAATACAATCAAGCTTAGATTGAGAAAGGGAGAGAGAGAGATCTTTCGTTCCTTCAGTTATCTATCAATATGTTTACCTAGTTAATTAGTTGTTGCCTTAATATTTGACTACTGTATTCATTTCTCGATTGCTTCATTCATGTATTTATTTTACCTCTAAGCAAAGTTTTGCGGTTTGTGTGCCCTGTGATATGGTAATCACAGCATTACGAATGGAAAGTTCTAGGTTTTCCGCTTTCACATCCACATTTTAAACGTTTTACATTAAAATCCATGACACATAGAGTTGCAACATCTGTTTTCTTTTCCCTCCCTCCAACTCCCCGCTCATCCCCCGCTATGGTTCAAGACGAGTTTGTTTCACAATCGTTTATGTTCTTTTCATTCTTTGGTGCACTATTTGTGACTTTTTTTCCGAATTGTTTTCTTTCTTCATTTTCCCCTTTCTTTCGTACATTTGTTCGTTCATTTTTATTATTATTTTTTTTTCGCACGCTTGTTCGGTCGGTTGGGTCGATCGGTCGCTCATTCTTTCATTAATTCGTTCAGTCGGTCAATCGGTCGTTCAGACATTCATTCGTTCAGTCGGTCGTTCAGACATTTGCTCGGCCGATCGCTCATTCAGTTGTTTATTCGGTCAGACATTCGCTCGGCCGATCGCTCATTCAGTCGTTCATTCGGTCAGTTGGTCGGTCAGT
Organism: Conus canariensis; assembly: GCA_033310375.1. Lineage (NCBI taxonomy): Eukaryota > Metazoa > Mollusca > Gastropoda > Neogastropoda > Conidae > Conus > Conus canariensis. The sequence goes on from CM065721.1 coordinate 70,014,201, forward strand.
CGGTCGTTCAGTCATTCATTTGATCAGTCGGTCGTTCAGTCATTCATTTCTTTCAGTCGGTCGTTCGGACATGTATTTGTTCAGTTGGGTAGTCGATCGTTCATTCATTCATTCGTTCAATCGTTAAGTCGGCCTTTCAGTCATTCCTTCGTTCAGTCGATCAGTTGGTCGTTCAGACATTTCATTTGTTCAGTCAGATAGTCGATCGTTCATTCGTTCGTTCAGTCTGTCTTTCAGTCGGTCGTTCAGTCAGTCATTCTTTCAGTCGGTCGTCAAGTGATTCATTCATTCGGTCGGTCAGTCGGCCGTTCATTCCTTCGTTCAGTTGGTCAGTCGATCGTTCATTCATTCACTCGTTCGGTCAGTTGTTCACTCATTCATTCGAGCAGTCGGTCATTCAGTCATTCATTTGTTCGGTCGGTCATTTGATCGTTCATTCCTTCGTTCAGTTGGTCAGTCGATCGTTCATTCATTCACTCGTTCGGTCAGTTGTTCACTCATTCATTCGAGCTGTCGGTCATTCAGTCGTTCATTCGTTCAGTCGGTCGTTTAGTCATTCTTTCGTTCAGTCGGTCATTCATTCATTCGTGCAGTCGGTCGTTTAGTCATTCATTTTTTCAGTCGGTCAGTCAGTCATTCGTTCAACTAGTCAGTTGATCGTTGATTCATTCATTCGTTCAATTAGTCAATCGGTCGTTCAGTCATTCATTCGATCAGTCGGTCGTTCAATCATTTATTGTTTCAGTCGGTCATTCATTCGTTCAGTCGGTCGTCAGTTTATTCATTCGTTCAGTTGGTCATCGGTCGTTCATTCGGTCGTTAACTCATTCATTCGTTAAGTCAGTCGTTCAGTCATTCGTTCTGTCGGTCAATCGGTCGTTCAGTCATTCTGTCGTTCAGTCGATCTTTCAGTCAGTCATTCGTTCATTCGCTAGGCGAGTTATTCAGTCGTTCATCTGTACGTTCAGTCGGTCCCTCATTCGGTCGTTCAGTCGGTCCCTCATTCGGTCGTTTATTCAATAGGTCGTTCAGTCATTCGTTCGTTCCGTCGGTAAGTCGGTCGTTCAGTCATTCATTCGTTCGGTCGGTCGTTCAGTCATTCATTCGTTCGGTCGGAAAGTCGGTCATTCATCCGTTCAGTCGGTTGGTCGGTCGTTCAGTCATTCATTCGTTCAGTCGGAAAGTCGGTCATTCATTCGTTCAGTCGGTCGTTCAGTCATTCGTTCGTTTAGTTGGTCAGTCGGTCGTTAAGTCATTCGTTCAGTAATTCAGTCGGTCAGTCATTTATTCGTTCAGTCGGTAAGTCGGTCGTTCAATCATTCGTCCGTACAGTCGGTAAGTCGGTCGTTAAATCGTTCATCCATTCAGTCGGCGGGCTACGCTGAAGCACAGACGCAGCGCGTGACATGGGTGGGGGTGGGGGTGGGGGGGGGGGGTGTCACGGGACGCGGATGCTGGTCGTGACAAGGATGGGTGTACGTGGAAGGAAGGGGGTGGGGAGAAGCGAAGACAGGGTATGACGTGTGGGGACACGTGGGACGCGGATGCAGGGTATGCCATGGGTACGGGGTCGCAGATGCAGCGTACAACACGGTTCTGGGTTTAAGGCTACGTGCATAGTGGACCCGGACCCGGCCGTGCAGAGAACGGCCGTGTCCTATCCGGTTGTCCGGGTCCATGGAAACGTGTGTAGTAGTCCCGGCGGAGCCGGCTGCCTCACACAATGTTCTTTGACACGCGGTGTGAAAATGGCGCGCAGGAGAAAGCAAAAATTGATACTGTGGTGGTGGTGGTGGTGGTGGAGGAAAAAAAACCCACACTGTACACACAACACGCCGTTTTTCTGTGCACCCGATCATCATACCTACCCACGTACCTACCAACCTATCTACCTATGTGTTATAGATATGTTGCACAGAATTTGCTTTTCCAGTAGTTGTCATCCAGATAATTTTCACACATTTATTATTAGATTTTAAATGTTGACGAAAGAATGAATCGAGTGATTTTTTGATGTATTGTGTGATGTTTGTTAAAACTATTAACGTTAGATTATTGAATTGTGACCGGTTAAAACCATGAATAGAAGTGACATTACTGAAAATGTAGAAAACACACACACACACACACACACACACCACACACACCCTCTGCAAATTTTGGGCAATGATAGAGAGTTATGCAAGAAAGTGGATTAAATTAATTGATAATGAAATCGACCATAAAAGTAGGAAATACATAAAAATTAACGTCCTTAACTCTGAGAATATTGTAATTTATGCTGTGCATGTACGTGCACGCTTATAAAACCAGACACACACACACACACACACACATGCTTTTACATGTAGATGCACACACCCACACTCACTCTCTAAACCATCACCACCACCCCACATCCGCAAAAGCACACGTCTGATCAAGTCCGCATATAGGAACAGTTTATAGTGTAGAAGTGTATAATATCATTTATACGATAACTCTTTGGGTTTGTGGATAAAACTGTTTCTTATTCTATGTGTTCTGGATTTGGAAAACCGAAATGCAGCAATTCGTAATACTTTGAAAGAGGATGACTAAGACTATTCACAATCTTTCTCGCCTTCACTCTCGCACAACGCTCATACACTTCAGTTAGATTTACCCGTGTCACACTCACCATCCTACTGCACACATTTACCAATCTGTTTAAAACATTCTTATTTCTAAAACGTAAAAGAAAACATCATAATGGAATAAAAGTGATTAAACACCTTCAAGGACTTATGAATCAATGTGGTTGTTTCTTGCTTTTTGTAGAAAATTTATCCGTCACTGGCATTTTCTGTTAATATGAATATAGCATTTTTTACTATTTACCATTTCCTCCCATTTTTCTTGATACGTTGTCCCAAGTAGCAGAGAGAATAATCTCTGTTGGCATGATTTTAGTCATTTTTTTTGTGAAAATGATCTTAGCCTCACGACATCGATCAGTTTCTCGTCGTTAAATGTTGGAAAGAAAGATAGCAAGTGTAAAAAAAAATTCAGGGGAGAAGTTTGGTCCCTTCACCCGGACGGCCGGGGAAAGCACGGGTTTGCACGACCGGCAAAATCACGGCTCCAATCACACGGGTAGGGCCGGGTGCACCAAGCACGGCTTTGACCGTCGCCAGTAAGCTGGAAAAGAGAACCGGAGCAGGGTTTTTTTTCTCCCGGGCAGGCGGCACAAAGCACGGCCGGGTCCGGTTCCACTATACACACAGCCTAATAGCCTGACAGCCAAGATGGGAATACAGCGTATGACATAGGTGGGGGTACGGCGATCATGGTTGCTGAGAAGGGTAATGGGGAGGAGGTGCAGATGCAGGGCGTAACATTGGGGGGGGGGGGGGGGGGGGGTACAGGGGGCGTGGATTTCAGGGCTTGACATGAGTGCGGAAACGGGGAGTAAGGACTTAAGGGCATGATAGAGTGGACATAAAAGGGCCGTCGATATAGGGAGTGACGGATGGGCAAATTGGGGCAGATGCGGCACAGATACTGGACGCAACATGCGTGGGCGTATTGGGGCAGAGGGATTGCAGATGGACGTGACGTCGATGTCTAATTGAGGCCAAAGGGGCGCGGGTAAAGGGCGTGACATGGTGGGCGTTTTGGGCAGAGGGGGCACGGCGTAAGTGCGGAACATGGTGGGCGTATTGGGGAGAGGGCGCAGATGAAGGGCGTGACTTGGTTGTATTGGGGTGGGGGGGGGGGGGATGAAAGGCATGACATGGTGGCTGTCGTTGCACATTTGGGGCGAGGATGAAGGGCGTGACATTGTGGGTTTATTGGAGCAGAGGGGCGTGGAGGCAAGGTGTGACATGGCGTATACTGGCAGAGGGGAAGCAATGCAGGATTCGACATGGATGGGCATATTTGGACAGAGGGGCGCAATGCAGGATTTGACATGGATGGGCATATTGGGACAGAGGGGGCGCAATGCAGGATTCGACATAGATGGGCGTATTGGACGAGGGGGCGCAATGCAGGATTCGACATGGGTGGGCGTATTGGGCAGAGGGGTGCAATGCAGGATTTGACATGGGTGGGCGTGAATGCAGGGCGTAATGCGGCATGGGCGAACTAGTGGGGGGGGGGGGGGGGGGGGGACGAATGCAGCGCTGAAATGGACGAGTACAGGGGGGGGGGGGGGGGGGGACAAGCGTGGATCCACATGGGTAGGCGTACAGAAGAGGAGGAACATGAATGCAGGGCGTGACATGGGAGGATGGGGGGGGGGGGGGGGGGGGGGAGAGAACGAACACGGATGCTTGACCTGACATGGATGGGCAAACGTGAGGGGGAAGGAAGAGATGCGCAGGGCGCGACATACATGGGCCTATGTGGGAGGAGAATGGGGAAGAGTGAATGCAGGGTATGCCTTGAGGGGGTACAGGGGACGTGGATGCAGGGTATACCATGCGTACGGCGTTGTGGATGTAGGTTGTGACACGGATGGGGTGAAGGGGTCGCGGGTGCGTCAATCTTCGGGCATGACTTTGGCGACACCAAGGCGAAGTGGTAGTGGGTTATTTTTTATTTTTTTAGCTCCTGACATGGTTGGGGTAGTGGAAGGGTGGGGGAGGCTGATTTCAGGGCATGACATGGATCTAGGTAAAGGGGGGGAGGGCGGGTTCAGGGGTCGGGTCGCGGATTTTAGAGCATGACATAGATGGGGGTAGGATACAAAGGATGCAGTGCGTGACATGGGTGGGCGTACAGGAGGCTGGGATTTTAGGGCGTGACAAGAGTGAAGGTATAACGTATGACGTGAGTGGGGAAGAGGAAGTGAAGATTTTAGGGTCTGACATGTGGGGGCGTATGGAGGGTGTCGCTGCAAGGTGTGACGTACGGAGGGTGTCGATGCAAGATGTGACGTATGGAGGGTGTTGATGCAAGGTGTGACGTATGGAGGGTGTCGTTGCAAGGTGTGACGTATGGAGGGTGTCGTTGCAAGGTGTGACGTATGGAGGGTGTCGATGCAAGGTGTGACGTATGGAGGGTGTCGATGCAAAGTGTGACGTATGGAGGGTGTCGATGCAAAGTGTGACGTATGGAGGGTGTCGATGCAAGGTGTGACGTGTGGAGGTGTCGATGCAAAGTGTGACGTATGGAGGGTGTCGATGCAAGGTGTGGACGGGGTGGGAGTACTTGGGTAGAGGAGGCGCGAAGGGCGTGGCGTGGGTGAGAGTATTGGGGCAAAGGGGGCAGATGAAGGACGTGACGTGGGTGAGAGTATTGGGGCAAAGGGGGCAGATGAAGGGCGTGACGTGGGTGACAGTATTGGGGCAAAGGGGGCAGATGAAGGGCGTGACGTGGGTGGAAGTACTGGGGCAAAGGGGGCAGATGAAGGGCGTGACGTGGGTGACAGTATTGGGGCAAAGGGGGCAGATGAAGGGCGTGACGTGGGTGACGGTATTGGGGCAAAGGGGGCAGATGAAGGGCGTGACGTGGGTGACAGTATTGGGGCAAAGGGGGCAGATGAAGGGCGTGACGTGGGTGAGCGTATCGGCAGAGGGGCGGATGAAGGGCGTGACGTAGTCGGGCAGTAGGGGCAGATGAAGGTCGTGACGTGGGTGGGTGTATTGTGCCGCGCGATTGAAAGGCGTGACGTGGTGGGCAGAGTGGGTGCGGATGATGGCGTGACAAAGGTGGGCGTGTAGGGGCAGAGGGGGCAGCTGAATGACGTAACGTGGGGGTGTATATTGGGGCGGAGGTGGCATGGATGCAGAGCGTGACGTGCGCGCGCGCGCGCGCGGTGTGTGTGTGTGTGTTGTGTGTGTGGGGGGGGGGGTATATTGGGGTAGAGGGGGCATGGATGCAAGGTGTGAGTGACATGGATAGATGTATTGGAGCAGAGGAGGCACGGATAAAGGGTATGAAATGGAGGGCGTATTGGGCAGAGTGGGCATGGATGAAGGACGTGACGTGGGTGTGTACATTGGAGCAGAGGAGGCGGATGAAGGGCATGAGATGGTGGGCACAGGGGGCGTGGATGCAGTGTATGCCATGTGTACAGCGTCGTGAATGCAGGTTGTGACATGGATGGGGGATAAGGGGTCGCAGATGCAGTGTTCAACGTGGTGGCGGGTATGGAGGACGCGAATACAGCATATGACTTTGGTAGTGGCATGGTGGTCGTGGATATACTGGATGCCTGGCGTGGCATAGTTGGGGGGGGGGGGGGGGGGGGGATGGATGGGGGTAGGGGACGTGCAAATATCTGGCATAATATGGTTGGGTGATGGGGAGCGTGGATGCAGGGTGTAACATGGGTGGGAATGTAGGGGACGCGGATGCAGGGTGGGAGTACAGATTTGGGGGCTTCGAATGGGTGGGGGTAGGTGGTGGGGGGGGGGGGGGGGTGGAGGGAGGCGCGGATTTCAGATAATGATGTAGGTTGGGGTACAGGAAGGGAGGGGAGGGGGTGCGTCAATTTCAGGGTGTGCCATTGTTGGGACTATGACGGGGGTGGGGTCTGGCTTGGATGAAGGGTGTGTAGTGGATGGGTGTTCTAGGGCACAGGGGGTGGATGAATAGCGTGACGTGTGTAGACGTACTGGAGCAGAGGGGATGGATGAAGTGCGTGACGTCAATGGGCATACTGGGGCAGAGGGAGCCCAGATAAAGGGCCTGACATGATGGGCGTATTGGGCAGAGGATTGAAGGTGAAGGGCGTGACATGATGGGTGTATTGGGAAGAGGATTGAAGGTGAAGGGCGTGACATGATGGGTGTATTGGGCAGAGGATTGCAGGTGAAGGGCGTGACATGATGGGTGTATAGAGGATTGCAGATAAAAGGCGTGACATGATGGGTGTCTTGGGCAGAGGATTGCAGGTGAAGGGCGTGACATGACGGTGTATTGGGCAGAGGATTGAAGGTGAAGGGCGTGACATGATGGGTGTACTGGGGCAGAGGATTGAGGTGAAGGGCGTGACATGATGGGTGTATTGGGCAGAGGATTGAAGGTGAAGGGCGTGACATGATGGGTGTATTGGGCAGAAGGGACGCGGATGAAGGGCGTGACATAGGGAGCGTAACGTGGGCAGGCGTATTGGGGCAGAAGGGGCGGATGAAGGGCGTGACGTGGATGAGTGAATGGGACGAAGGGCGTGACGTGGGTGAGTGTATGGGACGAAGGGCGTGGCGTGGATGAGTGTATGGGACGAAGGGCGTGGCGTGGATGAGTGTATGGGACGAAGGGCGTGACGTGGGTGAGTGTAAGGGACGAAGGGCGTGACGTGGGTGAGTGTAAGGGACGAAGGGCGTGACGTGGATGAGTGTATGGGACGAAGGACGTGACGTGATTGGCGTATTGGGGCAGAGGGAGTGCAGGTGAAGGGCGTGACATGGTGGGTGTATTGGGCAGAGGATTGCAGGTGAAGTGCGTGACATGATGGGTGTATTGGGCAGAGGATTGAAGGTGAAGGGCGTGACATGATGGGTGTATTGGGCAGAGGACTGCAGGTGAAGGGCGTGACTGATGGGTGTATTGGGCAGAGGATTGCAGGTGAAGGGCGTGCCATGATGGGTGTACTGGGCAGAGGATTGAAGGTGAAGGGCGTGACATGATGGGTATTGGGCAGAGGACTGCAGGTGAAGGGCGTGACATGATGGGTGTATTGGGCAGAGGATTGAAGGTGAAGGGTGTGCCATGATGGGTGTACTGGGCAGAGGATTGCAGGTGAAGAGCGTGATATGATGGGTGTATTGGGCAGAGGATTGGAGGTGAAGGGCGTGACATGATGGGTGTATTGGGCAGAGGATTAAAGGTGAAGGGCGTGACATGATGGATGTATCGGGCAGAGAATTGCAGGTGAAGGGCGTGACATGATGGGTGTATTGGGCAGAGGATTACAGTTGAGGGGCGTGACATGATGGGTGTATAGAGGATTGCAGATAAAAGGCGTGACATGATAGGTGCATTGGGCAGAGGATTGCAGTGAAGGGCGTGACATGACGGGTGTATTGGGCAGAGGATTGCAGGTGAAGGGCGTGACATGACGGGTGTATTGGGGAGAGGATTGCAGGTGAAGGGCGTGACATGACGGGTGTATTGGGCAGAGGTTTGCAGATGAAGGGCGTGACATGACGGGTGTATTGGGCAGAGGATTGCAGGTGAAGGTCGTGACATGATGGGTGTATTGGGCTGAGGATTGCAGGTGAAGGGCGTGACATGACGGGTGTATTGGGCAGAGGATTGCAGGTGAAGAGCGTGACATGATGGGTGTACTGGGCAGAAGGGACGTGGATGAAGGGCGTTACATGGGGGCGTAACGTGGGCAGGCGTATTGGGGTGGAAGGAGCGGATAAGGGCGTGACGTGGGTGGGCGTATTGAGGCAGAGGGGGCATGGATAACATGGGTGGGCGTATTGAGGCAGAGGTGGCACAATGATGGGCGTGACAAGGTGGGCGTATTGGGGCAGAGGAGGCGCAGACGAAAAGCATGACATGGTGGTGTATTGAGGCAGATGGAGCACGGATGCAGGACGTGACGTGGGTGGGCGAACTGGAGGGGGTGGGGGAGTAGGGTGAAGTACAGTATGAGAATTGTACGGGCAGTTGGATTGGGGGGAGGGCGTTGATGCACATGTGTGGGCGTAATGGATAAGCAAATCGGGGGCGGGGTGGATGGGAGGGGTGCATGGATGCACATGGGTAAGCGCATGGGGAAGGGGTGGGTGGGTGCGCGTATGCGGGGCTATATCACACACTCCAGCCACAACTGTCTTGTACTGTTCTCCTCAGTTACTAACGTTTCTACACTCCACTCGAGAGCAGCGCTACATCTACACTCCACTCAAGAGCAGCGCTACATGACTTTCGTGAACAACCGGTACTTCAGCGTGGAAGGCTGTTTGTGTAAGTCGTAAATCTGCTACCAGACACTTGAGTTCGCCATGTTTACATTCTGCAGACAGAACGCTTCGCGCGCTATTGCCTTGCTCCCTCAAGGACTAACAAGTCGGTCACAAATGGTTATTGAGATGTTTTCTTTTGTTCCGGCGAAGAAAATGGGGATTAGCGTTCCACGAGCCTTTCTTTCAGCTGTTGTGAGCACGTTGTTCGCAAACAGTCGTGCGGATGTTTACATTCCATCTCCGCTGGCTGTATAATATACACAAGCAGTGCCCGGCAGACCATTCGTCGCCACACTGACCACCGTTATTGACCAGGCCAAAGACTTGCCTGTGGAAGCAGTCACTGACCCCCTAATCGTGGGACTTTTCGGTCTAGCGTAAGGTAAGTGGAAGAAAAAGAAGAAAAAGAGGAGGAGGAGGAGAAGAAAAAGAGCACACACACACACACACACACACGCGCGCGCGCGCGCGCCCCGCGCGCGCGCGCCTATAAGTTGGCATTCCAGGCAATGAGGTGGCCGATCTTGCCAAAAATACAACAAATTAAGAAGCGTTCAGATCATCTATCCCACACACAGACATGACATAGTTAAAGTCACGCCAAAGGCCTTCGGCAAGAGGAGTGGGAAACGATGACAAACGGATAACGGGCTTTTACAGATCCGTCCAAAGGTTACAGTTTCTGTCAACTGCACTAGTGACCACTTAACACACACACACACACACACACACACACACACACCAAAAGCCGGTTTTCTGCAGGTTACGCGCAAACCACTTCTTTTACACACACTCCCGTGTTCTAAAAGGTGAGGAAGCTCCATGGTGCGTATGCGTAATGAGCCACTCGCTATGAAACATAATAGTGATGGTTGCTGCATCAGAATGTTCACTACAGACAGCATGACGACCTTGTTCTGTCCGTGAAAGTGTAGAAAACCAAGGATGCTAGAATACACAATGGCAATGAATTGAAGGGGGAAAAAAACCGCACGCATAATATGATTTGGTTCGTATTCTAAATTTTCCCCCATTAAAGCAACTCGTCCGGAAATCACTGTGCATGAAAATGCTGTCTTACTTAAATCATGCAAATGTGGGTACTGTTTTTAGTGTATTTAATAGCGTATAATGCTGTTACTTCGTTGACCGGCAATAGAAAATTAATTCGAATGTCAGCGTGGTTGGCGTTTTTAATTTGTATAGCAGCCATTAATTTAGTAACCTTGTCAACCGACAGCTGAAAATAATGTTGTAATCTTATGCAAAAGTGGGTAGAATTTTATCTGTACAGTAGCACTGAATGGTGTGATTTTGTTAACCGGCAAGAATCCAGAATAATGTCTGTCGTCTGCATGTAACAATTTGTATACCACGCATGCGTCACCGAAACTGCGATCCTATCTGGTAAGGGGGGCAACTCTGGTGGTGAATGTTTAGGTACGAATAGGAAAGGGAAAATCTACAGTCAGGAGAGCATGAAACAGTAGGGGGAAAAAAAGAGTAAAGATACGGAAATATAAAGGGAAAAAAAGTTAAGTGGTGAAATCTTTGAAAAGTTAGAGAAGGGTAGCAAAAATTGAAATATGACAAATACAATGCCGGTGTGAGTGTGCCATGGGTGATAAATCAATCACTCTGTGCTTGCTTGTTTTTTGACCGGTTGGCTGGTATTTCCCACAGACCTATTAATCACTGTCCCAGAACAATGGGCTTTTATTGGAACCAAATGTGCGTGGAGGTCCGTACAAGGAACACGCGGAAATTCTACGATGGTGTTTTGTCGGCATGCATTTATTTTTCATTGTGAGCGGGTTGGACAGTGTACGGTTGCAAATAAGAAGACTGACCCACAGAGTGAAATCAACGACAGGCACGCGCGCGCGCGCGCGCACACACACACACACACACACACACTCTCCCTCTCTCTCTCTCTCTCTCTCTCTCTCTCTCTCTCTTCCCCCATACTTGTTCCTCCTTCTTCCTCGCCCCCCCCTCTCTCTCTTTTTCTTTCTCTCTCTGCTTGTACTCTACCTCTCTTCCCCCCTCTCTCTCCCTCCGTCTGTCTCCCCGTCTCTCCTGGCGATTGGCCCCTCCCGTCTCTTGTACAATTTGCTTGGGGTAACAAAGGTCACCATCTCTAATGAACACCGTCAATACCACCTGTAAAGACACGGACTTTGCTTTGCTTTACACATGATCACCCAGGTGCTGATTCATAAGCGGGTACGAATAGGAAGTCCGGAGAGCAGGAAACGGTAGGGAAAAAAAAAAGAAGAAAAAAGGTATAAAGATATAAGAAAAAAATTATACAGTGGTGAAATCTTTGAAAAGGCAGGGGAGAGAAGAAGAAGAACAACAACAACAAAAATGAAATTTGACAAATATAAGGCGTACAAAATCATAAAAAAGTTATTCAGTGGTGAAATCTTTGAAAAGGCAGGGGAGAGAACAACAACAAACAAGATGCAAAGCATATAAACGTACTCTCAGTTTATCCTGAATACGCGTGAGATATTCCATGAAGAGGAAAAACCGTCTTGGGCTGGTGTAACCGTTAGTAATGGCTATTCTGGTAAACATCGGCCATCGTCTGTGACCTAAAATGAACATACTTACAAATTTTCAGAAAGATCGGCCAAGAACTTTCTGAGATTTTCCATAAAGAAGAAAACCATTATGGGCCGTTAGTAACGGCTATAACGGTAAACCAAAACATCGGGCATCATCCGTAACCCATAATGAAGATACCTGCTAATTTTCATAAAGATCGGCCAAGTACTTTCGGAGATATTCCATAAAGAAGAAAAGCGTTACAGCCGTTAGTAACGGCTATAACGGTAAACTAAAACATCGGGCATCATCCGTAACCCATAATGAACATACCTGCTAATGTTCACAAAGATCAGCCAAGTACTTTCTGAGATATTCCATAAAGAAAAAAAAAACCCCGTTACAGGCCGTTACAGCCGTTAGTAATGGCTATAACGGTAACTAAAACATCGGGCATTATTTGTGACCCATAATGAACATACCTGCTAATTTTCACAAAGATCAGCCAAGTACTTTCTGAGATATTCCATGAAGAAAAACAACCGTTACCGGCCGTTACAGCCGTTAGTAACGGCTATAACGGTAAACTAAAACATCGGGCATTATTCGTGACCCATAATGAACATACCTGCTAATGTTCACAAAGATCGGCCAAGTACTTTCTGAGATATTCCATGAAGAAGAAAAAGCGTTACAGGCCGTTACAGCCGTTAGTAACAGTAAACTAAAACATCGGACATTATTTGTGACCCATAATGAACATACCTACAAATTTTCAGAAAGATCGGCCAAGTACTTTCTGAGATAATCCATAAAGAAGAAAAAGCGTTACAGCCGTTAGTAACGGATGTAACGGTAAACTAGAACGTCGGGCATCATTCTTGACCCATAATGGACATACCTACAAATTTTCAGAAAGATCGACCCAGTAGTTTTGTCTGGAGCGAGTGGAACACATTTTGACCACGGACACACAGACACACACACAGACACACACACAGACAGCATTTCTTCGTTCCCATTCTAAAGTACTCCCTGTTCTTTAAGAACTGGGAGTACAAAAATTGACAAAGACAATGCGTACAAAAATATAAGAAAAAATTATTCAGAGGTGAAATCTTTTAAAAGGTAGGGGAGGGAAGAAAAATTGAAATATGACAAATGTAATGCCGGCTTGAGAGAGCCATAGGAGATAAATCAATCTGTTCGCGCTTGTTTGTTTTTTGAGCGGTTGGCTGATATTTCCCACAGACTATTGATCACTGTCCCAGAACAATGGGCTTTTATTGGTGTGACGTCAACGTAAATTATGACGTCAACTTGAAATGACATAAGAACATGATGAAAATAATAAAATTTTGACGGAAGAGGAGAGCAAGAACTAACGGCCGAGGCTTTGGTGTCCAGCCTACTTTATTTTGTTTTAATCGTCGTTTTCTCTGTAGTGATACTATGTGGAGAGGCTGACTTTCAAGTCAGTAGGCCTAGTGCATCATGTTCACTGTGTATGTGCGATACTTCTGATGACGGTACCAGCGAAATATGTACCAGGAAATTTATTTGTTATAAAATGTTGTGAATGCTGTGTCGCCGAGAGTGACTTAGAACTCCTGCAAGAATATTTATGTGCTCTAATTGTACCACCACATGTGTGTCGGTGGGCTGAGTTTATTGATGTGAAATATTGTAATATCAATACACGGAGAAGCTAATTAATTTTTGTTTTAGATCAACAATACGTCGAATCGAAGTTTATTGTGTTCTATGGGACTTTGCTGAAATCGTGTTCTCCGGGGGTTCAATATTGATTGCTGTGCCTTCTGAATCTGCAGTTCTTCTATGGTTTACTGTGCCTTGTGAATCTGTGGTTCTTCTTCTTATAGTTCGACGTGATTTATTGTGTGGAGACCCTGTTTCTTCTTCATCGCTTGTTTGTGAACGGCTGTGTTTATCATGTGGGGACCTTGGTTATCCTTCTTGGTCTTCTTTTAGTGCTGTAGACTGTGGCTTGGGTACTGTGGAACCGAGTGTGTTGATTGTATATGTGAGACACTGTGGACGGTGCCGGCGAGATCTGTGAGTTTTATCAAGATACGTAATATGATACGCTGATATCTGATGATTGAACTGTCTTATGTATTGATGTCATATTTTTTGAGTGAATTGATCTGTATACTATGTAGTAGCATGTATTGATTTTGTAACAATTCATATTGATGGTTCAGGCAGCATATAAAACAAGAAAATCTAAGTCGTGTGTTGCCTGGCTATCCATGTTCGTATGGTGTGGGGGTGTGTAGGGGAAAAGTCGTACACGCATCCAAACTTTTGAGAGCGAGAGTCAGACAACAAAACACGCACCGCACACCATCCGTAACAATTGGAACCAAATGTGCGTGGAGGTCCGAACAAGGAACACGCGGAAATTCTACGATGGTGTTTATTTTTGTCAGCATACGTTTATTTTTCATTATGTGTGCATTAGATTGTGTCTGGTTGCAAATGATAAGACTGACCCAGTGTAAATTCAACGACAGGAACGAGCACACACACGCACGCGCGCGCGCGCGCGCGCGCGCGCACACACACACACACACACACACACACACTCTCTCTCTGTCTCTCTCTCTCTCCCATTCCTCTTCTTCCTCCTCCTTCTCCTGCTTCCTCTCTCTCTCTCTCTCTCTCTCTCTGTCTCTGTCTCTTCTCTCTCTCTCTCTCTCCTGGAGATTGGCCCCTTCCATGCCACCTTCTCTCTCTCATAGGGTTTGTTTAGGGCAACAAAGGTTACAGTAGACCGACTTTCTCTAACCACACAGTTAGCGCCACTTCAAAAAGGACAAGGAATTCGCTGAGCTTCAAGCATGATCACCTAGCTGCTGCTTCATAAAGGGCTGTGTAATATAGAACAAGGAATTCGCTGAGCTTCAAGCATGATCACCTAGCTGCTGCTTCATAAAGGGCTGTGTAATATCATAGAACAAGGAATACGCTGAGCTTCAAGCACGATCACCTAGCTGCTGCTTCATAAGCGGCTGTGCAATATCAGCACAACGCGTAGAAAGCTTAAAGTATATTTTTGCGCGTGCGCGCACACACACACGCGCACACACACGCATGCACACGTGCTAGCGCACGCGCACACACACGCGCGCGCGCACACATACATAACACACACATACACAGGGAGGAAGGGGAGAATGAGAGAGAGAGAAGTAAAGGAGGAGGACGAGAAGTACAAGAAGAAGAGGGGGTGGGGGGAGACGAAGAAGGAGGAGGAGGAGGAGAACTACAAGGAGAGAGAGAGGGGGGTGGGGCTGGGGTGGGGGAAATCTCTTCCAAACCACCCGTGCTTTCATACACCAAATACGCAGCACAAAAGAGAATCCAAAACCGGTAACATATTTTCCCCCCATTATCGAACAACACTTGTTCAATGACCCCCACAAGTACATAGAACACCTCCAAAGGTACATCATCGAGAATAATGTTACTATTTTCGGCGGTTACGCAAACAGAAATCATCAATTATCTTATTCCTGGAAAGCTTTAAATTGATATATTTTTCTCTTTTTTTTTTGACTGGCGACATGACGTCACTGCTTGCGATGCACAACATCCCCATGCCAGATGACG
Organism: Conus canariensis; assembly: GCA_033310375.1. Lineage (NCBI taxonomy): Eukaryota > Metazoa > Mollusca > Gastropoda > Neogastropoda > Conidae > Conus > Conus canariensis. The sequence goes on from CM065721.1 coordinate 70,029,278, forward strand.
TAAGAGATGAGGTCCTGATGACTGCCCATTTGATAGACCAGGTGCTCCCATCTGTAAACAAACAAATGTAGGTGTTAAAATGTCCATATTGGTCATCACCCCGTTCTTGATATATCAGTTGTGAAAGGTCTGCTCTTGAGATTGGCAATAGATTGCCAGCGATACGGGTATATAAAGAGCTCGGTATTGGCAATAAACGGTCAGCGATACGGGTATATAAAGTGCTCGGTATTGGCAATAAATTGTCAGCGTGACGGGTATATAAAGTGCTCGGTATTGGCAATAAATTGTCAGCGATACGGGTATATAAAGTGCTCGGTACTGACAATAAATTGTCAGCGATACGGGTGTATAAAGTGCTCGGTATTGGTAATAAATGGAAAGCGTGACGGGTAATCTAAAGTGTCCGACAAATAGTACACATGTACACTTGAAAGTTTTGGATTTGGCCATGGCGATCTATCAAATTAGGTATTTTCACCTGTGAGTAAGGGTAACGGTAGGAACAAGCCAAATTTTGGCATTGCTTAATATCTCTTGAACGTGACATCAGTAGAATAATCGAACGAGTTGGCCGCTCGATGCGAGGTGGTTCAGCCCACACACTACGCAGCTCTCTTCTCCAGCTTGCAGCGGTTACTAACAGACAGACAGACGCACACACACTAACGCACAACACGCGCACACACGCACACGCACAACAACACACACGCACACATATACACCGTTTCTCTCTGTCTTTCTCTGCCTGTCTCTGTTTGTATCTCTCTCTCTCTCTCTCTCTCTCTCTCTCTCTCTCTCTCTCTCTCTCTCTCTCTCTCTCTCTCTCTCTCGGGGGACTGCATCCCCATAATACGTCGGAAAACCATTAACGGTAATGAAAAAAAAAGCAAAAGAAAAACAAAAACAAAACAATCTACGACAATTTTACCACTGACAGCCCCCTTTCGTGGTGTGTTTTACATGCGGCTGTATCTCCTCTCCCAAGTTGAACTGTTTTCTTTGGAGCTTTAGTCAGAGACAATCTGAACATGTTGTGGACGGCTAGCTAACACGAGCACGCAGGACATCTCGACATCTGCCAACCGAAAGGCTATCACCCAGCCCACCACTCCGTGATGAATGAAGCAGGGTTTGTGTTTTGAGGTGTTTTTTTTATATTTTTAATTAACGCTGTTGTATGTTACAGTTTCCATCTGTTCTCAGTGTCAATTTCCTTGTACTTCTTTCAGGGACGTCACAACGTCAGATTTTCGTGAGAGTAAGTCTGAGTTGAAAGGAACTTGGAAAGTCCAAAACTGTTTAACAGTTGAAGCAGTGCTGTAATTGATATCTATTTCATCCAAGGAAAATGACTGTGTAATACTTTTTTTCACTGCTTCCGTATAACATGATCTTCCTGCTCCCTATATAACTCCGTTATCTTGTATCTGTGTAATATGTCCTCCTTCAGGAAAAAGAGTTGTCTTTACACCTTGAACTATTGCCATGAGCATGTAGCAACGCCAGGAAAAGACCGATGATCGAGGCAAGGGAAACAACTGTCTTAATTTTTCAATGTCTTAAGTTTACTGGATTGATTCCCTTGATAATTGTAAGAGACGGACGGACAGACAGAAACACACAGAGAGAGAGGCAGGCAGACAGAACACCTGTCACGACTCACCTGGGAGCGTCAATCACCAGCAGGTTGCCCAGCTTGCCAGGCTCCACAGAACCATGCAGGTCAGACTGACCCAAGGCGTAGGCTGCGTTCAGGGTGGCGGCCACCATGCTCTCCGCCATCGTCATGCGTAGTGTCACGCAGGCCAGGTTCATGACTAGGGGCTAAACACAGGCCAGGTTCATGACTCAGGGGTAAACACAGGCCAGGTTCATGACTAAGGCTAAACACAGGCCAGGTTCATGGCTAGGGCTAAACACAGGCCAGATTCATGACTAAAGGCTAAACACGGGCCAGGTTCATGACTAGGGGCTAAACACAGGCCAGGTTCATGACTAAGGGCTAAACACGGGCCAGGTTCATGACTAGGGGCTAAGCACAGGCCAGGTTCATGACTAGGGGCTAAACTCAGGCCAGGTTCATGACTAGAGGCTAAACACAGGCCAGGTTCATGACTAAGGGCTAAACACAGGCCAGGTTCATAACTCAGGGGTAAACAAAGGCCAGGTTCATGACTCAGGGGTAAACACAGGCCAGGTTCATGACTAAGGGCTAAACACAGGCCAGGTTCATGACTAGGGGCTAAACACAGGCCAGATTCATGACTAAGGGCTAAACACAGGCCAGGTTCATGACTAGGGGCTAAACACGGGCCAGGTTCATGACTCAGGGCTAAACACAGGCCAGGTTCATGACTAGGGGCTAAACACGGGCCAGGTTCATGACTCAGGGCTAAACACAGGCCAGGTTCACGATTCAGGGCTAAACACAGGCCAGGTTCATGACTAAGGGCTAAACAGGCCAGGTTCATGACTAGGGGCTAAACACAGGCCAGGTTCATGACTAGGGGCTAAACACAGGTCCAGGTTCATGACTAGGGGCTAAACACTGAGCAGGTTTATGAATAAGGGGTAAACACAGAGCAGTTTGAAAACCATAGGTTAGATATTGGCTAGGTTCAGGACATAGGGCTGAACACAGGCCAGGTTCATGACTAAGGGCCTAATACAGGCCAGGCTCATGACTAAGGCTAAACACAGGCCAGGTTCATGACTAGGGGCTAAACACAGGCCAGGTTCATGACTAAGGGCTAAACACAGGCCAGGTTCTTGACGAAGGCATGTTTCATGATTAGCGGTTTGCACACAGGTCAGGTTTATGACTAGGGGTTTACTACACACAGGCCGGTTTCATGAGAAGGGGTTTACACACATGCCCGTTTCATGACTATGGGTTTACACACAGGCCAGTTTCATGACTATGGGTTTACACACAGGTCAGTTTCATGAGTAGGGATTTGCACACAAGCCAGTTTGATGACGAGGGGTGTACACACAGGCCAGTTTCATTAGTAGGGGTTTACACACAGGTCGGTTTCATGACTAGGGGTTTACACACAGGTCAGTTTTTATGACTAGGGGCTTACACACAGACCAGGTCATGAGTAGGGTTTGCACACAGGCCAGTTTCATGACTAGGGGTTTACACACAGGTCAGTTTCATGACTAGGGGTTTACACACAGGCCAGTTTCATGACTAGAGGTTTAAACACAGGCCAGTTTCATGGCTAGGGATTTACACAGGCCAGTTTCATGACTAGTGGTTTATACACAGGCCAGTTTCATGAGCAGGGGTTTACACACAGGCCAGTTTCATGACTGGGTTTACACACAGGCCAGTTTCATGACTAGGGGTTTACACACAGGTCAGTTTTATGTCTAGGGTTAAACACAGGCCAGTTTCATAACTAAGGGTTTACATACAGGCCAGTTTCATGACTATGGGTTTACACATAAGCCAGTTTCATGAGTAGGGGTTTACACACAGGTCAGTTTCATGAGAAGGGGTTTACACACGTCAGTTTCATGACTAGGGGTTTACATACAGGCCAGTTTCATGAGTAGGGGTTTACACACAGGTCAGTTTCATGAGAAGGGGTTTACACACGTCAGTTTCATGACTAGGGATTTACACACAGGCCAGTTTCATGACTAGGGGTTTACACACAGGCCAGTTTCATGAGTAGGGGCTTACACTTAGGTCAGTTTCATGGCTAGGGGTTTACACACAGGCCAGTTTCATTACTAGGGGTTTACACACAGGCCAGTTTCCTGACTAGTGGTTTACACATAGGCCAGTTTCATGACTATGGGTTTACACAAAAACCAGTTTCATGACTAGGGGTTAACACACAGGTCCGTTTCATGACTAGGAGTTTATACACAGGCCAGTTACATGAGTAGGCGTTGATACACAGGTCAGTTTCATGACTATGGGTTTACACAAAAACCAGTTTCATAACTTGGGGTTTACACACAGGTCCGTTTCATGAGTAGGGGTCTACACACAGGCCAGTTTCATGACTTGGGGGATTTACACACAGGCCAGTTTCATGACTAGGGGGGTTTACACACAGGCTAGTTTCATGACTAGGGGTTTAGACACAGGCCAGTTTCATGACTAGGGGGTTTACACACAAGCCAGGTTTAGGACTAGTGGTTTACACAAAGGCCAGATTTGTGACTAGAGGCTCACACAGGCTAGTGTTACGACCAGAAGCTAAATAAAGGCTTTCATTTGTTTTCCTTTTAAGCTTAATTAGTCAAGAATTGTCCGAAATGTATACAGCACATCAACTAAGCCCTATGTCATTCATCAGTAAATAGAGGTGACAATGAAGAAATGAATTAATCTAAACCACCCCATCCCCCACCCCTTCCTAAAAATGAATTTGAAAACAGGAGGAGAGAGTTGGGGAAAGGAGATGGGAAGGGGCAGGGGGGGGGGGGGGGGGTATGTGGGATAAGTGTGCACGAAACTACACACGCCTGACTTAATGCGTCAGTAACCCAAATCGTTCAAATCAATGGGCACCACCACTCGCAGAATCCGAACAAGCTTCAAAGCTAAACTGACATCCTAACCACCATGAGAGACGAAGGACAAAGAAAGAAAGAAGTAGGAGGAGAAAGGGAAGGAGGGATAGAGGAAGAAGAATTCGAGCAGAAGAGGAGGAAGTAAACGATGAAGAGGAACGAAAGAAAGAAAGAAGAGGAAGATGAAAAAGAGAAGAAGAAGACGAAGAAGGAGAAGAAGAAGAAAAAGAAAAACAAAGGAAGAACAAAAAAGAAAACAGAAAAAAAGTAAAACAAAGAAGAAGAACGATATAATGAAAATGACCCCAGACGCTTGTCATGCCTTGAGAGAAAGGCTTTCACTAAAATGTCTGTATGCCAGCTCACATACGCAATTATCTACAGATGGGAACAGACATGTACATTTATGCGGAGACACACACGTGCGCTCTGGACACGCGTACATACATACGTATGTGTAGACAGACAGACAGACAGACAAGCTCTCTCTCTCTCTCTCTCTCTCTCTCTCTCTCTCTCTTTTCTGTCTCACTATCACGCGTGCGCGCGCACAAACGCACGCGCATGCTTACATCCCCTAATACGAATACAGATGTATGATCAACGTCAGCATATACCGTGCATGCACGCTGATACATATGTATGCGGTGTGCATATAAAAAGCACATATAAAATTGTTTATCAAACCGTTTACGTATTAACGAACTTACACACACACACACACACACACACACACACACGCACGGGTGCGTGCATACGCACGCACGCACGCACACACACACGCACGCACGCACGCACGCACACACACACACACACACACACACACACGCACACGCACACACACGTATACGTGTCTCTGCTTCTCTCTCTCTCTCTCTCTCTCTCTCTCTCTCTCTCTCTCTCACACACACACACACACACACACACACACAAACACACACGTATACACTGTCTCTCTGCTTCTCTCTTTCTCCGTCTCTCTCTCTCTCTGTCTCTCTCTCTCTCCTCTCTCTCTCTCTCTCACGCGCACAAACACACACACAGACACACACAAACACACCGAGACAAACACGCACACACATGCACACACACACACACACACACACACACACACACACACACACACACACACGCACACACTTTACTACTACTACTACTACTTCTACCATCACCACAATTATTACAATTACTGTCTCCTACTACCACCACTACTACTACAACAACTTCTACTACTACTGCTGCTGCTGCTACTACTACTACTACTGCCAATACTACTACTACTACTACTACCACAACAACTATGCATCCTACCACCACCACCAACCACCACCACCACCGCCACTACTACTGCTAATACTACAACATCTACTACTAAAAGTATATCTCCTCCTACCGCTACTACTGCTGCTGCTGCTACTACTACTACTATTACTGCTGCTGCTGCTGTTGCTGCTACTACTACTACTACTACTGTTTCTCCAGCTGCCGCTACTACTGCTGCTGCTGCTATTACTACTACTCCTACAACTACTACTTCCGCTGATGCTACTAGTAGTGCTATGTGTCCTACAACGACGACGACGACCACACCACCACCACTAAGGCTACTACTACTACATCTCCTGCACTTCCTCCTCCTCCTCCTCCTCCTACTACTACTACTACTTCTGCTGCTGCTGCTGTTATTACTATTACTACTGCTACACCCCCCCCCCCCCCCCGAACTCACCATGGCCAAGCAGTGGGCGTTGGGGTTGAAGTCGGACCCTAAGGCCACTGCCACGCCCCCTCCGATCATGGCACGTGCCGGGGCGGGGAGAGGCGGAGGTTGTAGGCGGTGGTGGGGAGCAGGACGCCGGCGGTACCAGACTGGGCCATGGCTGCGATGCCAGCTTCCGACACCTCTTCCAGATGACTGATGGCCAGCGCCCCTAGCTCCGCCCCCATCTGATGATGATGGACAGGTCGGGAAGGGGAAGAGTGGGGGCGGGAGGGGGGGGGACGTGTGTGTGTGTGTGTGTGTGTGTGTGTGTGTGTGTGTGTGTGTGTGTGTGTGTTGCGTTGTGTTTTGTGTGTGTGTGTGTGTGTTGTTGTGTGTGTGTGTGAATGGGTTGGGTTGGTGGTGGAAGGCAGTGATAGAGGAGGGTGGTGGTTGGAAACATGAAATATCAAATCAAATGGAATAGATTTATGAATGTCGCGAGAGTCCGTTTGCTCGTGTCAGTTTGCTTTTTTTTTTTTTTAATGTATGAACAAACTTAAAAGAAGATTTACTGTTCCCTCGAACGAAAGAGACAAACAAATCATAGGACAAAACACGACGCGTTTCGACCTCTTTGGTCTTCTTCAGGCAAGACCAACCGCATTCAAGACGATGGAAACGAAGAAACGAACAATCACTTGTCTCCTCCAATTGGGCGCAAGTGCGTCACATCTATACTGCGCCCAACTGGAGGAGATAAGTGATTGTTCGACCTTTGTTTTCAATGCCTTGGATGCTTTTATGTCTTGCCTGAAGAAGACCAAAGAGGTCGAAACGCGTCGTGCCTCGTAAATTGCATGTTTCTTTCGTTCGGTGGAACAGTAAATCTTCTTTGAAGTTTGTTTCCAATTTCGTCTGCAGTCACGTCGATCACTTTGAAGCTTACTTTCAATGCATGAATGTCTGGAGAGACTAATCCTTGTCACACAACCATCATAGCTGAAGAAATCTGGTGAACAGTTCTTCAGTGCAGTGTCCCAGCACTTAGAACTCTTCAGAGAGAGACAGACAGACAGAGACAGACAGACAGACAGACCTGCAGACAGAGAGAAAGACAGAGGCAGAGAGATGTATGCATACATGCATGTAATGCTTACCAGTCAGAGACAGATGCTTTTTTTTTTCTTTCTGATACATGCACTGACTGATTGTTGGGAACGTTTACATATATTACTCACATATACATTTATCCGGCTATGTGATAACAAATTATGTTCCATTCGGTATCACGTACATATGTATGTATGTCTGTATGTGTGTATGTACGTACGTATTTATGTATGCATATATGTAGGACTATGTACGTATCTATGTACGTACGTACGTACGTACGTATGTATGTATGTATGTATGTTATGTATGTATGTATGTATGTATGCGTGCGTGCATGTGTGTGTGTGAGTGTGAGTGTGTGTGTGTGTGTGTGTGTGTGTGTGTGTTTTACGTACGTTCGTATATGTATGCACGCCGGGTGCATATTCTCTCTTTTCTTACCCCCCTCCCCCTCCCTCACCTCTTCTCTTCCTCAACACCAGCAAGAACACTCCGCCCCTCCACCCCATCCTCCCTACCCACCCGCCTCCACCATACCTCAGCCGAGTGCAGACGATGCAGCTCTTCCCCGTGGAAGTTGACGTTCATCCCCATCGCCTTGCCCGCTGAGAGGATGTCACGTGACTGTTTGACGTCATACACGCCCTGCTCGCAGAACACGTCGATGTTGTGCACGTGCAGCTCGCCCGAGGACATCAGCTCTCCAATGCGCGGCAGGTGAAGGGAGACGATCTCTTGGGCGGCTTGGGTGGCCGTTTGGCCCCTGAAGAAGACAGAAGGTTGACCACAGCCATGTTTAAGAGACAGAAGGCCGGGGTCGCCACCTAGCAATCAGAGGACATTATCATTGCATGGGGTCAAGATTAATTGTATAGGTCCGAGTTCACAGTTACAGTTTAGGCCCCAAACGCTACATGTTCTCTGTTACACTCAAAACTGCACCTGGCTTTTTCTGTTCCCCAACAGATCAGCCAGTACCAAAACATATTCATCGCACAGTCCAGCCCTTGACCCATACCATACGTGACTCTGACGCAGATCTCATGTCCGTTTCTTTTTTCTACGCAAGCGCGATCCACGTGACCCTTCATTTTCCTGTCGTGTGCCAGACTTTTCACTCCAGAATCCAAGTGCCCGACCACTGTGCATAGAAACACAAGGAGTCCACAAGTCATGCATCATTCTGCTATTTTTGCATTGAACTGATTTACTCACCACAAATTTCAGGATGAAATTAATCATCTTTTTCACATTCAAGTTCTTTTTTCACAGAGCCAGGGCGATTTTCATCTCTTCAAACTTTCTTGTTGCTACTAGACCTTTGTGTAACCCCGAACTCTGACCTGTGTAATGGCTGAACAAGCTTCGGAAAGTTTCGTCCTTGACCTCGGAAAGCTTTCGTCTTCGACTTCTGGCCCTTTAAGACAATATTTATCTTGGCCATGTAGAACATTGATTTTTTTTTTGTTAAGGAAAAACTGAATTAGTTTCCAGATTGTTTAAACCTTCTCTTTGTTTCTTTGATGATTTTTTTCCTGTCTCTTTTATTTATAATGAAATAATGGGGGAAAAATCATAGCTGTGTAAACATATGGTTAGTCCAATTCTGTTAACCTTCTTACAATTGGAAGATGAGAATTCGACGTTCACTAGTTAACGAGATAACAAAGCATCTAATAACGGAAGTGATAAGCTGGGGGTTCGAGTGATCTGCCTTTTAAGACATGGTGTACATGGATTTTATTTACTTACTTAATTACTCTATAGTGAGTTTCGAAACGACGCGTCTGCTTGTAGATAAACACGCGTCTACATGACAAACCTTAGCATGATAGAATTTGCCATAAATGTTCTGCTTACGATGTTTTTCTTTCCAGGAATTCTATTATCTATTTCTTAATGTGCCTTTTCACGTGCGCGTGTTTATTCAAACCTACATATTACAGTGCACGTCCAAGTGCGCTAAAATATCATCTTCCACTTTCATTCAAGGAGCAAAAATTTACTATTCAAGCTGATTAGCTTTGCCTTGACGGTATCGATAAAATATGTCAGGTCTGTCTACAAGAGTAGCATGCTTACTTGGGAATGGCGTGCGCCCCACAGTACGTGCACGAGATATCCACGGGAAGCGAGCGCCGCGCACGCTCAATGACCCTCAGCATCTTGACTTCCGTTTCCAGGTCAAGGCCATATCCACTCTTGACCTCCACAAAGGTCGTTCCTGCTCGCAGCATCTTCATCAGGCGCTCTTTCAGCAAGTCGTACAACAGGTCCTCGCTTGCATTGCGGGTATGTTCGACCGTGAAATAGATTCCTCCCCCTGCTTTGTGGACGTCCATGTAGGTGGCGCCTGCGAGCTTTTGTTTTGAAAGGAATGAATGTAAGAAAAACAAAGACAAAAAGGATAAAGAAGGAGGAAGAAAAAGGAAGAAAATGAAGATGTGAGATATCGTGTTCACTCAGTTGTAGGAACGTTGTTGTGTTGAAATGAAAAACTTTCATTTTCGATTAGTTTCATAGTGAGCTGACTGCATGTAAAAATAGAAACAAAATTTAAAGAGAACTCATAACTGGTCTGCCGGGCAACAGAGACAAACAGTGTGTCTTGTTATTTGTTTGTTCCTTTTGTCCGGCGGAATAATTTTGATTTCTCTTTAAGACTTAATTTTTGAATTATCCTATTGACGTAACCATGGACAGACAGAAAACAAAAGGGTGGAGAGAGAGAGAGAGAGAGAGAGAGAGAGAGAGAGAGAGAGAGAGAGAGAGAGAGAGAGAGAGAGAGAAAGAGAGAGAGGAGCAGCCAACGAAAAGGTTACAACTAACCAAATACTCCTCTCCTCAAGCAAGCAAGCAAGGAAACAGAAATTAATCAACTGCTTCCGCAAGCAAGCTGGTAACCAGTCGACCATGCACGCCAGTCAGCATTACCATAATTCTTTATCTATTTATCATTGATATCAGTACCAATATATCAACCTTGCACGCCAGTTAGCATTACCATAATTCTTTATCTATTTATCATTGATATCAGTACCAATATATCAACCTTGCACGCCAGTTAGCATTACCATAATTCTTTATCTATTTATCATTGATATCAGTACCAATAATATCAACCTTGCACGCCAGTTAGCATTATTATAATCATTCATCATTGATGTCAATATTAATATTTCATTGTAACTATCATCATCATCAGCGGCAGCAGCATTATCACTATCATCAACGCCATCATCTCATCATTACCATAATCAATTTTTAGATCATCGCTATCATCATCATCATCATCATCATCATCATACTGAACGGTTACCTTCATGGCAAACTCGTGAACTCTGTCTCCCGCCCACACACTGTGCGTATGAGCATCCACAAGGCCTGAAATACATCACCATCATCATCACCACATCATCATCATTGTCATCACCCAATCAGTATCACTGTGGTCATGCAATTCATTCATGAACAGGAGAACTGTCGTCAATTTCACGATAATCAAAACCGTCAAAAAGAATAACTCCATGATCAGAATCATCGATCAGTATGATCACCATCATCCACACTGCCGTCATTTCCTGTCGTCACTATGGACGAACATCTCAAAGTAATAGGTACAAATATCTGACAGATTATTGTCTTCAAACCGTCTTCACAAAACACATGTTCCTGCAGAAAACATCACCACACACACACACACACACACACACACACACACACACACACACACACACACACACACACACGGACGGACAGACAGAGAGACAGAGAGAGGTGGCCTTTCTTACTAACATCGTCTCCTTTAGAAAAATCAACGCCACCACCACCACCACAGATATCATCATCATCATCATCATCATCATCATCACATCATCATCATCATCTTCATTATCATCATCATCATCATCATCATCATCATCAATGGAAGTAATGTTCAGATATTAACATCATCAACATCACAAGCGTTTATCATTTATCATGATCGTCACCACCACCACCACCACCACTGGGCATAACTTTTATTCTCATAAACATTATCGTTATCATCATCCCAGTGGAGCTGCTGTACAACCGTTTTGGGTTTTTGGACATGTAAACCTAATGGATAGGAAACGCGAAAAAGATCTTAATTCTTCAAAACAAAACAGCGATTGACATCTGTACCTACAACTGACACTACCAGACTAGTGTTTTCAGGTGACCTAGAAAGCAAGCAAACAGACAATCATACTAGCGTGCAAGTCTGTGGGAGAGAGAGAGAGGGAGAAAGAGAGAGAGACACACAGAGGGGTAATGCTGCTTACAGTCCTGCCGACCGTAAAGGGCCACATCAAGGTTTTTACCTCGTTGAAGTCAACTCTCAAGTTATATTAAAAAATGAAAAGCCTCCTACACACAACTCTTTAAAACGCAGTTTCCAAAAGACACACGGGAATTTCGTTTAAATCTTTCTTCTGTAAAATCTTAGATCAAATTTCTTTCTTTCTTTCTTTCTGCGTCCGCAGGCTGATACTCCTGCGGACACTGCCTGTATAGACAGGCAGTGGAGTTTTGTGTGTATGACCGTTTTTTTTTAACCCGCCATTAAGGCAGCCATACTCCATCTTCGGGGAATTAGATCAGATGAACAACGTTGATCTCTTTAAAAAATTCAAAGATCATATCAGGCGGGACATGTCTGAACATGGTTTTCATGGAGTCTGCTGTAAAGTGTTTAAAATCTAACAACACACAAGGCCCAGCGCTCTATAAGGACATGTTTCATTGTGAGTGGCACATCACACAAATTGCTTCTCGAAGCTTCTTCACCTTTCAAAAGATGAGAATGGTAAAAGAAAACGAAAAGAAAAATACTGAACACACACACACACACACACACACACACACACACACACACACACACACCCCACACACACACGCCCTCCCCCCCCCTCCCCACACACACACACACACACTGCCTGAAATCTACTCAGCGAACGGACCAGCAGGTAACCCTACAGACGTGCCTTCAGCTACGGTCCCGGCAAGGGACACAACTCACCAGGCATAACGCATTTGCCCGTGGCGTCAATGACCTCATCAATGGTAGCCTTCTCGTGTCTGGCGATCACGTCACCGCTGGGACCCACGTCAGCAGTGAAACCGTCCCTGTGGACGAGGACGGGAATATGGTAAGACCTACAGGACGACTTTCCTTCGAAGGATGCTTGTGCAGAATACCCAAAACCACGCTGTTGATTCATGCTGTTTAAGGATGAAGATATCACACCAAAGCACAACAATGTATAAGAAGCCGGTAGTTTGAATGTGTATGCGTGCATGAAATATAATTGTCACATCTTCAATGTTCTTAGCTAATTTCCTTTGTCCATTTTAATCTCTATACGACTAGGCGTTCATTATGTAGGCTATCTACCCACCCACTTCTTCCGATGAAAAAACAAAACCAAAGAAAACAAAACAAAGTGTGACAAAAGGAAACAAACACGTACTTTACGGCGAAATTTAACGTTGGTTAGCATGGTATAGACGTATGTTTTAGTTAGGTCTTGGACCACGTCTGCGTGATATGAACACAATCAAATACGTTCATCTGGACAACAATTCACCCCCTTCTATCTGCACCCAATTCACCTGTCATGGACAACAACCCCGCCCTTCCTTCTTCCCTTCACCTGTCTATGAGGACAGGAAGCCCCCTCCTCCCTCCTCCACTCACCTGTCTATCAGGACAGCCATAACCTCCCTCCTCCTCCCTCCACTCACTGTCTATAGACAGCCAAACCTCCCTCCCCTCCCTCCACTCACCTGTCTATGAGGACAGCCAAACCTCCCTCCTCCCTCCCTCCACTCACCTGTCTATGAGGACAGCGAAGCCTCCCTCCTCCCTCCCTCCACTCACCTGTCTATGAGGACAGTGAACCTCCCTCCTCCCTCCCTCCACTCACCTGTCTATGAGGACAGTGAAGCCTCCCTCCTCCCTCCCTCCACTCACCTGTTTTATGAGGACAGCCAAACCTCCCTCCTCCTCCCTCCACTCACCTGTCTATCAGGACAGCCAAACCTCCCTCCTCCTCCACTCACCTGTCTATAGGACATAACCTCCTCCTCCCCCACTCACCTGTCTATGAGGACAGCAACCTCCTCCTCCTCCCTACTGTCTATAGGACAGCCAAACCTCCCTCCTCCCTCCACTCACCTGTCTATAGGACAGCCAAACCTCCCTCCTTCCCTCCACTCACCTGTCTATGAGGACAGCCAAACCTCCTCTCCTCCTCCCTCACTCACCTGTCTATGAGGACAGCCAAACCTCCTCTCCTCCTCCACTCACCTGTCTATGAGGACAGCCAAACTCCTCCTCTCCTCCCTCCACTCACCTGTCTATGAGGACAGCCAAACCTCCCTCCTCCTCCTCCACTCACCTGTCTATGAGGACAGCCAAACTCCTCCTCCTCCCTCCACTCACCTGTCTATGAGGACAGCCAAACCTCCCTCCTCCCTCCCTCCACTCACCTGTCTATGAGGACAGCCAAACCTCCCTCCTCCTCCCTCCACTCACCTGTCTATGAGGACAGCCAAACCTCCCTCCTCCTCCCTCCACTCACCTGTCTATGAGGACAGCCAAACTCCCTCCTCCTCCCTCCACTCACCTGTCTATGAGGACAGCCAAACCTCCCTCCTCCCTCTCACTCACCTGTCTATGAGGACAGCCAAACCTCCCTCTCCCTCCCTCCACTCACCTGTCTATGAGGACAGCCAAACCTCCCTCTCCCTCCCTCCACTCCCCCCCCCCCCCCCCCCCCCCCCCCCCCCCCCCCCCCCCCCCCCCCCCCCCCCCCCCCCCCCCCCCCCCCCCCCCCCCCCCCCCCCCCCCCCCCCCCCCCCCCCCCCCCCCCCCCCCCCCCCCCCCCCCCCCCCCCCCCCCCCCCCCCCCCCCCCCCCCCCCCCCCCCCCCCCCCCCCCCCCACCTGTCTATGAGGACAGCCAAGCCTCCCTCCTCCCTCCACTCACCTGTCTATGAGGACAGCCAAACCTCCTGTCTACGAGGACAGCCAAACCTCCCTCGTCCCTCCCTCCACTCACCTGTCTATGAGGACAGCCAAGCCTCCCTCCTCCCTCCACTCACCTGTCTATAAGGACAGCCAAACCTCCGTCCTCCTCCCTCCACTCACCTGTCTATGAGGACAGCCAAACCTCCCTCCTCCCTCCACTCACTGTCTATGAGGACAGCCAAACCTCCCTCCTCCCTCCACTCACCTGTCTATGAGGACAGCCAAACTCTCTCCTCCCTCCACTCACTGTCTATGAGGACAGCCAAACCTCTCTCCTCCCTCCACTCACCTGTCTATGAGGACAGCCAAACCTCCCTCCTCCCTCCACTCACCTGTCTATGAGGACAGCCAAACCTCCCTCCTCCCTCACTCACCTGTCTATGAGGACAGCCAACCTCCCTCCTCCCTCCACTCACCTGTCTATGAGGACAGCCAAACCTCCCTCCTCCCTCCACTCACCTGTCTATGAGGACAGCCAAACCTCCCTCCTCCCTCCACTCACCTGTCTATGAGGACAGCCAAACTCCCTCCTCCTCCCTCCACTCCTGTCTATGAGGACAGCCAAACTCCTC
>CM065721.1:70054258-70056758 GCA_033310375.1 Conus canariensis
ACAGAGACAGAGAGAGCGAGAGAGGGGGAGAGAGTCTAACGAAATAGTTCAACAGCTTCTGTTGGTTACTGCTGTCTCTCTCTCCCCCTGCTTCTCCTGACCGCCCTTTCCCTTTGGGTGTCTTGTTTACTCTCTTTATCAAACTCCATCCTTTCCTTTCTTCCTGGTCCAAACGACACAAACAATGTGATTCAACAGTCTCGTGGATTTTCCCGTCATCGTGATGAACTCTCCCCCATAAATCAGCAGTCTTACAAATCTACAGCAGATCTCCCCCCCCCCCCTCCCCCACCTTCCTTTTCTTGGCCCCTTTCCAGCAGCAGTTAAAAGAAAACAACCACTGAATCAGGGTAGGGTTTGGAGGGTGGGGGAGGGGGCGGAGGGGAGGAGGGGGGGGTCCATCCTCCTCCTCCTCCTCCTCCTCATCATCATCATCGCGTATCACCCCTCGTGGGGCACAGGCCGCCAACCAAGGACCTCCAGGCATCTCTGTCCTGGGCTCTTCTTTCCAGCTGGTTCCAAGTCATCCCCATGTTCCTGATGTCTGCTCCCTCCCATCTCTTGGTCCAAAATAATCTGAAATTTCCTTGAAGCACACATTCTGGAGACAAAAAAAACAAATCTTCATAAAACAAATAACCAGCAAACATTGCAAATATTGCAGTCATCGAGCACATTACTACATTTCTGCCACACCAGTGGTGCAACCCCCTCCACCGCTACACTATCCCAATCTCCCACTCTTCTTCCTCCACACACACACACACACACACACACACACACACACAACACACATATATATATATATATGTGTGTGTGTGTGTGTGTGTGTGTGTGTGTGTGTGTGTGTGTGCGCGCGCGCCGCGCGCGCGTGCGTGCGTGCGTGCGTGCGTGCGTGCGTGCGTGTGTGTGTGTGTGTGTGTGTGTGTGTGTGTGTGTGTGTGTGTACACTTATATGTATACATTTTTTTTCTTTAACACAAACCGATTATGTGTGTTTGCATCTCTCTCTCTCTCTCTCTCTCTCTCTCTCTCTCTCTTTGTACGTACGTACGTACGTATGTATGTATGTATGTATGTATGTATGTATGTATGTATGTATGTATGTATGTATGTATGTATGTATGTCGTATGTCTGTCTGTTTGTCTATCCGTGTGTCTGTCTGTCTGTCTGTCTGTATATCTATCTCTCTATCTATATCTATCCATCCATCTATCTATCTATACATACATACATAAATTCATACATACATACACTTATTGATATTGATGTTACTCTTTAGTCAATGGTTTTACTTGTTAAGCAGATCAATTTCTTAAAATAGTTTCTTTTCTTTTTCTTTTTTCATTTTTTTTCTAACCCTGCCCTAGCTAGTTTGAGGATGCCATTGGATTCTGTGTTTGAACTATCGAATATTACAGAATTATGTGTCGTGTGTATCTCCATTTGATGTCAAGGTAAGACTGCGACAAAATCAGCCGGATTTCACTAATGAGACCGAATCAGCGGGTGAAAGGCGTTTCTGGACAGGCGACATAAACGGTTCTGTTTTCAAGACGGACTATGATGGTCCCCATATGCTGCGTGTGAAGGATTAAATACTTATGTTCTAAAGCCTTCTTTTCCATTCCCATTCCTTTCTCCCCCCCTTCCCCTACCTTCCTTTCACACCCTTTTTGATTAAAAAACAACAACAACAAAGATCTGCACAAAGACATTGTTTTGATGACAGTTGAATTGCACTTTTTACCCCCACCCATCCCCTACTTGTTATTTGTTACACACACACACACACACACACACACACACGCACGCACACACGTACACACACACACACACGCACAGAAGCAAGCACACACACACACACACACACACACACACACACACACACACACACACACACACGCACACACACACACACACACCAGCCCTGTAACGGCCCTTTGCGGTCGGCTGGGCTATAAGCAACATTATCTCTCTCTTACACACGGGCGCGCGCGCACAGAGAGAGAGAGAGAGAGAGAGAGAGAGAGAGAGAGAGAGAGAGAGAGAGAGAGAGAGAGACGGACAGACAGACAGACAGACAGACAGCTAGACAGCTAGACAGACGGACAGACGGACAGAGAGAGAGAGAGAGAGAGAGAGAGAGAGAGAGAGAGAGAGAGAGAGAGAGAGAGAGAGAGGACCTCATGGAATCAAGGATCGCTCAGTGGCGTGAGCTTCTCAGAACTCTAACCTCCACTAAGAACGTCTACCCCGATAAGACAATCACTAACGTGCACTTGTCACTAAGCGTAGGAAGACAACAACCATCTTTCGCCAACAGCTTTGTCTGGCTTGACCAGTCTGTCTTTCAGATAGACCTACTGCTCGCTAATCCGGTGGTCTTCCTCACCAGAGATGTGGACCTGAGGTTGATCGAAGCACGAGGGTTCGTGCTCAGCCTTGTTGAAGAACAGGGAGTTTGCAATTTCAGTTTAAAAGCGAGATGACTAAAAG
>CM065721.1:70071758-70091758 GCA_033310375.1 Conus canariensis
GTCGATGAATGTGCATCTGTCATAAGACAGGAACAGTCGATGAATGTCCATATCTCATAAGACAGGAACAGTCGATGAATGTGCATCTGTCATAAGACAGGAACAGTCGATGAATGTCCATATCTCATAAGACAGGAACAGTCGATGAATGTCCATATCTCATAAGACAGGAACAGTCGATGAATGTGCATATCTCATAAGACAGGAACAGTCGATGAATGCACATCTGTCATAAGACAGGAACAGTCGATGAATGTGCATTTCTCATAAGACAGGAACAGTCGATGAATGCGCATCTGTCATAAGACAGGAACAGTCGATGAATGTGCATCTCTCATAAGACAGGAACAGTCGATGAATGCGCATCTGTCATAAGACAGGAACAGCCGATGAATGTGCATCTCTCATAAACGTGCGCTCTTAAGCGCAAGTTTTTTTCTCCACAGAAAGCGCACATATTTACGTTGGATAAGCGCGCATATTGACTGTCAATAAACGCGACAGTTTCCCCGTTAAGAAACGCGTGAAATGCGAAAATTTACGTCAGTGTGGTTCAGAGGACTAAGTCAAGTAAGTCAAGTGGTTCAGCGTCATCTTGTTAGTTTGGGTGACACCTTTTTCTTTCATTCTTTCTTTTGTTTTTTGTAGTACAAGTTCATTATAGTTTTGCTTCTCTTCAAATCTTTGAGTTCGAGTTGATTGCACTATGTCGCTGCGCGAAGCGAACAACCTTTTTTAACTGTGATACAGACATCAAGCAAAAACCAACAGATAGTGAAAAAAGTGAACGGCTATTGGTATCGACTGTACAGTGAGACAAGTTCGTTCTTTTTATATTAAATTTGCAATCACTTTCAGACCAGTAATCATCATCTGTCAGATCAATGTCACCACACACACCCAACTACCTTTGAGCTAACGCAAAAGCTGATGAAAGACATTCAACCGAGATCTTAAACGTGATTTTAAAACAGCTTGATCAAAGCACAGACAGAATCTGTAAATAATTATTAGTCCTAAAAGGTGCTGTGTCAACAAGTAAATGGTGTCAAAAACTAGCACCCAAATCAAGCCACAGCGAGGAAGAAGTTCGTTTATTCAATAAACAATAAACAAGCAGGGTAACTCTTGCTCCCATGGTGAAATAAATACACGCCCAGAACTGCTTACGACACCAAATCACCTTGCATCTCTTTGGGAATGTCTCCATGTTTGTTCTGTGTGTTCTGTGTTGTCATGTCTGCTAGGCGATTCGATTCGGTGTCGTAAGTAGCGTTTCGTTTGGGGTTATGGGCGTGCATTTATTCCTCCATGGGAACCAGAGTTACCCTGATTGTTTAGTGTTTAGTGTTCCCCGCCTCATTTCAGTTTTCTTTTCAGTTCCGTCAAGAGCTTGGAAACATCTGCCTGACTGTCTTTGACATGCTTGTGTGTATGTTTGTTGCTCAGACCTGAATAGGAGATGGCGAACTGAAAATCTTAAGATACCTACCTGTAAAAGTCAGTTCTCATCAAACGAAAATAAAACTAGACTGCTTATCTAACTCACGTAATCTCTTTCATGTCTGTTTTTCTCCCTTGATTTCACGTTGTAAGTGAGATTCAAACGTTGATAGAAGACTCAAACACACATAGCATCACAGCCTTCAAAATAGACAGGCTCTTTAAAATCACAATATGTGCATTTAAAAATATAAAACACAGACGCGCCTTTCGAACTGAAAAGCGCACTCTCCTTACGGTAAAATTTGCCACGCGCGCTTATTGACATTGGTGAAAGGGGTGGGGGTGGGAGTGTTGGGGGAGGGGGGGGGGGGGGGGGGGGCACGCTCAGCCTGATCGGACGTGGCGGCGCTCTCCTGAGCGGGAGACTCACTCACTTTGGCTCCGCGACTGTGTACAGGTCCGAGTCCACAGTTACAGTGTAGGCCTAAAACGCTAGGTATTCTCTATTACACTCAAAGCTGCGCCTGGCTTTTCTCAGAAGATCAGCCAGTACCAAAACATATTCATCTCCAGTCCAGCCTTTGAACCACACCATACCTGACTCTGAGGCAGATCGTAGATCCGTTCCTATCCACATGATCCTTCATTTTCCTGTCGTCTGCCAGACTTTTCACTCCAAAATCCCCGTGCCCTACCAATGGCTGTAGACACACAAGGGGTCCACAAGTCATGCATCATTCTGCTGTTTTGCAGACGTATGGCATTGAAGTAATTGGCTGACCCCAAATTCCAGAATAGAATCATCTTTTTCACATTCGATTTTTTTTCCCACAGAGCCAGGGCGATTTTCAATGGTTCAAACTTTGTTGTTACTACTTGATCATCGCTGTAAACCCGAACTTGTCCTAATTACTGCTGTTAATTGGTGGGTGATTAGCTAGGTGCCACGGAACACTACTGAAGTGACTGAGCAGCCGTGCAGGGTCTTCTTTGGCGAGATGCCTCGTGAGGGCTGGACACTGACTGCTCCCAGGACTGGACACTGACTGCTCCCAGTGGACTACGTGAGGACTGGACACTGATTGCTCCCAGTGGACTTAATGTGAGGACTGGACACTGCTCCCAGTGGACTACGTGAGGACTGGACACTGACTGCTCCCAGTGGACTATGTGAGGACTGGACACTGACTGCTCCCAGTGGACTACGTGAGGACTGGACACTGACTGCTCCCAGTGGACTACGTGAGGACTGGACACTGACTGCTCCCAGTGGACTACGTGAGGACTGGACACTGACTGCTCCCAGTGGACTACGTGAGGACTGGACACTGATTGCTCCCAGGACTGGACACTGACTGCTCCCAGGACTGGACACTGACTGCTCATAGTGGACTACGTGAGGACTGGACACTGACTGCTCCCAGTGGACTACGTGAGGACTGGACACTGATTGCTCCCAGTGGACTACGTGAGGACTGGACACTGATTGCTCCCAGTGGACTACGTGAGGACTGGACACTGATTGCTCCCAGTGGACTACGTGAGGACTGGACACTGACTGCTCCCAGGGGACCACGGTACTGGGGCTGCAACAGAAGGGGCCTGGGTGTAGCTGTATAATGTGGAGCGGGAAGGAGGAGCGGCGTGGACAGAATACCTCTGCCGTCACGGAAGATGACAACGGGCGGGGAAGGGGGGGGGGGGGGGAGGGGGAGTGCGGGGAGCAGGGGGGAGGGTGGGGGGGGGGGGGAGTGGGGGCGTGCTTAGGGAAAAAAGTTGGAAACTATAGCTGGCAGTCAGAAAGCGATGAATTTGTATCACCCAGGGCCTGAACATCAACAACAACAACAATAAAGAAAGAAAAGAAAAAAAGAATTACCATCGTCATTGTGTGTGTGTGTTTGTGTGTGTATGTGTGTGTGTGTGTGTGTGTGTGTGTGTTGTGTGTGTGTGTGTGTGTGTGTGCGAGCGTGCGTGCGTGCGTGCGTGCGCGTGTGTGTGTTTGTGTGTGTGTGTGTGTGTGTGTGTGTGTGTGTGTGTGTGTGTGTAAGCGCGCGCGCGTGTGTTTGCATGTGCGTGTGTGTGTATGTGTGTGTGTGCGTGCGTGAATGCATGCATGTGTGTGTGTGCGTGTGTGTGTGTGCATGCGAGAGAGAGAGAGAGAGAGAGAGAGAGAGAGAGAGAGAGAGAGAGAGAGAGAGAGAGATTCATTTCAATATAAAGTAAAAGACTTCTGTTCGATTCTGTATTTATTAGTTTTAATGTTGATACATACTTCTTTAAGACAACGAAAATACGTAACAAAAATACGTATGAAAACAGACTTCTTTCTTGCTTTCTCTCGGACACACACACGCACACACAGACACACACACACACAGACACACACACACACACACACACACACACACAGCACACACACACACACACACACACACACGCACACGCACGCGCACACGCACACACACACACACGCACACACACGCACACCAAGAAGAGAAAAATATCTACGTTTCCTTCCTTCTTTGGGGACCTCAAGAAATGTAGACAGAAAGCTACTGCTAAAATACATCTCACAGAGGGAAAAAACCATGGTTTGACATTTGTGGAGGCATTCTTTCCTATGCTCATATATCAAGGATTGGAAGCCAGGTGTGAGAGCATTAAATGGCACATGATATCTGATTTTAAAGTTCATCAAAAGGGAATGATAGAATAAGAAAGATAGAAAGCTTCAAAACTTTTTTTCGGAGGTTTTCTGGTATTCGTTACAGTGTGTGTGTGTGTGTGTGTGTGTGTGTGTGTGTGTGTGTGTGTGTGTGTGTGTGTGTGTGTGTGTCGTGCGCGCGCGCGCAAGCGCCTGTGTGTTGCTTTTGAGTTTGTTTCTCTCGTGGACAGCATTCAGCAACACACATCCAGTCATAATATATCTCATACACCTAAAACATTAGTTTAAGGAAAAGAATTTTCGACTCGACTCGCGATTATGTGTCTGCCCTTTGCCGTGCCCGACATAAATGCCTTTTTTTTTTTCAGAACAGCAGTTACATCACACTCCTTACATCACAAACCTTTTTCCCCACATCCAATCACAATCGCTTCTGAGCATCTCGTATGTCACGTGACGAATCGGCGAAGCTGTCCGAGAATTCAGTATTGCAGACGGAAAGGTCTGTGTCAAATTGAAACCTTTTTTTTTTTCTTTTTAAACTTTATCTTCCAAAAGCAACGATCAGTTTATGAAAGATTTCGTAATGAACCCAGTTTCGATGTTAAGATAAAAACGAGGGATTTCTGAACAGTTTGAATTAAAAATTGAATGATCCTTTGAGATCTTGGTGCAAAAGAGTTCCTGCTGTAGACTTCTTACGCCATCTCTCATGTCAAGTCGTATAAGATCAGTGCCTATTGTTCCTCCCCTCCCCCCATTTTCTTTATAGACTATGATAAGGCTATTAACACAACACATAGCTTACGCAACGTACTAAATCCAGAACACGTCTATAAGCAGTTATACCTAGCCAACTATCTCTCAAAAAAACAAAAAAACGAAACAAAAAACAAACAATAACAATGTATTCTTGGAAAAAAAAACGACAGAAACCCATTTTCGCAGCGAAACTGACAGACAGATTGGTTGTTCACACATTTGTACAAATTGTCATTAAATGATTTAGTCAGGTGAGTGTCAGTCATGTACTGATTGCACGCTATTGGAAAACAAGGAAGCCACAGCAAACAATGAGAAAAAGCCAGAAAAACAGATTACAAGAACTTACGTGCAAGACACAAAATGAAATAACAGTGAAGTAATATCTACAACACACGCAAACCAATCATAGATACACTTTGTTTGAAAACACATGATTGAATGCAGCAGACAGAATAAAACAAAATGAAAGTGTGTAATATCTAGAAACACACACACACACACACACACACACACACACACACACACACACACACACACACACACCAGTCATAAATACATTTGGTTTGAAAATACATGACTGAATACATCAGACAGAATAAAACAAAATGAAAGTATGTTATATCTAGAACACACACACACACACACACACACACACACACACACACACACACACACACACACACACACACACAAGCCAATCATAAATGCACTTGGTTTGAAAACACATAACTGAATACATCAGACAAAATGAAACAAAATACAAGTGCGTGATATCTAGAACACACACAGTCCGATGACTGATACACTTGGTTTGAAAACACGTGACTGAATACATGAGACTAAAGGAAAACAAGGTCGCAGAGAGAACTAACTACATGAGACAAAAGGAAAACAAGGTCGCAGAGAGAACTAACTACATGAGACAAAAGGAAAACAAGGTCGCAGAGAGAACTAACTACATGAGACAAAAGGAAAACAAGGTCGCAGAGAGAACTAACTACATGAGACAAAAGGAAAACAAGGTCGCAGAGAGAACTAACTACATGAGACAAAAGGAAAACAAGGTCGCAGAGAGAACTAACTAAAAGACGATGCAACGACGGACATGAGCACATTCCCAGCACGGAATTTCCGGAAAGTGGAGATGTACATATTACGAGGGTAAAACGAGTCCGGCACCCTCCGGGGGGCGATAGAGGAAAGGGGGAAGCGTGCAGGGGGGGGGGGGGGGGGGGGCTGGAAGATGGGAGAACTTGGAAGAGTTCTTCCCAGGGCGACTACAGATCTCTTGTTCTGGCGCCATTGACCGTTGTATCTCTGATCCACATATGCTGAACACACACACACACACACACACACACACACACACACACACACACACACACACACACACACACAGAGGAGACGGTCAATTACAGAATCATTACAGATTTAAGCTAATGTCATGTGGGAGCATATAGAAAGTTACACACTGGGCATCCAAGGATATCATACACAATAACATACATATGTTCAAATGAATCCAGGCTTGTGACCAAACTGCCGCAGTACGCTACCACAACAGAAATGCGGAAAGAATGATAGTTTCATACTGCGACAGCAGCTTAGTTTTGTGTGTTAAAAAGAAACCAAAAAAAAAAGAAAAAGAAAAGAAAAAAGAAAAACAAACAAAACAATAACCACCAAAACCGGATCCTCATCGATCTTGCACTCATCGTTAAGATCATATAAAAGAAAACGATTGAGGCAAAGGTGCCAGTGGGACTCAGAGAAATCCTGTCTTCAGCTGCCGAACCAAACAGCCGACAGCAATCCTGCATCACCCTCAGAACCTTGCGCTGTGTTGACATAAGAGGTAGGCACGCACAGCACAATCTACTGAGACGTAATTGCCCCAGGCAGATGCCATTGTGTAATGGGCACCAGACGCAACGCAACAGAATCTCCACGGAGGCGTCTCCATACCAGCCCGTATTTCATGACTGTTAGAGTCTACAGGCAAAATACGCCACCAGCAAGCAAACAGCTGCGCGCCTTCCTATTCCTCAGACCCACTCGTTGCTGTTTCGCTGACAGGTGAAAGCAGTGCATTTCCGGGCAGATTCTACCACAAAATGTATCTGAAATGAGCTATGCTTGCAAATCCTTGCGCCATTTGCGTCGCGCAGTTCACTTATAGATGGACATCTAAATGCATTTTGACGGGAAAAAAACACCCGGGCGTTTTGTTGTTAAACTGTCGAATATTTCTGCTAGCTTACCGCCTCCCTTCCTTACTTCAAACGTTTTTCTGTATGAAATCAGCGGACAGGCGATGGATGCGTTCGATGAAAGAACAAAGAAGCGATGTAAGATAGATTAATAACAATATTTTCGATTATCTCCGAATGGTCTTCAAATCTCGAAAAAAGCAACAACACTTCATCGACTATTTCACACACACACACACACACACACACACACACACACACACACACACACACACACACACACACACACTTCATCATCACCGACAAAATTCTTCATATCTATCTATCTATCTTACCGATCTATGTATGTATCTGTCTGTCTGTCGGTCTATCTATCTACCTATCTATTTACTTATCTCTCTCCCTCACTCTGTCTGTCTCTATCTCTGTCTCTCTCTGTGACTGTGAATGTGGAACCTGAGAGAGCGGCGTTGAAGAGTTCCCCCCCCCCCCCCCCCCCGCTAGATAGCACGGAAGATGAGGCAGAAAGAAAAAAAAAAAGGTTCCAACTGAAATGATCTCCGGCGATGTCTGTGGTTTAGCAGGAGTGGTCTAAGTGTCACTCTCTCTCCTTTCCATCGCCCACAGCAACCTCTTATCTATCGCAGTCAGTTACCCGTGAAAGCACTTGGAATACTTTTTTATGTTTAGTGATTATGATCACATGACAGTAGGTCGTAAGGATGCTTGAGCAGTCAGATATCTAAATATTCCTCTGAACTCCGTCATGCGAAACGGAGCAAGAGGTGTTAATATAGTATAGTAACTGGTCCAGTTCTTTGAAGAAAAAAAAAGAAAAAAAAAAAAAAAGAAAAAAGAAAGAAAGAAAAAAGAAAGAAAGAAGAAAAAAAGAAAGAAAAAAGCAAAGTGAAGAAAAGAAAAGAAAAAAAAAAGGAAGAAAGAGAGAGAGAGAAAAAAAAGCAAAATGAAGAAAAGGAAAGAAAAAAAAAGAAAAAAGAAACAAAAAGAGAGAAAGAAAGAAAGAAAGAAAGAAAAAAAAAAGTAAAGTGAAGAAAAAGAAAAGACCACGTTGACTTTCGTCATGGCTGACAACATGGTCCGAGCGAGCCTCGTTTTGAATTTTTCTTGGTGGAGGTCACCGCTCTTTCTTCAGACTGGAGCCAAGACAGCGGAAGTGGACCACTTCTTCCAGGTCGAGCCGTCCGGGGTGATGAGTGACTGCTGACTGGTGTCGTGTGGATCTGTTCATCACTGTTTTTCTTCACATTTCTCCCAGCTGATTCCCATTTCATGTGTACTGGATGGTTTCTCCACTCTGCTGATGACTTTCCTATGATTCTTATTCTGTACAGAAGCTGAACTTCAAGGACGCTTTCACAGAGCTAGTGATGAGTTCCTGGAAATCTTCGCTGTTCCTGAAAGGAAGGTGTAATCAACGACTCGCCGACTGTAGAGAAGCCAAAGGTCAATGGATGCTATAGTGCTGATGTCCAGAAGCGTTACCTCAATTATATACTCCATCGTGTTCATTCAAAATGATACTTCAAAGATATACATTGCATAACCTATTCAATATGTCTTATTGTGACCATGATGTCTGCGTCCTATCTGTGAAAGTTCTTATAAGAATGAAAACGTGGCCTTGCATTTTTAGCTTGAGAAAAGTTTGAAAACAAACCCGAAAATGTGCCATGTCTGTTGTGTGTCTATCGTTTTTTCCTACTTAAATTAAAGAAAACAAATGTCTTTCACAAACACTCTCACTGTTATGTTTAAAAAAAAAAAAATCTGCCCTCCTCTCTGTTTTTATCTTTCTGTCTTTTTTCCCTTCGCCTTCAGCAAGAATGACTACGGAGCTAAACAAACTTCATTCCTCTTTGATCCCCCCAGTCCCATTCAGACGAGTGTAGCCATTTTCGTGGACCTGGTACGCCGCTCCAGGGTGAACCCTTCCAGCATCGGCCCCTGCCTTGACCTCCTCACTCTCGAAGTTCCAGTCCACGGGGCAGATCATCTGGCGGGTCTTCTTCCAGGTCCAGAAGGGTGTCATGAAGAAGGTGACCAGCGTCAGCTGCCCGTACAGCGTGACGAACAGCGGCAGGGGCATGTTGGCCCACACGTTGCCCCAGTGCTGGTAGGTCAGGTACCAGATCATCACCTCCACGGCGTTGCGCAGGTGGAAGGTGTGGACCAGCAGGAACTGGTTGGCCTTCCACAGCAGGCTGTTCTCCTTGCCGGCCTTCAGCAGGGTCCAGCACAGGCAGGAGAAGGGCGTGGACATCTCCAGGATCAGACCCCGGCATCCGAAGCCGTGTCCAGCGTCCGTCACCAGCACTGCGGGGGAAAAGACAAGAGATGATGGATGATTAGGTCTAATGAAAAGCTTGGTTTGGTTTTGGTTTGGTGTGTTAATGTCGAGTAGAGGCTGGACCTGCAATCTTCTTTCCCCCTATAAATCGTGGGAGAACTGTGGGGACAGGTAGGATCAATAGGTACATTGATGACATCAAACGAAATTAATCAAACTGTCACAAGATTTGCTTTTAGTAATCTTATTTTGTGTTCCTACATTTTCCTGTCATCAGACAGAATCTGGCGCCATATTGCTGTCACACTTCTCTGAGGAAGTCTTACAAAACGACAACACGGCCAGACATTGGAGTGGAAGTGACGTTTTGCATGTGCAGAGTCGTTGTTCTGAATGAGGGCTGGCTGTGTGTTAAGTAACACAGGTGGTCACATGTCACATCTGCCAGTGGCTGTCCTTCCTGTACCACGCCTGCAGATCAGATGCGCATGTGGAAAGCCTGACAGCTCACCTTAGCGACTGGTGGATCTTTTTAAATCAGAAAACTACCCTGTCCACAGCAGGATTTTTTTTCAAAATTGATGGGACCGCTAAACTCCACCCTTCCTCTCCCACTCCCTCCCAACTCCACACCACCACCACCATCACCACCACCACCACTACCACCACCATAACCACTGACACGCTGTGACTGAATTTCACGCAGCTACAAGAGCGCTGTTGCCCAAAAATGTGGCCAATATCTGTGGCGGTATTCTTACTTCTAAAGGCTGACATAAATACAGTGATGATGACCAATTTTAGATGAATCCATTTCTCCCCTCGCAGCGAAGGTTTAACTTCCATTTGAAACATTTAAGAACAATATTGCGACGATATAAACAACTCTGCACATAGTTTAGACCATTGTGTTTTGCAATCAAGCATGCATTTTTTTCTGTATCAGATTTTCTTCTTCACGTCAAAATTATGTAATTATTTTCCTGTCAGTAATTTCCCTTCCCCATCAAACATTACTTTTTTCCCTTCATATCACAGATTTCTTTTTCTCATGAAGCACTATTTTTTTTAAATTAAAGATTGTTTTTTTCACATCAAACGTTTCTTTTTCTTATGAAGCACTATCTTTTTTAAATTAAAGATGACCTTTTTCACATCAAACGTTTCTTTTTCTTATGAAGCACCATCTTTTTTTAAATTAAAGATGACCTTTTTCACATTAAACGTTTCTTTTTCTTATGAAGCACCATCTTTTTTTAAATTAAAGAATACCTTTTTCACATCAAACGTTTCTTTTTCTTATGAAGCACTACTTTTTCATATAAATTATGACTTTTTTTAACAAATGAAAAATCGCATTGTCATATCAACCAAAGTACATTACAGTGCGCTATAGCTCTTTAAAGTACTCTACAGTATATTACTGTACAGTACAAAACAATACACACAGTACATTACAGTACACCAGAGTACTCTACACTACTCTACTGTACTCTACAATACACCACATTACACCACATTGCACCATAGTACTCTACATTACTCTATAGTACACCACAGTACAGTACAGTACATCACAGCATACCACAGTACACTATGGGACAGTAACACTGCAGTACTCTTCTAAAGTACACCACGGTACAATCCGGCACACTTTCATACAGTAAAATACCACAATTCAAATGTAATGCAACACAATGCAAAACAACAGAACGCGAGGCGACAACGGTACGCAACACAAGAGACACCACAACGTTACAACACAACAAAACATCACGACGTTACAGTACAACAGAACACCACAACGTTACAACACAACAAAACATCACAACGTTACAGTACAACAGAACACCACAACGTTACAATACAACAAAACATCACAACGCTACAATTCAGCAGAACATCACAACGTTGCAACACAACACGACACAACAACGTCACAACACAACAAAACATCACAACGTTACAGTACAACAGAACACCACAACGTTACAATACAACAAAACATCACAACGCTACAATTCAGCAGAACATCACAACGTTGTAACACAACACGACACAACAACGTTACAACACAACAGAACACACACAACCTTACAACAGAACCACCTCAACGTTACAACACAACAAAACACCACAACGTTACAGTACAACAGAATACCACAACGTTACAATACAACAGAACATCACAACGTTATAACACAACACGACACCACAACGTTACAACACAACAAAACACCACAACGTTACAGCACAGCAGAACACCACAACGTTACAACACAACACAACACCACAACGTTACAACACAACAGGAAGCAACAACGCAACACAACACAACACCACAACGTTACAACACAACGCCAGGCAACAGCGCAACACAACGCCTCAACGTTACAACACAACCACCACAACACAACAGAACACCACAACACAACAGAACACCACAACGTAACAACACAATCCACCCACCAATGATGAACCCAGTCAGGGAGATCCAGTGATGGACCTGCAGCAGAGAGCTGAAGCTGTCGAAGTACAGGTCCGACACGCTCAGTGCCAGACACTCAAAGGCGAAGAACCCCGCCGACACCGACATGGCCAGATGACTGGTGGGCGACGTAGCCAGCACCACATCCTGGTTTAACGCCGTGTCGCCGAAGATGGCCCACAGGCCCACCACGATGCAGAAGACGCCGAAGCAGGACCTGACCACGGCCAGGTTCCAGAACACCTTCTCCTTCAGCCGGAGGTTGCGGTACAGAGGTGACGTCAGCGTGAAGAACAGCTGGGTGATGACGTAGATAACGATTGACGTCAGAGAGTACGCGCCGGCGACGCCGAACTTGACGGAGAGGTCGGAGTAGTCGAGGGTGGAGAGGGGAGGGTAGATGTAGTCGGTGAGTTCTGTGAACTTTGTGGGTGTGGGTGAAGGCGAGGCCATTGTTTTGGTGGGGGGGTTCTGTGTTCGCTTCGATCGGCGGCCCTGTCCTGCACGAACGTACACAGTACGAAACTGATTGGTTATTGTCGGAGAGTGCTGTTTGTTGTCGCTTTGGTCCTTTTCGCTTTCTTCTTCTTCTTCTTCTTCTTCTTCTTCTTCCGTCTGTCTGTCTGTCTGTCTGTCTGTCGGTCTCTCTGTCTGTCTATCTGTCTGTTCGTCCGTCTGTCTGTCTGTCCGTCACACACACACACACACACACGCGCGCGCGCGCGCGCGCACGCACGCACGCACGCACGCACCACACACACACACACACACACACATACGCACGCACGCACGCACACACACACACACACACACACACACACACACACACACACACACCACACACACACACACACACGTGTGCATTCTAAAATCAATGTTATCTGTGCTTTGCGATTCCAAGGCCAGCTAAGCAAAAATTATAATATGCTAATAAGAGAAATACGCTCATTTGTACATTAATCACTATCTGACTTGTTGTTGAGCCCCCTCCAGTCAAGATTCTTCTCGTATAAAATTGGCCGATACAGCAGTCAAAATACAGCGCAGATGATCCCAGTAGGTTCCAAAGAATCGAAATGTCCTCTTTAAGTCTCAGAAATGCAGCTGAATAAGGAACATTCGACAAGAGTGTGGATTCGGAAAACTTGTGGAGGATCTACCCCGCAACGCAGGACGCCAGGACAAAACTTCTTGTGCAAGGTATTGTTGTGAGAGGATCTGTTGTTCAATTGCCAAGTACCAATCCCTTTACTTTCAGAGATGATACTGGCAAAGAAAAGCCGTTTACGTGATACAGGCAAAGAAAAGCCCTTTACGAAAGTCTGGATAGACAATTTGCCAATTTCAGTTGCCGATTCAGAGATTGAACATTCTCTCATTCAAATCGGGTGCGAGCTACGATCGGCGATAAAGGCGGAAAGAGCCAGAGACGCTGGCGGAAAATTAACCCGTTTCCTTACAGGAAGACGTTTCTCATTCATAACGCTTCCACCCGTACCCCTTGAAAAAACGCTCAAGGTTAGTGTGTTCACTGCAAAAGTATACCACCGTGAGCAGAAAAAGGCAGAGAACAAACAACTAATTTGCTCAAAATGTCTGGGCACAGGTCACCATGCTTCAGTGTGTGTAAAAGAAATTGTTTGTAGGGCTTGTAGGCAGACTGGCCATAAGCAAGGAGATCCATTGTGCCAGCTGGAAACAGCATCCACTCCTAACAACACCAGTGAGAGAGAGTGTGGCTGTGCAGGGTGAAAGTGAGGAACAGGAAGGAGACAGTTCCCGGACCGACAAGAGCGAGACGACGAGAGAGGAGAGCGGGCAGTCCAGGGGTCGACCAGGGGAACGCCAGACGACACTCACCTCTTCCTTCCACCTCCAGTCCAAACGTCGCCACAGGTCCGAGACACTGAAGCGGCCCCGCTCCTGGGAGGGCACCAGTCCCCGGGAGGTGACGGGAAGGACAAAGTTAAAAAGGGGAACATGGGCCAGGATTTCCGTAACTCACCCCTACAAGCGCAAACGCTAACAAGAAAGGTAACTCGGGGAGATGAAACATTGCAGTCAGTGGACTGACCCGGGATTTTGACCTTGCTAGTGTTACGGACTACGGCTTGGAATGAGATATATTTGTGTATATTCAGTTACTGTAAAAATATTTACACTCAAAAGAAATACTTTATGATTCATGGATAAAATACGCATATGCTGTATTAATGTCAGAGGTTTGAAAAATAAATTGAAAAGAAATTCAGTATTTCATTATCTAAAAGGGCAGAAATTTGATATAGCCAGTTTCCAAGAGGCACACATAACAACTAGTGATTTAGTTACATGGGAAAAACAATGGGGGGCGGGGTGGGGGGACGAATTTTTTACAACGAAGGCACAAATAAAAGTCAAGGAGAAGTAATGTTGATAGCTAAACATTTTGATGGAGAAGTCAAATTAGAAATTGCCTGCAATAGAATTCTTGTAGTTTCAGTTAACCATAATGAATACAATTTCAAATTAGGAAATATTTATGCTCCCAACAACTCAAGTGAAAAAAATGTCGTTCATGAAAAACTTATAGGAAAAGTTGAGTCAATTCAGTGAAAACAATCTTCTTCTGGTTGGTGATTTTAACTGTGTTCTTAGTAATAAGTTGGACATTATATCAGGTCATATCCATACTGATTCAGAAGTGAGATTATTTAACCATATTGTTGCTAGTCTACAACTCAGATACGTGGAGAGCATTTCATAAAAGCGAAAAAGACTTCACATGGTCTCGAGTAAATCCCTTTATCGCCCGTCGCTTAGATTATTGCATTTTATCCGAGGGAATGCTTCAATTCAGTGCTTTGTGTGAAAACATCAACTTTCCTCACTCGGACCACAAAGCAATACTATTAGAACTTGACAGCAGTGACTTTATTCGTGGGCCTAGCTATTGGAAATTTAATAACAGTTACTTAAAGGATCCAAGATTCGTTCAGAAAATGAATGATTTATTAGACTGAGAACTCAAAATACCTTCAGATTCCAACTCATCATATATACATACTTGGGAATTATGTAAAATCAAAATTAGAGATTGTTGCAGTGAGTATGGTAAACTGCTGGCCAATAAGAGAAAAAATGATGAAAAGAAATTAGTTTGAAATTTTGGAAGTTGAAAAACAAATGATTCTTAATCCCACAAGTAAACATAACCAAGAACAATATTTAACATTAAAACAAAAGTTAGAATTACTACAAGCACACAAAGCCAGAGGTGCTCAGGTGAGAGCACGAATTAAGTGGATTGAAGAGGGTGAACGCAACACTAAATATTTCTGCGATCTAGAAAAAGCAAGAGGAAAGAAGAAAGGCATCACAAGGTTGTGTAAAGATACAGGAGAAGTAATCACAGATCAGCGACAAATTTGAGAAGAACAGGTAACATTCTATAAGAATTTGTATAATCAGCCAGTTGAAGTAAACAACGTTAGTGAATCTGTTGATGTGTTCCTAGAAAATGAAACCATCCCTTGTTTGGAAGAAAATGACGTTTCCAGTTGCGAGGGTATGGTCAATACTGATGAAACAACAAACGTCTTAAGAAAGATGAGAAATGGATCAGCGCCAGGATGGAATTACTATTGAGTTTTTCAATTTTGTTTTGGAAGAAAATAAAAGTAGTCTTAGCAAACTCGTATGTGGAATCTTTTGATAAAAGATAACTAGTATATACTCAAAAAGCAAGGTATAATAACATTGTTACACAAAGGGAAAAAACTTGATAGAGACAAACTGACTAATTGGAGACCTATAACTCTAACAAACACCGATTACAAGATACTGGCCAAAGTATTGGCAGAAAGACTTGGAAGAGTCATCCACAAACTAGTTAACAACGACCAAGTAGGATATATCAAAGGCAGAAACATTGCAACAATTATACGATCAATAGATGATGCAGTCAATTACCTTAACCAAACAAATAAAACGGGTTACTTGCTGGCAGTTGATTTTTCAAAAGCCTTTGATTCATTGTCAAAAGATTTTCTGTTGCATACCTTTAAAGTTTTTGGTTTCGGAACTGAATTTAGAAAGTGGGTTGCCATACTGACAAAGAACCCTGCTAGTTCAATAAATCATGGAGAATGGATATCTGAACCGTTTAATCTTTCTTGTGGAATTAGACAAGGATACCCTTTTTCTCCGTTAGCCTTTGTTCTGGCAGTGGAAGTGTTAGCGATTAAAGTTAGAAATAGCTCCATATCTGGCATCCACGTCCCAACCACTGTTCCACATAACGATACTCCTCAAAAATCAAACAAATGGCGGACGATACAACTCTATTCCTCAGAGATAAAAGAGATATGGTCAAATCTTTAGAAATCTTTACAACATTTCAAAGTTTCTCAGGTTTCAAATTAAACATACAGAAAACGAAAGCTTTATCCATGGGAAGGCAGATAGGAGAACCAGAGCTTCTTTTCACCACAGTAGATAAAATAAAGGTATTAGAACATTATTTCCAGCGTAATCGGATGGCTCGGAATATTGAAGATAATCGGAGTAATAGGATGTATCAAATGAATAAATTGATTCGAGAATGGAGTAAGCGGGATGTCAGTATCCAAGGTAAGATTGTAGTAATAAAAACATTTTTACTTAGTTTCTTTATGTCATGCAGTCTATAGGACTTCCAGATAATGTGCTAAACTAAGTTAACTCAACCTTTACAAACTTCTGTGGAAGAAAAGATTAAACAATAGAAAAGCTTTCGAAAAAGTCAAAAGAAAAGTAATGGAAGCAGGTGTGGAGAAAGGAGGACTTAGTGTGATTAATCTGAGTAACTTTCAAAACTGTTTGTACTTGCAATGGGTGGGCAAACTCTTTAAAGCCACCGAACAAGAAAATTGGGCATTAATACCCAGATGGCATTTACAACACCTCACAAAGACGGATGCTTTTTGTATAAATTGCAGAGCCAAAGACCTGAAGGATTGTAGTTTAATCAGGAATTAATTCTGGAAAGAAGTGTTAACAGTTTATCTAAACCAAAAATATTGATAAAACTTGATGATATCGACAAAAGCAATTTTCACAGTCAATACTTTTCCCACAATAATCTAATTCGCTATAAAAAATCAGGTATTATATTTTAAAAAAAACTGGGTAAATAATGGCATTGAGCAAGTGAAGGATATAATTCATGAAAGAGAAAATAGACAACTGACTTTAGAAGAACTGCAGGAAATGGTTGGACAGAACAGAGCCCTTGCATTGTTCCAGTACACTGCTTTGATTAACTCCATGCCAGCGCAATGGATCCAGTGGATTCAGTCAGGAGAAAGAGGATCTGGGACGCTCCCCTGTTTTGCCAGTCTGTTAAATACAAAGCCTAAACAAATAAGGAAACTAATTATATCACGTAAGGAAACTCAAACACCTACTGCGAGTGCCTTCTGGAACAGAAAAGTTGTGGTATAGACTTAGACAAATCCACATGGTGTCGAGCTACAGGCGTTACAAAAGAGGTAAGACTTAAGAGTTCTCCACTGGAAAATACTACACAATATATATCCGACTAATATCATGCTTAGTAAAATGAAAGTAAAAGACTCAAACAAATGCTCGTACTGTGCTGACACAAATGATTTCATTGAGCACTTTTTCTGCGAGTGTCCAATCGTTTACAACTTTTGGAGATTCACTGAGCACAAAATTTACTTAGAAACACATGCACAGATTAAATTATCAAACACAGATATATTATTTGGTATCAATAAATCCATTGCTTCGAAGACAAATTATAAGTGTATCAATTTTATCATATTACTGAGTAAAATGTGTATCAGTATTTGTAAAAAGACAAACACGGATATCCCTCTGCAACTCATTTTTGAGAAAGAGTATAATGTCCGAAGGGGTTTAAAAGGAAAACTTCCCCAAATAGGTGAGAGAGTGTAAATCTCGAAGGAAATGTAAATTATTTATGAACACACAGAATGTTTTTTGAAGAAGGAAGGGAGAGAGAGGGGAGGGGGAAAGTTATTGTATTGTCCGTGCGTTAGGTGTGAGAGGGAGGGAGGGGGGTGGTGGAAAGGGGAAGGGTTATCTCTGCGGGGAGAGTTGCAGGGGGGGGGGGGGGGGGACCGGAGATCTGTGGAGGGAGGGGGGGGGGGGGGATTTGAGGAGGGAGAGGTCGTATGCCTGTTGTCTCACTTCTTGGCTTTCCTCATGTCTTCCTTGTGAACCATTTCTTTTTCGCGACAAGGTTGGCTTCATCGGGGAACAGACAATTGGTGGGACGACATGCAACAAACCCCTAAATTCTTTCAAAAGACGCCGTCTCTGTCTGTGTGTCTGTCTGTCTGCCCGATGGCATATTTGTCTGTCTGTCTGTCTGTCTGTCTGTCTGTCTGTCTCTCTCTCTCTGTCTGTCTGTCTCTCTCCTTCCGTCTCTCTGTGTCTCTTGCTAACTCTTTTTTCTTTTTTTTTTTTTGGGGGGGGGGGGGGGAATGGGGGATGTTTGGGTGGGTGGGTGGTGGTGGTAGGTGATGTGAGGAGAGCTCACGCGCTTGGGTAGAGGGATGGAGAGGGAGACGGGCAATTGGGACCAACGATATCCGCACGCCTGTTGCGTACATACAGAATTATGTGCTTACGCATAAATTTTGCTTTGGTACAGTGCCTTTAACATGTAGCTACCATTGTTAACATATTTGAGAGAGAGAGAGAGAGAGAGAGAGAGAGAGAGAGAGAGAGAGAGGGGAGAAAGAGAGAGAGAGAGAGAGAGAGAGAGAGAGAGAGAGAGAGTGTGTGTGTGTGTGGGTGTGTGTAACACAAAATGAAAAACTGAAAATGATTAACTCTTTTGTTTCATCTATGTTGTTTTCTTAGTATATGCAACACATCAGAGTGAGTGTGCCAGTACACTACACATTAGAACATTAACAAACCCAGACACTTTGTATCAAACGCTAAAACACTAAAATCAGCAAAATATGTCCATTTATAAGAGAGCATACAGACGATGCATGGTGTGTAAGAGACTGGTTGGGAGAAAAAAAAAGCTAGTTGTGGAAATTGTTTTTGATTTTTTTTTCCCCGCTTTTTTGGCAGATGAAGAGGACAGTGTGAAGCACCAAAAAATGAAGAGGTGGATTTTGGCGTTAGGGAAAACAAAAGAAGAAAACAACAACAACAACAACAAAGAAGAAGAAGAAGAAGAAAGAAAATGACCGTCTTAGGTGCTCCATTGATCCGAAAACTGATGCCACACACACACACACACACACACACACACACACACATACACACACACACACACACACACACACCACACACACACACACAAAGGGTGTGGATTCAGTTCCAGTAATTTTTCTGTCAATACATTCATTTCTGGAAATACGTTTCAGCTGCATCGGAACATCCTTAATATAAAACAAAATCACTCGCATAACGATAAAACCAAACAATTTTAAGATGAAGTCTAGTGGGAAAAAGAGTGGCTTTGAAGGAAAAAAAATTTTCCTCATATAATTGTTAAATGCACTATTTTGAAGTATTCCCGACCAAATTTCTCAGAAGTTTTGATAGAAAAAAGAATAAATGATAATTTTTCATCAGAGTTTTTAAAGCTTGTCAAAGTGTGTGTCATAAACTACGATGGAAGTTTGCTTTGATTGTGTATATCCGTTTTAATGCACATCTAATTGATACTGTTTTCTCTTTGTTTGTTTCTTTGGTTGGTTTTCTTTTGCCAATGAGCATCAGCTTCATTATTCTTTCCTCATACACCGTATACACTCAGACACTTTTTAATGCTTTGTCTAAATATCATAAAAATAGATACTAAGTTAAAACGCGCGCGCGCACACACACTTTATACTTTCTCTAAATATTTCATGAATAGATACTAAATCAAAACGCGCGCGCACACAAACATACCCCCCCCCCCCCCACACACACACACACGTGTACACACACACGTGTACACACACACGTATACACACACACGTGTACACACACACACACACCACACACACACACACGCACACGCACACGCACACACACACACACCCTACCTTTGACTAGAAACAGTTCCCTGCTCTCCACTGACAAATTAGCGACTCA
>CM065721.1:70096758-70109258 GCA_033310375.1 Conus canariensis
GGGGGGGGGGGGGACTTTGGACCTTTCGTAGTAAGGTCTTTAGTTGAGGCTTATGACAATGAGAAATTGTCAACAAAACAAGAGAAGGACTCATTGTCGGTCTTCAAAAACGTGTCAAACCAAATCAATTCATACAGGACTGTCTGGCGACCAATAACGCTTTTGAACATAGTGTGTAACACTGGCTCTATCTGCATTGCAAATAACATTAAATCACTACCATCCATCCTAGTAAGTGAAGGCTGGACAGGGTTCCGGTCAAAAGATACATGGTAGAAACATTAGATTACCAATTTAATCAATTATTTGGACTTAAAGGGATTATAAGGGCTTCTACTTAGTATTGATTTTGAAAGAGCATTCGACTCACTGGGCTGAGATTTATGCACAAAGTCTTGAAGTCATATGGCTTTGGCGACAACATTTAATGTTAAATAGAACGTTTTATATGGAATATAATGTCAACATTTGTTGTAAACGGTTAAGACAGTCCAGTGGTTTAAAGTAGTAAAAGATACAGCCAAGAAGATCCTATTTCTCCCTATCTGTTGTTTTATTCTTTTGTATTCATCCGTCTGTTTATTCTATGTGTAGAACTTTTTTGTCCACAATGATAAAAGAAGACGAAGCGATACAAGGCTTTATATTGCTAACACAGAACTTAGAATTTCGCAGTTTTTTCTTATTTAGATGATACGTAACTTAACAATATTAGACAAAGGCATCTTTTGAACGAACAATACATATTCTTGATAGCTTTGGCAAAGCTTCGGGACTTCTTATGAACGGTGAAAAAGCCAAGCAATACGATCAGGCAGTAAGAGACATTCCAACAAGGTTTTCGGTCCCCATGAACGAATGATCTGAAATCCTGTAAAAATCGAAATACTCAGTATCCGGTTCACCCAAGACCTCAACTATGCGAATCTAAAAACTGAAATGAAATTATTGTTTAAAATTTGATATAAAAGAAATGTGACACCACTTGATAAGGGAGCACTTGTTTTGCCTGAGCTCATACATCCCTGAATTCTGTTGCCCGACCACCGTGATTCTTTTATGAAAAAAAAAAATCAGAAATTATATGTTGAATTTGTATGGAATGGGAAAATGATAAAATAGGGTATAAGATGTCTATGAAATTTGCACATGGCAATGTCATTGATAAATGTGTGTACAGTATGTAGTGTACCAAAATTATGCATGTGCATTGTAACAATAATAAGAAAAGAATATTTATAAAAGTTTGAATGGAAGAGAGAGAGAGAGAGAGAGAGAGAGAGAGGAGAGAGAGAGAGAGAGAGAGAGAGAGAGAGAGAGAGAGAGCCAAGCCTCTGGATTCAGCTTGCATCCGTTTATACTTCATTTTCTATACAAACAAGATAAAAATCGTCTTTACAGGTTCGACGTCAGAAAGTCTTCTAATGATGTACCGCCTTTACTTTCTCATCTGCTCCCACACCCCCACCCCACCCCCGACTATGTACGATAAGAATAGCAACGTTATCTGGTTGGTTGGTCCCTTCTGGGCGCAAGTCACGCTCCTCACACTACCACGACACTGGGGTGATATGACAGTCACTGGACAAAGACGTCACGTCCCGTTACATCAAAATCGCTTGCTCCTGGTGTCAAGGTTTATCGCCGCGAGTTGTGAGTAACAAGCTGGACGACTGGGTGGTCTCAGTCCTTCAGAAGAACCGATAACTGACCCTCATTGTCCAGGGCTGCTGCTGGACACGGGGTGATAACGGCTTCAGACCCTGAAGTGGAGTCAAGGAGGTCTGACCGGTGCAGAAGGCTGGGCCGATTGGGATTACATTGGTACAGTATAAGAAGGTGACGAGTTAAATTGCGTGGTGATTATCTTGGGGGCGGAGAGAGAGAGAGAGAGAGAGAGAGGAGAGAGAGAGAGAGAGAGAGAGAGAGAGAGAGAGAGAGAGATTGGGGGGTGTGGGGGAGAGGGGGACGGGAGGGGGGGGATAGAGGGCGGTCAGTTCATTCAAACAAACTATAGCGAACATAACACGAAATAAATTCCTGATTTATGTATCTATGTACATGGGCATACCTCTACAACATAGTGTACAGGTACTGCGACAAGGGAAGATTACTATGTCTCCTTCTACATGTATAGCAATTCTAGTGCCTGTGTGTCTGTTGGCGTGTCTGTTTACTTGCATTGATCAAATGAGAACAGAGCCTAGAGGCATGAAATAAAATAGGAAAAGAATGAAAGACAGCTTTAATCTCTCTCTCTCTCTCTCTCTCTCTCTCTCTCTCTCTCTCTCTCTCTCTCTCTCTCTCTCTCTCTCCTCTCATACATGTAAGCAACAGCACAACAGTTTGTAAGTCCTGTACTTGTAGAATACCTGATACTGAAGAAGTGTTGGCACACAAATTTCTCTTGATTTGTAGTTTGCCAACTTTTTTTTTATGCATGTCCAATGATCAAATCTACAATCACAAACATGAGGGCGAAAACATGATGGATTCCGCTAACATAATCCGACACTAAACTTGGAAAAGAGGAAGGAGGTAAAAAGGATCATCATTTTACACAAACTTGACTGAAGGACATTTTGAGCTTTACTCTTGGAAACAGATACGACAGACGTTAGGAAGTCACCCCTTGGAAACAAATGCAGAGTATGTAACAACTTAGCTCTTCAAACAGATGTGGCAGATGTTGAACTAAGCTGCTTGAAACAGACATGACAGGCGTTTTGGAGTTTGAAAACAGCTGTCACACGCGTTTTACAGCTTGGAAAGAGATGTGACAGTTCCGGGTCAAAGTGCACGCACAGAATCCGTTTGACCTTGGCGGAGGTTTTCAGTCTCCTGACGGCCATTCCAGCTGTACAGACCTTTTATACCTACACCTATGACCACGTTGATGACCACGACGATGATCACAATGATGACGAAATGAAGAAAGAAAAGGTTAAAAAGAAAGAGGAGAAAGATGTGAGGAAGAAGAAGGAGGACAAGAAGAAGAAGAAGAAGAAGAAGAAGAAGAAGAAGAGAAGAAGAAGAAGAAGAGAGAAACGACAAGCAATGGAGATCAAGGGCGAAAAATCTGAGAAAAAGAAGAAAAACTCACCATCACCACCACTATCAAGAAGAAGAAGACGGAGAAGAAGAAAAGCAGCAACAAAACAACAAATGAAGAACAGATACAGACAAACAAGAAGAAGAAGAAGAAGAAGAAGAAACAACACGGAGAATTGCAACAACAGCGAGAAGAAGAAGAAGAAGAAGAAGAAGAAGCATAATGTAGGGGGGGGGGGGGGGGGGGGGGGGGGGGGGGGGGGGGGGCGACAGAAGGAAAGAAAAACAAAGGCATAGAAAGTGATGTGCACTATTTCTAGAGGCGGGAAAGGGTCATGGTCCAATATCATCACCTTCATATCACAGACAAGAGCGATAACAAAATGAAGTAACGTCGTCTCCAGTCAGTCAATTTCTGCTGACCCACTTTTCCCCCAAACAGCCCGGACGACCAAACAACAGGACACCAGTTTCCTGTTACATCCTTTAAACGTAGGACACATAGAACATTAGCATGTTACCTTCACCTAGTAGACTGTCTTTACACCCACATAGGTTTGTCTGTCTATCTGTCTGTCTGTCTGTCTGTCTATCAGTCTGTCTGTCTGTCTCTCCGAAATGTGGTTCGAGGACGAACCCCATCAAATTGCATGGTGCCGATCTGGATTAAAACAACAACAACACAAAATTACTATTGTCTTTTCATGGAATTTTTTTTTTTTTTTCTTTTTTTTTTTTTTTTTTTTTTTTTTGCAGAGATAAGCGCTGAGATTTCGTATTAAAAAAAAAATTTCCTGTTACAAAAATATTCACGGGAGGTAACTCTTTCAGCCTGAATCTACTGTTACTTCTCCTGGAGGAAAATAATTTTTTCACTCGTGAACAAACATGAGCACAGAAGTGAAAAAAAAAACCAACAACAACAAAAAAACAAAAGCATACAGACATAACAAAACAAAACACAACAAATAAAAAAAAACAACCAATACAACCAGCCAACCAAACAAAGAAAAAAACTCTCTACAGTCCCAACTTAAAAAAAAAAAAACCTATTTTACAGTAAACAGTCCACTTCCTATTTGCCTAACAGTTTAGTGCGGAATCAGATGAAAGGGAAGACCTAGGATCCCTTCCACTGTAACAGGAGACTGCGCTCTCCCCAGTGCCCATCTACATCAAGCTTCTTCTGCTCTTTGCTCTCTTTTTTTTTTTTTTTTTTTTTTTTTGGGTGGGGTGGGTGTTAGTGTCGTAGTGCACAGCCTGCACAATATGCTTATGACTCTGTGTGTGTGAGTGTGTGTGTGTGTGTGTGTGTGTGTGGGTGTGTGTGTTGCGTGTGTGATTGAATCTCGACTCCCTTATATCTCCATAAACAGGGATCATAGTTGTCTCCTATGTCTTATTACTACAGAAAACCAGCGATTCACTAATCAGTATATCTTTGACACAAACATGCCGAAAAAAAGGTTCAACAGGACCACGTCACAGACAGTTTATGATATACACGGTGGGTGGGTGGGGGGGGGTGGGGGTGGGTGGGGTGGCGGGTGGTTGGCGATAGGCTGTGGTGGTTGCAGCGGATAGGATAAACGGGGATGGGTGTTAAGGATGCAAAGGAGTCGGAGCAGGAAAGTTGATCTTGATATGTTTAACCCTCCAGCTATCAACTTTCAGAAAATCTGAACACGAGTTCACTTCCACTAAAGTGGATGACCTGCGAGTTGTGGACTAAAACTAAGTTGGCTATCAAGGATTAAAGTGAAGTGTAACCTGTAAGTAGCCGAGATAAAGATTGTGCTATCACACAAACAGGAGCCTACTACGTCATCCACATTCCTGACGGTTTAATGATCATGAGTGATCAGACCTCTAACGTGTTCACTAATTACAGACACTGTCCACACCCAATACTGTTTTGCATGGACACTGAAAATAACAACTTACTATATCATGTCAACGAACACAGATAACCCGTGATTATAGCCCCATCTCACCACCACATACAACATGTACCGTGAACCACCATCCTAATACTTGTTCTCCCTCGAAGAAAGAACTCGTCGGTGATACTCATGGTTATTATTCCTTGCACGTGATGCTCGTGGGGGTGATTCAGCGTCAGCTATGGCGTCATTGGTGTTGATCTACAAAGACACATCACGAGGACGTAGGTACCCTTGTTCCACATAGACCACCAGCTGATTTAGATAACTGTGGAGATAACTGATTTTTTTCACTTCCCACACAAGGTGTACTGGATGATACCCTGGTCGTATGGCTTTGTTAAACTGTTGGAAGCATGTTTCATCTCATGGATGTGGTTGGCTGCTGAGTCCTCCTCCTTCTCCTCCTCCTTCTTCTCCTCCATCCTCCTTCTCCTCTTCTTCTTCTGATCCTTCTCTTCCTCCTTCTCCTCCTCCTCTTCTTCATGTTCTTCTTCTTCTCCCCTTCCTTCTCTTCCTCTTTCTCCTCTTTCTTTTTCTCTTTTCCTCTTGTTCTTCTGATCCTTCTCTTCCTCCTTCTCCTTTTCTTCTCCCTCCTCCTCCTCCTCTTCTTCTTCATGTTCTTCTTCTTCTTCCTCCTCTTTCTTTTTTCTCCTTTCTTCCCCGTCTTCCACCTCCTCCTCCTCCTCCTCCTCTCTTCTTCTTCTTCCTCTTCTTCTCTTTCTTCCCCCACCATCCTCCCCCTCCTCCTTCTCTTCTCCTTCTCCTGTTTCTTTTTCTCATCCTCTTCCCCTTTTATTCCCTTCTCTCCCTTCCTCTACACTCCTTCTTCTCCTCTTGTTTCTCCTCCTTCTCCTCTTCTTCCTCTTCCTCCTCATCTTTTCTTTTTTCTCTCTCTCGTCAGTACGTCCGCCAAAGTTATCTTTCCATCCGTTTCAGTGAGTTGATGTACGTACTGTCATTTTACAAGATTTTGTTTTTCCCACCTGTTCCTGTTGGTTGATGTATCCATCGTCACCAACGGATTCGAAGACAACTGAGTGGACAGGAAGGATGTCACCGCACGACGAATCCATTGGCTTTTGTTGCAGATCTAGATCAAAGGGCGGATCCGGGATCGGTCCAACTGTGGTGGAAGTCTGCGCTCTCCCTATTGTCCTTATTGTCGGAGTTTGTTTTTTTTGTCGGGGTGGGAGAGAGGGTGGAGGAGGGGGGGGGGGAGGGGTAAGGGGAGGAGTATAGAGAGGAGGGGTACGAGGGTCCATTTGTTTTGGTCCTGTTTATGATCCTTGGATTTTCTTTTTTTTTTTTTCTTTGGGGAGGTGGGGGATAGGATTGGAGAGAGAGAGAGAGAGAGAGAGAGAGAGAGAGAGAGAGAGAGAGAGTGGGTGTGTGTGTGGGGTGTGTGTGTGTGTGTGTGTGTTTGATCTTCTGGTCCTTTTTCATGGTCTTGTTCATGATCTTATTGCTTTTATTTCCTTGTTCTTTTCTCCCTCCATTTCTTTTTTTTTTTTTTTTGGTTTGTTTGCCTTTTGTTCTTGTCGCCTTCTTCTTCTTCTTCTTCTTCTTTGCTCTTGTTCTCCTTTTTGTCCTGATTCTTCTAAAACTTTGCTTTTTTCCCCCTCCGATTATGCGACAGTTTCAGGACGGCCCCCAAGGGTCGGCTGGGCGATAAACAGGGTGAACTGAGTTGACTTCTTGTTTTTGTTGCTTCACGTGCTTCACAGTGCTGTTGTTACCGTTGTTGTTGCTGTTGTTGTTGTCGTTGTTCTTCTTCTTCTTCACCACCACCACCACCACCACCACCACCATCATCATCATCATTCATAATCAATCATAATCATCATCATTCATTATTCATAATCAATCATAATCAATCATCATCATCATCATCATCATCTTCATCTTCATCCTCATCTTCTTCATCATCTTCATTTTCATCTACATCATCATCTTCATCTTCATCATCATCTTCATCATCATCTTCGTCAGCTTCATCATCTTCGTCATCTTCTTCTTTTCTTCTTTTCATTTGCTTCTCTTCTTTGTCATCTTACTGTGACTCTTCTTCTACTCAGTCGTCT
Source organism: Conus canariensis (assembly GCA_033310375.1). Classification (NCBI taxonomy): domain Eukaryota; kingdom Metazoa; phylum Mollusca; class Gastropoda; order Neogastropoda; family Conidae; genus Conus; species Conus canariensis. The sequence continues at coordinate 70,103,837 of CM065721.1, forward strand.
TGGTCGTAGTCTTCTCGATCTTCTTCTGTTTATTCTCTTCATTCTTCCTGGTCGTCTTCTATTTCATCCTGTTGTTCATCTTCTTTATCGCTTATCTTACTGAAAAAAAAATCTTGACGTTTATAAGTGCACTTATAACGAAGCATTTTTGATTTGTGGCTAAAATTGACCACATTTAAACTCTGTCTCTGTCTGTCTGTCTGTCTGTCTCTCTCAGCTAAAAGATTTCTTAGACCAACATTATCATAAGCTGTTTTTTTTTTTTTTTTTTTTTTTTTTTTACTTCGTATATTGAATATCTTTTAAATTACTATTCTACATTATGGGATTCGGCCAATGATAACATATCAAAACCGCTGTTAAATCATCTCCCCTGAAATCTTCGACGGGCTGTTAAATCATCTCCCCTGAAATCTTCGACCGTTAAGTCCCTGTGATTATAAACGTTTAGACTTCTTGCTTCGGAAAGGGAAATTCACTTCATATAACACAGCAATTTTCATCTTTAAAATAATGCCCAATCATGCCCCCCTCCCCCCCTCCCCCCCTCCCCCCCCCCCCCCCCCCTCTGAACAATCAGCTTGAAACGACTCTGATTCGCAATGTCAACAAGATTAAGGCACCTCTACCAAATATCGATCTTTTAAAATCTAACCTCATACCTTCTCGTGGTTGTTCGTGGAAGAACTTACAGTCTTGGTTAAATGGCGATATTAGTCTACACTGATCTTTTTAAATCTCACCTCAAACCTTCTCGTGGCTGTTCGTGGAAGAACTTACCATCTTCGTTTAATGGTGATATTAGTCTGCACTTTTTCAAAAGACACTACTTTCTCATGCCTTATACTCAACTTTCTGAACAGTCTTGATTAATGCAAATGCTATTTGGATTTTGTGTGTGTTTGTTTTAATATACTGCACAATTCATATGTGTAGATTCAAGCGTATTCGAGTACAGCAGTGTCTGTATAAAATAATGTTGAATGATCTTTTGCTCTCCTTCCTTCCCCCTTTTATTTTCCATCCACATCCTCTTCACATTTCCACCTTTTATTGATGGCCTTCCCTTTTCATTAAAACAAATGTATTTGAAAAGTTTTGTTTTGTTTTGAAAAAAGTTGCTTGCGTTACCTTTGGAGTGCGATTTGTATTTCAGTTTAGCATTTCTTTCAATGTTCAGATAGTTCTTTCCCTTTTGAAGTTGCTTTTTTTTCTTTTCATTTAGGGCAAGTTGTAAAAAAAAGTCTGTACTGTGCTTCTTCTTTTCCCTCATTGAAAAGACTCTCTCTCTCTCTCTCTCTCTCTCTCTCTCCTCTCCCTCCCTCTCTCCCTCCCTCCCTCTCTCTATCTCTCCGTCCCTCCCTCCCTCTCTCTCTCTGTCCCCATCCCTCCCTCCCTCCCTCTCTCTCCCTCCCTCATTCTCTCTCTCTCCCTCCCTCCCTCTCTCTCTCTCCCCTCTCTCCCCCCTCTCTCTCCCTCCCTCTTCTCTCTCTCTCTCCCTCCTCTCTCTCTCCCTCCCTCCCTCCTCTCTCTCTCTCTCTCTCTCTCTCTCTCTTGCTCCCACCTCTCTCTCTCTCTCTCATCCGATCTTCGCTCCGGAAAGGGTCTCAGAACAACCAGCAAGCTACAACTGGGAACAGATATACATTTAACAGAACATACGAGGAATTGTCGCTGGACTATAGTTCTTCATTAACATTGACTATAGAAGGAATGTCTGGAATACAGAAAGTGGTGGTGTAATGAAGAGAGAGAGAGAGAGAGAGAGAGAGAGAGAGAGAGAGAGAGGAGAGAGAGAGAGGAGAGAGAGAGCAGAAGTCGGTATTATTACTTCTTTTCCCACTGAAGCAACGTGATACAAAATAACGATGTGCTGGCATATCACGTTCATACCTCTAACAATAAAGACGATATCCGTTTTTTGTTGTTGTTGTGTGTTTGTTTGTTTTTTTAACGACATACATTCTGATAACCCGAACTTTTCCTGTACGTGACCTGATGATATCTCTCATACAACGAAACAAGCGTTTTTGCTGTCCTCCACATATTGCCAACAATCAATCCATGGCATTGACTCGTCATGCTGCTGATAATCACCAACAAAGATAATAAACTTGTGACCTCAGGCGAAAAAAAAAAAAAGCAAAAGTATTGTCAGTAGAGCTAATAGTGCGGTATGAGGTGTGCAGAATCACACTGCCGTATGATCTGCGTGTTACAACTACAGACACTTCGCCAGCACACCAGCCACTTACAGCAAAGACAGAATCACTGTGCCGCCAGTCAAAGTGTTGTCATTTATTTCTTCTGTTGTTTGGTGGCGCGGTCATTCTGTCTGTGCTCTTGTTCCAGTTTTCGCCAGCAGTCACCCCGCTTTCAAAACAAACCAGCAGAGCTGATTGACGGGTCGTGAGTTCGAACCTCTCCAGCAGTTTTGTCTATTTTCATTTTTTTTTTATATACAGCTTGAAACCTCTTTCTGTCCACCCAGCAGTACATATATAGCTGACTCAGGCCAGGGAAGGTTAAAGAGGGGTGAGCTACGCCTTCCGTCATACTTTGCCCCAGTCGCTATGAAACCTGCAACTGTACACTGCCCCAATGGCCGCAAGGCTATGGGATTTTTTATCTTTAACTTTTGGCATTTGTGTGGGGCCATAGTGTGTGAAAACGAACAGGTTCAACATTTTCGACTTCTGTATCTCTCTCCGGAGGACTGCCACAGTGGGACTCCAAAACTGTCTCCAACCAGCAAACAGTGGATTTCAACTGTCTCCAACTAGCAAACAGCGGATTTCAGTGAATTAGGCTCAGATACGGGTTTCCATCGATTCTGGGTCAGGTTATAACACCTTTAGGTTGAATTGAAGGATTCAGGCATGAGAGATAAGATGTTTCCACAAGATCCTTGGCATCTCATACAAAGACCATACTACCAACTAAGGGGTCCAGCCCAGAGTAAGGCAAGCCACTGGACAATACGAAGACCTGTTGTCCACAGTAAAAAAAAAGGAAAATGAGATGGTATGGTCATGTATCAAGATCAACAGGATTTGCCAGAACGATTCTACAATGAACAAGACGAGGACGCAGGAGAGGAAGACGGAGAAAGAGGTGGGAGGACAACATCAGTGAATAGACTGGCCTCACACTCAGCAACTGCCTCAAAGCGTCTGAGAACCGGGAGGAGTGGAGGAAGCTGGTTGCGAAGTCTTCTGTGGCGCCCCAACGGTCTTCAAGACACCAGGATTATGAAAAAAATATAAAAATAAAGATGAATTGAATATGGAAATGATTTTCTTGTCAGTGGATACTGGAAACTTTTTTCAAATATACTTTAAACACTCGGAAGAATTTTAACCAAACCTCCAATGAACAAATGAGATACATCAATATTCCCAAGACATAGGTAACGTAACGACAAAGGTACTTTGGAAACTTGATTTTTTCCCAAGGTATAGGTAACATAATTATTAGGGTATTTTGGAAACTTGAAATTTTCCCAAGATATAGGTAACATAATTATTAGGGTATTTTGGAAACTTGATTGAAATACTAGAGGCCCTGCTAAAAAGCAAGTGACTGTGGATTTTATGGTGCTCAGTTATGAGGTATTTATTCGTCCCCCCCCCCCCCCCCACACCCAGTTTATCATTTCTCCCGTTCTCCTTGTGCGCATTGTTCCTAATCATGTTTCCATCATTGCCAGCGATTGATTGACAGATCACGCTGCGGTAATGATTAATTTAGCACCGGTCATTTCGCAATCCGATTTCCATCATCACTCAATCAGCTCAAGGACAAAATAAAAGAAAAAGAAAGAAAGAAAGAAAAAGAAAGAGAGAAAGAAAAAATAAGAAAAAATGAGTGGGTGGTGAGGGGAATGCTGAGATACGGAATGCAATCTCTTTTCTATCATTCTGCCACTTGGTTCAAGTTTGATAAAGTATAATTCATCAGGCACAGTAATGAAACCTCTGTGTATGTGTGTGTGTGTGTGTGTGTGTGTGTGTGTGTGTGTGTGTGTGTGTGTGTGTGTGTGGTGTAGAGTTTAAGATCACTTAGAAACATGGTTATAGTAGGCCAGCTTTTGGAGCTAACACGTAGATATAAATCATACAAAATGCAAGAATGCGTGCACTACTACCCACATAATCATCATTCAGCCCAATGATTATGTGCGGAACCTGGTCACCAACCTAGCTGGGCCCCACGAACCACTTCTGGCAACCGTCAAACGACGGAAGATGGCATGGTTTGGCCACGTCTTTCGTCACAACACCCTCTCCAAAACCATCCTTCAAGGTACCGTTGAAGGAGGGCGCAGACGAGGACGGCAGAGAAAGAGCTGGTCCGAAAATATAAAGGACTGGACCAAAATGACCATGCTAGATCTCCTCACGACGGCTACCAACAGAAGAGCCTGGAGAGAAACGGCGGCTGCCTCATCACGTCCCCCCAACGACCCCAGCGGTCAGGGGAATGACTGACTGACTGACTTCCCACAGGTCTTGTCTGGCAGTGATGGTCGGCTGTTGATGTGCAGGTTGAACGGTATTCCATCAAACCCTCCAGACTTGCAAGTCGAACATTTTTCCCTTCAAGCAACAAATCTATCAGTCAATGAGTGATTAACGAACGCACACCCACTAAACCTACAGGGCATCACCCACTAAGCCTACAGGGCATCGCCTACTAAGCCTACTGGGCATCACCCACTAAGCCTACAGGGCTGTATATGTGACCATATCTAATACGAACAGATCGAGTTTGAGTAGCATCGGTTATCAGCTCATTTCTATATAATCGACGTTTTGCTTTAGATGCGTTAAAATCCACATGTAATGATTCCTGAAGTTTCTTTGAGTCCCAGAATCATCCCCGAATGCAGGAAGTTTCCAGGAGCCTCCAGCGATTGATTCTGGAATATTTCACGCATGATTACTCGTAGACGCCATTTTTTTTCTCGACCACTTGATTTCACAAATTAGAAAGAACCCAGATTTTGATTGTTGGAAGAGAAACAATTTGTGAATATTGATGGAGAAGGACACGTTTCCGTCATGGGTCTTATATATGACAGTCATGTGAAGATTGATCGTGACTCTTCTGATGGCGGTGAAGATTGAAACCTGCTATCAGAGTGCACCTGCTCTATGTCTCGCTCTGAATCAACGAGAGATGACAGCTCATGCTTTTCTCTTCTACTTCCACATCAGTTTCGGAGTCTGTCAGTCATTGTTTTCAGTGCTGACACTGGGCTTCCCATGTAAACTTTCATAATGTTGCACAGATTGCCGATCATGATAATTCAGTGTAGCTAAAAGAAAAAAGGAAAGAAAAGAACACACACACACACACACACACACACACACACACACACACACACACACACACACACACACACACGCGCGCGCGCGCG
>CM065721.1:70114258-70126758 GCA_033310375.1 Conus canariensis
TTGATTTTTTTTTATTTTATTTTTTTTCTCCCAACTGTGTCCGAAGAGAAGCGAATGAACGTCACCCTATGCCTAGAGTGCAAAATATTAGGTGGATGCATGAGTGCACGTATGCGTGTATGAGTTCAGAGATGAACCCCAGTATATTAAGCCTGACTTATACATCACTTTTAATCCACTTTGATTAAGCAATACCATCATGATTTCCCCCGTCCTGGGCAAACACTTTGGAGCGATTGTAGTTCCGAGATCCTCGTGTATACTGAAGGAAAAACTAAAAGACAGATTGGCGGACCCTTGAGACTAAAAGAGAGCGAAGAATACACGTTTCGTTGTCAGAACAGATCTTCAGACTTTAAAAAAAAAAACTTTTAAAAAATCTACCTTTCTTTCCATTTTTTCTTTCTTTCTTTCTTTCTTTCTTTCTTTTTTTCTCTTCTTTTTATTTTTATTTTAATCCACGTATTCTCCGATCTGTTTTCGGATTCAGTCGTCCAGAAAAGGGACGCAACCCCCTCAGGCCCATCGCCCTGTGCTTTATCAGGTCGCCGTGTTTCGCTGAGAGCAGCAGTATTGATCGTGTGCATTGTGTTACAGCTCCCTGCTGATCTGAGAGACCGACCGCCTGTGGGCTTTAGCTGTTTAGCTGTGTTCACTACAGTGAGGCTGCAGCTGCCTAGCATGATTTTCCGTGGATCTCTCTCTCTCTCTCTCTCTCTCTCTCTCTCTCTCTCCCTCTCTGCACGCGCGTGCACCCATGCGTCCGTGCGTGAGTGCGCATGCGCGCGCGCACGTGTGTGTTTGTGTGTGCGCGTGTGCGTGCGTGTGCGTGTGTGTGTGTGTGTGTGTGTGTGTGTGTGTGTGTGTGCGTGCGTGCGTGTGTGTGTGTGTGTGTGTGTGTGTGTGTGTGTGTGTGAGAGAGAGAGAGAGAGAGAGAGAGAGAGAGAGAGAGAAAGAGGAGAGAGAGCATGTGTGTATGTGTGCGTGCGTGCGTGTGTGCGTGCTCGCGCGCCCGTTCGTGTATGTGTGTGTTTGCCATATGAAAGAGTTCACCGTCGATCATTGTATTCAGGGTTTACTTCCACACCTTTTCAAACGTGATGCGACAAACGAGGATGGTTAATGAGAGTAGGGGATCTATCTAACACCACATTTACGCCACCAGTACGACAACACGCTGAAAGAGAACCCAGTGAAAAATGACAGATCTTAACGTGTGACGCCCAGTAGGGTTCGAACCCAAAACGTCTGATTGTAAAAATGAGGCTGTACCGCTGGGCCAAAACCGGCAACTAGTTGTTGGCTGTTGGCAGTTGGTTTTCACAGCAAGCCCTACTCCCGACATGCTTTGCCTGCGCGCAGGATAATTTTATAACAAGAACAGAAGAGTGGAGTGTTGAAGAGAAGAGATTCGCTCGCTCTGTATCTGAGAGAGAGAGGAGAGAGAGAGAGAGAGAGAGAGAGGAGAGAGAGAGGAGAGAGAGAGAGAGAGAGAAGGCTGACCCAGCAAACCACCCATCCTTTCGGTCTTCGTGACGACGATGTTGTTCCCTGTTCGTGAATGTTGAGTATACGATGTTCTCCTAGGCGCAGTAAATGACCACAAGAACGACGTGACAATATAGAAATGCACGTTCATGGTTAAGGGTGTTCGATTCCAACTGAGATGTTTGACTGATTTTGTTCCGGAAAGGTGGAGGATACATTAATTCTAATATTTGGAGCTGAGGTCATTGCTGATCAATCAGTCAATCAATCGATCAATCAGTCAATCGATCGATCAAACAGTCAATCAACAATCAATCGATCGATCAATCAATCCAATCCACACACCAATCGATCGATCGATCAATCAATCGATCAATCGACCGATCAATCGACCGATAAATCGACCGAATAAAACGACCGATCAATCAATCAATCAATCAATCAATCAATCAATCAATCAATCAGTCAGTCAGTCAGTCAGTCAATCAATCAATCGCTCATTTAGCAGGTCGGCCCATCAAACAATAAACGTGAAGTTCACGGCTCTTTAGTCATGCAATGATGAATTATTTCCACACCGGTGATTTTGTGTATTGAAAACAGACCAGGAGTATCGCCATACAATATTTATCTAATTTGCATTAAGTAATGGGTCGAGTTATTGATTTGACGTCCGGCCACATACGTTATAATATAATTCATTATTGAACATGGTTCTGAGCACTAGTGGGCCGACCCAGATGAGTACCATGTTCTAGGCTGCTTCTACTCCATCTTATGAACCCACATCAGCTGTAAGCCATGTGAGGGGGGGGGGGGGGGGGGGGGTGAGGGGGGGGCGGGGGAGGGGAGGCGGGGGGAGGGGGTATCCTCCTCAAAGTTGACACTAAACTTTGCGTACGCGTCAACCACTTTAACCTCTTTTATGAATTCATAGTAAGTCATGGTCACCTTCAACCTTTTTCACAAAGTCAGTTACTCACCACACACACACACACACACACACACACACACACACACACACACACACACACACACACGCACACACACACACACACACACACAATGCTAATAATGGTACAGCCAATGCTAGGTAGGTTCTCAAGGTCTGACCATCTGTTAAGTTGTAGCCACGAGACCCTGTCCTGAAATTAATTCTCTCCTCTTAGTCACTAATTCATTCATCCATCAGCATTAATCAGATCATACGTAGTGTGGTCTCAAAACTTAGCGGATGTGGTGTGGGCGTATATGGACTAGTCCGCACGCAGTGACGCCTCCTTGGATGAGACTGAAACTGAAACTGAAGCCCACAAAGACATAGTCAATCATGGTTACTTTTTACCCTTACACGAAGTCATTAGTCATAGTCAATCATTGTCACGTTTAACCCTTTCATGAAGTCATAGTCAATCCTGGTCACGTTCAACGCTTTTCATGAAATCGGATTAACTCATTGCTCCTTTGTCATAATAATTAAGGGCATTTTTTCACTGTGCTATGACGTCATAGTAAAAAGCACAGATCAGAAACCACGAGGTGACAGCTCTATAACACACATCCAAACCTGGATGTCATGTCTCTCATTGTTCCGGAGGAAAGGATTGTTCTCCAGAACTTTGTCTTTTTTTTTTTTCTTTTTGCTCTCATCTTCCGTGTCCCCCATTATTCCCAAGCCGTCCCACCCCCGCCCCCCCCACCCCCCCCCCCCCCCACCCCGCCCCCCAACCAACCAACCAGCGCAACCCCGCGCCACCCACAACGACAGTCCAAACTCTGCGGTTTCCGACCTTGATCAATCACCACAGCACAATGAACCTCTGTGGTACGACGACTGAGGGGATCGAAAGTAGTCGCCACAAGGCAGGCATAAGACCACGGTCGGAGACTTAAGGAAGAGGGTGTTGAAGTAAATGAGGATGGATCAAGTGAGTTCCACCTGGCAGGACATGACAAGGCCTGACGGTTCTTCTTTAAAAGAAAATGGTTAAACAAGGACGGGATCAAGGACACCTCTGGTCGTGGTCTACGAACGCTGACTTGTGTCTCTTCTCTGATTCTGTCCAGCCGTCTGTCCTGCTGTGTCTGTCAGATCTCTCGTCTCTCTCGTCTTCTGTCTCTTCTGTCTTCTCTCTCTCTCTCTCTCTCTCTCAAACGTTTCATAAAAGGTTAATTGTGTGTCGGTGGTTTATTCGTATGCATTTTATTCTTAAGTGTTTACTCTTTTCTTCATAACTATCTTTTCTTTATTTTTCTTGATTTTGAACATGTTTAGATTTATGTATACATGCATATGCAATGTATGTATGTGTCCATATATAAATTCATATATATGTATATGTGTGGGTATGCATATTTTTGCGTCTTTTATTTAGAATAGCAACTTCGATAGTCTTCTGCCATTTCCTTCGCCACGTATATCATTAGAAGCAGTTGAACACATTATAAGCACTGACTTGTTGCTGTTCAAATGTTGACATTTATTGTAAAACTGTATGTGACTGGACTGCCAATTCGAAATCAATTTATTCGAACCAAGAAGCTCGAGCAACCTTGTCAGAGATGTATGAACCAAGTGGATAGAACTGGTAAGCGGGGGCTCCAGTCTTGCCATTTGAGGCTCACAGAACTTCAGCACACCAGGTGTCTGTATCCACGGGCCTGGTTAACGCAGCCAGCAGGAAAAAAAAAAACAACAATCTCACGAATCGAACCCACGACCTCCCAACCCTCTACTCCATGAGACTGACCAATGCATCAAGGGTGGAGAGGCAGAACTCGATCCGTTTAGCGTTTGAAGAATGATGAAGTCTTACGCAATCCGTATGTTGTTGTTTTTGTAGTCAATGAGGTGTCATCGTCTGTCTTCAGTCTGCATGTCGGCCTGTCTGTCTGTCTCTGGGTCTGTCTGTCTGTCTGTCTATCTATCTGTCTGTCTGTCTCTCTCCATTTATGTTTGCAGTCTGTCTGTCTGTCTGTTGTCATGTCTCTGTTTCTGCTCTCTCTCCATTATGTCTGCTGTCTGTCTGCAGTCTGTTTATCTGTCTGTCTGTCTGTTTGTCGCTGTCTATCTGTCTCTCTCTCCTCCACCTCCGCCCGCCCCATTCCCAGTCTCTCTCTCTCTCTCTCTCTCTCTCTCTCTCTCTCTCTCTCTCTCCCCTTCCAGTGAATTTACACTAATTCTGCGTGACCTATATCTTCTTTACGAATTATTTTTCTGTGTAGATCTTAGGAAGGGAGAGGATTGGTTGTAGATAGCACTTCGGTGTGAATTACACTATTCTTTTGTTGCTAACACATCTCTCTCTCTCTCTCTCTCTCTCTCTCTCTCTCTCTGTAACTGATGATGTCAAACTCGAGCAACACCTCAGCCAGACAAAGGAAGTGGTGCGCAGTGGGGCGGAACCAAAATCGATGTCAGCGTTAGCAACGAAACGCCAGCTGCTTGCACAACAAACGTCAGTCAGGTCAGGACGCGCGTGTGCATCGCGTCTATTTCACTTCAGGTGCGGCGCGAACCGAAGGCGCATGAAATTGGTTAATTTCTTTTAAACTACACGTTTGAACTCGGAACGGCATGCAAAAAAAACAACAATAACAAAAAAACAAAAAAAAACAAAAACAAACAACAACAAAACAAAAACAAAAACCCAACCAAACAAACAAAAAAGTTAAATGCTTCTTGACTCTGGTATGAGTGAGGCCTTATTAAGAAAATGTTCTTATATACAGTTTACTCTCTCTCTCTCTCTCTCTCTCTCTCTCTCTCTCTCCTCCATCCTCTCTCTCTCTCTCTCTCTCTCTCTCTCTCTCTCTCTCTCTCCTTCATCCATCATCCATTTCTCTGTATCTCTTCGTCTCTCTTTCTCTTTCTTTCTCTCTCTTTTTCTCTCTCTCTCTCTCTCATCCATCCATCTCTCTCTCTCTCTCTCTCTCTCTCTCTCTCTCTCTCTCTCCTTCATCCATCCATTTCTCTGTCTCTCTTCGTCTCTCTCTCTCTCTCTCTCTCTCTTCTCTCCATCATCCATCCATCCATCTCTCCGCCTCTCTCTCTCTTTCTCTCTCTCTCTCTCTCTCTCCCTCTCTCTCTCTCTCTCTCGATTGATCAAATTATCAGGTGCAAGCGCGTGCGCTCGGGCGTGTGGTGGTAAGAGAGAGAGAGAGAGAGAGAGAGAGACACATGAGGCAAGCCGAGTATATTACGAAAGTTTACATATACTACGCACAAAAAGTTAAGGATCGGTATGTGAAAACAGGTGCGTAATAAACTCAGTTCGCTACTGTTATTTATTTCTTAGTCCAGCCAAATTGTCATGAATTCTTGTTCAGCTGTAAGTGGGCGATGTTGTGTTAGTGCGAAAATTGCACGGGATTCTCTACTACTGAGCTGGGCCGCAAACGGAAAAACGGAAACTTGCGAAAAATGACCTTGTTTTGGACCGTTCTGCCTGAACACATTGCACTCGCCAGATGGAAAAACCATTATGCACGTGCAAGCACTGCTGTTTATGTGTGAGATGCTGTCGCTCCTTGGCTATATAAGAAGACATTCCACCAGTAGTAGGCCTGATCTGACAATGCCTCACGACGAAAATTAAGCGAGTTGGATAGGGGACGAGCTGTTGCATGGTTCCAAGTTTGGGTGTTCCCAAGCGAGAAGTGGCCAGGCGACTTCATGTGTCCATCTCGGTCATTGTCCGACTGATTCAAGCTTCACAGCCACTGGGATTGTCCATGAAAGACGCAGATCTGGTCGACCGAAGAAGACAACCCCACGTGACGATCGTCTCATTGAATGACAAGCCCTGCAGACAAGAACAGCCTCTTCCAGCATAATTCAAAGGCAGTTCAGGGTGGCTACTAACATCAACATCAGCCAGCAGACCATACGGAACCGCCTACATGGGTTTAATCTCCGTTCTCGTCGCCCAGCAGTACGGCCACGCTTAACTCCAGCCCATAGGGCAGCACGCCGCGCCTTCTGCGCACGTCACGTGAGGTGGACACGTCAGCAATGGTCCCAGGTCCTGTTCAGTGATGAATCACGCTTCACCCTTCACCACAACGACGGCCGACTGAGGGTCTGGAGGCGCCCAGGGCAACGCTTTACTGATGCCACTGTCCAAGAAAAGGTGGTCTTTGGTGGAGGTTCTGTAATGGTCTGGGGGGCCTTCAGCCTTCACCACAGAACACCCTTGTATCATGTACAGGGTAACCTGACTGGCATCCGATACCGGGATGAGATCCTTCGACCGCTGGCTGTGCCTACACTGCAGCAGATGGGACCGAGGGCTGTCTACCAGGATGACAATGCTCGCCCCCACAGGGCAAGGGTGGTCAACGACTTCCTGCAGCAGTCTGGAGTCAACAGAATGGAGTGGCCAGCATGCAGTCCCGATCTCAACCCGATTGATAACCTCTGGGATGAGCTGGATCGCAAAGTGAGGAGCCACCCCCCTCCCAGGGATGCCCAACACCTCTACCAGATGCTGCAGGCTGAGTGGCAGGCGCTTCCACAGAGGATCTTCACCAACCTGGTCAACTCGATGAGGACTCGCTGCGTCGAGTGCCAGAACAGCCATGGTGGTTACACGCATTACTGAGCTTTTGGGAGCATCAGTATGCCCTGTCTTGTGATTTCAATGACTTTGGGAAATCAAATTTGGATACGTACCCACTTTAATCAAATGTACACACCAAACGATTGCTCGAGATTGAAGGCAATTGTGTATCGTTATCACTAAAGAATGGAATTAAATGTTGGCCAAACTTCAACGCATTGACTTTCTTATTTTGACAGTTATGAATGTTTGTGAAAGTGATCCTTAACTTTTTGTGTGTAGCTTATTTTGGTTTTTAAAGGTCCTGTAGAATGTCCAGTGGGGGCTGTTTTGACTGGTGCTCAAAATTAGTAATGGTGAGATCCGACCGCTTGGACTTAAGTACCTGGTTCACTTCAGTTCAGTGGTCATTTCAACGTCTGCTCACCACCGACGTTATTACACAATATCAAATGGCAACAGAGATCATTGAGAATGTGAGACCTACTGTCTCTGGTCATTTTCTAACACCTCTGTCCTTCACATGTAAGGTGTATATGTGAGGGAAAAAAAGTTCTGCCCCTCATATACTACTAGACTGCCCAATTTTAACAGGGCGACATGAATTGAAAGATATGAATAGTGCATATTTTGAAAGCATTGACCATATTTCATACGATACAGGTATTATTGACATCACACAAGCTATGACTCAGTCAGAGTTGAGCAGATTGTTGTGATGATGATTATTTTTTTTAAAAGAGTATTTTCAGAAGTATTCTGCATATTTTGAAAGCATTGACCATATTTTATGTAACACATGTATTACGAACATCGCACACGTTATTGCCCAGTCAGAGTTGGGCAGACTGTTTTTTCCGTAGAGGTCCACAATCATCAAGTTGATTATTCTGACCTTACGTGTGTATGACCGTTTTTTTTCTTTATCCCGACATTAAGGAAGCCATACTCCAACTTCGGGGAAGGTGCATGCTATGTGTAACGTGTCATCCATACCAACTGGCCTTCTCTTCCGGAAGTTGGTGATGGGATTTTACTTGTGTGCAAGATGTTGTGCGTGCGTTCACACACGGAACCTCGGTTTATAGTCTCATTCGAAGGACTGCATGCGGCATGGAGTCAGAACCAATGTTAACTCCGAGGGAAAAATCCCCCTGTACCGAAACGGCCCGGCGGAGATGCGAATCCGCAACCCCAAGATTACGAGTCCGATGCTCTACCAACTGAGCTATTCCGGCCCCGACTGTTGTGATTTTAAAAAGAAAAGTATTTTCAGAAGTATTCTGAGTGGAGTGTCTAGACTCTAACATGTGAAAGACTTTGATGCGTGATTCTTTCAATCTTCATTGTCGCTCCCAACAGCTTCAGCTCTGACGGAGCCCTTGCATCTAGCTGGTTAGGCTGTAAGTAACATGAATGGAATTGAATTAAAAAAGTAGCAGTAGACAGAATCAACCCGAAGCAAGGTTTTTATCAGGTTAAAAATCTGTAGCGGGCCTGTTCGATTCTTGTTCGTTATCTGATTCTTCAAGCAAGGCATAGTTACGTGTTTACCAGACACGCCGTTCGTAAGCTCATGATGAGAAGCGCAAGAAATGTATTATTTCGCCAGATCAGGGGACAGTCGTGAAATGAGTTCACGTGCGAAATTGTTTGGAAACCTATTTTTACAAAAGTATGCCATACAGGAAACTTTGGAATGCTGGTTTTTGCAATTTCCGAGTAGCTGAAGTCAAGCTGCATTTTATCTAAATTATCTGAAGCTGACACGATTCATGTCCTTTGGTCAGTTTTAGTCACCCTACTATGCATTTATAGTGTTTACGTGAACTGGATTAACAGAGAGAGAGAGAGAGAGAGAGAGAGAGAGAGAGAGAGAGAGAGAGAGAGAGAGAGAGAGAGAGAGAGAGAACTTGATTATTTGATAACTTTTCACGCGAAGGCTTAATAGTCACAAAATGATTTAAAAGGAGAGAGAGAGAGAGAGAGAGAGAGAGAGAGAGAGAGAGAGAGAGAGAGAGAGAGAGAGAGAACTCGATTACTTCATAACTTTTCATGCGATGGCTTAATACGTCACAAAGTGATTAAAAGAAGAGAGAGAGAGAGAGAGAGAGAGAGAGAGAGAGAGAGAGAGAGAGAGAGAGAGAGAGAGAGAGAAACTCGATTACTTCATAACTTTGCCACGCGATGGCTTAATACGTCACAAAGTGATTTAAAAGAAGAGAGAGAGAGAGAGAGAGAGAGAGAGAGAGAGAGAGAGAGAGAGAGAGAGAGAGAGAGAACTCGATTATTTAATTGCTTTTCACGCGATGGCCTAATACGTCACAATGTGAGTCATTTTCAAACTCTGCAATCTGCACCGGGCACACATCCAGATTGAACTGATTCACCCTTGAGCCACTGTCCAGATCTCCACCAAGCTTCCTTCAAACCGGCTGGACCCTTTTTGTAACTGCACAATCCTTGTCAGCCACCTACTACATCGTATCCATGAGACCCTCGTCTTAAATCCTTTCAGTTCAGTCATCACTTGTAATTTCCCCGTTAGGTTCCGAGGTTCCGTGTGTGAAGGCACGCATAATATCTTGCACACACGTAAAATCCCACCACCAACTTTCGGAAGAGTAGGCCAGTTTGGCCTTTGGTATGGATGACACGTTACACATAACATGCACCCTGCGTGAGAAATGGAAAGAATGAAGGAAGTAAGGAAATTGAGTGAACGATATTGAACGATATTGACTGGATGACACGGGAAACGACTGAATGAAGCACCAGCTGGCAGCTGTTCAGTTGGCACTACCCAGGTAGGCAGCCCGTTGTGTAAACGAGTGTGGATTGTAAAGCGCTTAGAGCTTGGTCTCTAGCCGAGAATAGGCGCTATATAAGTATTCATTGTTGTTGTTGCATTTGTAAATCGTGCGCACTATGGTCTTGAAACTTAGCAGATATGGTAGAGCGTTTATGGACTAGTCCGCTCGCAGTAACACCTCCTTGATGAAACTGAAACTGTGTAATCGTACTGAACGGATCTTGGATCCGTCTTTTGATCCGGATTGGCGCGACGAATCCACACCCAAATTGAAACATTTATTGCTGGGCCAGTTTCAGCAGTGTCTGCAACCTGCAGCTGTTTCGTTTCTGTATACTATCTTTCATATCTGCCCATAAACTTTTCCCTACCTGAAAACAATCATTCTCTTTTTGTCACAATTCATTTTGAAGTCAGACAGAGCATGAATCAACAAAATAAATAAGCTGGCTTTGTGATTCAGGTGGCCATCTTGACAGTCTGGCATGCTCATCTGCAAATGTTTAAGAATGAACAGTTATACAGGGGGCCGGACTCTGGTGATCCTGGGGTTGCGCGTTTGCAGTTCCACCGGGCCGTTTCGGTACAGGGGGATTTTTCCCTCGGAGTTAACATTGGTTCTGACTCCATTCCCCATACAGTCCTTCGAATGAGACTATAAACCGAGGTTCTGTGTGTGAACGCACGCATATCTTGCACACACGTTTAATCTCATCACAACTTTCCGGAAGAGAAGGCCAGTTTGGCCGTTGGTATGGATGACACGTTACACATAGCATACACCTTCCCCGAAGATGGAGTATGGCTGCCTTAATGGCGGGATAAAAAACAGTTATACACACAAAACTCCACTGCCTGTCTATACAGGGAGTGTCCGCACGAGTATCAGCCTGCGTACGCAGAAAGAAAGAAAGAAAGAACAGTTCTACAGGATCGGTTTTAAACCTATAGGCCCGACACCGTGTTTTCCTTCCACAGACAAAATGTAATGTTCTTCTCATTCGCTGAAAATGAAACGATTAACAATGTACTTTGATACACATCTCGTGGGCAATCAAAAGAGTTGTTTTGGACATGCACAGTGCTATCATACTCACGCATGCCATTCCTGCTTTGATCAATGTGACCTGTGTGCCTGATGGGATCAAGCCTGTCCATAAGATTTGGTGCCAGATTTGAGACTTCTTGATGCTGTTCGGACTTCTTGTCACTGATGGTTGTGAAGGCAGCACGGAAGGGCTCTGACCCTTGCTGGTGTGTGTCTGAGAGAGAGAGAGAGAGAGAGAGAGAGAGAGAGAGAGAGAGAGAGAGAGAGAGAGAGAGAGAGAGAGAGAGAGAGAGAGAGAGAGAAGAGAGGGTGTTATCACTCAAGAAGAAAGTGCCATTATCAATGATCAAATGAAACCTAGACACTCGTTGTTTGAGAGAGAGAGAGAGAGAGAGAGAGAGAGAGAGAGAGAGAGAGAGAGAGAGAGAGATTGATTGATTGATTGATTGATTGATCTTTAATACACAAGGATGGAGATTTTAGGCCAAAGCCTAGTCTTACAATCTGTCCTTGTCATGCATACATTATTTCAGCACATATACATTCATACTGACAATTCAACATACAACATGGTAATCTAATTCTACAATGATAAGCAAACAATTCATAAAAGCACTAATGAGATGGGGGATGGATAAAACAGAAGGAAACTTACAAACAAACAAACAAGACTACAGAGAGAGAGGTCAGAGGAGGGTGGGGAAGAGAGAATGGTAGATAGGGGGAGGAGAAAAGGGATGGTAGACAGAGTGGGAGTGGGGATGAGCAATTTTAACGGAGTAGTTTTTATGTTTAGACGATTTATTCAAAGTATGGTTCACAGAAGACTTTGCGAATGGGCGCTAATCAATGTAATTGAATAATTTAATTACTGAGACATAAAATGTTTATGCAAATGTTCCTTGAAAAGTTTTAAAATATTCATGTTTTGTAGATTCGGTGGAAGTGAGTTCCAGACATATGGTCCAGGGTAAGCTAGGCTTGTTTTGTATAGATCAATGCGTGGGTAGGGAAGAAGGAATTTCGTCGAGCCAGAAAAGCTGTTCGATCTTGTAAAAAGGGCATTGATATAACATGGCATAGTATCTGTCAAGATTGTAAACATAAATGATGCCTTGTTGAATTCCAATTGCCTATTCAGAGGAAGTATGTTCAGCGCTTTTAGTTTTTCGTCTGTTGTTAGAGATACAGCTGGATGGAGTAGTTTTGCTGCACGTCTATGGAGAGAATTCAGCCTTTTTTGGTGGACGTCACTACTGCCGTCCCACACTGTTGAGGCGTAATTGATACGTGACATTATGTGTGCATTAAAGAAAAGTTTAAGCACACTACTGTTGACGTAGCGCTTTAATTGAGATAACAGGAAAAGGTGTTTTGAGACTACCTTGCAAACGTTATTGAGATATTGCCATTTCAATTCTTTATCTATCGTTAACCCTAAAACACGATGCTCGTCTACCTGCTCGATAGAAGTGCCATTCAACTAAAGTTTTAGGCAAAGAGGAGTCAACTAGTGTTTTTGGCGGGTAGCTATAATCATAGATTTGGTTTTGGCTGGGTG
This sequence comes from Conus canariensis, assembly GCA_033310375.1. Taxonomy (NCBI): domain Eukaryota; kingdom Metazoa; phylum Mollusca; class Gastropoda; order Neogastropoda; family Conidae; genus Conus; species Conus canariensis. The sequence continues at coordinate 70,126,729 of CM065721.1, forward strand.
TGTGACCATTGAGTTTGAATGACACCAGTC
>CM065721.1:70141758-70149258 GCA_033310375.1 Conus canariensis
CGCGGTTCTGCCTGGATCCCACCGATAGACGGAACAGGGTCTGGAGACGCCGTGGGGAGCGTTTTGCAGAAGAAGCTGTCCTGGAAAGGAACCGTTATGGTGGGGGATCCGTTATGATTTGGGGCGGCATAAGCACACGCTACAGAACGGTTCTCTACAATGTGGCAGGGAACGTGAATGGTGTTCGCTACCAAACAGAGATTTTGCAACCCCTGGTGCTGCCAGCCCTTCAACAGCTTGGACCTCAGGCAGTCTTTCAAGACGACAATGCACGGCCCCATCGCACCAGAGCAGTAAACACGTTTCTCCAAGCTGCTGGTGTCAACAGAATGCAGTGGCCCGCAAACAGCCCGGACCTGAACCCCATCGAACATCTTTGGGATAAGCTGGGCCGGAGACTGCAGCAGCGTCGTCCTCCTCCTGCTAACCTGGGTCAGCTGTTTGAGTCCAGCAGGAGTGGGCTGCTGTCCCCCAGGCCTTTCTGCGCACACTGGTGAACTCCATGCGACAACGCTGCCTTGAACGCCTTGCCAATAACGGGGGACACACACGTTATTAACCATGACATTGAACAAACACTCATCCTGTGACTTTCAAATTTGGGGGTGGGGGTGTTTGTACTGCGCTCGACTCCAGTTTGTTGATTCCTCGGACTTGTCATTGTCCTTACACACTTTTCACATATTCAATAAATTCATGTTACACTTGGAGATTGATCACTTCCCAATTTTCTTTTTCATAAGTCAGTGAAATGTTGGTCCTTAACTTTTTTTGAACAGTATATTATATTGCATTGCATTGTACTGCATTGCATTGCATCGCATTGTATTGTATTTCATTGTATTCTATTGTACTGCATTGCATTGCATTGCATTGTATAGCATTGCATTGCATTGTATTTTGTTGTATTGTGTTGTCACGGCAGTTCTTTGTGGAAGCCAGTGTGCTGTGTCCGTGGCGTGGAAAGCTGTGTTGTCACAGTAGGGCATGTCACCAGTCTCACTGTGCTGTGTCCGTGGCGTGGAAAGCTGTGTTGTCACAGTAGGGCATGTCACCAGTCTCACTGTGCTGTGTCCGTGGCGTGGAAAGCTGTGTTGTCACAGTAGGGCATGTCACCAGTCTCAGTGTGCAGTGTCCGTGGCGTGGAAAGCTGTGTTGTCACAGTAGGGCATGTCACCAGTCTCAGTGTGCTGTGTCCGTGGCGTGGAAAGCTGTGTTGTCACAGTAGGGCATGCCACCAGTCTCACTGTGCTGTGTCCGTGGCGTGGAAAGCTGTGTTGTCACAGTAGGGCATGCCACCAGTCTCAGTGTGCTGTGTCCGTGGCGTGGAAAGCTGTGTTGTCACAGTAGGGCATGCCACCAGTCTCACTGTGCTGTGTCCGTGGCGTGGAAAGCTGTGTTGTCACAGTAGGGCATGTCAGCAGTCTCTTTCAGGCTGCATAATTGATGTCTCTGTTCTTCTCTTGGTGGTTGTGTTTCTTTTTCCCTAGTGGCATGAGAGTTTTGCCACGGGCAAGACACTTGATACTAGTGGTATTAAAAAAATGTTCATTTTCTTTATTTAAAAAATCTTCCTTCTTTCTTAACTTTTTCTTTTTCTAAAATCTTCATTCTTTCTTTACCTTTCTTTCCTTTCCTTTCCTTTTTCTTTTCTTTCTTTCTTGTATCATCCTACCACAATGAGAGAACTGCACTTGACGGGTATCTTGTTATATTATATATATGATGGAAACAGTTTCTGCAGACTTTAGTCTGTCTGTCTGCCTGCCTCTGTCCGTCAGTTGTCTGTCTGTCTCTTCATATCTCTTTCTCTCTCTTTCTCCCTTTCCCTTTCTGTTGCTGTCTCTCGCTCACACCCTCTTTCTATCTCTCTGTCTCCTGAGATCTCTCTTTTTCTTTCGCACTCTCTGTCTCCGTCTGTCTGTATGTCTCTGTCTCTGTCACTGTCCCTGTCTCCCTGTCTCTCTGGCTCTCTGGCTCTGTCTCTGTCTCTGTCTGTCTTTCTCTGTCTCTGTCTCTGTCTGTCTGTCTGTCTGTCTGTCTCTGTCTCTGTCTCTCTCTCTCTCTCTCTTGTCTTTCACGTTGTCGCCTTATTACGGTAGCCACTTCATGCTACAATCAGTTCGTTCATTTCTGCTGACACACGATCTGTGTAGACCATCTTTTGCCAGACATTTTCACTCGGGGCCTCAGGCTGACACACGATCTGTGTAGACCATCTTTTGCCAGACATTTTCACTCGGGGCTCAGGCTGACACACGATCTGTGTAGACCATCTTTTGCCAGACATTTTCACTCGGGGTCTCAGGGACGGGAAGAAATGCCTGTCCCTGCATCACTCCAATCTACCATCTTACCTTCTGGAATATTCTGCACGCTTGATCGACGCTTTCCGTTTCTTGTGTCCTTAAGGCACGCTTCTGCCTTAATGATAAGAATGTGTTGAGTGATGCAAATGGAGGGAAAGCGCGAGTGGGACATGGACATAAGTCGGAGCTGGTTATTTCTAGTATTACGCGCTCTGTCAGATAGGGACAGGGTAGCCATATAAGTCCCCAAATTACCCACAAATACCCACCACTTCTCTGGGCTTTCATGATCTGGCCTCGAGTGTTCATCTCGATGGTCTGTTTCCCAATCTGTATTCATGCCTGTCTTCGTCACCGAGTGGCCATTACATACATATCTACCAAGGAGCAGTTATGTCCCTTGATGTCTTAATGGGGGGCCCGGAATAGCTCAGCTGGTTGAGCGCCGGACTCGTCGTCCAAGGGTTGCGGGTTCGAATCTCCGCCGGGCCGTTTCGGTACAGGGAGATTTTTCCCTCGGAGTGAACATTAGTTCTGACTCCATTTCCCATACAGTCCTTCGAATGAGACTATAAACCGAGGTTCCGTGTGTGAACGCACGCACAACATCTTGCACACACGTAAAATCCCATCACCAACTTTCGGAAGAGAAGGCCAGTCTGGCCGTTGGTATGGATGACACGTTACACATCGCATGCACCTTCCCCGAAGATGGAGTATGGCTGCCTTAATGGCGGGATGAAAAAAAAACAACAAACGGTCATACACACAACACTCCACTCCCCTTTGTTGGGTAGATGGGATTAATACTTGTCTGTCCATATAGGGAGTGTCCGCAGGAGTATCAGCCTGTGTACGCAGAAGAAGAAGAAGAAGAAGAAGAAGAAGAAGAAGACGTCTTAAGGGAATGCCCTGAGCGTGCCTGCACCCTACGTGAAGAACACAGCGCAGGCTACCTAGGGTGGTGGTGCAGGATTGCTCCCAGGTGGTTGGTTGGACAGTTGAGAGGAGGACAGTACTTCTCTGGGTCCCCCCACTTGCAGCCTCGGGTGCATCGTTGTTTTTCTTTTCTCTTCTATAAATTGTTCAATGGACGTCGTGATGACCACCACACTGGCTCTGCGCCTAAGCCATTTAGCATCGTCGGTAGGGGGTGGGATGAGGGGGATGGGGGAGGGGGGTTAGTAGGTAGTATCCTGTGTGCGTGCGGGATCAAAGTAAGCATCAAGCGCGAGCATGACCGAGGTGACTCATCAGCTACGCCAAGTGTCTCCTCACTCGTTTATCGCGTGGCCTAATGACACGCGACCTTGAGAACTTCCTGCTGACGACAGCTGCTGGGAGTGAGACAGAACGTCCCTGGATGTGGCTGCGCTTGGGAGAGAGTCGGAATGGACGGCATGGGACGAATACCAGAGAGAGAGAGAGAGGAGAGAGAGAGAGAGAGAGAGAGAGAGAGAGAGAGAGAGAGAGTGTGTGTGTGTGTATGTGTGTGTTTGTGTGTGTGTGTGTGGGGGGGGGGTGCGCGTGCGCGCGCGCGCGCGCGCGTGTGTGTGTGGAGGAGGGAGGGGGAGCAGAAAAAGTGGTGATTGTTCGACATGGGAGCTATGGCGACATGTTCGTGACAGACGGCTGATTAAAACCCCAACATTCATCAAGAACATAATTTGAGCTCCTGAAGACTGTTGTCACACTGCGCCATAGGGCTTATTTATGCTTATTTATGTATTTATTTATTTAGTTATCCTTCACGGCGTACCTCCTCCCTAGGAGGCTACGTATAAATGTATTTACCAGCGTTTGTTGGTTGGCTTGTCTGTCAGCAAGATTGCGCAAGAACTCATGGAACCTGTCTGAATGAAACTTCGTGGAGAAAATGTTGGCGTGTATGTCTAGTGCGGACCTCGGATCAGCAGACGGATCCAGTATCCCTTCAGCTGAATTGTGACACATTTTCCACTTAAGATGTACACCGTGAAGTTATTGTTCACAGACGGATAAGCATATATATGAAAGTAATGATTGTTTTTAATGGAATAATGATTAACTATTCATGAAGTAATTAAAAAGAAAATAAAATAAGAGAAATTTCTCTTGATGAGAACGTTGACTTTCCGTAGTTTGTATTTCCTGTTAAAATACAGGGGAAGCATTTTTTTTTTTATTAGTCCCTGCTTACGGTTACTTCCCCTGCTACTTAGTTGTTTTTTTTAACTCATAGAGTGACTTGCTCACAGAACTTAAAAAAAAAGCTTACATACTGACCCTGTTTTTTTTCTTGTCATAACACAACAAAGACACCTCTTTTTTAATTTCAACTCCTTTTTTTGCCTTACAATTTCCCAGCTTACCCTGATTTTTTTTCCTTGTAATGCCACAACAAACACACCATTTATTTCATTTCACTAACTTTTCTTTTTTTTTTGCCGTACATGTTAATGCGGATCCGGATCCCAAGAGCGGATCCAGAATCCGTTCAACTGTCGGCAGAGGTCTGCACTCTCCCGAGTGATCATTCTAGTTTACTGCATGACATGTACATGTGTTGCGATCATTCTAGTTTACTGCATGACATGTACATGGTGTGACCATTATGTGTAGTTGACATGTACATGTTGTGATCATTCTGTATGTATGACATGTACATGTGTTGTGATCATTCTAGTTTATGACATGTACATGTGTTGTGATCATTCTAGTTTACTGTATGACATGTACATGTGTTGTGATCATTCTAGTTTATGACATGTACATGTGTTGTGATCATTCTAGTTTACTGCATGACATGTACATGTGTTGTGATCATTCTAGTTTACTGCATGACATGTACATGGTTGTGATCATTCTAGTTTACTGCATGACATGTACATGTGTTGATCATTCTAGTTTACTGTATGACATGTACATGGTTGTGATCATTCTAGTTTAGTGCATGACATGTACATGTGTTGATCATTCTAGTTACTGCATGACATTTACATGTGTTTGATCATTCTAGCTTACTGCTATGACATGTACATGTGTGTGATCATTCTAGTTACTGCATGACATGTACATGTGTTGATCATTCTAGTTACTGTATGACATGTACATGTGGTGATCATTCTAGTTTACTGGTGACAGATACATGTGTTGATCATTGTAGTTTACCCGTACGACAATTACATGTGTGATCATTGTAGTTTACCGTGTGACGAATACACGTGTTGATCATTGTAGTTTACCGCTTGACAAATACATGTGTTGATCATTGTAGTTTACCGTATGACAAATACATGTGTTGATCATTGTAGTTTACCGTATGACAAATGCATGTGTTGATCATCGTAGTTTACCGTATGACAGATACATGTTTGATCATTGTAGTTTACTGTGTGACAAATACATGTGTTGATCATTGTAGTTTACTGTGTGACAAATACATGTGTGTTAGACTGTCAACAGTGATCATTCTAGTTTACTGTATGACAAGTACATGGTCATTCTGGTTTACTGTATGACAAGTACATGGTCATTCTGGTTTACTGTATGACAAGTACATGTGCTGTTAGACTGTCAACAGTGATCATTCTAGTTTACTGTGTGACAAATACATGTGCTGTTAGACCGTCAACAGTGATCATTCTAGTTTACAGTATGACCAATACATGTGCTGTTAGACTGGCAACCCGATGTCTGTGTGTGCAGATGGGGGTCAAGGATCGCCCCGAGCGACAGTCGCACGACCCTGTCAGTTGTCTCCGGAGACAAGTGGACGATGGTCAGACCAATCAGAATGCATCTCTCATGCACACCACCACCATGTCAGCCGCTGGACCGTGAAGAGATCGGTGTCATCTGGAAATCAGCGGAGCAAGACAAGAAAGGGAGTCAGTTGCGGGACAGCCGTGTCCTATTCAGCATACAAGGAGGTTACGTGTACGTGTGTGTGTGTAACCGCACGGGTGCGAGGGTGAGAGAAACTCGTGCATGCGTGAATCTTCTATCGGAAGCGGAAAAGCGAGAAGCACGGCGTTGAACAGGAAGTCAAGAGTTTGTTTGTTACTGTGACGTTCATTTTCGCTTCCACGGGTGACATCTGCACTGTGTTTTGGGGGATGGCTGGGTGGTAAAGGCCTTGGATCTGATTCTTAGATTGAAGTGCGTTTTAAAAGCTGACATAGGCTTCAAGAGTTTTCTTTCTTTCTTCTTCTTCTTTCTTTTTTTTCTTCTTCTTCAGTTTCTGTCTTGAAAATGAGACGAACAAACTACTCTGCCACTGTGCAACAATGTGAAGGCATAACGAAAATGACAGGGATGGTCAGCCCCAAGACTTAAAGGAAGAAACTTAAACGAACCAATACAAAGGGGTGAAAAGGGAAAGAAAGACAACCACTTTTACGAACAAGGATAATAAGGAAGACCTTAGTAGATATGTCCTGTGTTTGTAGTAAACATCCAGTGGGCGAGTCCTAGTCCCTTCACATAAACCACGAGCTGAGAGACAAGATGTTCCAACATCATTGTAAACGACACCGCTAACCCCCACCGCCTTCCCCCCAGATCTTCAAAGCTACCACCCTTCTCCAGTCACCGTCACCAATACGCACTAAGAAACCACAATCAAGCTTCGGGTGAAACGACGACAACCACATCCGCCACCACCACCACCACTAACCACAACCACAACCACCACAACCCCACCCACCCGCCCGATCATGGAACTGAACAAACGCCATCTCCTGCTCTGTGTATTGATCATTTGCCTCCCTCCGACGGCTGCGACGAGCAATGGGGTGTGTAGCCTGGGTAAGATACCCTGGAACCCGGGGGCACCTGCGCGCTTCGGGCTGTCTATCAGCCTGCGCAAGGTGGACCGCGCCAACCCCCTGGGCTGTGGCATGGTGTCCCAGGAGTCTCTGCAGCTGTATGTGGCTGCCCAGTGGGCCTGCGAGCGTTTGAACGCCGATCTGGGCAACGGCAGTTTCGTTCCTGGAGTGCAGTTCGGTGAGTGTGTGGAGAGTCTGCGGTCATTCTGTGGTGTGTGTGTGTGTGTGTGTGTGTGTGTGTGTGTGTGTGTGTGTGTGTGTGAGAGAGAGAGAGAGAGAGTGTATGCATTGTGTGTGTGTGTGTGTGTGTGTGTGTGTGAGAGAGAGAGAGAGAGAGTGTATGCATTGTGTGTGTGTGTGTGTGTGTGTGTGTGTGTGTGTGA
>CM065721.1:70164258-70169258 GCA_033310375.1 Conus canariensis
TCTTTTTGGGGGTTATGCTTCTTTGCTTGTTCTGTGTTTTCTGTGATAAGGCAAGCTTGGAACATCTTTTTTGTGTGTGATGTTTCCTTGTTTGTTCTGTGTGTTCTGTGCTTTGGCAAGCTTGGAACCTCTTTTGGGGAGGGGGGGGATTTTTTTTTTTTTTTTTTTTAAAAACATTTTCATTTGCGTTTATTGTTGTTCAGCGTAAATACAGGAACCTAAAAAAGTTAACAGCAACAACTTTATCTAGAAATTAGGTATAGAGCTAGATACAAAATAGAAGGAGATAGATAAACACACAACAGCTTTATCTAGAAGTTAGATATAGAGCTAGCTACAAAATAGAATAAGATAGATAAACACACGTGAAAAAAGGAAAAAAAAAAACCCTTCAGTATAGCATCATTTATGTATATGAAGCATGGTCACTTCTTGACAAACATAGCACAGTGCTTGAAGAAATATTCCCAAGCCTGTATACAACATATCATTCTAATGCTGCTACTCGTAAGAAAAGTATACATGCGTTTGATGAAAAAGATGCAGGATAAATAAGAGTCAGACAGAGAGATCGGTATGCATGAGTAAATAGTGTAGGATAAATAGATAGATGGACTGACAGACGGACAGACGAACAGACCAGCAAACAAGCAGGAATTCAGAATGGGTTGGGTCACAGCAAGTGGAGATATGTTATTGTTACGTAGTGCATTATCTCTCGAGTTCACTTACGCGAAACTATTTCAGCAGCATATACCAGCCTCTTCTTCATGTGTTCTGTGTTGTTCTGTGTTGTTCTGTGTTGTTCTGTGTTGTTCTGTGTTGTTCTGTGTTGTCATTTCAGCTAGGCGATTCGGTATCATAAGCAACATTCGTTTCGAGGGAGGGGCGCGTATTTATTTTATTATTGAGGAGCAAGAGTTACCCTACTTGTTTGTTATTTGGGCAGGTTTTTTTTTTTTTTTTTTTTTTTGGTGTTGGGGTTTGGGTCTGGGAAGGGTTGGGATTGTTTGTTGTTGTCTGTTGTTGTTGTTGTTTGTTGGCTAGTTTTGTTGTTAGCAGTTTCTCCAGTTTATGATTTGTAGATTTTTGTGTTGATCTGTGTTTTTTAGGTATATTTTTGTGCATTCAGTCTGTTTTCTGTTCTGCTCTACTCTGTTCTGTCTGTCTGTCTGTCTGTCTCTGTGTCCATCTCTCACCCTCTCTCCGTCTGTGTCTCTGTCTGTCTGTCTTTCTGGGTATGCATGCATGTCTGTCTGTCTGTCTGTCTGTATGTATGTATGTATGTATGCATGCATGTATGCATGCATGTATATATGTATGCATGTACGTATGCATGTATATATGCATGCATATGTGTGTGTATGTTGTGTATATGTGTATGTGTCTGTGTGAGTGTGTGTGCGCGCGCGGGCGCGCGCGGGAGGAGAGAAAGAGAGAGAGAAAGAGAGGGAGAGAGAGAGAGAGAGAGAGAGAGAGAGAGAGAGAGAGAGAGAGAGAGAGAAGAGAGAATGAGCAGGGGAGAACAGGGGGTAGTGGTAGGGATGGAGAGAGAGAGAGAGAGAGAGAGAGAGAGAGAGAGAGAGAGAGAGAGAGGAGAGAGTTGAAAAGTGTATATGACACTCTGTGTCTGCGCTCTGTGTGTGTGTGTGTGTGTGTGTGTGTGTGTGTGTGTGAGAGAGAGAGAGAGAGAGAGAGAGAGAGAGAGAGAGAGAGGCAGACAGACAGACAGACAGGCAGACAGACAGACAGACAGACAGACAGAGAGGGTTGTGTGACGAAGACAAAGCGACACACACAGCGAGGTGACTCATCTTGGCATGTCACTGAGTGCCTTACCTTCTAATGAACTGCAAATGAGGCGGACAATGACCGTGAAATGCAAGTCAGCTGTAGGCTGTTTGTAGGTCTCCTGTTGGTACACTTGATCTGTCTGTCTATCTATCTGTCTGTCTGTCTGTCTATCTACCTGTCTATCTATCTATCTATCTATCTATCTATCTATCTATCTATCTATCTATCTATCTATCTATCTATCTATCTATCTGTCTGTCTCTCTCTATATATATCTATCTATTTATATATCTATCTATCTGTCTGTCTATCTATCTGTCTATCTGTCTGTCTGTCTATGGATCTCTCTATTTATCTGTCTATCTACCTGTCTGTCTATCTATCTATCTATCTATCTCATGTTTGTATACTTTGTCTATCTACAACTCACGTTCGTTTCTCTCCTCCCCACCCCCACCCCCACCCCCCACTTCCCCTCTGTCCTACTCCACCTCCGTTCCTCCCACCTCCCCACCCCCTTCCTCCACGCTCCAACCTTTCTACCTTTCTGATTTTCTCTCTTTCTGTCTGTCCATCCCATCAGACGATTGTGGCGATCCTTTCTACGTTTATATTGTCTTCTCTTTCCGTCTGTCTGTCTGTCCGTCCTGTCGTCAGACGATCGTGGCGATCTTTTTCCACCTTTCTGATTGTCTTCTCTTTCCGTCTGTCTGTCTGTCGTCCTTCCGTCAGACGATCGTGGCGATCTTTTTCCACCTTTCTGATTGTCTTCTCTTTCCGTTTGTCTGTCCGTCCTGTCGTCAGACGATCGTGGCGATCTCTTTCCATCTTTCTGATTGTCTTCTCTTTTCGTCTGTCTGTCTGTCCTTCCGTCAGACGATGGTGGCGATCTCTTTCCATCTTTCTGATTGTCTTCTCTTTCCGTCTGTCTGTCTGTCTGTCCACCCGTCAGACGATCGTGGCGATCCTGAAGCAGTTGCAGTGGTCCTTCCTGGTCGTGGTCTACACCGACGACAACTACGGCGCGGCAGGCAGCCGCTTGCTGCAGGAAGAAGCGCGCGCCGCCAAGCTATGCGTCAATGAGAGCATCCCTATCCACACTCACACCCCTATGGATTCCGTGGTCAGTCGACTCGTCCGCGCGCGCCAGGCCACAGAGGGCGAGTCCATGGCGGTGGTGTACATAGGGCAGAAGGATAAGGCGGAGAACTTGGTCTTCAACGTGCGCAGCTTGCGGGTAGGTTTGGGGTTTGGTTTGGTTGGGGGGATGATTGATAGTGATGAGGCTGGTTTTTTTTGTGTGTGTGTGTGTGTGTTGTGTGTGTGTGTGTGTGGCCAAAGTGATCAAAAGCAGGCGCTTTTCACAGGAAAGCTGGGCGTGGGCCTATCAAACACAATAAAGCGCCATGTCTTCTATCTATCTATCTATCTGGCTGTCTATCTGTCTGTCTGTCTGTCTATATATCTATCTGTCTGTCTGTCTGTCTGTCTATCTGCCTATCTGTCTGTCTGTCTGTCTGCCTGTCCGTCCATCCATCCATCCATCCATCCATCCATCTATCCATCTATCTATCTATCTATCTATCTATCTATCTTACGTCAAAATATTCATCGTATGTACAACAGTTTGCTGATGATGGACATCAGGAATACGCAGGGGACTATCCAGTTCTGAAAAAGGCAGCAGATGCAAAAGTGTGTAATTGAACTTGATCTCGGAGACGAATTTTTTTCCCCACTGTACAGCAAGAGGGCACAGGTGTCCGTTGCGTATATGGAAAGAGATAAGAGCTTCTCAGGGTCATGAGGCTTCAGACTGCTGCTGTTGATAACGATGAGAGTGGGACAAAAGAACAAGAGAGAGAGAGAGAGAGAGAGAGAGAGAGAGAGAGAGAGAGAGAGAGAGAGAGAGAGAGAGAGAGAAGAGCAGGCAGCTAAAGGCCGAGCAAGAGGAAGAGGAGAGAGAGGGAAGTTAAGGAAGTAAGGAAAGAATAGCAAGGAGCAGCGTAGGCGGTGGAAGAGCACTGGAGGAATAATTATAACCAGTCATTGAATTAGTCTCAGAAGTGAGGACTTGGAGATGTCATTTGCCACTTTGACTGCCATGTTGGCGTTCTGTGCTTGTCGTCACGAGTGATCCCAAGGATCTTAAAGAGTCAAGAGCGAGACGAAGTGGAGACATGCTGATGGGACACTTGCCACTTTTTTTTGTGTGTATTTTTTACTTCCAGCTTTTTAAACGTATCAGGTTTCCCCTGCAGCTTGATGTTGATCATCCTGCCAAAGAAGTTTGTGTAACCGTTTTTTTGGGTCTGAAACTGTATTTACAAGTCTCTCACCTTTCCTCTTCAGACTGGTGTGGCAAGTATTCGTATCATGTGAGTCGAATGGGCAAGTTGCCTGTCTTTGCAGTCGCTATTACTCTAGTACTGTAGTATTGACGGGAAATTCACTTTATTCTGGTGTTTTCTTCTCTCCTGCCCTCTCAGGCCTACGGGTTCCATTTCATCATGTCGGACAGCGTCAGCACCAACGCCGACGTCTTCAACAGCGGCCGCTTGGAGTCTGGCATCAACATCGCTCTGGGCAGTCTGACTCTGGCCCCCTCCAGCGTCATCCTGCAGGAGTTCCAGGATTACCTCAACCAGAAGTACCGTGACGTCAAAGAGGGGCGCGTGCAGGATGACGTCATCAAGTCATATTTGGAGGAGAGCGGTTTGTTGCGGGTGAGTGGAGGGTCTAAACGTAGGGTGGGGGTGTGAGGGTGGGGGGAGGAGTGGATATTGAAGAAAGGGGTAGGTTGCTTAATGGCGTATTTGTGTGTCGGGGGGGGGGATGAATGGGAATGGGGGGGGGGGGAGAGAGAGAGAGAGAGAGAGAGAGAGAGAGAGAGAGAGAGAGAGAGAGCTCAGATGGTTTATGTATATGAAGGCCATTACCCTGAATAAAGGGGGGTATGGAGAATTGAATAACAATATATGAGCCTTACAGAACACTAGAAAGACTGGATAGACTTCTGTCTTAAGAACTCATTACTGATCGAAACTAGAGATAGAGAGAGAGGGAGAGAGAAAGAGAGAGAGAGAGAGAGAGAGAGAGAGAGAGAGAGAGAGAGAGAGAGAGAGAGAGAGAGAGAACTCAGAACTCAGAATATTTTATTTGACAGGCCACAGGCCCATATCAAAGTGAGTGAACAAGGTCAAAAT
>CM065721.1:70174258-70199258 GCA_033310375.1 Conus canariensis
CACACACACACACACACTGACTGACTGAAACCAATTTATTGTCAGATTAACTCAAGGTTGTACTGACAAGGTTGTACAGACACACACACACACACACACACACACGCACACACACACACACACACACACACGCACGCACGCACGCACGCTCGCACACACACACACATACACACACACACACACACACACACACACACACACACACACACACACACACACACACACATACAGAGCAACAAATATCAGTTACAACAAAAACAATCGCCACAACAGGAAGGATATTAGTGAAACCTTATGGAGCACGAAAATAACTGCTCAAAAATGTCGTCGTCATCTTCTTGTTAACACCATTAACAGCAACAACAACAACAACAACAAAAACATCAGCAACAACAGCAACAACAACCACCACCACCCCACCCCACTCCACCCCACCCATCCCAACCTCAACCCCACCCAACCTCACCCCGACAACCCGAACCCACCCTACCCCACCCACCCACCCACCCCACCCACCCTAACCCCCCCTCATACCACCCACCCTAACCCAGCCCACCCCACTCACGCCACCCCATTCCACCCCACCCATCCACCCCATTCCACCCCACCCAACCCCACCTAACCCCACCCCACCACACCACACCACACCCATCACCCCCACCTCAACCCACCCCACCCCACCCATCCCACCCACCCATCCATAGTACCATAGTAGTAGCAGTTGTGGTGGTAGTAGTAGTGCTAATAATGGTATTAGTAATCACAGTAGTAGATGGATGCTGTTGATGATGTCGATGATTATGATAATGATGACGACGACGACGACGATGACGATGACGATGATGATGATGAGTATGTTTTGTTGTGATGATGATGATGATGATGATTATCATTGTCTTACTTACGATTTGTATGCTTTTTGTATTCCTTATTTGCAAGGTGTTCGTAAATTTCGAAATAAAATGTGACTCATCGAAAACAACAACAACAACAACAAAAAACCAACATCAACAAATCTTCAGTCAGTCCCCTATCTAATCACCTGTCACCTCCCCTCACCTGCAGAGTTCGGAGCCCCTTCAGCCAGTGAGTCAGATCACCTTCGTGCCTCTGGCTGTGAGCGCCATCTTTGCCCTGGCCGAGGCCACGCGGCAGGCGCAGGCCGACAGGTGCGGTGCAGGTGTCGCAGGTGTCTGCCCCGCCCTCCTGACAGGTGTCCGGGATGGCGACATCCTGGCCCGCCTTCCTCAGCTTCAGGTGAGTCGGGGTGGTGGTGGTGGTGGTGGTAATGGTGGTGGTGGTGGTAGTGATCGTGAGGGTTGGGGATATGAGAAGAAGATTTGGGGGGATTGCTGGTTACCATTTTGTTTAATGGGTTAGCTGGGTCTTCAAATGCAAACACACAAACAAACACCCAAACAAAGAAAAAGCAAAAAACAGACAAAGAAAAAGAAAGTTTGGCTTTTGTGGTGGCATACAACCCAATATTTAGCTATATAATCATCAGTTGTGTCTTTAGCGAAAAGTGAGTTGGTGTTTCTTTCGTGCAAAAGATGCATAATGTTATGTTCGAGGTACAGATCACGTGACTTCAGTCACGATTCAAACAAAAAAGGCGAGAATGACGTGGGTATTGATGTGTGTGTGTGTGTGTGTGTGTGTGTGTGTGTGTGTGTGTGTGTGTGTGTGTGTGTGTGTGACACAGGTCAACTTTGGCACCATGGCCAGTGGAAGAGCGCCTCGCGAGTTGAAAGACGCCGGCTACGTGTTGGAGTTCGACGATAATGGTGACGTCGTTCCCAAACCGGAACTGCCCGACTACACCGTATTTGCTTACGCCGATGATGCCAAGAACCCAGTAGGTTTGATTTGCATTGTCGGCCAGTGCTTTCAAGGATGATTGATCGTAAATGAAAGTCTTTTGTTTTGTTTAATTTACCCAAAAGAGTCAACACCCATTTTGCGTCGAATATGAGAAAATAAGTGATTGTTCGTTCTTCGTTTTCATTGTCCAAAATGTTGTCTGTTTTGCCTGAAGAAGACCTAAGAGGTCGAAATGTGTCGTGTTTGTTTCGTCCTGTAAACAGTTTTGTCTAGTTTGCCCAGCGGAACCAATACTTTTTTTTTTTTTTTTTTTAGATGAATTTACCAAGACTAAACATTTTTCCAGTAGCTTAGACAGGGTAGAGGTGGGGCCGAGTTGTTAATATAAACACATAGGAGCAGGTATGCTGTTTTATTAATGCACAAAATTTCAGACCTAACGATGTACCAACTTGGCTTACTGCCTCTTTTCCAAACACTTCTTCCCGTTACGAAACATTCTTGCTGTTTATTATTCATTGTTGTCGCTGCTTTCCGTCATATTTGTTATTCAGTATATGGAATAGTTTTTGAGTACGTCTTACAGATATGCCATTCATTTGTTGACGGACCGCGCACTGTCCTCTTTTAGCGCACCTCTGACTTAAGTTGATTAAAATTTGATTAAAAAGAAAATTAACGAGACTGGTCACGAAACCAGTGCTGGGTCAGTGTAGGAACTACTGTCTACATAGGTTGGTATGTGCCGGTGTGGCATGTGTGTGTGTGTGTGTGTGTGTGTGTGTGTGTGTGCGTGCGTGCGTGCGTGTGTGCGCGCGCGCGCGCGCGTGTGTGGTGTGTGTGTGTGTGTGTGTGTGTGTGTGTGTGTAGCTTCTCGTTTCTGATTTAGACATCGTTCTTTTTAATGGAAGACATGAAAAAAGGACACCCCCTCCCATCCACACGCACACTTTTAGAACACAAAAACGGAGTCAAGTTTGCAGTGTCTTTCGTCGTGATTGACATCTGATTTACTCTTCTAACTCCTCTGCATATATTATGAAGTTCGACCATTATAGATTGATAAAGCCTGTGTTGTTACTATTCGTTTCGTTTTAAGTCTCTGTACCCGGCTGCTTCCCAGCTTTTGCTTATCACAAACTGTCCTGGTAGATTTAATCTTGATGATCTGTGCTCTGTAGAATACTGTATGTCCATGTTTGGGATAAGGAAAAGTATGTGTATGTGTGAGTGGGGGGGGGGGGGGAGGGGGGGAGGAGGGAAGGGAGGAGGAAGAGGGAAGCGGGAGAGGAGAAAGGGAAGAGAAACGAGCACATTAAGCTTTTCTTCTCTCTCTTTCTGTCTTTCAGAGAGAGAGAGAGAGGGAGAGGGAGAGGAGAGAGAGGGAGGGAGAGAGAGAGAGAGAGAGAGAGGAGAGAGAGAGAGAGAGAGAGAGAGAGAGAGAGAGAGAAATGGGTCCGAAATACATTCACAATTATCGATCATATATTAGGAAGTACAATTGAAAATGGACCTTTTTTAAAAAAAAAATCCTGTGACCCAAATCATACGATCTTAATGTAATAAGGATAACTGATGCTGTTGCTGCTGAATTGCTGTTGGCTTGTATTCAATCAAATTCGGCATGCGCCAGTCGGCATAGGGGAGCTAACTCTCTCAATATGCAGCTGCACGCAGACGATAGCCACCACCGAGCCGGCAAATTAAAATAAGAAAACTGGCTACTCAAGTGATTCTGTATTAGTGTGTTCAGTGAATGGCCTGTTGAATAGGTGGGAAATTACGTTCTTCTTATTGTTACTGCCGAGTGTCTAGTATTCTGGACAAGGAGAACAGTATTGATGAGACATTTGACAGGATATCTCGAACTGCTGTTACACCGAGCTAGTCTCCGTTCTCTTTCTCGACCTATCCGTTTTGCGCGCTTGTCTTTCTGTCCAGTTTCTTGAACATGAACACATTGTTTTGTAGGGTAGTGTCAGAGTCCCCAAAATGTTGAAAGCATTCTAGCAGAAATGTAGCAGAAATGTTGAAAGCATTCTAGCAGAAATGCAGCAGAAATGTTGAAAGCATTCTAGCAGAAATGTTGAAAGCATTCTAGCAGCAGTATATGTAAATAAATACCGCAAAGGCTGTTGAACAATTCCTGTGTCATGTAAAGTTTAGAACACGCAACCTTTCATTTTTTTCTCCGCCGTGTCAACACAAACACAAGCCAAAAAGTTTAGCATCATCATCAGAAGATAATCTTACATTAAGATTGCATGATTTGTGTCACATGATTAAAAAGAAAAAATCCATTTTCAATCATTATCATTTCCTATCACAGTATCACCAAGTGGGGACGTACAGCGGAGGGGAGCTAACTCTGGACATGAGCCCGGTGCAAGTGTTGGACAAGAACGGACATGTGACGTCAGAGCTGCCGACGTCAGTGTGTGCCGGAAGCTGCCCCCAATGTGCCGACGACGGCAAAGTTCCTCTGGCCTACATCAACGGGTCGGCATACATCATCGGCATATTTTCCATGCACGAGCGAAATGCCGATGAACCGTTTAAGGTGAGTGTGAGAATTGAGAGCAGCTTTGAAATTGAAAGGGAGGAAAGAGGAGAAGAATGGAGGGTGTGAGGATTGAAAAAGTGATTTTTTTTTAGTTTAACAGAATTAAGTATTGGCTTTGGTTAGCTGTTTTTCTTAATTGCAATGACTGTACTATATTGTTATAATTGTGGAGCCATGGTAGGATACATGCAGTGAAATGTGTCCTACTCATCAGTATTCAGAGAGAGAGAGAGAGAGAGAGAGAGAGAGAGAGAGAGAGAGAGAGAGTTTTAGTTAACGGCAAATGCATTATATTGTTGCTTCACCACCACCACCACCACCAGTAAGAATACATGGATTATAGTATATCATATACATTCTTTCTGTGTCGGAAATGTTACAAAATTTTGAAGAGAGAGAGAGAGAGAGAGAGAGAGAGAGAGAGAGAGAGAGGTAACTGCTTATAGCCCAGCCGACCGCAGAGGGCCATATCAGGGCTGGAGAGAGAGAGAGAGAGAGAGAGAGGAGAGAGAGAGAGAGAGGGGGGGGGGGGAGAAGGGAGGAAAGAAAAACTGGTAAGGAGTCCTTTCTTCACTTATGTTCAAAATGCTTTAAATTTGATAAACAGCAACATGTATATTGAGGGCTGTATGTGAGGACGATGGATGTGTGTTTACTGACTTATATATATTGTATATTTAATATAGCTATATTTGATATTTACTTTAATAGTTTATTATTCATATAGATGTGTTTGATACTTACTTACGTCCGTCGTTATTTTTTGAGAAGCGACTATCAAAGTAATTGTTTGGACTTCTTGACAGTATGATTTGAGTGACTGCATTGACATTCGTTGATTCATTTATTTTTTCATCCCACACAGAAGACCACTCTCTGGGCCTCTAGTTTCAGGGTGTTTGTATGAATGTTAGGTACTGCGCACATGTCAGCAAAGTTCTTTTTTGTTTATGGATATCAATCATGACGGGACTCTTTTTAGTTAACGGTTACCTTTGTATATTTCATTTAAGCAGCGTAGGGTGTGGTGGGGGTTGGGATAAATTTTACTTTGAAAAAATGAACGTCTTTTCACAATAGACGATTCTAGACGCATTAAAAAAAAAGTAGTTGCTTAAAGACGGGCATTATTTGCGTTTTTTTCTATATGTTCCTCCTTTTTCTTCAATTTAAGGTCATTTCACGACTTAGGGTGCAGTCGGTGCGCTTATATTTACAATGAAGATGACATGGATTAATTTATCAACAGATTGATTGACTGACTGACAGGTTCACATTAGTTTGCATTCATTTCTAGTACTTAAATTTTTAATGAGAAAAAAAATGCCTTAGGCATGTACAATCAACAAAAAAACGCCAAACTACGCAATAGATAAACATGAACAAACAATAACACAAGCCACCCTTGCCGAAATCACACATTTACACCGCATCCAAACGTACCACCACCACCCAGCTCGGCCCTCTAACCATCCCCTCACTCCATCTGTCATCCGCCCCTCAAACACAAACGATTTCAAATTGATCACTTTACAAATGAAAAACCTGCAACCTAGCACGTGCCACACTTGCAAACACCACCAGCCCGTCACTCGGTCAACTCCAATCGATCGAAGAAGGCCGTAATATTAGGGCTGACATTTGCTTTTTCTGATGGATGTTGAATTGATGGACTGACTGACCTGACTGACCTATTGACCTGGTTGGCGTGTCGGGCAGTGCGGAGATTTCCGCAACGTGTCGAAGGACGCAGTGGCTCTGGAGGCGTTCCTGCACGCGGTGGAGCAAGCCAAGAGACGCACGGGCATCAACTTCGGCGCCGTGGCCTTTGACGACTGCTACAGTTCCTTGCACATCACCAGCATCCTGTCCGACTTCCTGTCCGGCCTCGTGCCCTATGACAAGGTCTGCGTCACTTGGTTTTTGACGTTTGTTTGTGTTCGCTTCTGTACGTTGTTGAATCTTTCGTTTTATCTTTGTTGCGTCTCTTGTTTTGACATTTGTTTTCGCTTCTGTATGTTAAGTTGTGTCTGTCTTTTTTGTATTCCCAGTTCTTATAGAACAGGGAGTACTTTACAATGGGAACGAATAAATGCTGTGTGTGTGTGTGTGTGTGTGTGTGTGTGTGTGTGTGTGTGTGTGTGTGTGTGTGTGTGTCCGTCCGTGGTCAAAATGTGTTCCACTCGCTCCAGACAAAACTTCTGGGCCGATCTTTCTGAAAATTTGTTGGTATGTTCATTATGGGTCACGGATGATGCCCGATGTTTTTGTTTTACCGTTATGTCCGTTACTAACGGCTATAACGGCCCATAACGGTTTTTCTTTTTTATGGAATATCTCAGAAAGTACTTGGCCGATCTTTCTGAAAATTTGTAGGAATGTTCATTATGGGTCACGGATGGGTCACGGATGATGCCCAATGTTTTATTTTATCGTTATATCCGTTACTAACGGCTGTAATGGCCCATAACGGTTTTCTTCTTTATGGAAAATCTCAGAAAGTACTTGGCCGATCTTTCTGAAAATTTGTAGGAATGTTCATTATGGGTCACAGATGATGGCCGATGTTTACCAGAATAGCCGTTACTAACGGCTATAACGGCCCAAAACAGTTTTTCCTCTTTATGGAATAACTTACACGTATTAAAGATAAACTGGGAGTACGTTTATATGCTTTGCATCTTGTTGACGTTTGTTTCTGGTTCTGTATGTTAGTGGCGTCTTTGCTTTTGACGTTTGTTTTCACTCCTGTATGTTACTTTTCGCTTGTTTGTTGTTGATGTTGTTGTTATGTGCTTGCTTTTTTGTCATGCTTTATTTCTGGCTTTTTGACGTTTGTTTTCACTTTTGTATGTTAGTTTTTGCTTGGTTTGTTGTTGATGTTGTTGTTGTGTGCTTGCTTTTTCGTCATTCTTTATTTCTCTCTTTCTTTTACATACAAACACACACACACACACACACACACACACACACACACACACACACACACACACACATACAGAGAGAGCGAGAGAGAGAGGCGAGAGAGAGAGGAGAGAGAGAGAGAGACGAGAATTAAAAAAATATTTGGCAGGCCCGTTCATGTACAGTAACAAAGCGTAGTCAGATGGCATGTAAACACAGGAATTGATGTCTAACTCAAGAATGAGGGTCAGTACAGTACAGAGAGAGAGATGGATGAGAGAAGAGAGATGCAGAGAGAGAGAGAGAAGAGAGAGAGAGACGAGAGAGACAGAGAGAGAGGAGGGGAGGAGAGAGAGAGAGGAAGAGAAGAGAGCAGAGAGACGAGAGACGGAGAGGGAGGAGAGAGAGAGAGAGAGAGAGAGAGAGAGAGAGAGAGTTTCACAACACTGTGTCTGACTGTTCTTGATACTGTACGGTTCTTACTCTCAGTCATTAAACTGTATGGTTCGTGCTCTCAGTCATTAAACTGTATGGTTCGTGCTCTCAGTCATTAAACTGTATGGTTCGTGCTCTCAGTCATTAAACTGTATGGTTTGTGCTCTCAGTCATTAAACTGTATGGTTCGTATTTCAGTCATTAAACTGTATGGTTCGTACTTTGAAATCATTAACTTGTTTGGCATCCGTCTGCCTTCAGCGCCCCTTGTTTCCTTTGTTTTCTTTTTTCTTCTTTCCATCTTCCTTCCTTCTCTTCCTAACTTCGGCCTCCCTTTCATTCCCTTCATCCAACCTTTTTCTTCGTTCTGATTTATTTGTTTGTTTTGATCCAGAAATATACCTTTTCTTTCCCTATTCGAGTCTGACCCCCACCTATCCTTCCGACAGGGAAGATTTAAACGGGAAGTTTCTTGACCGCTTGATGTATGTTATTTTTTTCTCTGTGGCCTCTTCTGTGTTCTGGCGTAAGCGAGCCGAAAGTGGAAACACGAAAATAGAGTGCGTGAAATTTAGCCTGTGCTCATTAGCAGTTTTGTTTAAGGATGTGTTCACATGAAGAAGCCAAACACTTGTGTCTTCAATGGTGAAACGCAACAACGAAAGTCAATCAGTCAGTCAACCAGTCAATGAAGCATGCAAGCAGGCAAGCACGTGAACAAACAAACAAACAAACAAGTAAGTATCTAGGTCAGGAAAACCAGACCAGGGAATGGCTAACGAACAAACATGTACACATTATAGGGCTTGAAATAGCTTGAAAAGAAAAGAAAAGAAAGAGGAACCCAAGTATAAACCAGGGTTTGTTGAATCTTCAGGGCCAAAAAGGAAACAGCAAAAGGGGCAGCTTACGTCACAGCATCATAGGCTGAAATGAGGTCGAAATAGGTTCTAAAAGGATCGATAAATTATGTGGACATTTTGTTCGGTCTCTCTTCGAATGCACGTATGTTGACCTTTATTTAAGCTAGTCGTACAAAGTTTGGGAAACTGAGACTGAGTAGGAAAAAGAAAGAAACACGAACACGCGCGCGCGCGCGCACGCACGCACGCACGCACGCACACACACACACACACACACACACACACACTCACATGTGCGTGCACATATGCCTTGTATGCCCACGTACAGTTTATAAAAAAAAGAAAAGAAAGGAACTCAGTTATCTCCATCATCATCTTCATTATCACTACACCATCCTGCGGCAACTTTCCGAGGTTATAATATATTGTAGTGCAAGGTGTTCAGAGGTGTTTTCAGTGGCCTGTGCATCACCACCACGATCCTCACATACATCCTAGTCTCCCCTCTGTGGCTGCACACCAAAACATCATGCGTTAGGCCTTGATTAACGAGTTGAATATTTGTAGACTGGCGCAACTGGATTGTTCTGAGAATTTTTATTTTGTTTGAAAGTTGATTCTCCTCATTTTCTTCCAGATTAAAATCAAAGGAATGGGATTATTCTGTGCTTTTACAACTGGCGCAAAGATAGGGTAACGGGTGAGTGCAGAGGCCTGGAATGTGTGTCAACTAAAGGAAAGGTCATGTATTTGAAGATTGTGATTTCATCGGTGAAAATCCCTCCCCCCCCCACCCCCTAAAAACAAGGGAAATAATTGATGGGGAGTTGTTCTTTAGATAGTATCAGTTTATAAACGCTGGCTCAAATTTAGGGTAGGCCCCAAAATGCTCACATGGATTCTAAAGCGTTTGTGTGCAAAATCCTAATGGAGGCGTGTGGCCTGTCCGGACAGGGTCTGTTCGAGGTGTGTGTGCCCGAGCACCGGGTGGTGGGGATGGTGGGCAGTCTGTCCAGTGACTGCACCCTGGCCGTGGCCAGCTTCAACACCCCCCAGCGCATCCCTACCATCTCCTACGCCGCTTCCTCCCCCGACCTGGACGATACCATCACCTACCCGTTCTTTCTGCGCACTGTGCCCAGCGACGAGGAGCAGGCCATTGCCATGACAGAGGTAAGACGGGTTGGTTGGCTAGTGGTCTAGTGGGCCATACAGGTTTAATTAAAACGTCCACGCCCACCCTTTGTTGCATGTCACAACGGGGGATAACCCGTTGCAGAAAAGAGGGGAATGGGTAGTGGTGTGGTCTGTAAGGTAAGCTAACGTAATGTTGCTTATAGCCCTGCCGACCTCAATGGGGCATATCAGGGCTGTCACCACGTTGAAGTCAACTCACAAGTCATGATTAAAACAAAACAAACAAACGAAACTCATTCTCGCAACCCTTTAAAATATACTTAAAACGCACCGGAAATTTTGTTAAAAAATCTTCTTTTCTGTAAAATCTTAAATCAGATGAAAAATGTTGCTCTCTTTCAGAAGTTCAAAGATCACAGCAGGTGGGACATCTCTGAACAAGGCTTTCGTGGCGTCTGTTGTAAAATGTTTATGTCTCACATCATTGAAGTCCCAACACTGTAAAAGAATATGTTTCAGTGTGAGTGGTACATGACATGGAATGCACCACGGAGCTTCTTCACCATTTAAAAGATATGAATAGGTGTTAAAGGAGTGGCCTGTATGCAGACGGCACAAGACTGTGGTGTGGTGTGGTGCGGTGTCACTGTTGAGTTCTTCTTACACAAGAACCATCCTGGGAGAGTGGGGAAAGGGGAAGGAGGGGGTGAGGGCAATACTCATGCCACCAGAACAACAACAACAATACAATAAAGTGGGCAGCAAAAATGTCAATTTGTGATGTGATTCGAACTCGCAATGCTAGACTGCAAACTCGGGTAAGATGGTTTGTGTGGACAGTATCTTTACAGGATGAATTGTGTCTACTGCAACTTCTCGGTTGCATTTATTTGGTTAAATTTAGGAAGCATTCCTTGCTGTTATATCCATGTAAAGTTATAATGGAAAAACACACATAGTGATGAATTGATTGTAATAAAAAGACTTTCGAACTGTCTGAACTGTCGTCAGTTTGAGGCTTGTGTGTGTGTGTGTGTGTGTGTGTGTGTGTGTAGAAAGAAACTCGTGGAGAGCGTGGCAGCAGAGAGTCCTCAGAAGAGAAGCCCCCTTCAAGCAAGTGTTTCGGCCCTTATCTCCTGACACTCTAGGGGGGTTGGGCCACACCCGGTTCATGACTCCGGATGTCCCTCTGCTGCCCCTTTTTTCCCATCTTGGGACGAGCCATGGCTGGGATTCGAACCCATGACCCTCTGGACATGCTCATTTTCCACTTAATGACTCGCGCTTTAACCACTGAGCCACAGGGACACCTGATATTTGTAGGGAAATTAAGCCTTATGAAGTTCACTTTTGTTCCTCCTTGACCAGATCCAGCTTGAACACCTCTCTGCCGCTTCTGCCATTGCTTTCAGGGCTCTGGTTTTTTCCTTCCCTGCAACTGAGAGCTGTTTCATGAGGCTGTATGCAGACGTTCCTACAAACCCCCTAGCTCCAATTTCTGCAGTGAGGACTTTGACCTGATAGCCTTCTCTCCTCAGGCTGTTTGCCAGATCAGCATACTTTTCAGTCTTGTAGATTTGAGCTGCCTCCATTCTGTTCTCATATGGCACCGTGAGCTCGATCATGATCAGCTGCTTGGTTGACTTAGAGTGGACTACTATGTCTGGTCTCATGCCACTCTTGCTGATGATCTCTGGGTGACTCTTCCATTCTGGGAGGTCTGCAGTGCACTCCCAGTCATCTGCCCGTCCAGCAGACTCTGCCTGCATGTTTCGAGTGGCACTGTTGTTCTTGGCCATGATTTGCTGCCTCCTGCCGTGAAGAATGTTGCGGGTGCTTTTGGAGTCCTGATTTTCCCTTTTGTGGTGTTGGTACTAGCCCAGACTACTTGTACAATTTCTTTGAGCACTTGGTTGTGCCTCCATGTGTACCTTCCTTGAGCCAGGGCTACTTTACATGAGCTTAGGACATGCTCCACTGTTTGTTTTTCATGGCAGAGGGGGCATGCAGGATCGTCTGTTTTCCCCCACTTCACCAGGTTTGCATTTGAGGGCAGAAGGTCATATGCAGATCTGAGAATGAAGCTGATCCTGAGAGGGGCCATGTGCCAAATGTCATTCCAAGTGAGACTTCTTTGGAGTGCATTCTCCCACGTTGTCCATTGCCCTTGCTGGCTCTGCTGGACTGCTTTTTGGAGTCTTTTTTGGTCTTCTTCTTTTCTCATCTCCTGAATCATCATGTCTCTTTTGGCTTTTCCTTTGGCCTTTGACCACCATTCAGTTTTGGTCACCCCAGTCCCTGTCTGTTGGTCTGTGTGTGTCCTGTTATTTCTCTGATCTTGAGACTTTCTTTTACAGAATCCATCGCCTCTTGAACTTTCCATTTTCTGCCTGTCTTCAGCTGGGGCTTAATTGCTTCTACCACCTTGTCTCCTGAGTCCTCCAGCATGCTTTGAAGTCTGATCTTCCCTGCTTTGTATTCCTCCAGGATGGATTTCAGGGGTAGTTTCAGCTTTGCTTGGCGACAGTACAGCGCTATGTCAGTCAGACAGGGTGGGACACCAAGCCATTTCCTTGTGAACTTGTTGATTTTGGCTTCCATTGCCTCCACTATGCTGGTGCAGATGTCGTATATCATCAGAGGCCATAGCAGCTTTGGTATCAGCATGAACTGCAGACACCAGACCTTGTATTTGCCAGGGAGCCCACACTGGTCAATGGTCTCCAAGCCTTCCTCCGCCATCTGCTTGGTTTCTTTTGCTCTTTGTGTGTCTTTCAGTGTATCATCATACCATCTTCCAAGGTCTTGACTGGTTCTTCTGTGACTGTTGGAATGGCCTGGTTGGTAACACTGAAGACCACAGATCCGGCCACTTTTCCTTTCCTCAGTGAGAGACTCCGTGATTTCTTTGGCTTGAACTTCATTCTGGATGAGGCAACTATGTCGTCCAGCCTCTCCAGCACATGACGTGTCTCGTCTTCTCTGGATGAAATCACTGTAGTGTCATCCATGAAGGCCTTGAGAGGAGGCATCTTGTATCCATCGCCAAGGTCTGTTTGTCTCGCGTTGTTTGTTGCTGCTTTCAAGATGAGTTCCATTGCCAGCACGAACAGTATTGGGGAAATTGCACAGCCCATTGCAATACCCACTTCCAAGTTGATCCAGTCTGTTGTGTACTCCTTGGTAGAGAACCGCATTGAGAAGCCATTGAAGTACTTCTTGAGCATGTCGCGGATGTTCTTTGGCACATGGTACATCTCAAGAGCCAACTGTATCATCTCATGGGGCACAGATCCATATGCGTTTGCCAGATCAAGCCACACTACGTCCAGGTCTCTCTTTTCTGTTTTTGCTTTTTGGATTGCGTCCAGATCATTGTGGCGTGTTCTACACAGCCCGCCACGCCTGGGATGCCACCTTTCTGGACTGACACATCCAAGTACTTGTTTTCCATCAGGTACTTGGTCAGCCTTGCTGCCATGACAGAGAAGAAGATTTTCCCTTCGACGTTCAGTAGTGATATTGGCCTGAACTGGCTAATGTCACTTGAGTTTTGCTCTTTGGGGATGTACACACCATCTGCCGTCATCCACTGGCCGCTGATCTTCTGGTTTCTCCAAGCCGATCGCAGCAGCCTGTGGAGCCACTCCAGCACCTTGGGACATTTCTTGTAAAGCTGGTAAGGTATTCCGTTTGGCCCTGGTGATGATTTGGCTCTGGCTTTGTCGACCACCTTCTTGATTTCCGCCAACGTTGGAGGCTTGCCATTGAACTGTTCCTCAGGGTTGGTTGGCCACACCAGACCTTGAATGTCGAGTGGTGCTTTGCTCTGTGGGTCAGAGTATGTTTTCCTCAGATGTTGCTCAAGAACTCCTTTGTCCACACTTAGGGTCCCAGATTTTGGCTGCTCAAACAGTGTTCTGGCAAACTGGAAGGGGTCTCTGAAGAAGCGCTCTTGTGTCTTCTTCTTTTTGCTCTTCCTCTTCCTCGCAGATTCCGCTTTGCTGAGGGCACTGTGTTTTTCTTTCAGGTCTTTCCACAGTTTTTCCAAGCCTTGTTTTTCAGCTGGCAGTGCGGTCTTCATTTGCATCTTGAGGTTTTTCTTTTGGACCCTGATCTTGTCCATCTTTTCTTGGCGTCTGGATTTCTTTGGAGGTGTTTTCTCTTTGGGTAGTTTTGCTCCATAGGCGTCTCTACATGTGGCATACACAATGTCCCCATATGTGGCTAGTTTGTGTTCCAGGGTGCTTTTCCCTATCAGTGCATCGAGTCTTTGGACGATTTTTGCATCCAGTTTCTCCCAATCTTCAGTTTCGTTTGCTCGTGGCAGGTTGAGTTTCAGGCGCCTGGCATCGAGGGCCTGTGCAAATTCCTCATCCGAACCAACAGCGTGGATGTCCTTGGCACTGTGGTTTAAATCCTGGCCTTGGTCTTCCGACGTCTTATCTGCTGATGCAGTGCGCTGCTGCTCATTCAGATGAGTCTTCACACATCCCATCTTTGTTCTGTGGATCTTCATGCCACGGGTGGTAGCGAAACGCTTTCCACAGACACATGGATATTCCATTTGGTCCATGTTCATAGTCCGTTTGGGATTTGCAGTCATGATTGGTTGAGCACCGATGGATTCATCATTCTCTCCCCCTTTCGGTGAATCCTGGGAGCATCTTTTCCTTTTATTTTTAGTAGCCACATGTTTAAGGCAAAGTGGGGAGCCAGCCCACAGAGCCCTTGGTTCTGGTCTTTCCCAGTGTCCTCCGGTCTTTCCCGGACGTCCTCCGGCCTATTCCCGGAAGTCAATGGTTTACCCATGCATCAGTAGAAAGAAACTCGTGGAGAGCGTGGCAGCAGAGAGTCCTCAGAAGAGAAGCCCCCTTCAAGCAAGTGTTTCGGCCCTTATCTCCTGACACTCTAGGGGGGTTGGGCCACACCCGGTTCATGACTCCGGATGTCCCTCTGCTCCCCCTTTTTTCCCATCTTGGGACGAGCCATGGCTGGGATTCGAACCCATGACCCTCTGGACATGCTCATTTTCCACTTAATGACTCGCGCTTTAACCACTGAGCCACAGGGACACCTGATATTTGTAGGGAAATTAAGCCTTATGAAGTTCACTTTTGTTCCTCCTTGACCAGATCCAGCTTGAACACCTCTCTGCCGCTTCTGCCATTGCTTTCAGGGCTCTGGTTTTTTCCTTCCCTGCAACTGAGAGCTGTTTCATGAGGCTGTATGCAGACGTTCCTACAAACCCCCTAGCTCCAATTTCTGCAGTGAGGACTTTGACCTGATAGCCTTCTCTCCTCAGGCTGTTTGCCAGATCAGCATACTTTTCAGTCTTGTAGATTTGAGCTGCCACCATTCTGTTCTCATATGGCACCGTGAGCTCGATCATGATCAGCTGCTTGGTTGACTTAGAGTGGACTACTATGTCTGGTCTCATGCCACTCTTGCTGATGATCTCTGGGTGACTCTTCCATTCTGGGAGGTCTGCAGTGCACTCCCAGTCATCTGCCCCGTCCAGCAGACTCTGCCTGCATGTTTCGAGTGGCACTGTTGTTCTTGGCCATGATTTGCTGCCTCCTGCCGTGAAGAATGTTGCGGGTGCTTTTGGAGTCCTGATTTTCCCTTTTGTGGTGTTGGTACTAGCCCAGACTACTTGTACAATTTCTTTGAGCACTTGGTTGTGCCTCCATGTGTACCTTCCTTGAGCCAGGGCTACTTTACATGAGCTTAGGACATGCTCCACTGTTTGTTTTTCATGGCAGAGGGGGCATGCAGGATCGTCTGTTTTCCCCCACTTCACCAGGTTTGCATTTGAGGGCAGAAGGTCATATGCAGATCTGAGAATGAAGCTGATCCTGAGAGGGGCCATGTGCCAAATGTCATTCCAAGTGAGACTTCTTTGGAGTGCATTCTCCCACGTTGTCCATTGCCCTTGCTGGCTCTGCTGGACTGCTTTTTGGAGTCTTTTTTGGTCTTCTTCTTTTCTCATCTCCTGAATCATCATGTCTCTTTTGGCTTTTCCTTTGGCCTTTGACCACCATTCAGTTTTGGTCACCCCAGTCCCTGTCTGTTGGTCTGTGTGTGTCCTGTTATTTCTCTGATCTTGAGACTTTCTTTTACAGAATCCATCGCCTCTTGAACTTTCCATTTTCTGCCTGTCTTCAGCTGGGGCTTAATTGCTTCTACCACCTTGTCTCCTGAGTCCTCCAGCATGCTTTGAAGTCTGATCTTCCCTGCTTTGTATTCCTCCAGGATGGATTTCAGGGGTAGTTTCAGCTTTGCTTGGCGACAGTACAGCGCTATGTCAGTCAGACAGGGTGGGACACCAAGCCATTTCCTTGTGAACTTGTTGATTTTGGCTTCCATTGCCTCCACTATGCTGGTGCAGATGTCGTATATCATCAGAGGCCATAGCAGCTTTGGTATCAGCATGAACTGCAGACACCAGACCTTGTATTTGCCAGGGAGCCCACACTGGTCAATGGTCTCCAAGCCTTCCTCCGCCATCTGCTTGGTTTCTTTTGCTCTTTGTGTGTCTTTCAGTGTATCATCATACCATCTTCCAAGGCTCTTGACTGGTTCTTCTGTGACTGTTGGAATGGCCTGGTTGGCAACACTGAAGACCACAGATCCGGCCACTTTTCCTTTCCTCAGTGAGAGACTCCGTGATTTCTTTGGCTTGAACTTCATTCTGGATGAGGCAACTATGTCGTCCAGCCTCTCCAGCACATGACGTGTCTCGTCTTCTCTGGATGAAATCACTGTAGTGTCATCCATGAAGGCCTTGAGAGGAGGCATCTTGTATCCATCGCCAAGGTCTGTTTGTCTCGCGTTGTTTGTTGCTGCTTTCAAGATGAGTTCCATTGCCAGCACGAACAGTATTGGGGAAATTGCACAGCCCATTGCAATACCCACTTCCAAGTTGATCCAGTCTGTTGTGTACTCCTTGGTAGAGAACCGCATTGAGAAGCCATTGAAGTACTTCTTGAGCATGTCGCGGATGTTCTTTGGCACATGGTACATCTCAAGAGCCAACTGTATCATCTCATGGGGCACAGATCCATATGCGTTTGCCAGATCAAGCCACACTACGTCCAGGTCTCTCTTTTCTGTTTTTGCTTTTTGGATTGCGTCCCAGATCATTGTGGCGTGTTCTACACAGCCCGCCACGCCTGGGATGCCACCTTTCTGGACTGACACATCCAAGTACTTGTTTTCCATCAGGTACTTGGTCAGCCTTGCTGCCATGACAGAGAAGAAGATTTTCCCTTCGACGTTCAGTAGTGATATTGGCCTGAACTGGCTAATGTCACTTGAGTTTTGCTCTTTGGGGATGTACACACCATCTGCCGTCATCCACTGGCCGCTGATCTTCTGGTTTCTCCAAGCCGATCGCAGCAGCCTGTGGAGCCACTCCAGCACCTTGGGACATTTCTTGTAAAGCTGGTAAGGTATTCCGTTTGGCCCTGGTGATGATTTGGCCCTGGCTTTGTCGACCACCTTCTTGATTTCCGCCAACGTTGGAGGCTTGCCATTGAACTGTTCCTCAGGGTTGGTTGGCCACACCAGACCTTGAATGTCGAGTGGTGCTTTGCTCTGTGGGTCAGAGTATGTTTTCCTCAGATGTTGCTCAAGAACTCCTTTGTCCACACTTAGGGTCCCAGATTTTGGCTGCTCAAACAGTGTTCTGGCAAACTGGAAGGGGTCTCTGAAGAAGCGCTCTTGTGTCTTCTTCTTTTTGCTCTTCCTCTTCCTCGCAGATTCCGCTTTGCTGAGGGCACTGTGTTTTTCTTTCAGGTCTTTCCACAGTTTTTCCAAGCCTTGTTTTTCAGCTGGCAGTGCGGTCTTGTGTGTTTTAGGTCCTTCGGATAAAACTGGGTAATATCCATCGTTTTTACCCGCAAGAGAAGATAATCCGCCCACAGAAAGAATTTCAGAAAACAGCTTCACGCCAGTAGATTATCTTTTCTCATAAGACAAAACACGGTGTTTCGACCTCTTTGGCCTTCTTTAGGCAAGACAAACAACACTGAAGATAATGAAAACTCAGAAGAAACAATCACATATCTCCTCAAACTGGGAGCAGAATTGCGAGAACGAACGATCACACATCTCCTAAAATTAGGCGCAATTTTGAGCCCAGTTTGAGGTGTGATTGATTGGTCTCCGTTTTCATTGTCTTCAATGTTCTTTGTCTTGCCTGAAGAAGACCAAAGAGGTCGAAACGCGCCGTGTTTTGTCTCGTAATTTGTTTGTCTCTTTCTTTCGGCGGTATTGTAATTTTTCTTTTAAGTTTGTTTCACTTTCCGCCAGCGGTTACCCACACTTTGAAACTAACATTTCTCTTGGGGATCAAGAGGGCATTGTCATAATTGTGTATCACGTTCTCCGTAGGTATTGAACGTCCAGCATGATATTAAAGATGGTTTCCTCAGAGGATCATGTTGGTGTGTCCTTTTCTTTGGCCACACAGTTGATGTTGGTGTGTCCTTTTCTTTGGCCACACAGTTGATGTTGGTGTGTCCTTTTCTTTCGCCCCTCAGTTGATGTTGGTGTGTCCTTTTCTTTCGCCCCTCAGTTGATGTTGGTGTGTCCTTTTCTTTCGCCCCTCAGTTGACTTTGATGTATCCGTTTCTTTTACCCCTCAGTTGATGTTGGTGTGTCCTTTTCTTCCTCCCCTCAGTTGATGTTGATGTGCCCTTTTCTTTCGCCCCTCAGTTGATGTTGATGTGTCCTTTTCTGTTGCCCCTCAGTTGATGTTGATGTGTCCTTTTCTTTCGCCCCTCAGTTGATGTTGGTGTGTCCTTTACTGTTGCCCCTCAGTTGATGTTGATGTGTCCTTTTCTTTCGCCCCTCAGTTGATGTTGATGTGTCCTTTTCTTTCGCCCCTCAGTTGATGTTGGTGTGTCCTTTTCTTTCGCCCCTCAGTTGACTTTGATGTGTCCGTTTCTTTTACCCCTCAGTTGATGTTGATGTGCCCTTTTCTTTCGCCCCTCAGTTGATGTTGATGTGCCCTTTTCTTCCTCCCCTCAGTTGATGTTGGTGTGTCCTTTTCTGTTGCCCTCAGTTGATGTTGATGTGCCCTTTTCTTTCGCCCCTCAGTTGATGTTGGTGTGTCCTTTTCTGTTGCCCCTCAGTTGATGTTGGTTTGTCCTTTTCTTTCGCCCCTCAGTTGATGTTGGTGTGTCCTTTTCTTTCACCCTTGAGTTGATGTTGGTGTGTCCTTTACTGTTGCCCCTCAGTTGATGTTGATGTGTCCTTTTCTTTCGCCCCTCAGTTGATGTTGATGTGTCCTTTTCTTTCGCCCCTCAGTTGATGTTGATGTGTCCTTTTCTTTCGCCCCTCAGTTGATGTTGGTGTGTCCTTTTCTTCGGCCCCTCAGTTCATGTTTGTGTGTCTTTTTCAATCACCTCACAGCTGATCCTGGCCATGGAATGGCAGTATGTGGGCCTCCTCTATGTGTCCAACAACTACGGCACCAAAGGAGCGCTGGCCTTTAAACGGGTGGCCAATGAACGTGGGGTGTGTGTGGCCACCCCGGTGGCCATCTCTGTCAACCCCACCAACATGGACGAGTCCCAGCTGTATGACGCCTTCGTCACACTCAGAAAACAGAAAGTCAAGGTAACAGACTGCTGTTTGTTTTTATCGAGTAGGAGATGTAGAGGGTGGATGTGGTGATAGTGGTAGTAGCAGTAGTACTAATGGTAATGGAGGTGATGATTGTGTGTGTGTGTGTGTGTGTGTGTGTGTGTGTGTGTGTGTGTGTGTGTGTGGTTGTGTGTGTGTTTAGCTGTGTGTGTGTGTGTGTGTGTGTGTGTGTGTGTGTGTGTGTGTGTGTGTGTGTGTGTGTGTGTGTTTTGGTTGTGTGTGTGTGTGTGTGTGTGTGTGTGTGTGTTGGTTGTGTGTGTGTGTGTGTGTGTTTGGTTGTGTGTGTGTGTGTGTGTGTGTGTGTGTGTGTGTGTGTGTGTGTGTGTACGCACGCACGTGCGTGCGTGCATTTACGTGTGCATGTATGTGTGTGTGTGTGTGTGTGTGTGTGTGTGTGTGTGTGTGTGTGTGTGTGTGTGAAAAATCCGCTGACAAGAATAACCAAAGATCTACTCCACGTTGTTGCAGGTGGTGGTCTTCTTCGGCATCGACAGCCGGATGGCCGACTTCCTGAGGCTAATCGAGTCCCGCAACGAACAGGGTAACCTGGTCTTCATCGCCAGCGAGGACTGGGGCACCAAGAACGACGTGCTGGCTGCCGGCCAGAAAGCGGCCCGGGGATCCATCACTTTTAAGGTAACACTTAGGGCATAGGGTCCATCACCTTGAAGGTAACACTTGGGGCATAGGGTCCATCACCTTGAAGGTAACACTTGGGGCATAGGGTCCATCACCTTGAAGGTAACACTTGGGCATAGGGTCCATCACCTTGAAGGTAACACTTGGGGCATAGGGTCCATCACCTTGAAGGTAACACTTAGGGCATAGGGTCCATCACCTTGAAGGTAACACTTGGGGCATAGGGTCCATCACCTTGAAGGTAACACTTACGGCATAGGGTCCATCACCTTGAAGGTAACACTTGGGGCATAGGGTCCATCACCTTGAAGGTAACACTTAGGGCATAGGGTCCATCACCTTGAAGGTAACACTTGGGGCATAGGGTCCATCACCTTGAAGGTAACACTTAGGGCATAGGGTCCATCACCTTGAAGGTAACACTTGGGGCATAGGGTCCATCACCTTGAAGGTAACACTTGGGACATAGGGTCATCACCTTGAAGGTAACACTTGGGGCATAGGGTCCATCACCTTGAAGGTAACACTTGGGGCATAGGGTCATCACTTGAAGGTAACACTTGGGGCATACGGTCCATCACCTTGAAGGTAACACTTGGGGCATAGGGTCATTACCTTGAAGGTAACACTTGAGGCATAGGATCATCACCTTGAAGGTAACACTTGGCGCATAGGGTCATCACCTTGAAGGTAACACTTGGGGCATAGGGTCCATCATCTATAAGGTAACACTTGGCGCATAGGGGTCCATCACCTTGAAGGTAAGTCGTGGAGCATAAGATCCATGTTTTTAAAGGTAACATTCGGGCATAGGTTCCAACAACGGGATACTCCTCTTGACCATAACACATGGAGCATAGGATCCTTCATCTGTAAGATGATAGTATATGGGGCACAGGACCCATAATCTTTAAGGTAATATTTAGAGCGTAAAATCCACCACCTTCAAAATGATAATTTTGGACAGAAGAGACTTTACCTTTTAATGGTTGGGATAAAGGTTCCATGACTATTGAAACAGTACGTTTGGTGTAAGTAATGGGATAGAGAATACATTACTTTTACTGCAACTCTTGGATATAGAAAACCCATCACGGTTTGCTTCAACACCTGAAGCATGGGATCCATCACTTTCAAGTCAAGTTGGATAAAGAGTACATCATGACTTTGACTCTGAGACCACGGCTTTGCACGACACGTCGGATCACCGTTCCACTTTGCTTTACGTAGAGCACAAGACGACAAGAGTGTGAATGGATGAATCAACGAACGAATTCATTCAAATGATAAAACCTATGAAATAATGAATGAGTGTACAGACGAATGGTACAAGACTCAACGACTGAATGAACTATTGATTCGGTGAGTCTTATCCGCCTGAGTGTTGAATGAATGAATGAATAAGTAATGAATTAATGAATGATTCAATCAATGAATGATTGAATTAATAAATAAATGAATGACTGAATCTTCTGTTTAACGCGTGTTCACCTTAATTGGTGACGTTCCACGGCGTCTTACTGTTCATTGTGGCGGTTGACCCCCAGGTGGACAACACGTACATCGACCCAGCCGTGGAAGAGTCGTTGAGGACGCGGCTGCTGGAGAAGCGGCCCCGTGAGGACGACGTCAACCCGTGGTTCTCCGAGTTCTGGCAGCACGTCTTCGACTGCAACACCCCCGGAGGCTTCAACAACATCTTCACCAGGAACTGCGACAGCAACACTCGTCTGTCCGCCCAGCAGGTGAGGGAGAAGAGAGAGAGAGAGAGAGAGAGAGAGAGAGAGAGAGAGAGAAGAGAGAGAGACAGAGAGAGAGAGAGAGACAGAGAGAGAGAGAGAAAGGGTGGGGGGACAGATTGAGGCACGTAGATAGGGAGGGAAAGATGGGGTTGTTATTTGGGCTGGTTGATTATAATCGTGAAATTGTGTATTGTTCGCCGCTTTGTACATTATCTATCTATCTATCTATCTATCTATCTATCTATCTATCTATCTATCTATCTATCTATCTATCTATCTATCTTGTGTGTGTGTGTGTGTGTGTGTGTGTGTGTGTGTGTGTGGAGAGAGAGAGAGAGAGAGAGAGAGAGAGAGAGAGAGAGCAATCGAAATCATCACAAAGAAGGTCAAGTCCCTGTACTGGATCGCCTTAGGTTAGGTGCGAACCTCTTTCTTGGGCTCGCCTCATTTCTGTATCATGTGAACATGTGCATGTGCCTTGACTTAGCGTATATGCCTGTGCGTACACTCATGTATGTGTATGTTCATGGGTGCTCTCGCCCTCGCATACAAGCGCGTGCTCACTCATGTCTGTAATGATTTTTTTTTAGATCGAATGTTAATCAAATAAGTTGAGAAATTACAGATTCGCCAAAAAGAAGACAGTGCTTAGATATTTTAGCATGTAAGTGACACACACCTGTAGGACACAAAAATACACACAAACAGTATTCATCATAACTTGCACAAGAGTGTAAAATGAAAACAAAAGAAGAAGACAACATAAATGAAAAACAACTGACCTACTACGCAAATGGTTAACAATTAAAGCTTACAACGTAAACCACGCAACATATCATTCTTTTAAACGCAGATATATGAAAACATTTTTTTCCGGTCAACTCAATTATGTCTTTAATCTTCATCACGTCTTGCGCCTTTCCTGTGATGCCTCAGGTGGACTCGATGCTGTCGGACCAGCGGGTGAAGCACGTGATGAACGCCGTGCAGGCCATGGCTTCCGGGTTGGCCCAGGCGGGCGCCCAGATCTGTGAGGATGCCTTCCCCTGCCCCTTCCTCCGCTCACAGAAGTACGCCACAGAGGTCAGTAAGCCACGCTGCTGTATTAGGCAGTAAATCATGAATTTAACTAACTAGGTGATATAGACATTTTAAAAGGCATCAGAAATGACCCCGCCAGTTAACTTGGACAAACGAATTACTAGAAAAAAAACAAAACAAAACACGACGCGTTCCGACGCCCGTCGTGCGCCGAATATGAGAAGAGAAGTGCTCGTTCTTTATTTTTGTTGTCCTGAGTGTTGTTTATCTTGCCTGAAGAAGACCTAGGAGGTCGAAACACGTCGCGTTTTATCTTTTAATTCGTTTGTCCATGTTAATTGGAGGAGTTATTTCAGATACCTTTTAGAATTTGTTTCAATTTCTGCCTGCGGTCACCTCACTTTGCAACTAGGTCAGAAAAAAAAAGGTTTGTCTGTCAGTTGTTCAGTGAACAGTCACGAGTCTTTCTGATTATTCAGTTAAGGTTATAGGTAGTTATGTTCCTGGAGATTTGCCTCTCACGTCGTCCTTTTGTCTTCTTTGCGTGCCTTTTCAGGTGTACACGAGAACATTGTGTGTGTGTGTGTGTGTGTGTGTGTGTGTGTGTGTGTGTGTGTGTGTGTGTGTGTAAAAATATAAACAATCGAACAGAAAGTCTTCCAGTCTTTGTCTCCACCACCCCTCCCACCCCTTAAAAGGTAGGTATTACTCCTTATATGGATGTTGTAAGAATGCGAACTTTCTTTTTTTGTTTAAAGGAGAGAGAAACAAGAATGTTTTCAATGCTGGACGCTGTAATTCTTGATTATTGAATATTATAAAGAAATTAAAAACTTCCAAGTTCTTCAGTTTTCACTGTTAACACAACCACACTTTTCTGCTATAACCCTCCCTCTCAAACACACCTCTCTCCTCTCCGCTGCAGGTGTTTGACGCCATCAAGTCGCAGACGGTCACCGAAGGTTCCATCAAGGAACAGCTGTTTGATCAGAACGGCAACGGCAACATCGGCTTCAGCATCTACAACATCCAGAGGCAGCGGGACGGCTACGTGTACGTTCGTGTAAGTGATATGTTGTGCAAGGAAGCTTGTTGGTGTGTGTGTGTGTGTGTGTGTGTGTGTGTGTGTGTGTGTGTGTGTGTGTGTGTGTGCGTGCGCGCGCGCGGTGTGTGTGTGTGTGTGTGAAAAGAAAGAATCTGTGTGTTTTGGTGTGTTGTGTGTGTGTGTGTGTGTGTGTGTGTGTGTGTGTGTGTTATTCTTTAAGAAGAAGAGGGAAACACAGGGGTGAAGAAGAATAGAACAGCTCTTTAAATGTTGTTTTTTTCAGGTAGTAACAAGCCAGTTAATCTAAAAGTCGCGATGATATCGATCCAACGAGTAAATCTCACTTTCAGCCTAAAACAACATACTCGCTGACCATTCACACTGTATTCAGTAACAAGAACAACTTAGTTTGACACGCACCCCTGGAAGAAAAAAAGAGTTTCTTTTTCTTTTTTTTCGTATGCACGTTGAACCCGCACTGAAACCTCATCTTTACAGGGTGCTTACTCCTCATTGATCAGTTTTTTAATAGTGTTTTGTGCTCTCGGGAAAAAAAAGAGTTTGCCTATGTCACTTTGGCGGAAGCACAGGACTAGAGAGCAAAGACTTGGGGGAAAACGCACAGAAAAAAACAGAAAGATTAGCTAGGAGAAGAAGAGGACAAAGAAGTGTAACAGAGCACAGAGAGAGAGTTGAACTCTCAGCTATTGAAATTTAAAAACTGAGTTCTGGTTTGTTTTTATTGAAAAGGAGTCGGATGTGTGGTTGCGCGCGGGGCGCGTGATTGTCTGTGTATGCTTGTGAGTGTGCACGTGGAGACCGTCTTGTGGACAACGTTAATGAAGAGCATCACCCTCTAACCCCATCTGCGGTTATCTGCCCTCTCAGGTGGGCGGCTACTCTAAAAAGAACCGGCTCCAAATCATGAAGGAGAATCTCCAGTTCTACACCGATACCGGTCTGCCCCTGGACCGGGTGGAATCCGCCTGTTCGGAAGACCTATGCGCGGCCCCGGAGTGCGCCACGACACCGGAAGTAGTTCCGACTCCTCCACCGGAAGTGACGACGGATGGGGAGTTCCGGGTGGCGGACGTGGTGATTGTGATCGTGCTGGTCGTCTTCTGCCTGGTGCTGCTCTGCTGCATGTGTCTGG
>CM065721.1:70201758-70214258 GCA_033310375.1 Conus canariensis
TCATGCCTTGCTACAGCCTTTACCAGATACACACACACACACACACACACACACACACACACACACACACACACACACACACACACACACACACACACACATTTTGACAGACGGCCAGACAGGGAGTTTTAACACGAATGCGCTTCCAGCACAAGAAAAGTGTGGACAGTGAACAGTGAAAAGTGAACAGAGCCTCAGATATATTCTCTTGATTTTCCTGTGCAGGAAACCGCCAACGCCTTGGGAACCAGCCCGAGCCCCCTGCACCGTCGCCGAGGCTGCCCTCCCCCTCCCCCTCCCCCTCTCCCCGACCCTTCCCAGGCGCCTCCCTTCCACCACAGCATGTCGGCGGTGGCTCGGCTGCAACGTGACGACAGCGGCAGCGCCTCCAGCTCGCCGCCGCACAACTACTACACGATGCACTCCGCCAACTCCAACAGGGAGCTCCCGGCGCTGCCCATTCCCACGGCGGGGGCGCAGTCGTCCTCGCGCTCCTTCAGGAGTTTCCAGTCCTGCCCCGCGGAGTCGCCGGAGCGTGAGGAGAACATCCCCATGCAGAACCTGAGCCCGGGGCGCGTGCCAAAGCACGCGGCTTCCTCTGAGCAGGAGAAGTCTCACTATCTGCACGCCGCAGAGTCCAGCCCTTCCGTGGATGGGAACGAGCCAGTTCAGGAGGACGAAAACAACGTCCAGTATTTCCGCATGACCCCCTCAGGGCAGCTGGAAGAAGAAGAGGAGGAGGAGAATGCGAACGCGCTGAGGACCTACACCCTGTCGCCTCCGGAGGGAGACCCGTCCACGTTGAACACGTACTCGTTGTCTCCTCAGAGAGGTCAGGCTGCCCAGCAGCAGACTAGTCCGCCCAGGCTGAGGAGCCAGGAGGGTCCATCCCAAGACCGTTCCGACAGCCTGCCCGCCACCCAGTACGCCGGGGTCCTGCCCTCGCAGGAGAGGAGCGACACCCCCAACACCTTCACTGGGAGCTTCATCCAGCCGCTGAGAATCACCCCGCAGATGCGGGACATGATCCTGCAGCAGATCATGCTGGACAGCATGGGTCCGGCGCAGCCGGGGATGGGTTACCCCGCCGGGGGTGCGGAGATGCAACCTTCAAGCTTGGCCTCTTCCACCAACTCGGCAGTCGCCCCCCGCCCGCCTCAGCTGAATCACCAGCGGAGTCAACCCGTCAGTATGCATTACCCGTCGTCTGAAGGCGCAGGGCCTGTGACAGCGCCGCACCGACACTCCTACCCGTGGGCCTGGCACGGCCGGCAGATGAGCCTTGCGCCTGAAGACTATTCAGCCAGCACGGTGCAGACGGGAGTGTACACTCCCTTCTTCCAGCTGCCTCAGTACTCGTTGGACTCTCAACCCACACCCTCACTGGATCTGCCGCAGACTGATCTGTCCATTCCTTACACCCAGCTTGCGCAGGTAGATCCGTGGAATTTATTCATAGGGTGTGATGGGAAATATACAGTACGTTTTGTCTGTTAGGTTGTTGTTGAACTGTTTGATTAACAAGTTTATGGGAAATATACAGTACGTTTTCTCTGTTAGGTTGTTGTTGAACTGTTTGATTAACAAGTTGAGAACTAAGGTCATCAGTTCAGGAAAATGGTTTACACATTGTCAGAGGATATTGAACAAATTAACATGTTTCATTTTGTCATAAAATAATAGAGAAAATGCAGTTATGTGATACCTTTTGTCTGTCAAGCTGCTGTTGAACTGTTTGATTAAGTTCAGACTGAGGTCGTTAGATGCAAAAAGTGGTTTATAAATTGTGAGGATGTTGAAGAAATTGACATGTTTCATTTGTTTTGTTTTGTCATAAATGAGAGATGAATACAGTTACGTGATCCATATGACTAACAGTCAGTGGCATTGTCACAGACCTAAAACGTTTTTTTTTTCCATTTGTGAATGAAGACTGCTGGGCCTTGTTGCAGGGAGAGCCCACAGCGCCTCACACTCCACACATGTCCAGGCGTGGCGCAGACGAAAACCAATCTCCACTCGCTGCCTCAGATTTTCCTAACGCCGGTCCCAGATCCGACACTCATGAAGAGATGTCTCAACAACCTCCGCAGCAGCAGCAGCAGCTACCACCACCACACCCACAACCACCACCACCAGCACCCCAACCACAAGAGAGGCAGCGTCAGCAACATGGGCAGCTCGAGCAACCCCCGGCGCAGCTGCCGGACGAAGAGAAGAAACTGTGGACGACCTATGGGATGCCCATGAACATCTCAACAGTGTAGAGTCCATGAACATCTCAACAGTGTAGAGTCCATGAACATCTCAACAGTGTAGAGACCATGAACATCTCAACAGTATAGAGTCCATGAACATCTCAACAGTGTAGAGTGTAGTTTATGAACATCTCAACAGTGTAGAGTGTAGAGTTTATGAACATCTCAACAGTGTAGAGCCCATGGACATATCAACAGTGTAGAGTCCATAAACATCTCAACCGTGTAGAGTTGTTGCCTAACTTTGTTATCCAGAAACAGGAGCAGCATAATAGGGACAAACCCATCCTGTGTGTGGTTTTCGCTGTGTTGAAATCATCTTCAGTCTGACCATTTGAACGGTGATCAGTTATTGTCCTCTTACAACGTATTAAATAATGGCTTGGTCAGACATGTGGAAGACTGGCTTGAGGGCACGTGTTTTGGAGAGGATATGTGTACACCAGAATGTAGTGAATCCCACCATATGTTGACACACCCGATATAAACAGAGCCTGCATCGACAGCAGATTTGAACACTGCATTCACATGCATGGTGCACAGACCTGTCTACATTCAGTTCACCACTCCGTTTCCACAAGACGGATGAAAGTCAGGACGAAACCGTTCACTGTCGGAAGGACAATAAGTAAAAAAAAACAACAAAAAATAGGGGTGTGTTCTTGTTCACATTGCAAGAATGGAGGGAACAGCACAAGTATTATTTTATTGTTGTTTCTTTTTTCTCTCGTTCAAACAATGCCCACCCAACTTTTCAAAGGTGGCGCGTGGACGATTGAGCGTGAGCTGTGTACCCGGCAAGGTGATGTTGAATGGATTCGACACGCCCCAAGGTTGCGCAGAAAGACAGCAAAGGAATGTATCCTTGTTGAAGGAGGAGGTACTGAAGACCCCAGACTACTCGAATCAAGCATGTTGTGTTGCTCTGTTATGTGTTGGCAACTCGGCATTGCGTGCACAGGTAAGCGGTGTCAACTCGGACGATGATACTGACCACACATGAACAATGGAAGCCAAGGCTGTTTGTGTCTCCGTTCTGTTGGAAGATCATGCCCGGATGTTTAGTTTCCCTTTTCTGTTTGTTCAGCAGTTTTTTTTTAATTTTGTAGAAGTTTTTTTTTATTTCACTCTTTTTATTTAGCTGCTGTTGTGTTGTGTGTGTTAACTGATTTGTCTTTTGCTTCGCTTTTATTTCTGTACGCCTCCCTGAACATGATAATGGCTTTTTTTTCCTCCAAAATTAATGGTGTGTGTGTGTGTGTGTGTGTGTGTGTGTGTGTGTGTGTGTGTGTGTGTGTGTGTGTGCGTGCGTGCGTGTGTGTGTGTGTGTGTGTGTGTGTGTGTGTGTGTGTGTGTGTGTGTGTTAGACTACCGTTATTTACACCGTTGGAATATACATTTTTACATCGCATTTACAAGGTGGCCTCTGATCTGAGTTCAAGCAAATCTTGTCAACCATATTTAAGTGACATTTGCTTACAGCACGTGTTTCATAAGATAGAAATATGGGGAAGCCAGCCTCCCACCCTCTTCACAGACATGGATGGAAGCTGCAAGTCGTCATGTTGAGTTGTCTTCTCCTGGCTGTATTTAGGGCTGCGCATGGTTAAAAAAAAAGAATGTATAGCAATTTAAGGTGATAAAACAATTTTTAACGACGAGCCTTTTTTAAAATAAATAGATGAGAGGGTATTCTTGCCACATGGGGTGTGTCTAGATCTGGCATAACAAGAAGTGACGTGAAATCAACAAAATGCTCCAGGTTTATTTGAAAAGCACGTGTATACATGATACAGCATACGACAGTACTCAATTTAGCACTGTTGGCCAGTACAAGGAAATTAAATGGAAAATAACAGGTTCCTTGCCTTATGAAAAAAAGCCGATTTTTCGATTATTTTCTATTTGTTCTATATAGGGTTTTCACTGCTCCGAAATTGTTAATTATGCACATTTGAAAATGAACTTTGATATGCTGTCCGCTTGCAACATTTCGTTGTGAAAAAAGTTCTCCTTTATTTGTTAACGTATTTACGCGCTTTTGTGAGGAAGGCTTACTTTCAACGTGATTCAGTTCAATTTCACCAATGACATAGGCAAAAGCACAGGTATCTTTGCTCTTCTGTCTTTTTAAGTTAAGAAATTATCAGCATTTTTGTTTGCTCTTACATAATGGCGTTTTAAAAATGTATGACTAACCTTTTTTTTAAACTGTGCGAGTAGATTTGTGAAGCCCTTGTTTCAGTTAAAGACAACACGTTGTACTTACTTTTCGTGAACGTTTACCTGTCCTGCAAGACCACATCCTTTCCTAGTCATACATTTGGATAAGGTCTCACATGCTCCTCATTGCCTGTATACAGTTTTGTGAAGGTATTGGTATGTGTGTGTGTGTGTGTGTGTGTGTGTGTGTGTGTCAAAATGTTTATTTCATTAACATTATACTGGTAACGTCTTTTGAAAGCTGCTCCATGGCATTTAGCAACGTAGAACAACACCGGATTCGTGACTCAAGGCTGTCTGAAATCTTTCACAGTTTCTCAGAAGAAAGTTAGTTTAGAGAGGAACAGAGCTTCGTGTGGGTTACTTAAAGATGCAGGCTACATTTCTTCCAAACTGGCAATAAATTCGGCTTATGGGTCTTCTTTGGAATTCAAGCATTTGGATAGGTGGGCCTAATCATAAATCGAAACGACCGGGTGTACGGGAGATCATATTTTCAGTAGCGTGAGAGTGGTGTATACGTTTTAGATTCGTGAAACTTGAGAGAGGGAGAGAGAGAGAGAGGAGAGAGAGAGAGAGAGAGAGAGAGAAGTTTCATCAAGAAAGAATGCAAACATGATTTGATATTCTTTTTGAGGTCTACTTTTCAAACGCATTTTCGTTTGTACATACGTTGGTGTGTCATTCCTTGAATTTCTTCTATGTTAGACTCGGACATGGTGAAGCAGAAACATGACGGCTTTTAAGAAAAACAGCGATGCAAAAACCTAATACTCCGTTTATGTAAATTTTTCTGCATGTGCTTTCGATTTCATATTTTTGTTTTCTGTACTTCATACATTTGACTCAGTTTACTCATTTTTGTTGCTGCTTATAGAGTTTTGCATTAAAAGATGTTATGTTTGCGTACTCATTTTATTTGCTTACTGCTCAGTCAATCCCTCAGTTTTCACAACTTCGTGTATGCAACATTTTTGCTTTTACATTTGCGTGTGTTGTGTTCTTGCTTTAGACATGGTTATCTTGTAATGCGTTTCTAAACAACGTATTCACATAGAGAGAGAATTTTGAGTGCATTCCACATGATAATACATTTTGTTACACTGAAATACATTCCGAACATAATCTGGAGATTTTGTTTTGTACAGGTCTATATTCCTATAAAAGATATCACGTGTATTGCGTTTGCAAAAAAAATTGCAGCTAAAAAAACATTCCAAAGTTACCCACGAGAACACTGTAACACGAGAGTATGTGCCCTAACAGGTTGTGGGTGCCCATAGCTGGTGTTCCCTCTGATAACTAGATTCATTTCTGTGAAACATTGCACGGTGTGCGATCGACTTTCCGAGTTGTATGATATACTCCGGTTTTAATATGTAAAACTCGCCACTGGTTTCAGACATAAGCTTACTTGACACCTGCTGCAAAACGATAACCAGCCGCCGCAGACCGTGCTTGCTGGATGGGAAGTATTTGCGATAGGTCGTGATGGTAGCTGACCTTACGAGTGACTGCTATTTACAAGAACAAACCCGAAATGGCCAATAATCAGTCTTGACATTGTGTGGGTTGTTTTCTAAAGCAGCATTTCTTTGTCAAGAAGTGTTTGTTTTAAGATGGATCGGATCATTCCTCCGTCGCCTGGTCAGTAGCAGTCACAGGAATTTTTGATGCAGGTGGCAGGGCTTTGTTCAGAGATGTTCCACCTGATGTGATTGTCATCTTTTTCCCCCCT
This sequence comes from Conus canariensis, assembly GCA_033310375.1. Taxonomy (NCBI): domain Eukaryota; kingdom Metazoa; phylum Mollusca; class Gastropoda; order Neogastropoda; family Conidae; genus Conus; species Conus canariensis. Next base: position 70,207,978 of record CM065721.1, read on the forward strand.
TTTATCAGGGCCTTGTTCAGAGATGTTCCACCTGGTTTGATTGTCATTCTTTTCCCTTTTTTTTTTGAAAGATGAATATTTTTTCCTTCGATATGGCAGAAACGTGGCTTGTGATAATTTTGGTTTTCAAATCGGTCTTTTAGTGTCTAGACATGATTTGGTTGTGGATTTTTAGTCTTAGGATGTAAATTAGTAGAAAGAAAACTGTTAAGAAAGAAACGCAAATCGTGCTTTCGTTTGATATAGTTCATGTTTCTTAAAAACAAAATGTCATATGCCACGAGTTTTGGACTTCTAGGTTATTCGCATACAATTGCGTTTGAAAAGTTCATTTTTTTTTCTCTCCTGAGCCTGACCGGAATTCAGTATGTGAATATTAACTCAGCAAAAACTGTCGCTTTTTTAAACTTTATATTTCTGATTTTAACTGCTTGCGGCCCTGATGGGAGGACCTGGTAAGAGACTGGGCTATAAACAACATGTGTAGGAGACTGGGCTATGAACAACATGTGTAGGAGACTGGGCTATAAACAACATGTGTAGGAGACTGGGCTATGAACAACATGTGTAGGAGACTGGGCTATAAACAACATGTGTAGGAGACTGGGCTATAAACAACATGTGTAGGAGACTGGGCTATGAACAACATGTGTAGGAGACTGGGCTATAAACAACATGTGTAGGAGACTGGGCTATGAACAACATGTGTAGGAGACTGGGCTATAAACAACATGTGTAGGAGACTGGGCTATGAACAACATGTGTAGGAGACTGGGCTATAAACAAAAATGTGTAGGAGACTGGGCTATAAACAACATGTGTAGGAGACTGAGTTATAAACAACATGTGAAGGAGACTGGGCTATAAACAACATGTGAAGGAGACTGAGCTATAAACAACATGTGTAGAGAGACTGGGCTATGAACAACATGTGTAGGAGACTGAGGTATAAACAACATGTGTAGGAAACTGAGCTATAAACAACATGTGTAGGAGACTGGGCTATGAACAACATGTGTAGGAGACTGAGGTATAACCAACATGTGTAGGAGACTGGGCTATGAACAACATGTGTAGGAGACTGAGGTATAAACAACATGTGTAGGAGACTGAGTTATAAACAACATGTGTAGGAGACTGGGCTATGAACAACATGTGTAGGAGACTGAGTTATAAACAATATGTGTAGGAGACTGAGCTATAAACAGCATGTGTAGGAGACTGAGCTATAAACAACATGTGTAGGAGACTGGGCTATAAACAACATGTGTAGGAGACTGGGCTATAAACAACATGTGTAGGAGACTGAGCTATAAACAACATGTCTAGGAGACTGAGCTATAAACAACATGTGTAGGAGACTGGGCTATAAACAACATGTGTAGGAGACTGGGCTATAAACAACATGTGTAGGAGACTGGGCTATAAACAACATGTGTAGGAGACTGGGCTATAAACAACATGTGTAGGAGACTGGGCTATAAACAACATGTGTAGGAGACTGAGTTATAAACAAACTGGGCTATAACAAACATGTGTAGGAGACTGAATTATAAACAACATGTGTAGGAGACTGGGCTGTAAACAACATGTGTAGGAGACTGGGCTATAAACATGTGTAGGAGACTGAGCTATAAACAACATGTGTAGGAGACTGAGCTATAAACAACATGTGTAGGAGACTGGGCTATAAACAACATGTGTAGGAGACTGGGCTATAAACAACGTGGCAAGATTTCTGTCTGTTTTCTCCGTCTTTACTCTGTCTGATATTACTGAAAAGAAATCAACCTGAAGATTTATATTTATGCACCCTGAAGCAAGAGAGATAATCCTTTTTGTTTGAAAAAGATCAGATGTATTTTAAAACCAGGAGATGCATTGCCTATGGGCATTTTGTTAAAAGGATGTGCTTTCCCTGGGGAAAAACTATGAGCTGTGATACGGAACTACAACTTCCGGGCAGAGGTGCGCGAAATGTATTGCTACAGTAGAGATGGAGAATGACGGTGCTACAGTAGAGATGGAGAATGACATCGCTACAGTGGAGATGGAGAATGACATTGCTACAGTGGAGATGGAGAATGACATCGCTACAGTGGAGATGGAGAATGACATTGCTACAGTGGAGATGGAGAATGACATTGCTACAGTAGAGATGGAGAATGACATCGCTACAGTGGAGATGGAGAATGACATTGCTACAGTAGAGATGGAGAATGACATTGCTACAGCAGAGATGGAGAATGACATCGCTACAGTGGAGATGGAGAATGACGGTGCTACAGTGGAGATGGGGAATGACATCGCTACAGTGGAGGTGGAGAATGACATTGCTACACTTGGGATGAAGTGCATTTTCACGACATAAGGTACATTGTGGTTTAGAGATGCACCACCAGGATATATTTATTGATTGTTTTAGACGTGTAATACATTCCCGACAAGTCTGAATTGTTCTGCAAGAATACTCCCTAAATATATTGTATGCTGTGCTACGTTTTTGAGAAAACACGATGACAGAAGATGACAGTGTCCAGCGGGAACACATTCCCACTGTGCATGGTCACATCATACTTCCCCAGGCAGACACTGGGGGTTGTAATGTTCGGAGTCAGTGCCCAGACTCTGTGTACTGCTACAGAGGGAGACACCGTGCAATCCACTGAGAAGTATATCCCAGCGTCAGAATCTCACTGTCCATTTTCGGGGAATAAAACATGTTATTCCCCTGACCACTCCCCCCTCTACTCCCTCCTCTTCCGAAGTCCCCCCTCCCCCCTTTACTCACCCCCTCCCTCCCTCCCTCTGGAAATCCTTCATCTTTCCTAGAACAATGTTTGTCCAATGTGATCTTCAGTGAACGTGTTGACGAAGACAGTGACGACGATGATGGGTTTTTATTTTTGTTATTTTTTTTTTAGTATTGTTGTATTGGGGGTATTCTTGGCGACTATGACGGTGATTGTTTTTTTTTGTTTATATGTTATGTAAGAGATTATGGATTATCGGCCCGACACATGATACTGGGGATATTGTATGAGATCATTACCTGGTGTTCCCAGGAAAAGCAGTGAGTGGGCTATGCCACAGTTTGTGTGAAAGTCGAAAACGGATAAAAAGATGAGAATTTGCGGATGAAAAATGTAAAAAAAGAAAAAAAAGTCAGTATTCGTTGTCTCTCTCATCTCCTGGTTCAGTAGCTGAGGGTTAAAAGAGCACAGGTACATCTAATATCTGGTTGTATAATCCGTGTTACATGCATCGGTGTTATTGCTGAGAGTTTAAAGATTAAATAATGTATGTTCTAATTGTTGTGATGGTACATATCCCTATACAGATGTCGTGCGATACATATCATTTCGTTAGACTTGCGTAATACATATCATTTGGATATACTTCATTAAAATGCATACTGATGTTACTGAAAGAAAGTGCTCATTTAGAATCGAGTCCAAGTGCTTTTTCTTCAAGTCAGCGTGCTCTTTGTTCCCCCAGAATAGCACCGAATTGACTACACAGATCACGTGATTTTTGTACGGACAGTGCTTTTGAAATGTGTTCTTTGTCAAGCTGGGACATCAGGAGGATAGATTTTCCCTGGAGTATGTGCGCGTCATTGCCCTAAATGCCCTCATTTTGTTGTATTTTTCGAGATTATTTTCTACTGATATGATCAAGATGACGACTATTACATATAGTGGAATGGGAAGGCATTGTTCCTGATTGCCAGCCCCCCCTCCACTTCATCACCTTTCTCCCCGCTCCTCAGTGTTGCTCTTTCCGCGTTCAATTTATGAAACAGCTTTCTGTCAAGTGTTTCGAAGTGATGGGTATCGCTGGTGGATGAAGAAGGTTCTTACTACGTACGACTAGAATGACAATTCTTGTTACGGAAAAAGTTAGCAACTGAAAGGGAAAATCAGAAAAAGGGAGAATCTTTCCAACAACAGTTGAAAAGCAAAGTTTTGTCATCTGTTCCCTCTTTGAGTATCTTTCCAATAACGGTTGAAAATCAGATTTGTGTCCTCTGTTCTTTCTTCTATTTCAGTTTATGAATTCATTTCAATATTTGGAATTGATATACGCTTTTTCCCTTCGACCCGCATCTTTGCTGAATCATATGCGTCACACACAAGAAAGTCACGTCACTAATCACCTTGAGGTAGATGCTATTTCGATGGTTCACGAAACGGTAAGATGATGATGAAAATGTGACGTTTTCACGGTTTATGATTTTTATTTCAATATTTGGAATTGACTGAAGTTGAAGTTGCATTTCCCGTTGGAAACCATCTACATTGGATCATTTCCGTGACTCTCACATCAGTGTCATCTCAAACCACGTGGAGTTACTGATCATGCGATCTCTATGGTTCATAAAATAGCGTGATTAAAATGAAGATGTACCGTTCAGTTTCTTCTGTTTTTCGCTTAACTCACACTCCTTGCGTGTGTGATGTTTCGAAGTCGACACAGACTGAACACGAAAACGAAAGTTTTATGCAACCAGAGTGACGAGACAAGCATAATCAAACAAAATGCCTTTTTCCACCTCGTCTTCAAGCATAATGATATGAATGCCTAGCGAGTCAAATGTAAACACAAGTAAGAAGAACATGCAAATAAGATCTTAAATTATAAGCAAATCTGAATCAGCACGACTGACAAAGGAGAGGGAAACAGATGAATACAGTAACCTAGACATATCAGTAATGGAGAAACTGCAAGAGCAGTAGAAACTGTTTTCAGTGCCTTAGGGCTTTATTAAGCAACATTTTCATTCCAGTTGAAAATATGGGAGATTGTGAACATAGAGTAAAACGAACATTGCAGCCTGCCAACGACATGAAAAAAAGAGAATCCACTTCGTTTCTGGTTGCCGTGCTTTGTATTACGCCACAGTCTGGTCCCTGGTTTTTGTACCACGCCCCAGTCCTTGTCTGTCAGTCTGCCTGAATGCTCTCTCTCTCTCTCTCTCTCTCTCTCTCTCTCTCTCTCTCTCTCTCTCTCTCAACACACCCACGCCTTCCTTGCCGTAAATCTGTCGCTTAGAGTCGATACCAAGCGAATCCGTGTCACTGGGGACAAATCCATTGCTCAATATCTGCATCGTCCATATCACCTAGCCTTCGAAACAGAACATTTTTGTTGCTGTTAATGGCACATTGACTGTTGCAGACAGGACAGAAAGAGCTGCTATTCCTATGCATAGTGAGGAGGGGAGGGTAGCGTAAAGTGCGCCTATGTTCGGGGAGAGGGAGGGGAAAGGGAGGGTGGTGATGTATGCTATTCTATGCAGTTAATCTTAGAGGGAGAAAGAGATTTTTACAATCTTTTTATTTGTACTTTGATGCAAACTGATAAATATAACGTCCAACACTCTATTCATTCCAATGTATTATTGTTAACTGTTGATATACACGTTTTTTGTTTTTTTTACTTTCTCCGTACTAAATAGTGATTGTTGTCGCCATTGTGTTTTTCTATCATGTGATCTTGATGTAAATTTAAGCAACGAGTGGCCTTTGAACTGAAGAATATAGTAGATGCCTTTTGAAAAGAAATACCGTCCTTGAATGAACTCAATGCCTTAAGATCTAATATTCGTTGGGAAATACAGCCGTACCGTCCGTAAGTCGTATCCAATACGCCTTTATCCTTGGCTGAAATTAAATTATATTTCCCCCCAAAGCTTGCACTTGAAAGCCTTTCACTTTTAGGTGGAAAGCCTTGATACATTAACGATTTTCGTTTGGATACAAGAGCAAACACAAACCTTGACATTGAGGCGAAATACTGGAAGAAAATGAGGAAAGAACATTTATTTATCCGGGAAATATTTTGTGCTCAATGCAAAACGGAATATGTTATGTGTTATGTGGCAACCAAGATGTTTATTATATATCGATACATATCACTGGTCTAAAGGTATATATGCATCGGTAAATACAATCGTTGTTGTGTACATTGTAAACATGCGCGTCATATATCAACTATACATGCTTGATGTGTTGTTCAGTCTTGCGTGCGACTGTACAGTAAGCTTAAGCTTTCTGTTGTTGTGGTATATGACTGAAGCAATCTTTTTTTTTCCCTTTTTTCCCACGTCTTTTCCCCCTGTCATGTCGTCTTATTCCTTTATTTATTTTCCAGGCTGTCTATAATCTCCTATCATTTTCTGTTTATTTTTTATCTTTTTGTGTTTGTGCATCTTTTATAAATGATGTGGCCTAATTCATAACATGCATTTCCATCTCTCATGTCTGTCGTGTATTCCG
>CM065721.1:70221758-70226758 GCA_033310375.1 Conus canariensis
AGACTGGCGCGCGCGAGAGCATGTTTGTTTGTTTGAGTGTGTGTGTGTGTGTGTGTGTGTGTGTGTGTGTGTGTGTGTGTGTGTGTGTGTGTGTGTGTGCGCGCGCATGCGTGGGTGCGTACGTGCGTGCGTGCATGCGTGTGTGTGTGTGTGTGTGTGTGTGTGTGTGTGTGTGTATGTGTGTGTATGGGCGCGCGTGTATGTGAGCACGCGCGAGTGTGTGTGTGTGTGTGTGTGTGTGTGTGTGTGTGTGTGTGTGTGTGTGTGTGTGTGTGTGCGAGCGCGTCTATGTGTGTGCCCACTTACACATAAGTCTCGTGGTGTGGATTAGACTGAGGCTATTGTTTTCTGAGCATTCTAATCATATTAAGATTTCACAGATGCTGGTCTTTTCTACAACTTTCTAACACATCTGCAGATCCTGTCTATGGTCTGACAACTGTCAATTTGAAATTTCTTTTCCATCACCCCCCCCACCCCCGCCCTCTACATCCCTTCCGTCCAAACATTTCAGTTTAAAAACATTTTTATTTTTCACTCTCAGAACTCTCTTGTCAGTGTTTTTTTATTTATTTTTTTTTATTTATTTATTTTTTTTTTTATCTTTCTCGGCCTCGTTCTGGATCCTGTCAAAGGTTTCCTGCCGCGCATGCCCATCAAGTGACAGGGGCCAGGCCATTTTTGCCGGCAGGTGTCACTTGTTCTGCAGGAAATGATGAAGATGGCGGACTGTTTTTTGGACCGCCCTAACTGTCAGCCTGTCCTTGTGACGGCGAACAGGGGGAACAACAATGGAAGACAGAGAGAAAATAGGATTTCAGTTATTGACTTCAACTAGACAGACAGTGGGACACAAGGGCTGATTGAATTGTGTCGTTTATAGCCCAGCCGACCGCGGAGGTCCTTTCGGAGTTTTGAGGAAGACGTATGTTGTCCGCGAAAGAAAGGAGAGGTTAAGGAAGAATGCTTCAAAACTGAGAATGTCGTGAAATCCTGTTTCATAATGATGGACGTTGTGGTGGTGATGACACAGACAGACAGACAACAGAGAGAGAGAGAGAGAGAGAGAGAGAGAGAGAGAGAGAGAGAGAGAGAGAGAGAGAGAGAGAGAAGATTTACCTAAGGTGTAAAACTCGCAAAAGTTCAATTGCACGACAAAGCCGCCATGGCTACCGATGTAAAAATACCGTTCTATGTCAGGCTGGCGCAGTTCTATAATACTTGAGAGTTGCAATCCTCGACCGCAGTTCAGATTTGGCTGTCTGGGTGTGAATTCAATGGCTTCTTGACCTCTTTGATTGGACAACACAGGTCGCCTGGCTTTGAGGCTCAAAATAGTGTCCTGTTTTCGAGGTGTGTTTGCTGACAGCAGATCGAATTCTTAAATAATGTTACGGCCTCTGAGTGTTCCCCACCATCTTTAGGCTATGGCTGAAACTCCAGGGTTCACAGTTTGTGGAGCATTCTTTGCTTACATGACCGTTTAAAGTCCTATTACTAAGGCTGTTAAATTATGTAATAGCTAAACGCGACAGAAATGTGCACGGTGTGTGTGTGTGTGTGTGTGTGTGTGTGTGTGTGTGTGCGTGCGTGCGTGCGTGCGTGCGTGCGTGCGTGCGTGCGTGTGTGTGTGTGTGTGTGTGTGTGTGTGTGTGTGTGTGTGTGTGTGTGTGTGTGTGTGTTTGTGCTCCGTGAACGTGTGTGCGTATCCGTGTAATCGGCCCAATCGGAACACGATGGCTGTTGTAACGAATAAAATGGGGTTTAACGCGCATGCAAAGGTTATTGCTGTTTGTGCACGCGTGCAATCACGTGACGTCGGCTGAAAGTATGACCTGAGAGACCTAGAAGGAGGGCTGACTGAGTCTGTACAGAGTCTGACCCAGAAGAGAAACTCCACAAATCAGACTGTCCCCACGGGGATCGAACACTGAACCACTGAATCAAGACAACAACGCTTAACCATTAAGCCGACTCCTCCGTTCCCCCCCCCCCCCCCCCCCCCCGCCCCCACACACCTCTCTCCTTTCAGCGTGGTGTTAGAAGCCTGGGCCGGTTCTCCTGTGTAAATATTGACCTCAAAGTCATTCTAAGCTAGACAGCAATCGCTGACCTCATTTCTTTCCCTGAGTCTGTATGTTCGTGACATCTAGTGACAGAAGGCAAAGGGATTGCTGGAACAGCTAGGTCTCAGGCTGGTGGGAAGCAGGAACTAGTTTCTCGCAAATTCCTTTGATGCAGAAAACCCCCTAATACGTAGCTGAGGGTCTTTGAAGTGGTAAAAAAAGATTAGGAGTTGAAGGCGATGTCCAAATCCATGGGAGGTAACCGCTCTCGTTGTTCAGATCTGACTTCACATGTCCCTCGGCATTGGCCTGATTTTCATGAGCAGTGCAAAGACATGAAACTTTGTTGAGAAATGTCTGTGGCTTTGGTTTGAACGGGGGGTTGGCTGTACTGGAAGTTTGAATGTGGATCATGGTGATCAGGTTCGCAATAGGCTGTGATCTATACAAGGTTTGCCTGAAGCTCCAATGATATTAGGATCCGAAGAAGAAAACCACTTAGGAACAAAAACAACCCACCCACCAACCAACCAACCCATCCTCCAACCAACCAACCAACCCACCAACCAACCAACCCATCCACCAACCAACCCATCCACCAACCAACCAACCCATCCACCCACCAACCAACCAACCCACCAACCACCCACCCACCCACCCACCCACCAACCAACCCACCCACCCACCCTCCAACCAACCAACCAACCAAACGAACAAACAACGAAACAAAGAAAGAAAAACAAACAAGCAAGCAAGCAAGCAAGCAAACAAACAAACAACAACTAAAAGGTGGACGAAACGCAAACATTCGTGAAAAACAAAATCAATGAAAGATCATCAAACTTCAAGAAAAGTCATCGAACAAAACCAAACAGAAAAACAAAGTATAAACAAAGAAATATGATTCCAAAGAACATTACCGTGTAAAAGCCTTTCCCATCCCCCATCCTTTTTTATTTCCTGCCACCAGCTTGACCATGCCTCTCTCTCTCTCTCTCTCTCTCTCTCTCTCTCTCTCTCTCTCTCTCGTGATTATCTTTTTTGTTCTCTGGCAGATGGATGTCCACGTCACACGTGCACAAGAGTTCCTCTCACGCAATGGAGGGACTTGAGCATAGCACGTGACCAAGGTGGCGTCATTTCCGCCATTCCCCACAACTCTTCCTTCCTTGCCGCAATGCCTGGGGGACTTGGGCTTTTACACACTTCATTTCCTCTGTCTGTCCTCCCCTGTCCGCCCTTTCTCTCCGCGTTTCTCTATTACATACACTCACGCGAGGATGCGAGCACGTGCCAGAGAGAGAGAGAGAGAGAGAGAGAGAGAGAGAGAGAGAGAGAGAGAGAGAGAGAGAGAGAGAGAATGTACACGCCTTTCTCTGTTTGTCTGTCTGTCTGTCTCTGTCTCTCTATCTCTCTGTCTCTCTGTCTCTGTCTCTGTTTCTGTCTCTGTCTCTCCCCCCCCCCCCCCCTCTCTCTGTGCCTATATTCGAGCGCATGTATTTGTATTGGAGTGTGTGTGTGTGTGTGTGTGTGTGTGTGTGTGTGTGTGTGTGTGTGTGTGTGTGTATGTGTGTGTGCGTGTGCTTGCGTGCGTGCGTGCGTGCGTGCATGCATGCGTGCGTGCGTGCGTGCTGTCTCTGTTTCTGTCTCTGTCTCCCTCCCCCCCTCTCTCTCTCTCTCTGTGCCTATATTCGAGTGCATGTATTTGTATTGGAGTGTGTGTGTGTGTGTGTGTGTGTGTGTGTGTGTGTGTGTGCGCGCGCGCGCGCGTGCGTGCGTGCGTGCATGCATGCGTGCGTGCGTGCGTGCGTGCGTGTGTGTGTGTGTATGTATGCGTGTGTGTATGTGTGCGTGTGCGTGTGTGTGTGTGTGTGTGTGTGTGTGTGCGTGTGTGTGCGTGTGTGTGTGCGTGCGTGCGTGCGTGCGTGTGTGTGTGTGTGTGTGTGTGTGTGTGTGTGTGTGTGTGTGTGTGTGTGCGCGCGCACGCGCGTACGTGCACGCGTTTTATTTCAATAGTACCAGTTTAAATTTAATCAGCTCTGTCGAACAGATGATCATCAAATAGGTCACCTTCAGAGCTGTGACCACACAGAAAAAAAAACTTCTCGCCTAGAAGAGAGAAACAGCAAAGACAGCCATGGACAAAATTTATTCACATGTATAACATGATTGCAAAATTATGGTGATAAAACTAGCCTGAGCTGTCACTAGCACGTTTCGTTGATATTTCACCCTCAGATTGTAAATAAACATGAGCTAAAGCATTCATTGAAAACGTAACAGTGCCACAAAGAAATGCATAAAAAGACCGCATGAACTATAACAGACACTGCTAACGTCCTTTTTGGCCTGCGCCTACAGAGCATTATCTGGATAATTTTTCCACTGGAAAATTCTTTTTTTTCTTTCTTTTCTTTCTGCGTACGCAGGCTGATACTCCTGCGGACACTGCCCGTATAGACAGGCAGTGGAGTTTTGTGTGTATGACCGTTTTTTATCCCGCCATTAAGTCAGCCATACTCCATCTTCGGGGGAGGTGCATGCTATGTGTAACGTGTCATCCATACCAACGGCCAAACTGGCCTTCTCTTCCGAAAGTTGGTAATGGGATTTTACGTGTGTGCAAGATGTTGTGCGTGCGTTCACACACGGAACCTCGGTTTATAGTCTCATTCAAAGGACTGTGTGGGGAATGGAGTCAGAACCAATGTTAACTCCGAGGGAAAAATCTCCCTGTGCCGAAATTCGAACCCACAACCCCAGGATCACGACTCCGGCACAGAGCTGTTCCGGCCCCTAATGGAAAATAATCAGCTCGCTTTCTGTAGTGCATTCATCCAGATCCACCTTCACATTGCTACAGAACAATCAGTACGTTATAAACTGTGACAAGAGAAAAACCATCTGCAAGACTTTCAACATCAATGATGAGTA
>CM065721.1:70231758-70239258 GCA_033310375.1 Conus canariensis
ATCGGGAATGTTGGGGAAGGATTCCAGCATGGCACATTTTTTACGGATATCATCATAAGTGGTACAGTAAAATAAAACATGGGTTTCATTTTCGAATCCATTTCCACATGATGGGCAATTAATATCTGTTTGGTCATTTCGAAACCATTGAATACAGTTTTTAAGGCCACAAACTCGGAGTCGAAATCTTGAGAAGCTGTCTCTATGCCACTTATCAGTAACACATGACAAATATTTTTCAGGCTCAAAGACATTTTTGAAAGAATGAAACCATCTATATTTATCATTATCCTCCAACTCAGAATGCCAGTTCTGTTTAAAGCAGGAAATAAGCGTATCTTTCAACTCTAGAATAAAAGCAGATTCACACCCAATACCTTGACTCAACCAAACTATGCCATACCCATTTTCCGTCAACACTTTTTGTACTTTTGATGCCCAGTTAAAGTGACCAGATTCATGCTGCCTTAACAGCATTTCATACGCCTGTCTACATATTCTTGACATGGGCAGTGACACGAGTTTTAACCAGTACTTGATACACTTTATTGATGTCCTAAGATACAGTGGGTATCTTCCGGTTTCCCCAAATACCAGATTGTTTGAGGCATGCAGGGGGACATATAGGAATCTTTTTATGGCAAAGGTGTGTACAGTTTCGATTTGTCTACAATCATTTTCTAGACCCCAGATTTCAGCTGCACATGTTATGATAGGTTCAATTTGCGAATCAAAGTTTCCAGAACAAACGTGCATCTATTGATCTCAGTTTTTTTTTCAAAGACTTTATGATTTCTATAACTCCTTTTTCCCCTTTTCTACAGGGTTCCGACAGAGCAGAACTTACACTTAATTTTGTCGTAAAGAGCCTGCCCAAGTATTTATAAAAATTCGTCACTTTAACCACTTCATTCCCATAGTACCACTTTTCCATAGAGGCAAATGTCCCCCCTTCCTAAAAATCATTACGTTTGTCTTTTCAAGATTAACAGTTAAAACCAAATGGTCGGCTTCTCTTTTTAAACAGTTCAGTTGATTCTGAAGTCCAATGACTGTATCAGACAACAGAACAACATCATCCGCAAATAACAACAGAAATATTTCAGTAGCACCAGGGATTAACTGAATACCAAGTTTTCCGCTTTTTGACAAATCAGTAGCCAGTTCATTTATAAAGAAAGAAAATAATTGGGGACTCAGCAGACAGCCTTGTTTCACACCTCTAGGACATTCAAAGCAATCAGAATAATTACACTTGTCACGCACGCATGCCAAAACATTATCGTATATGCTTCTAAGGGCATCATACAGTTTACCTTTTACACCATTTTTCCTCATAATCGCCCAAAGCACATTTCTGTTTACTGAATCAAAAGCCTTTCTAAAATCGACAAAAGCAACATATAGTTTTTTTTTTTTTTTGCAAAAGCTTTTCAACAATTGCATACAATGTGAAAATATGATCGACAGTACTGTACCCTGCTCTAAAAACCTGCTTGCTCTTCAGTGATCTTGCTTTCTTGTTCTGCCCATGTCGTTATTCTTTTATTTAGCATATGTGTATAAACTTTACTAACAACACTTGTTAGGGCAATACCACGATAACTGTCTGGCTGGTTTACGTCTCCTTTCTTATGCAAAGGTACAATAATAGATTTAGACCATTCAGTAGGAAAGACTCCTATATCAAACAGTTTATTAAAGTAAACAACGAGGAAATCAAGAGAGAGAGAGAGAGAGAGAGAGAGAGAGAGAGAGAGAGAGAGAGAGAGAGAGAGAGAGAGAGAGAGAGAGAAGAGACACTTGACACTTTTGACACTTTGATGTTTTATTGTCATTACCCAAAAAAGGTCTTTTGACAAGGGGGGTAACAGGACAATAACCTTTCCTCCTTCTTTCATCACGAACAGATATTACGGATAAATCCAGTGCAAATCAACACAAAAGCTTACAAAACAAAACAAAACAAAACAAAACAAAAAAAAAAAGACGATCCGTTCCTGGATATCATGGTGCATACTAGTACCGTGATAATATTAGAAAAACAAACAAACAAACAAACAAACAAACAATCAAAATGTTAAGATTGTGGACTAACTCGACCATCCACTCAAACAAAAGAAAATAATGTTACATCTCTTTTTTCCCCCTTTTCATGTGATGAACGGAATTGTTCATTCATTTATCTCTTAAAACACATCATTACGATTGTGACTGTCCTTCGTCTGTCTAATTTTCTGTGCTTCTGCAATAAATTTTGCAACTGATTTAATTATAAGTTCGTCATCAGATGATAACACAAAACCAACATCTTGTCTTTTGGCTACGTCTAGCTGGAAAAACGAGCATTTTGCCCACACTTCGTTGTACGCAGTACAGTGAAACAGAAAGTGTTCTTCATCTTCAATTATATATCCACATGCAGGACAAGGTGTTTCTGTAGATGCTCCACATTGAAACCATCTTTTGTTTGCATTGAATCCTAACGTTCTTAACCTGAATCGTGCATAATTTATTCTGTGCCATTTATCTGTTATGACATTAAGAAACTTTTCTGAATGAAACACGTTTTCAAATGAGAAGAACCATCGATACTTTTCTTTACATTCCATATCTGAATGCCAATTCTGTTTAAAAGAACAAATAAGTCTATCTCTGAATTCTGCAATAAACTGTTGCTCATTTCCTACTCCCTGGGTCATCCATACGATTCCAAAACCCTGCTCTGAAAGAACTTTCTTTACTTTATAAGCCCAGTTTTCCTTACCTCTCTCCATTTGTAAAAGCATCATATCATAGGCCTGTCTGCTCAAACGTGACTGTGGTAGGTTCAAAATTTTCAACCAGTACTTAATACACTTCAAAAATGTTGTTATATACAAAGGGTATCTGCCCATTTCTCCATATAAAACGGTGTTGGATGAATGGATTGGCACTTGCAGGAAACGTTTCATAGCATACGTATGCACTTTTTCCACTTGTGGAATCTCACTTAAGCCCCAAATTTCAGCTGCATAGGTAAGTAGAGGTTTTATCTGTGCATCAAACATTTTCCAGAATATATCACAGTCAATACAATTCAGCTTTCTCAAAGATTTCAGAATTTCTATGACACCTTTTTTACCTTTTCTAGAAGATTCTTCCCAGGCATACTGAAAAGTTAATTTTGTTGAAAATAGCAATCCCAAATATTTATATGTATTGACTACTTGGACATTTGTATTTCCATAAAACCATTTTTCGTGCATTGATAAATGACCACCCATTCTGAAGACCACGATCTTTGTCTTATCCAAGTTAACTGTTAAACATTGGCGATCTGCTTCTTCTTTCAAAACATTTAACTGATTTTGCAGACCTACGACTGTTCCAGACAAAAGAATAACATCGTCAGCAAACAGTAATAAAAATATCTCAACTGCTCCAGATATCATCTGTATACCGTGTTTTCCTTTACAAGACAGTTCCATAGCCAGCTCGTTTATAAACAAAGAAAACAACTGTGGACTCAACAGGCATCCTTGTTTGACTCCATTTGGACAACTGAAATAATCTGAGTACTCACTCTTCACACGCACCGAGTTGTAAACACCTCTAATAGCCATGTACAATTTCCCGTTGACACCACTTTTACGAAGTACATTCCACAGAGCAACGCGATTTACAGAATCAAAAGCCTTCTTAAAATCTACAAATGCAACATAGAGTTTTGTATTACAGAGAAGATATTTATGTATCAGTGAGTATAGCGTAAATATATGATCTATGGTGCTGTAATTGGCTCTAAAACCTGCTTGCTCCTCCATTATTTTCTCTTCACTCTCAGCCCAGTCTGTTAACCTTTTGTTTAGTATGTAAGTATAGACTTTACTTAAAACGCTGGTAAGTGCTATTCCACGATAGTTGTCGGGATTGTTCACATCTCCTTTTTTATAAATAGGTATAATAATAGACTTTGCCCATTCTAATGGAAAGGTGCCATTTTCAAAAAGTTGTCGAAATAAATGGACAAGGTAAACGATTACAGTTGAATTTGCATGTTTCAACATTTCTGCTACAATTCTGTCAGGTCCTGCGCTCTTTCCTGATTTTAAATGTTTACTACCAGCAACGACGTCTTCCATAGATATAGGATTGTTTAATAATGGCTCATTTTCAATCTCTTCTTCTACCAAATTGGTCTCTTCCTCCGTAATATTGTTATCAAAATTATGGAAAACATACCTAAAATGATCATACCACTGTTGAACTGAAATTTCGTTATAAACAAAGCTCTTTTTATTTACAGATCTTATCAATGACCAGAACATTTTAGAATCATTAACTGAAGTTTTAAGTTTCTTTAATCTATTTTCTGAAAACTCCAGTTCTTTTATTTTCCTCAGCGTAACATACTCTTTTCGCGATGAAGCATATTCATCTCTTTTTTTATCCTTATCCTTGACTGTTTTACATCTCTGGAATCTTTTCAATAATCTTTTAACTTCCTGTTTCTTTTGTTCGCATTCATTATCAAGCCAATCATTACATGTTCTAATATTTTTACTAACAACTCGAACCATACACGCTGCAGCTCCGCACAAAGCACTTACAAATTCATCCAGACTCTCATTCACATTAATATGTAGCAGTTGGCTGGCTTTCTGTATGCTGTCTTGAAATTCATCACATTCCAGTTCATATTTGAACATACTAGCATATTCTTCTGACCATACAATTTTTTCTTCATCTTGCTGTTGTGGATGCCTCTTCCCTGAATTACAACAACTATTTCTCCATATTATCTCAACTGGTAGATGCCATGAATAAATACAATCACCAACATGTAAATCAAAGTTTGACAACAAATCACTGTGAACCAGGACATAATCGATGACACTGCTTCCGTTTGGAGAAACAAAAGTAAACTCACCCTCACGATCACCATCACAAGAACCATTTAAAATACTCAAATCAAACATAAAACAAAAATCCAATAACGTTTTGCCAAAGTTATTCATAGTTAAATCTTTAGAGCCACGTGTAATAGTATCATCATTCGCATCCGCATTCTCCGCACAGCTCACGTAGTTGGTCATTATTTCGTTTTCAGCTTGTTTGTTACCTGTTCTAGCATTTAAGTCTCCCATCACCATGAAATAAAGTGAATCCATTTCTCTTTCAAAACATTGCAATAAGGCTTCTTCCATTATCAGAACACCATCTTTAATCAATTTGTCGTTGTATGTAGGGCCTCCTTCTGGAACAACATAGCAAGCAACCAAAATAACATCTTTGTCGACGCTAAAAACATTCTTATCTATTTTTACAGCTATAACATTGTCACACTTTAACTTTATTTCTTTAACATTTTTTATGTAAACTTTTTCTTATCAGCAGCAAAACACCTCCAGAATTCCTTCCATGAACTGAAATTTTTTTGGCTGGTGCAGAAAACTTCAAATAATCAGTGAAAATATTCTCATAATCAAATGATAAATCAAGGAACGTTTCAGTGAGGGAAATGAAATCAAATTTATTTAGGTAGTTTATGAAAGAAACATCCTGCAATTTACTGTACAAGTTTTCAACATTGTAGTTGAGAAATGTCCATTGAGTTGGATGGTCGGGCCTGTCCTATTTTTTCGAGGCGCTCGAACGCAGGTTCCTGGCGTTCGCACCACCGCCTTTCCCCTTGCCTCGGTCCGCACCTGTAAACCCGCTTGGCGAGAGAGAGAGAGAGAGAGAGAGAGGAGAGAGAGAGAGAGAGAGAGAGAGAGAGAATAAAATGTACACGCCTTCTCTCTCTCTCTCTGTGTGTGTGTGTGTGTGTGTGTGTGTGTGTGTGTGTGTGTGTGTGTGTGTGTGTTTTCTATCTGTCTGTCTGTCTGTACTCACACACACGCGCATAGACTTGTAATTAAATGTGTGTGTGCTTGTATGCGTGTGTGCGTGTGTTCGCGCGTGTGCATGTGTGTATGCGCATGCGCACGTGCGAGAACGTGTGTGTGCAAGTGCGTGTACGTGTGTATGTATGTGTGTATGTATGTGTGTATGTGCATGTAAATAAACATAAGCTAAAATATTAACTGAAAAGGTAGCAGTGTCACAAAGAAATGCATGAAAAGACCGCATGAGCTATAACAGACACCGCAAGTGTCCGTTTTGGTCAGTGCTTATAAGTTCATTATCTGGTCGTCAGATTCCGTTGGAAAATAATCAGCTTGCTTTCTGTAATGTATTCATCCCGATCCACATCCATTTTGCAACAGAACAGTTGTGACAGGAGACACAAAATGAAACACTTCAACATCAAAGGTGAGTAAATGGGTTACAAAGAAGGGAAAAATCACAAACAAACAAACAAAACACCCAGCCCGCCATGGGAACTTCAAAGAGCATCATTTGATATTAGCCATACGTCGATGAAAAAAAGTGACAATGAAAACCTGATAGGCCAAATAGTAAAAGAGTATATTGAAAATTCGTATCCCTTTCATCTTAAAATTTATACAGATGGGTCTCTTTTGGATACCAAAGAAGCAGGTGCAGCATTTACAATTCCTTCATTGAAAATTGAAAAATCTTATTATCTTGGAAAAAACAGATAAATTTTTACAGCAGAACTAACTGCCATTCTAATGGCTTTGTATTTTCTACTTGACTTTTCAAATCCAATATTCCAAGTCCTCTTTTGCGTTGATTCAAAATCAGTTTTATTCGCCCTAAGTAAAACAAACCCTACAGTAAGACAAGATCTGATTACAGATATTCATCACCTAATACATTTCTTGATTATTAGGGGTACAAGAATTAGTTTCTGTTGGGTTCCTTCTCATTGTGGGATTCAGTTTAATGAGAGAGTAGACAGAGCAGCAAAACGGGGAGCGAAAAATACTAGCGGGTCGGAGGTTATCAGTATCCCATTGTCTATCCATGAGGGATACAGTCTTCTAGAAAATGCATGCTGGAAACATTTTAGGAAAAAACAACAAAATTCGGGATGTTCTCTTGATACTCGCATAAACCAGCTATTAAACTTTGACACACTTCATTCTTTTTATCAATGTAGTTTGCCGTTTTCTCGGATCATAATTTCGCTAATATATAAGATGAAACTAAACGCTTTTAAGACGAAGTTTTGCAAAAATATAACATGCCTTTGTGGTGAAATGATAACAAATTCCCACATGCTTTTCCACTGCAAACAGTTAAAACCTCATCTACCACATCTACCTAATTGTTCTCTGGATACAGTTGTAACCGATTTATCACTAATGTGTAAAATTGCTGTTTCATTGCATCAAAGTCCTATTTTTTCTGTTTTGTAAAATGGGAACTGGTGTTTTAGTAACGTCCTTGTTATGACCGGTTATTCTTCGATGTTTTATAGTTAGTTATCCATTTTTTGCTGTTGCTGTTAATGTTATTCTTATAGATTAGGTTCGTCTAATATCACATAATGTGTATAGACGTTAAATTGAAGACCTAACACACACACACACACACACACACACACAC
>CM065721.1:70246758-70256758 GCA_033310375.1 Conus canariensis
ATCCCACCTCACCTAATCGAGATTCACACCCGGTTGGGGAGGATGATCATTCTGGACAAGCCTCAAATAAATCCGGGGGGTCAGCTTAACCTAGATAGAACCCCTTTCCCTCCCTCCCCCTCATTCCTTCTCCTCACCCCTTTCAATTCCTCCTAGAGATACCTCCCATCCCTTACACCTCTTCGTCGGGAGGGAAGTCAAAACAAGCCCCAGTCAATGTCGCCTGATGTTACTCAAGGTCTGACCAGCGCGTTGGGCTAACGCGTAGGTTAGACATCCGCTAAGTCGTAACCGCGAGACCCTCTTCTTACATTCTCTCATCTTAGTCATTAATTCATTTTTTCATCCATCAGCTTTAAATCATGCACAGTGTGGTCTCAAATCTTAGCGGATGTGGTGTAGCGTATATGGACTAGTCCGCACGCAGTAACACCTCCTTGATGAAACGGAAACTGGAACTAGCCAATAAAGTCACCTTTCTCCTGTTGACTCCAAACAGTCGTTGCAACACGGGGGGAAGGGACCAGCGTAAACTAGCCGCCTAGCTACCGTTCCCCTTATTTCATAACCAGCCGCCTAGCTACCGTTCCCCTTATTTCATAAACTAGCCGCCTAGCTGCCGTTCCCCTCATTTCAAAACTAGCTGCCTAGCTGCCGTTCCCCTTATGTCAAAACTAGCCGCATAGCTGCCGTTCCCCTTATTTCAACCGGTTTGTGATGTTGAGGTCAGTGGGGAGGAGAGGACAGAGCAAGATCTACCCCTACCATCCGGTCCGGGATCACCCCACCTCCCTCCCCTGGTCACACTCCCCCCCCCCTACACCGTGATGTGGACGGAAAGGACCAAATGAAACCAAGGTTCTTCAAATTCACCTTCAGGGGGGGGAGTATCGTTTGAGACCTACACCGGTTCCACTAAGCTGTCTTGAAGGCAGAAGGTGGTTTATTGCGCGCGTTTTTTTTTTTCTTCTCACTTTTTTGTTTTTAATATTGTTAAACTCTCTTCTTTCTCTCTCTCTCTCTCTCTCTCTCTCTCTCTCTCTCTCTCTCTCTCTCTCTCTCTCTCTCTCTCTCTCTCTCTCTCTCTCTCGCCTGCAGCGTTATTGCTAAGAGTTCGTGTACGTGAGTGCATGTGTGTGCTCGAGTATGAGCACATGCTTGTTTGAGTGTGTGTGTGTGTGTGTGTGTGGTGTGTGTGTGTGTGTGTGTGTGTGTGTGTGTGTGTGTGTGGCGTGCGTGCGTCGCGTGCGTGTGTGCGTGTCGTGTGTGTGTGTGTGTGTGTGTGTGGTGTGTGTGTGTGTGTGTGGAACGAGCGCGCGCACATAGGTGTATGCGCGCGCGTGCATGTGTGTGTGTGTGAGCGTGCGCGCATGTGTGTGTGTGTGTGTTGCGCGCGCGCGCGCGCACGTGTGTGTGCGTGTGCGCGCGCACACGCGTGCGCGTGTGTGTGAGCGCGTGTGTGTGTATGTGTCAAGTCAGGTCAAAATTATTTGATTGAGGGTTAAAGAATAAACTTCACAGATTTTTTTCTTCCTTTCCTCACAGATGCTTTGAATGTGTTAGTTGCTTAAAATTTGTTGCGTATTCCTCATAATGTCTCAGAATCTGTTTCTGTTTCCTTGTTTCTTCTTTATGATAATAATTATTTTATCATAATTCTATTACAGAATTTCAATAACTATTATGAATTAACGAGAGAGAGAGAGAGAAGAGAGAGAGATGATGAGAGAGAGAGAGAGAGGCAGACAAGCTAGATAAGACAAAAATCTTTATTACGAGATAACTAATTGAACATGGTGTGCTTTTTACACAGTCCTCGCCCTGAGTAGAGTCAACAATACAAAATAAGACAGACAATAATGTGGAAGCATGCAGAGAGGAGAGAGAGAGAGAGAGAGAGAGAGAGAGAGAGAGAGAGAGAGAGACGAGAGAGAGATAGAAAAAGATCATGTAAGGGATAACTAATTGACACTTGTCTTCCTAAAGGAGAGGGTAACAATAGCAATCAAATTGGCGAAATGACAAGACAATAAAGAAGAAGAGAGAGAGAGAGAGAAGAGAGAGAAGAAGAAAGAGAGAGGGAGGAGGAGGAGAGAGATTGCATGTAAGTGTGTAATGGTAAAAAGATACTCATGAATCTTTTGTCTTTTCCTAACGGAGGGAGGGATTTAAATACTCGGCATAATCAAATTTGGCTCGAAATTTTCGACAGCAAAAAAAAAAAAAAAAAAAAAAAAAAAAAGGGGGGGGGGTATTACTGAAGGCGTATATTTGATTTTTTTTTTCAATTTGTCCAGTTTGCATGATTTTTCTTTTATTCAGTGCATTTTATTTTCATTTGACTACGCAGACACGCACAAACGCATGCATTAAGTACTTTCTGTCTTTTTCTCTTGTGTGTCTGTTTCACGAGTGTGTGTGTGTGTATGTGTGGGTGTGTGTGTGTGTGGTGTGTGGTGTGTGTGTGTGTGTGTGTGTGTGGTGTGTTGTGTGTGTGTGTGTGTGTGTGTGTTGTGCGCGTGTGCGTGTGTGAGTATGAGTATAAGTGTGCGTGTGCGTGTGTGTGTGAGTGCGTGCGTGCGTGTGGTGTGTTGTGTGTGTGTGTGTGTGTGTGTGTGTGTGTGTGTGTGTGTGTGTGTGTGTGTGCGTGTGTGTGTGTGGTGTGTGTGTGTGTGTGTGTGTGCGTGGCGTGTGGTGTGTGAGTTGGTGTGTGTGTGCGTGTGCGTGTGTGTGTATGCGTGCGTGCGTGCGGTGTGGAGGGGTGGGACGCGCGCGGACGCGTGTGTGATGTGATACGTGACAGGGAAAGAAAAACCAGCCTTAACAGCCAAAGTCAAAGGATAAGATGTTGCATAAAATGGACATTTAAAGGGGAAAGCGGATGAAGGGAGGAGGTCGGTTGAACCCAGCTCAGCATGATGCATCTTCCACCCGGACTATCCACCAGAAGATGGGTAGGTCTTAACTACTAAATGGAAAAGGGAGCGGGGGTCGACCTAGATTCGGCTTAAATTATCCCCTGGGACATTGTACGCTTGCCTGCCATGTCCCTTTTCCCCTATCAATGGAAAGGTACAGTGTGGCTGCACACTACAAAAGTTAATGCGCTAAAACCTTGCTTAAGGAGTCGAGTAGTTATAGACTGCCGCAATTAGATTGTTTTGGAGAATTTTCATTGTGTCTGCAAGTTGATTCTTCTCATTTTCTTTCATATGGCCAACAAGGTACAAGCCAGATGATTCCTAGCAGACAAATTTAAATCAAAGGAATGGGGACTATTTGTGGGTTTCCAGCTGGCGCGGAGATAAGGTCATGGGTGAGTGCAAAGGCTTGAAATATGACGTCAACTGAAGGGAAGGTCGCGTATTTGA
Source organism: Conus canariensis (assembly GCA_033310375.1). NCBI lineage: Eukaryota > Metazoa > Mollusca > Gastropoda > Neogastropoda > Conidae > Conus > Conus canariensis. Next base: position 70,250,130 of record CM065721.1, read on the forward strand.
AAACTGTGGTTTCATCGGTACTCCCTCCTCCCACCTCCCCCCCCCTCCCCGTCCAAAAAAAGGGAAATAATTGATGGGAGTTGTTCTATTGATCAGTTATCAGTTTAACATTAAATATGAGCTCAAACATAAGGTAGGCCTCAAAACGCTTACATGGATTATAAAGAGTTTTAGTGCAAAATCATGATTGTGGCGTGTGTGATTTCAACGCTGCTATATGGCTGAGAAACCTGGCAATTAAAGACCACCCAGGAGAAAAAACTTGACGCTTTTGACACTAAGTGCCTACGTAAGATCTTGGGCATCAAATGGACAGACTTTATACCAAATGAAGAGGTCAGGGAGAGGTCCAAACCGCTCCCCGTGTCAACCATCATCAGCAGACGGCGCCTCCGCTGGCTGGGTCATGTCTTAAGATTACCCTCATCAAGACCTGCAAACCAGGCCATTAAATGGACCCCAGCAGCCAGAGAAAAAGAGGACGACCTAGAATGAGCTGGCGACAGACAGTGGAGAGAGACCTCCGACTCGGTGACAGAGGATGGAGTGACACCAGCAGACTGGCTGACGACCGTGCACAGTGGAGCGCCTTGACTGCCTCATGCGTCGCAAGACACGGGAGCATCTAAGTCTAAGTCTAAGTGTGTCTGTCAGGGCAAACGAAATGGGGAAAGCTAAATGATAAATGTGCCAAACTTACCCCTCCCCCCCCCCCCCCCCGCATATTTTGCTTTCCCAGAATGACCCCCGTGTCCACTTGGGGGCAAAGATCAACAGGGTGTGGGTTGGGGTGGGGGAGGTCGATATGACTCGGTCAAGTTAATCCAGAGAGAAGGAAAGGAAGAAGGGGGTGGGGGTGGGGGTGGGAGTCATTTCTGGCTGATCCAGTGAGAAACCTGGGGTGGATCTGTTTGATTAGTCATATCTGACCAGAGGTAAAAACTGACAAGGGTACAAGCAATCTGTAGCACCGGTTCTGATTCTCTCTCTGTGTCTCTCAGTCCCTGTCCCTGTCTCGGTCTTCTCTCTCTCTCTCTCTCTCTCTCTCCTCTCTCTCTCTCTCTCTCACAACACACACACACACCACACACACACCACACACACACACACGCAAGCACGCATGATTTATGCACGCACGACGCACGAACATACGCACGCGCACACACTTAAGCCCCTCCACACACACACACACACACACACACACACACCACACACACACCACGCGCACGCCACGCACGCACGCGAGCCGACACACGCGCGCGCGCCACACACACACACACACACACACACACACCACACACACGCGCGCACACACACACACACACACACACACACCACCGCACGCACGCACGCACGCACGCACGCACACACACACACACACATACACAAAGTCTCGTCACATTTTTTTTCTCTAAATCCCCCCACTGGCGTCAGCTTTTTACTGAACGTGATAGAAAAGATTTGGGGATCTTCGATAGCGCCGTGGTCTGCGTGCCTAACTAATCCATCGTCCGAAAACCGTGCTACAGCCTCCACGATGTCTGTCACATACTAATGATTTGGGTGGGAAAAGAAACATACATAAGCATTCCACGTCCGAAAACCGTGCTACAGCCTCCACGATGTCTGTCACATACTAATGATTTGGTGGAAAAGAAACATACATAAAGCATTCCATCGTCCGAAAACCGTGCTACAGCCTCCACGATGTCTGTCACATACTAATGATTTGGGTGGGAAAAGAAACATACATAAAGCATTCCATCGTCCGAAAACCGTGCTACAGCCTCCACGATGTCTGTCACATACTAATGATTTGGGTGGGAAAAGAAACAAAACGTAAAGCATCGTTTTTTTTTTTAAAGATTTCATTTTATCATTTTTTAAAGGAACAAGTAGACATACAGGCAGAGACACGTAGGAGTGATAGAGAAAGAACACACACACACACACACACACACACACACACACACACACACACACACACAACACACACACACACAAACACGTCTGTGCGTGCCTGCAAGAAAGAAAGAAAGGAAGAAAGAAAGAAAACACAGTTATGCAAAGAGGAAATCAATAATAATCTCTCTCAAGACAGTTGACGATTCGCCAATGCTAAGGAATCTAAAGAGGCTTTCAAAAGACCGTGGCTGCCGGAGTGTAAAGTCATAACAGTGAACGCTGCTCGCGTAGCCCCTTTAACAGCGTGGGAGGTCCGATAACCAGCAGATGTTCTTTCATTATCTGGGAATGGACTCCCCTGATCAACTTCCGTTTAATAAGCACGAGCAGAACGACGAAATTAGAGTTCTCGTGAAGAGATCCTGAAAATGAGGTGCTGGTTGAACATTTCAGATTTAGTGGTTCGTTATATGATTAAGGGATGCCTGACAGAATGTTTCGGAAGATTGGGTCACTGATGAAAATGACTGAGATCTTGTATTTCTGCTTGCTACAGCCTCGCTTTGAGATTACGACACCTGTGAAATCGGTTCTTCACAGCAATTATTCACTACAAGATATTGCCATGTGAAAATTTTATTAGATTTCCCTTTCAGAGGGGGACAAGTGTTTCATTATAAATGAAAGAAGAAGAAGAAGAAGAAGAAGAAGAAGAAGAAGAGTAATAATAATAATAATAATAGTAAGAAGAAGGAGAAGAAGAAGAAGAAGAAGAGAAATAATAATAATAATAGTAAGAAGAAGAAGAAGAAGAAGAAGAAGAGAGAGAGAGAGAGAGAGAGAGAGAGAGAGAGAGAGAGAGAGAGAGAGAGAGAGAGAGAGAGAGAGAACGAGAACTAGCAACTTGTCATGAGCAAGCATCACCCACTGCTTCTATGGCACATTCCATACAACTTAACATCTTTAACGTGTCAAAAGCCTTCCAATAGTCCAAAACTCCACAAGAGCAATGTATATCAAGCGTATCGGATATACATTTTACTGGCTACAATTGTACCATTTGCCCAATATTAAAGCGAAATGTATACATGTCAGATGTTGACTGCTGTCTTATCTCTCTGCTTTGGAATTAGACGCTTGATGAGGAAGTCTACTTTTTTTCTGTTGTCTGGGATAGATTTATAGAAAAAATCAAATCAGAACAGTTTAGACACTAAGACTTAGCCATCTTAGAAAGACAAAAACTCTGAAGCAACTGCTGATCTGTCCAAGTTTACTGTTTGTGCTTTCGAATGCTGAAAATCACAACTAAATGTCACGTAAGATATTTACCAAGTGGCACGGCTAGTGCCATTGAGAATGCAGAAACTATTCTACACAAGGCCAGAAACACCTCTCTCTCTCTCTCCCTCCCTCCCCCCTCTCTGTCAGTGATGCTGATGATGGCTATCCTGTTGCTGACTTTGGGGCAGTCCTGTACTACCCAGCTTTCTGTCCACTGTTATGCACAACATTGTAGAGATGTAAGTGACCGGCTGAGTCATTTCTGTTATACATCCACCTTCGTTCTGACTCTGGTATGTCCACCTTGCAAAGTGCCTGGCACAGTGATCTTGTATAGGCGATATTAGCGAGCTGTATGTCTTTATCAGGAATGAGCCATCTGGTCAATGTGAATGGTACATGAAGATCAACATAGGTTTTGATTTGCATTCCCTGTAAAAAGACACCAAGAGTCAATCAAGAAACACTGACTGTTCAACTCCAGCATGTTTTTTTTTTCTCTCTCAAGCTCTGCAGCCAACGCCCGGCTTGTGAATGCATAGAAAAGAACAGATATGGTCAGCAACTCGTAGAGCCTTCTCTCTCCTACTCAGAAACGGAAAGACCTGGTTTTTGCAGACAGCGAGGAGTCTTGACATGTCATGTCTTGCCACGTCAGACCTAGCCTCTGCTGGACCTCTGTTCGGCTGCTAGTGCTTGCTGGCGGAAATGGACTCACTAGAGCTAAAGTGGTTCAGGTCTTCCAGTGCCTCTGTACCGTTCAGTGATGGTGACTGATGTTAGCTTGCTGTCTGGAATTGTGGACCGAGGCGGTGCTGTACTTCGCGCTGTCTTCCAGTCCCCATGTGGTTGATGCTTTCTCCTGTCTGTTAGTCAGTTCCTGGACATATGCTTCGTTGCGTCTCACAAGTTCGATACTGTCAGGAAAACTTTTCCCCTTTACGTAGAAACTGAGAAAGCAACTGCCAAATGTTGCTGCCATTGCTTCTGCTTCTGCCGCTGTCTGTCTGTCTGTATCTCTCTGTTTTTGTCTCCCACTCCCCCCCCCTCTCTCTCTCTCGCCCACTTGCTCGCTCACTCACTCTGTCCTCCTCTTTCTTCTTCTTCCTTTTCTTCTTTTTCTTTCACTTATTAAGGAACACTTTATCTATCTGAAAGAGAAATCAGATAAAACTTTCACACAGCAATGGCCTGTTGTGAATACTTGTTTAAAGAATCAATTTAACAGGTAATGTAATCCCAAACGAAGGTTGTAAGAAGCAGAAATACAAGACCTTATTCATTGTCATCAGTGATCTGATCTTTCACTGGCATACTGTCAGGCATCCCTTACTCACATAACAAACAGCTAAATCTGAAACTTTTATCCACCGCCTCAGGCTCTCTTCGTGAGAACTCTAAGTTCTTCATTCTGCTCGCGCCTAAACGGAAGTTGATCAGGGGAGTGCATTCCCAGATAATGAAAGAACATCTGCTTGTTATCGGACCTCCCACGCTATTAAAGGCGCCACGCGAGCAGCGTTCACTGTTATGACTTTGCTCTCCGGCACCCGCAGTCTTTTGAAAGCCTCTTTAGATTCCTTGGTATTGGCGAATCGTGTCAACTGTCTTGAGAGACATTACTATTGATTTCCTTTTTTGCATAGGTGCGTTTTCTTTCTTTCTTTCTTTCTTTCTTTCTGTCTTCTTGTTTTTTTGGTTGCTGTGGATGCATGCATGCATGCTTCGTGCTTGCGAGTGTGCCAGCATGCATGCGTGCGTGCGTGCGTGCGTGTGGTGTGTGTGTGTGTGTGAGTGTGTGTGTGTGTGTGTGTGTGTGTGTGTGTGTGTGTGGTGTTGCCGTGTACTACTGCTATTAGCTCTATAGTGAACGAGAAGAATACTGTATGAAAGTATTCTGATATGCGAGTTTGGAAATCAAGAGGTTATTACTTTCACATACTCTCTCTCTCTCTCTCTCTCTCTCTCTCTCTCTCTCTCTCTTCTCTCTCTCTCTCTCTCTCTCTCTCTCTCTCTCTCTCTCTCTGTCCTTGCGTTACCCCAATTCTCCCCTCTAGAAGGAAAAAGAAAAAAGAAAACATGTCTGCATGCATACTGCACGGGGAAATGCAAACCATCATTGCCAGTCTTTACACAAATATTGTGAAGACCCAATACGTCCGTGTCATCCTAAGCAGAAAACTGACACTCACACAGAAAGTTAAAATGAAAAGATGATTATTTCCCGTGCCCATGCCCCGTCCCTTGGCCTTTCCCCCGTCACTTCCTTCCCCCGCCTCCTTCCTCCGACACCTCGCCCCCCCCCTCCCCTCACTCCTCCCCCCCCCCCCCCCCCCCCCCCCTGAACACATGCTGTACCAAGGACATCGGTTTATCGTTTTAGCCAAAAGGGTGACCTTGACCTTGCTGACTGCACCACAAGGCCCTGTACCATCGCGTTGGACTTGATGCTGGGGATTGGGATTTGCGCGCGCGCGCGCGCGCGCGCGCGCGCGTGTGTATGTGTGTGTATGTGTTTGTGTGTGAGTGCGTGCGTGCGTGCGTGCGTGGGTGCGTGTGTGTGTGTGTGTATGTGTTGTGTGTGTGTGTGTGTGTGTGTGTGCGCGCGCGCGCACGCGTGCTCGCTCGCTGGCGCATGCGCACACAATTACGCTATTTTTCAAATACCGAATTAAGACATTTTCGACGCTCACACAGCCATGCACTGTCTGTGTGTTCCACTACTGATGGACATTTGATTGCTGATTTTAGCATACGCCCTATTCTAGCTTTTCATTTTCGAGACCTGATGCAGCTGAGCGTTTTGAGTGATTAGAGCATTTTGATTCATGCTTCGGATTATAAGATATTATTGTCTGAATGTAGCTTAACCTTAAACATCCTTTTGGGTATTCAGGGCGACCTTTCATACGTTCTTTAGGTTATCTAAGTATAACCAAACTAGGACGTCGTTTCCCAGCGATTGGTGTCTGTCGATTCTCCTTTGTTTTACCAGAAGGTAGTCCGACCTTGCTCATGGTTTTCAAGAGACTGTTGATTTTTCATTTTCCCTTCGGATTATTGAACAGAACCCAACCTAGCCTGTCCTTTTCAGGTGACTGGTGTCTTTTAATTCTCTCTTCGAATTAAAATGTATATTGCAGTGAAAGATTGGCACGTGTAATGTGTATGTAGACCTGTTTGTTGCTCTGAAATAGTAGCACGATGTGTTTGTAAACCTGCGTGTTGTTGCTAAAACGTGACACGAGTAATGTGTGTCGTTGTGAAAATGCAGCACGTGCAATGTATAGACAGACCTGTGTGTCGCTGTTAATACGCAGCACGTGCAATGTATATACAGACCTGTGTGTGGCTGCTAATACACAGCACGTGCGATGTATGTACAGACCTGTGTGTTGCTGCTAATACGCAGCACGTGCAATGTATACACAGACCTATGT
>CM065721.1:70261758-70276758 GCA_033310375.1 Conus canariensis
GGGTTGGATATGGCTAGGTGTATGTGAGTGTGAGGTGGGTGGGAGATAGCTAGGTGTATGTGAGTGTGAGGTGGGTTGGATATGGCTAGGTGTATGTGAGTGTGAGGTGGGTGTGAGATGGCTTGGTGCATGTGAGTGTGAGGTGGGTTGGATATGGCTAGGTGTATGTGTGTAAGGTGGGTTGGATATGGCTAGGTGTATGTGAGTGTGAGGTGGGTGGGAGATAGCTAGGTGTATGTGAGTGTGAGGTGGGTTGGATATGGCTAGGTGTATGTGAGTGTGAGGTGGGTTGGATATGGCTAGGTGTATGTGAGTGTGAGATGGGTGGGAGATAGCTAGGTGTATGTGAGTGTGAGGTGGGTTTGGATATGGCTAGGTGTATGTGAGTGTGAGGTGGGTGGGAGATAGCTAGGTGTATGTGAGTGTGAGGTGGGTTGGATATGGCTAGGTGTATGTGAGTGTGAGGTGGGTGGGAGATGGCTAGGTGTATGTGAGTGTGAGGTGGGTGTGAGATGGCTTGGTGTGTGAATGTGAGGTGGGTGTGAGATGGCTAGATGTATGTGAGTGTGAGGTGGGTGGGAGATAGCTAGGTGTATGTGAGTGTGAGGTGGGTGGGAGATGGCTAGGTTATGTGAGTGTGAGGTGGGTGGGAGATGGCTAGGTTATGTGAGTGTGAGGTGGGTGTGAGATGGCTTGGTGTGTGAGTGTGAGGTGGGTGTGAGATGGCTAGGTGTATGTGAGTGTGAGGTGGGTGTGAGATGGCTAGGTGTATGTGAGTGTGAGGTGGGTGGGAGATGGCTAGGTGTATGTGAGTGTGAGGTGGGTGTGAGATGGCTAGGTGTATGTGAGTGTGAGGTGGGTGTGAGATGGCTAGGTGTATGTGAGTGTGAGGTGGGTGGGAGATGGCTAGGTGTATGTGAGTGTGAGGTGGGTGTGAGATGGCTAGGTGTATGTGAGTGTGAGGAGAGGAAAAAGGAATGAGAAGGGGGGGGAGGGGGGGGGGTGGAGGGGGGAGTGCAGGGTGCGGTGGAGGAAGAAGGATATGCATTCTGTTTTCTCTGTCAGGGAGATGCCGTGTGTGTGTGTGTGTGTGTGTGTGTGTGTGTGTGTGTGTGTGTGTGTGTGTGGTGTGTGTGTGTGTGTGTGTGTGTGTGTGTGTGTGTGTGGTGTGTGTGTGTGTGTGTGTGTGTGTGTGTGTGTGTGTGTGTGTGTGTGTGTGTGTGTGTGTGTGTGGTGTGTGCGCGTGTGTGTGTGTGTGTGTGTGTGTGTGTGTGTGCGTGTTTGTGGTGCGCGTTGTGTGTGTGTGTGTGTGTGTGTGTGTGTGTGTGGTGTGTGTGTGTGGTGTGTGTGTGTGTGTGTGCGGTGTGTGTGTGTGGTGTGTGTGGTGTGTGTGTGTGTGTGTGTGTGTGTGTGTGTGTGTGCGTGTTTGTGCGTGGCGTGGTGTGGTGTGTGTGTGTGTGTGTGTGTGTGTGTGTGTGTGTGTGTGTGTGTCGTGCGTGCGGCGTGTGTGTGTGTGTGTGTGTGTGTGTGTGTGTGGCGCGCGCGGTGGTGTGTGTGTGTGTGTGTGTGTGTGCCAGTGCGCGGCGCTGCGTGGTGGTGTGGTGCGTGTGTGTGTGTGTGTGTGTCAGCATCCTTTTGACTTTTTGTTCATTTCAGTACTTTGTTTGTTGTTGCAGTCTACTTTTGCCAGCTTTTTTTGTTCTTATATTCGTTGTCTTATCGTTCAGCAAATGGTCAGGTCAAGGAAAAGTAAACGCTGTTCAGAGTGGACACAAGCCATCCATTCTGCACTGCCTGTTTGCCCTTATGGCTTTTAAACTATCATTTGCTAATTCAACCTTTTTTGACATAAAGCCTTTCTTCTTTATAAATCAAAGAAAGTAACGCTTTCAACGCGGCGTTCTAGTCTCATGTACTTAGTCTTCTGTGTGATGGATCTCTCTGTCTGTCTGTCTGTCGATGGTGTTTTTCTGTCTGCCCTCCCTCCCTCCCTACCCCCTCTTCACCCCCTCTCTTCTGTCTTTCATATACACATGGGAAGACAGGTGCACAACCCTCATGGAAGCAAGACAATCATCAAAGCCAGACAGCAGAGCAAGTGGTTGCAGGAGCATTCACATTTCAATAGACATGACCCGTACCACCTGCTAACAAGATCAGAGCAGATGGCCATCTTCAGGCTGCGGACAGGCCACAACCGCCTGAACTATCACCTCTTTACCAAGTTCAGGATCGGTCAGTCAGACCAGTGCCCATGCCAGCCGCAGTATGACAACAGCACATCTACTGCAGGATTGCCCGTTGCACAAGCTCTGAGACAACAGATATGGACGGAGCAAACATCAGTGGAGAGGAAGCTCTACGGTGCCCTTGAGGACCTACAGCGCACGGCAGCATTCGACAGAGGAGTTGGCGTTCCCATCAAGAGTGTTCAGAAGAAGAAGAAGGTATACATTACACGTACGAGCCATCTAGCAAGTCCGTTTTTTTTACTCTCGTCACAGGATTTACAGCCACGCAAGTATTCCATCCTCTAACCAGCCAAACAGACCTACAACAAAACACACCGAGACAATAGAATGGATGGGTTCCATCCTGCATCATGGAAAACTTCAGCTTCCACACCGTTAGTTCCTAATGCTGCGGTGGAGGATTCATCTCTGTCCTGAGCTGCGAGTCTTCACCGCCATACTTGGCAGATGACCTTGCCGCCAGCTGATGACGGTAAGACTCTTCAAAAAAAGGACAAAGAGTCGGCACATACTGGAATCTGATCTGACTGACCTTTTCCCCAGAAAACTCGGTTTTCTGAATCTGGAATCGGATTCTATGAAATAGCACTTTTTTTTTTTTTTTTTTTTTTTTGCACGGAGGGTGTGATAATGGTAACGTCAAACCGCTCGGTGACACAGATACAACAATACACAGAGACAAAGTCGTATCGTTTCGTCCTGACCACAGCCTGCGCTAACCATTATGAATACAGGATGGTGGATCCCATACAAAACTTGTGGAGCGGTAGATCGTATTCATGAAAGAAAAAGATACGCACCTTCGGGTGTAGTTTTCTTTTCTTTCATGAATACGATTTACCATGCCACAAGTTTTGTGAAACATACACGCCAGCCCCCCCCCCCCCCCCCTCCTCCCTCGAAGATAAGCTAAACCAAAGATGTAGGCGTGAAAGGATTCGTATCTCTCTTCGTTTTCCTACAATTTGCCTGTTGTCAGAGTCCCGTTCGCTCGCGTATGTCAAAAACCGTTTCCTGGTGAGAGAACTGTTCAGTTTGGTTGATTGGTCCTTTCAAGGAACTACGTATGCCAGTTTGTTCATGTCCGCTGTTCGGCTGGGTCAGTCTGCAGTTTCGTGTAGGATTTGCCTGCACGTGAAGCACTGTGTGTGTGTGTGTGTGTGTGTGTGTGTGTGTGTGTGTGTGTGTGTGTGTGTGGTGTGTGTGTGTGTGTGTGTGTGTGTGTGTGTGTGTGTGTGTGGTGCGCGCGTGCGTGCGTGCGTGCGTGCGTGTGTGTGTGTGTGTGTGTGTGTGTGTGTGTGTGTGTGTGTGTGTGTGTGTGTGTGTGTGTGCTTCAACCTTGACAGTCTAACATTATCAACAGGGAAGTGTGGTGAACAACCAGCCAACCCGTGAATGAGCGGCGGACACAGACCCAGTCAGACCAACAGGAAGTAGTGAATGCCTCAAGGTCAGACATCTGCTAAGTCGAGCCACGAGACCCTCCTCTTAAAATCTCTCATCTTAGTTGTTAACACATCTATCCATCAGCTTAAAATCATGCACAGAGTGGTCTCAAAACTTAGCGGATGTGGTGTAGCCTATATGGACTAGTCCGCACGCAGTGACGCCTCCTTGATGAAACTGAAACTGAAACTGTCTGCAATGGATTTGGAGTCAGAGAAAGGCGTGATACTGATCTGCTCTCCATCTACATCTTTGGCTAACCATACATCGTAAAGTTCTTGGTTCCTTCGCTGAGAGATGTTACAAGGACACGCGGCCTCTCGCGTGAATCATGCCGAATCCAGATCGGCTACATGGGAGGTGGAGGGAGGAGGTGGAAGAAGGTGGTGGGGGATACAGGACAAGAAAGTGCAGGGGAGTGGGTGCGAGATGAGGGTAGTGGTGGTGGTGGTGGTGGTGGTGGTGTAACTTGTGCACCATAAAAACGTCTCCCTTCTCTCATGTTCAGCCTGGGGTCGTGAATCCTCCCTTTTTCTTTTTGTGCAGTCTTCAACCGATGAGTTCATTTTATGGGGAATGATTCTGTTGTTGTACATATTTTCTTCCATACTTTCCTTGCCCTGAAACTACCCCCCTCTCCCCACCGTTCTTCGTTTTCTCTGATTTTTATAAACACTGCTGCTGAATGAAATTGTGATATCTTTATTTGTGCACACATACAAACACACGCACGCATACAGAGAGAGAGAGAGAGAGAGAGAGAGAGAGAGAGAGAGAGAGAGAAGAGAGAGAGAGAGACGTACACACGCACATGTACACACACATACACACATAAACACGCACATGGACACACACACACACCCACACACACACACACACACACACACACACACACACACTACACACGCATATACATGTGTGCATACACACCCGAACACACACGCACACATGTAAGCGCGTTCCCAGAACACACATATACAGAGAGAGAGAGAGAGAGAGAGAGAGAGAGAGAGAGACAGAGGAGAGAGAGAGAGAGAGACAGAGAGAGAGAGACAGAGAGAGAAGAGAGAGAGAGAGAGAGAGACAGAGAGAGAGAAGAAATTCCACACTCTGTCCATTCACTTATTCATTCATTTGTTTCTTTCATAGTAAGGTCTTTTCAAGTTCATCCGAAAGTACAGTATTTTACCATCGAGAATTCCAATGATGAAATAAATAAACTTTTACTTCTTTGTGGGTGGCGATTATGCACACTTTAGCCAATATTGCCTTTCCCCACCCAGTTCCAGGTAGTTGTTCAAAAGAAACAAATCGAAGACCTTTTCAATAGGTCACTCAACAGTCAATGCTTGACATAAATTTCTCGACGCAATGATAGCACTCTCCGGTCAGTCAACAAACGACATCCCACTATTCAATGCTGCTCATGGCAGGAGTGAATTCATGTGATGAGCAGACGTCCTTTCACCGACTTGGAGTAGTCTCCCCTCGCCAATTCCCGTTTATGCGTGAACTCGTCTTCGTGGCATCTTTGGTGGCGCCTCTTGAGAGAATGGCGAAATTGCTTAGCTCACGAAACAGACCCTAAAATATTGAGGTCATCGATTGAAGATTTTGTGGTCATGAAAGCTTTGGGAGAAGAAGATCGTCGGGGAATTATGACGTCATTTCTCCCCCCCCCCCCCCCCCATCACTCTAAATTTCAGTTTTGTGTTGAATGCATGCATAGTTTCCTCCTGACTGATGCAGCCTTCAGAACTGGTCATTTAGAGATGCACAGCAAGGAATAGGACGGCAATTTCTGTGCTTTGAAAATTGTAGTCAACTTAGTCAACTGTATAACTGGTTTTTAGTAACCATAAAAAAAAAAAAAAAATCCGTGCACGACACCCACCACAGTGTTGTGAGGTTTTCCCAGAGACATTCTGAACTGGAGAGCTGCAGTAAGGACCGGACCTGGAGCTGGAGAGGAGGCAGATCATGGAGTTAGAGTGCAGTCCGACTATAGAGCTGGAGTGGAGAGACTGACGATGGAATTGGAATGGAGACTGATGATGGAATTGGAATGGAGACTGACGATGGAATTGGAATGGAGACTAACGATGGAATTGGAATGGAGACTGACTGAGTGGAGTTGAAGTGGGGACCGACTATGGAGCTAAAGTTGAGACCTGATACGGAGCTGCAGTCAAGACCAACTATGGAGTTGGAGCGGAGACCGATTGCGAAGCTGGGGTGGAGACTGACTATGGATCTGGAGTTGAGACCCGCCATGACAGTAGAGCTGGAAGAAGATTCTCGAGCTGAGACTCTCCTCTCCTCATTCCCCTCTGCCATCTTTCCCGCCTTATTTCTGAGGATCAACGAGGATCAGGACAAAACGATTACATTACAGTTGAAAGAAATTGTTTATTGAGGGCAGTGCAGCCCACACCTTTTATCATATACCTTGAAGTCAACCAGGCGCAAAGGATGCGGACACCAGCAGTGTTCATCTGGAAATTCATTCTGAGATCAATTCTCAGGGACGTATCCGCCATGTAGATTACCAGAGGTCTGGTGTTTGGTACAGTCTTCCTGTCTTCGCCTATAGCACACAAGACTCGCTGGGCGTTAAGTCCGCGTTAATGACTTTGCACCATGGCACACACACACACACACACACACACACACACACACACACACACACACACACACACACGCACGCACGCACGCGCACACACACACACACACACACACACACACACACACACACACACACACACACACACACACACACACGCGAAAGACAAAGTCTCAGACACGAGAGAAAAGCCAGGGAGGCCTGAAGGCGGGGAAAAATCGAAGATGCTGTCGTGAGCCAGCCGAGATCTCTCCCCTCTCCCACCCGTCCCTCTCCTCTCCCTTCCCTGCCAACACACGGAAATCGCTTGAAGCAATCAAGGAACTCGAGTTAATGGAAAACGAAGTCCTAAAAGTTAATGCTGCTCATGCAATTCATAGCGCAGGGACGGTCAGTAATGAGCAGACGTCCTTTCATTGCCTTGAAGTGGCCTCCCCTTGCCGACTTCCGTTTGTGCGTGAACTCGTTGGTGGCGCCTTTTGATGCCGTACTGTTTGAGAGAATGGCGAAATTAGTGCTGTCACAAAGAGACCCCCGAAATTGAGGTCGTGGCCATGTGAACAGTTGGTAAAGGGAATGGGGTAAGGGAATTATGATGCCCTTGGAGAGCGTGTGTGGATGGGAACATTTTTTTCTTTTCTGTTTAATAAGTTTCTATTTTAGTGGAAGGCTGTGTTAGCTTTCTCATTCATGTCAACTGAACTGTTAAGATTGGTTTTTAAGGCATACCGGTTGCGGAACATCCCTCGATTTTTAGTCTGCAGAGAGAGAGAGAGAGAGAGAGAGAGAGAGAGAGAGAGAGAGAGAGAGAGAGGAGAGAGAGAGAGAGAGAGAGAGAGAGAGCATTCTTGTTTTCAAACATGAAGAAATAAAAAAGATCCTTCAGCTCTATTCGATTTCCTTTCTTTTTGCAATTTCTTTTCAACCATTGAAATGATTTGGTCAGCAAAATATCGCTTCTTGAGAACTAGTGATATGATTATGATGGTTGATTCGACAGAGTAGTAAGGTAAACAGTCTAAGAATGATGTTTGGTTGTTGATATGCATGTAGCTGATTTCCTCAGGGGGTGTCAGGAAATAAACTCTTTTGACAGGTGGGATACGAGAGAGTCTGACAGAAGGTGCTATGAGCCACAATAAAGTAATCTAACATCGAGCGAAAGCTACATCCAAAGCGACTTGTGCAGTGCTCCTACAGGGTACCACTGGAGAGTGGTTCTATGTGTCAGTTGGAGTTCTTCAGGGCTGCCTTCTGTCTCCCATGCATTTCATCATATTTACTCTAATGCACTGTGATGACTGATGCGCTTAACTAAAGTCAGCACACTCAGCTTTGGAAGGAGAACATTCATTTTGCAGATGACGTCAATGGCCTGGCTGACAGTGAATAAGAACCCGCTATGCTTGTAAAGCTAATCCAAACCCTGGGAATGAGGGTCGAGAAGGTCAAGCTGATGACCAGTCACAACGCCATGTGTACTGATGTAACTGTCCATGAACTGAAGCTAGAACCTGTTCAATGATTCACTTACCTGGGATCCATCATTAACAATGAGGAATACAAGCCAGAAATTCTCTAAAGGTAGCAAAAGGAACATTAACACTTTTAAGACTAAAACCTGTATGGAAAGACAATAACATCGCCATAAAACATGATAACAGGCTCTTTACTCGTATATTTTATCTTCCTGCATGCATGCAAGACATAGACACTCACAGCGGAACTGGAAAGCCATGGAAATGGGGTGTTGCCTCTCAACACTAGACATTTGATAAACTGACTACATCACCAATGAATAAGCGCGTCAAGCCCATCAAGCACATGCAAGACCCCATGTAAGACAAGTACGTTTGCGTGGCCAATGCGACAAGATTCAGTGGCCTTGTGTAAAGAATTTTGCAGGGAACAGCTAAGAAAAGGGAGATGGAGAGTAGGACAGAAACAAATGTGACAGAGTGACGACATTGCAGAATGGACACGGAAAACAGTTGCACAGGCCCAAGTCTTGGTACACAACTGACAGAACTGGTGGAACTTTGAGAACTGTTCTTTGGTGATGTCCCCTCCCACCCCCATTCTGCCCCCCCCCCCCCCCTCTCTGTCTGTCTGCCTGTCTGTCTCTGTATGTCTGTCTCTGTCTCTGTCTGTCTGTCTCCCTCACACACACATGCACACTTTCACACGTACACATGCACGTACACACACACACACACACACACCACACACACACACACACACACACCACACACACACACGTACACACGTACGCACGCACGCACGCACGCACACACATACACACACACACACACACACACACACACACACACACGTACCCCCCTCCCCCCCACACACACACATACACACACACGCGCGCGCGCACAAAACACACCACACACACACACTACACACACACACACACACACACGTACACAACACACACCACACACACCACACACACACACACACACACACACACACACACACACACACACGAGTTCCTTTTGGTAATGGATTTCCGATGAAGACGATCCTTTGCGGCAAAAATGACATCTGTTATTTTCTTCTTTTTTTTTTAATAGAAGGGCTGTGTTTGTGCACGCGTTTGAGTGTGTCTGTGTGCAGTTCGCTGATACTGTGTTGATTCAGAGAGAGAGAGAGAGAGAGAGAGAGAGAGAGAGAGGGAGGGGGGGGGGGGGAGACGAGAGAGAGAGAGAGAGAGAGAAAGAGAAAGAGCACACTCCTCCTCTCTCTCTCTCTCTCTCTCTTCTCTCTGTCTGTCTCTCTGTCTGTTTGTCGCGCATACACACATGTACATGACCGTGCGCGCATACTCCTGTTCACACATTTACTGTCTTCAGAGACATTATCTTCTGATAACTGATTTCCGGTGCAGACGATCTTTTGGGGAAAAAATGAATACTCTCTCTCTCTCTCTCTCTCTCTCTCTCTCTCTCTCTCTTCTCTCTCTCTCTCCTCTCTCTCTCTCTCTCTCCCTCCACTGTGTCTCTCTTCTGCATACTTCTAGCCCTACTGCGTCTGTTCTTTCCTGTAGTCTCTCTCTCTCTCTTCTCTCTCTCTCTCTGTCCTCTCTCTCTCTGTCTCTCTGTCTGTCTCTCCTTCTGTCTCTCTGCTGTCTCTCTTCTTCTTCGATCTGTTCTGTCTCTTTCTGCTGTCTCTCTGCTGTCTCTCTCTCTTCTCGTCAGATCTGTTATGTCTTCTTCTGTCTCTCTCTCAGTGCGTCTGTCTTCTAACTCTCTTCTCGTTCTCCTCATATCTGTTCTGTCTTTTTCTGTCTGTCTCTCAGTGCCTGTCTCTAACTTCGTTTCTGTCAGTATCTGTTACTGTCTTTTTCTGTCTGTCTCTCAGTGCCTGTCTCTAACTTCGTTTCTGTCAGTATCTGTTACTGTCTTTTTCTGTCTGTCTCTCAGTGCCTGTCTCTAACTTCGTTTCTGTCAGTATCTGTTACTGTCTTTTTCTGTCTGTCTCTCAGTGCCTGTCTCTAACTTCGTTTCTCTGTCAGTATCTGTTACTGTCTTTTTCTGTCTGTCTCTCAGTGCCTGTCTCTAACTTCGTTTCTGTCAGTATCTGTTACTGTCTTTTTCTGTCTGTCCTCACTTCAGTGCCTTGTTTCTCATCTCTAACTTCGTTTCTGTCAGTATCTGTTACTGTCTTTTTCTGTCTGTCTCTCAGTGCCTGTCCTAACTTCGTTTCTGTCAGTATCTGTTACTGTCTTTTTCTGTCTGTCTCTCAGTGCCTGTCTCTAACTTCGTTTCTGTCAGTATCTGTTTACTGTCTTTTTCTGTCTGTCTCTCAGTGCCTGTCTCTAACTTCGTTTCTGTCAGTATCTGTTACTGTCTTTTTCTGTCTGTCTCTCAGTGCCTGTCTCTAACTTCGTTTCTGTCAGTATCTGTTACTGTCTTTTATCGTTCTGTCTTTTCTGTTGTCTCTCAGTGCGCTCTAACTCGTTTCTGTCAATTGTTACTGTCTTTTTCTGTCTGTCTTCATGCTGTTCTAACTCGTTTCTGTCAGTATCTTTACTGTCTTTTCTGTCTGCTCTCAGTGCCTGTCTCTAACTTCGTTCTGTCAGTATCGTTACTGTCTTTTTCTGTCGTCTCTCGTCTGTCTAACTTCGTTTTGCATATCTGTTTCGTTTTCTGTCTGTCTCTCATGCTGTCTTAACTTCGTTTCTGTCGTATCTGTTGTCTTTTCTGTCTGTCTCTCAGTGCTGTCTCTAACTTGTTCTGTCAGTCTGTTACTGTCTTTTTCTGTCTGTCCCTTCCTGTCTCTAACTTCGTTCTTCAGTATCTGTTCTGTCTTTTTCTGTCTGTCTCTCAGTGCTGTCTCTACTCGTTTCTGTCATATCTGTTACTGTCTTTTTCTGTCTGTCTCTCAGGCTGTCTCTAACTTCGTTTCTTCAGTATCTGTTCTTCTTTTCTGTCTGTCTCTCAGTGCCTGTTTAACTTCTTTCTGTCAGTACTGTTACTGTCTTTTTCTGCCCTTCTTCAGTGCGTCTCTAACTTCGTTTCTGTCATATCTGTTCTGTCTTTTTCTGTCTGTCTCTCAGTGCCTGTCTCTAACTTCGTTTCTGTCAGTATCTGTTACTGTCTTTTTCTGTCTGTCTCTCAGTGCCTTCTCTAACTTCGTTTCTGTCAGTATTGTTACTGTCTTTTTCTGTCTGCTCTAGTGCCTGTCTCTTATCGTTTCTGTCAGTATTTTACTGTCTTTTTCTGTCTGTCTCTCAGTGCCTGTCTCTAACTTCGTTTCTGTCTATCTGTTACTGTCTTTTCTGTCTGTCTCTCAGTGCCTGTCTCTAACTTCGTTTTCGTCAGTATCTGTTCTGTCTTTTTTGTCTGTCTCTCAGTGCCTGTCTCTAACTTCGTTTCTGTCAGTATCTGTTACTGTCTTTTTCTGTCTGTCTCTCAGTGCCTGTCTCTAACTTCGTTTCTGTCAGTATCTGTTACTGTCTTTTTCTGTCTGTCTCTCAGTGCCTGTCTCTAACTTCGTTTCTGTCAGTATCTGTTCTGTCTTTTTCTGTCTGTCTCTCAGTGCCTGTCTCTAACTTCGTTTCTGTCAGTATCTGTTACTGTCTTTTTCTGTCTGTCTCTCAGTGCCTGTCTCTAACTTCGTTCTGTCAGTATCTGTTACTGTCTTTTTCTGTCTGTCTCTCAGTGCCTGTCTCTAACTTCGTTTCTGTCAGTATCTGTTACTGTCTTTTTCTGTCTGTCTCTCAGTGCCTGTCTCTAACTTCGTTTCTGTCAGTATCTGTTACTGTCTTTTTCTGTCTGTCTCTCAGTGCCTGTCTCTAACTTCGTTTCTGTCAGTATCTGTTACTGTCTTTTTCTGTCTGTCTCTCAGTGCCTGTCTCTAACTTCGTTTCTGTCAGTATCTGTTACTGTCTTTTTCTGTCTGTCTCTCAGTGCCTGTCTCTAACTTCGTTTCTGTCAGTATCTGTTACTGTCTTTTTCTGTCTGTCTCTCAGTGCCTGTCTCTAACTTCGTTTCTGTCAGTATCTGTTACTGTCTTTTTCTGTCTGTCTCTCAGTGCCTGTCTCTAACTTCGTTTCTGTCAGTATCTGTTACTGTCTTTTTCTGTCTGTCTCTCAGTGCCTGTCTCTAACTTCGTTTCTGTCAGTATCTGTTACTGTCTTTTTCTGTCTGTCTCTCAGTGCCTGTCTCTAACTTCGTTTCTGTCAGTATCTGTTACTGTCTTTTTCTGTCTGTCTCTCAGTGCCTGTCTCTAACTTCGTTTCTGTCAGTATCTGTTACTGTCTTTTTCTGTCTGTCTCTCAGTGCCTGTCTCTAACTTCGTTTCTGTCAGTATCTGTTACTGTCTTTTTCTGTCTGTCTCTCAGTGCCTGTCTCTAACTTCGTTTCTGTCAGTATCTGTTACTGTCTTTTTCTGTCTGTCTCTCAGTGCCTGTCTCTAACTTCGTTTCTGTCAGTATCTGTTTACTGTCTTTTTCTGTCTGTCTCTCAGTGCCTGTCTCTAACTTCGTTTCTGTCAGTATCTGTTACTGTCTTTTTCTGTCTGTCTCTCAGTGCCTGTCTCTAACTTCGTTTCTGTCAGTATCTGTTACTGTCTTTTTCTGTCTGTCTCTCAGTGCCTGTCTCTAACTTCGTTTCTGTCAGTATCTGTTACTGTCTTTTTCTGTCTGTCTCTCAGTGCCTGTCTCTAACTTCGTTTCTGTCAGTATCTGTTACTGTCTTTTTCTGTCTGTCTCTCAGTGCCTGTCTCTAACTTCGTTTCTGTCAGTATCTGTTACTGTCTTTTTCTGTCTGTCTCTCAGTGCCTGTCTCTAACTTCGTTTCTGTCAGTATCTGTTTCTGTCTTTTTCTGTCGTCTCTCAGTGCCTGTCCTCTAACTTCGTTTCTGTCAGTAACTGTTACTGTCTTTTTCTGTCTGTCTCTCAGTGCCTGTCTCTAACTTCGTTTCTGTCAGTATCTGTTCTGTCTTTTTCTGTCTGTCTCTCAGTGCCTGTCTCTAACTTCGTTTCTGTCAGTATCTGTTACTGTCTTTTTCTGTCTGTCTCTCAGTGCCTGTCTCTAACTTCGTTTCTGTCAGTATCTGTTACTGTCTTTTTCTGTCTGTCTCTCAGTGCCTGTCTCTAACTTCGTTTCTGTCAGTATCTGTTACTGTCTTTTTCTGTCTGTCTCTCAGTGCCTGTCTCTAACTTCGTTTCTGTCAGTATCTGTTACTGTCTTTTTCTGTCTGTCTCTCAGTGCCTGTCTCTAACTTCGTTTCTGTCAGTATCTGTTTACTGTTCTTTTTCTGTCTGTCTCTCAGTGCCTGTCTCTAACTTCGTTTCTGTCAGTATCTGTTACTGTCTTTTTCTGTCTGTCTCTCAGTGCCTGTCTCTAACTTCGTTTCTGTCAGTATCTGTTACTGTCTTTTTCTGTCTGTCTCTCAGTGCCTGTCTCTAACTTCGTTTCTGTCAGTATCTGTTACTGTCTTTTTCTGTCTGTCTCTCAGTGCCTGTCTCTAACTTCGTTTCTGTCAGTATCTGTTACTGTCTTTTTCTGTCTGTCTCTCAGTGCCTGTCTCTAACTTCGTTTCTGTCAGTATCTGTTACTTTTTTTCTGTCTGTCTCTCAGTGCCTGTCTCTAACTTCGTTTCTGTCAGTATCTGTTACTGTCTTTTTCTGTCTGTCTCTCAGTGCCTGTCTCTAACTTCGTTCTGTCTTTTTCTGTCTGTCTCTCAGTGCCTGTCTCTAACTTCGTTTCTGTCAGTATCTGTTACTGTCTTTTTCTGTCTGTCTCTCAGTGCCTGTCTCTAACTTCGTTTCTGTCAGTATTCTGTTTTCTGTCTCTTTTCTGTCTGTCTCTCAGTGCCTGTCTCTAACTTCGTTTCTGTCAGTATCTGTTACTGTCTTTTTCTGTCTGTCTCTCAGTGCCTGTCTCTAACTTCGTTTCTGTCAGTATCTGTTACTGTCTTTTTCTGTCTGTCTCTCAGTGCCTGTCTCTAACTTCGTTTCTGTCAGTATCTGTTACTGTCTTTTTCTGTCTGTCTCTCAGTGCCTGTCTCTAACTTCGTTTTCTGTCGTATCTGTTTTCTGTTCTGTCTTTTTCTGTCTGTCTCTCAGTGCCTGTCTCTAACTTCGTTTCTGTGTATCTGTTTCTGTCTTTTCTGTCTGTCTCTCAGTGCCTGTCTCTAACTTCGTTTCTGTCAGTATCTGTTCTGTCTTTTTCTGTCTGTCTCTCAGTGCCTGTCTCTACACTTCGTTTCTGTTCGTTCTGTTTCTGTCTGTTCTGTCTGTCTCTATGTGCCTGTCTCTACTTCGTTTCTGTCAGTATCTGTTTCTGTCTTTTTCTGTCTGTCTCTCAGTGCCTGTCTCTAACTTCGTTTCTGTCAGTATCTGTTTCTGTCTTTTTCTGTCTGTCTCTGCATCCTTCACGCTTTCCATGTTTCTTCATATGTGTCTTCTTTTCTGTCTGCCAATTCACACACACACACACACACACACACACACACACACACACACACACACACCACACACACACACACACACACACACACACACCACCACACACACACAACACACACACACACACACACACACACACAACACGCGCACGCACACACACAGAGAAAGACACACACACTCTCTCTCTCTCTCTCTCTCTCTCTCTCTCTCTCTCTCTCTGAATCACTCAAAACAAAATCAAAGGGTATGTGTGAAAACCGATAATAAGAGAAACAGAAACACACATTCTTTTACTTAATGCATTTACCTTGATGCCTTTCTATCACTTGAAGACGAAGAAGCAGCTTTCATTCTGACTTATGGGACAATGAGGAAAACTACCACTCATCAGCCGTCGTAATGCAGTGGTCGGTGTCTCTGGTGTTCAGATTAGGAGGTCGATGTTTGATTCCCATGGGAGGCATTTATTTGTTGGATTTTGTGTTTTGACCCAGGTTGACTCCAACCCAGAGTTGAACGGTTTTTTTTTTACTCAGATAAGAAGACTGGAACCAGAGAGTCGCATTTCATCCACCTAGTACGTTTCTGACTGTAACTCCAATTTACTGACCAACACAGCAGGTTTCTGTAGCTCTCTGGCCTTTTTGATACCGGGGTATGAATACAATGAAGAGTAGAGAACGGTTCTGTCCAGCGGTTGCGACCAGAACTGAGCTCCTTAGCATTATCTTCATCATCCTTGTTCTCACAGGTAA
>CM065721.1:70281758-70284258 GCA_033310375.1 Conus canariensis
TACTGAGATAGGTTGATTCAAATTATTTTCGCCGTCACCATCGTTATTTTCTTCATCATCATCACCATCATCATCATCAAAAGCAGCAGCAGCAGCATGGTCATCATCATCATCATTATCAACATTGTCATAAACATCATCATTCTTAACAGCATCATAAGCACTTTGGTCACTATTACTTGAGAGAGAGAGAGAGAGAGAGAGAGAGAGAGAGAGAGAGAGAGAGAGAGAGAGAGAGAGAGAGAGAATTTCATCTATCTATAATTATACATATCTGTGCCTGTCTATCTATCTATCATTCAATCAATAAATAAATCTCTCTCTCCCTCTCTGTCTATCTGTCGGTCTGTCTCTGTGTCAGTCAGACTGTCTATCTGCAAGCAATCACATTTGTACAGACGACGCCCCCCCCCCCCCCCACTCTCCCCCCGAAAAAAAATCCACTTCCCTTCTCCACCCGTCCTTCCTCCCCCTCTCTTTCCTCATTTCTCTACCCCCTCCTCCACACACGTCAATACCCCCCCCCCCCTTTCCTCTCTCCCTCTCTTCCGCCCTGCGAGCTATTTGGCCATGACAATCACATAGTCTCTTCAGTTCCTGCAGATGCTTACCATTATGATGAGACACACTGCTGCCAGAGAAGTTCTCCCCCCCCTCCCCATTCCCTTAGGACAGATATCTCTTCTTCATAGTACAGCTCGGTCTCCAAGTGAAAAGCCCCAGTTTAGAGCGTCCCCCTCCCCCCTCCAATCTCCACATCAAATGAGGGCGGTGTGGGAGGTTGTGGTTTTAGGTTTCACTGCCTCAAAGGTGCGGGACCGTTGCATGCTGTCTGACCTCTCTCTGCAGACAGCAGTTTACGAGCATCGGCCATGAGTAGAGAGACACCGGTTGAGGAAAATGCTAGCAATGTTTTTGCCTGGTGTTTTCACCTTAGGCAGTACACTCTCTTGGTCTGGCTGTCTGTCTATCTGTCTGTCTGTCTGTCTGTCTCGTCGTCTGCCAGTCGGTCTGTGTGTCCATCCAAGTTTGCCCCAGTCTGACTGTCTTTCAGTATGTCTGTCGGTCTGCCTCTTTCTATCTCTCTCTCCCTGTCTCACCCTGGCTCCCCTTTCGCCCTGTCCGCACGTGTGGAGAGAAGGTAAGAATATAAAACACTGAATCAAAGAGTGGGATAGTTTATCCAAACAGATCAAGAGCAGCAACAGCAGCAGCAGCAGCAATAATTTTAGCAAAAATGTTAACAATAATAATGATGATGATGATAATAATAATGATAGTAATAATAATAATAATAACAATAACATTGATAACAATAATAATAATGAAAATAATAATAATAATAAGTAATAATAATAATAACAATAATAATAATAATCATAATAATGGCAAGTATTATTATTATTAGAAGAAGAAGAAGAAGAAGAAGAAGAAGAAGAAGAAGAAGAAGAAGAAGAAGAAGCACAACAACACAACAACAACAACAACAACAACAACAACAACAATGGACACCATGGCACAGTGGTTAGCATCGGGGCTGGGAGGTCTTTGGTTCAATTCTCATCAAGGCAATTTATCAATGGCATTTTTTATTCTGGAAAGACGGAAACCATACAGTTGATATTTCATCAACCAAGTGGATGTCTCAGAAAGTGTTGCTCAAACATCCTGACCAACTCGAAGAAATCAGCACATTTTGCATGAGGGGCGTGATAATGGTCATGTCGAACATCTCAGTGACTCAGAAAGGTACACAATACAGTCAGAGAGTCACAACGTTTCATCCTAAACACAACTTGATCCAACCAGTCACAAATACGATCTACCGTGTCACAATTTTTGTCTAACACGAAGGTCAGCCCACAAGTCAGTTAGCTAAATCAAAGATGTAGGGTGGAGAAGATGAGTATTTCCCCTTATTTTCCTATAATTTGCCTTTGTCGGAGTCCTCTACGTACGTATGTGTTTGTAAGTAACGATTGGTGAGTGAGAGAACTGTTCAGTTGATTGCTTGGTCCATTGAAGTAACTACTTATGCCAGCTTCTTCGTGTCGCTGTTTGGCTAGATTGGTTTACTGTTTCACATAGGATTTCCCACATGTGAACCATCATGTGACAGTTTGACACTATCAGCGGTGGAGTGTGGTGAACAGACAGTCAACCCGTGAATGAGAGGCAGATACAGAGCCAAGGGTTGAATGAGAAGCAGATACAGAGCCAATCAGACCAACAGGAAGTGGTGAATGCCTTCATTGTGTGCAAGGGAACTCCAAGTAGTGAAAGGTGAAGATACTGATCCCTCCTCCATCTCCATCTTTGGCTAACCATACATGGCAAGAGTCTTGATTGTCTCGTCGAGAGATGTTGCGCAATGAAATACAGCCACTCGCTATCTCGTGAGAATCTCGCCATCCCTTGACTGTGAAAGACAGCTCTGATCGGCTGCACTGGATGAGGAGATGGAGGGATGGGATGGGGGACATGGGCCAAGGGAGTGCAG
>CM065721.1:70291758-70294258 GCA_033310375.1 Conus canariensis
CACTCGCTCGTCAGTCAACAAGTAAGGTTCCAAGATTCAGCGGATCTCATATTAGTAGTGAAGATTGTGATGACGAGACGTCCTTTCACCGACTTGAAATGATCTCTCGCCAATTTCAGTTTAGGCTTGAAGTCGTTTGCGTAGCATATTTGGTGGCGAGTCTCAAGAGAATGGCAAAACTGCTGCACTCACGAAACAGACCCTAGAATATTGAGGTCATGGATTGAAGATTTTGTGGTCGAGAAAACTTGGGGAAGAACACTGTTGGGGGATTATGACGTCATTTTTTCATCACTCTAAATTTCGCTTTATTGGTGAACATGCACCAGTCTCCTCTGGGCTCATGTGGTCTTCAGAACTGGCCATTTAGAGGATGAGCCAGAAAGAAAATCAGTGCCATTTTTGCGTTTTGAATAATGTAGTCAACCTTTTCAAGTGTCTGTCTGCTTGTTAACCAAAACATGTAACATGCACAACACCTACCTCTATGATGCTGTGAGACTTTCCTGAACTGGAGTAAAGTAGGAGAGCTGGACTAAAGGCCAATGCTGGAGCTGGAGTGGAGACAGACTATGAACCTGGAGTGGAAACGAACTATGGAGATGGGGTGGAAACAGACTATTTAGTTGGAGTGGAGACACAAACTATGGAGCTGCAGAGGAGACAGACTATGAAGGTGAAGTTGAAGCAGAGTACGCAGCTGGAATAGAGACTAACTACCGACCTGGAGTGGAGACCGAATGTAGAGTTCAGGTGGAGACCAACCTTGGAAAGTGAGTGTGACACTGACTACAGAGCTGCAACACACACATATACACATATACACACACACACTCACACACATGGAAGTAGAACATAGAGACTACATACACACACACACACACACACACACACACACACACACACACACACACACACACACATACATGGAAGTAGAACATAACCTAGAGACTACATACCCACATGCACACACACACACACACACACACACACACACACACACACACACACACACACACACACACACACACCATACACACACATACACGCACACACTCACACACATGGAAATAGGACATAACCTAGAGACTACACACACACACACACACACACACACACACACACACACACACACACACATACACACACATACACGCACACACTCACACACATGGAAATAGGACATAACCTAGAGACTACACACACACACACACACACACACACACACACACACACACACACACACACACTAACGAAAATGGAAGTAGACAGATAAGGTCTCAGACGTGAGGGGAAAGCTAGCGAGGCTGAAAGGGGGGAAAAATGGAAGATTCCCTGGTAAGCCAGCCCAGATCTCTCCCGTCTCCTACCCGTCCCCCCTTTCCCTTCCCTACCATACACGGAAATCGCTTGAGGCAATCAAGGAACTCGAGTTAATGGAAAACGAAGTCCTAAAAGTTAATGCTGCTCATGCAATTCATAGCGCAGGGACGGTCAGTAATGAGCAGACGTCCTTTCATTGCCTTGAAGTGGCCTCCCCTTGCCGACTTCCGTTTGTGCGTGAATCGTTAGGTGGCGCTTTTGATGCCGTACTGTTTGAGAGAATGGCGAAATTAGAGCTGTCACAAAGAGACCCCCGAAATTGAGGTCGTGGCCATGTGAACAGTTGGTAAAGGGAATGGGGTAGGAGGAGTTGTAACGCCCTTGAAGTGGGGGTGTGGGTCGGGGATTTTGTTTTCTTTTCTGTTTAATAAGTTCCCATTTTAGTGGAAGGCTATATTAGCTCTCTCATTCATGTGAACTGAACTGTTAAGATTGCTTTCTTTAGACATACAAGTTGGTGAACATCCCTCAACTTTTAATCTGCAGAGAGAGAGAGAGAGAGAGAGAGAGAGAGAGCCAGCCAGCCAGCCAGCCAGCCAGCCAGACAACAGACAGGCAAACAGAAAGAGAGGAGAAGGAAGAATAAGAGGAAAGCGGCGATACCTCAGCTTTGGATGCAATCGACATTTTCTAGTGATTGCATTGTGGGGGGAAGGTCCTATTCACTATTTGATTTCATGCAAACTGCGGAGTGTGCTTACCATATGACTGTTTCATGCTCCTTTCTCACTTCTCCTCTCTGTCTGTCTGTCTGTCTGTCTGTCTGTCTGTCATGCTGGCTGTTCTCTGTGTAAGCGCACGCGCGCACGCTCGCGTGTGTGGTGTGTGTGTGTGTGTGGTGTGTGTGTGTGTGTGTGTGTGTGTGTGTGTGTGTGTGTGCCTGAGTGCATGCAAGCATGCAAAACGAATTCAAGTGGACAACACATAAATAAATACAGAAGAAGGGGGGGGGGGGTAGTGAAAAGATGAGGGGATGGAGAGGAAGAACAGGGGCAGGAAAGAGAGGAGTGGAGGTGGGGACAGCGAGAACGAGTGAAGGTGGGGCATGATGCGAGAGGAGAAAATAGCAGACCACTTTATCACCGACCAAAGAGTTCTTCAAAAGTATCGATCAACA
>CM065721.1:70299258-70306758 GCA_033310375.1 Conus canariensis
ACACACACACACACACACACACAGAGAGAAGAGAGAGAGAGAGAGAGAGAGAGAGAGAGAGAACTCCACATTCTCTTTCTTCATTTATTTCATTATTTTTCTATGTCTTTTTAATTTCATCCCAAAGTAATGTACCTTATCATGTGTGGTTCTGAAGATAAGATGAATGTAATGCTGCTCATGGTGGGAGAGTGAAGTGATGAGCAGACGTCCTTTCACCGATCTGGAGTAGTCTCCCCTCGCCAATTTCCGTTTATGCGTGAACTCGTTTTCATGGCGTCTTTGGTGGCGACTTTCGAGAGAATGGCAAAATTGTTGCACT
Source organism: Conus canariensis (assembly GCA_033310375.1). Lineage (NCBI taxonomy): Eukaryota > Metazoa > Mollusca > Gastropoda > Neogastropoda > Conidae > Conus > Conus canariensis. The sequence goes on from CM065721.1 coordinate 70,299,581, forward strand.
CACGAAACAGACCCTAGAAGATTGAGATCATAGACTGAGGATCTGGTGGTCATGGAAGCCTGGGGAGAAAAACACAGTTGGAGAATGATGACGTTACTTTTTTCTTTGCTAAATTTCCGGTTTGTGTTGAATGTATGCCGGCTTTCCTCAGGGCTGATGCAGCCTTCAGAATTGGTCATGTAGAGGATGCACAGTAAGGAATATAACTGCAATTCTTGCGTTTTGAATAATGTAGGGAACCAAGATCTGGTTCTTAGCAAAAACAAACAAACAAACAAACAAAACAACAACAACAACAACAAAACACACAAAAAAACACAACTTTCACACATGAAACCTACCACATTGACGTTGACATGTTTTTTTCTGAGACATTCTGGATCAGACAGCTGGAGTCAAGAACGAATCTGGAGCTGGATGCGAGACAAAATATATAGTCGGAGTGGGCTCAGACTTTGGAGTTGGAGTGCAGACAGACTATGAAGGTGAAGTGGAGACAGACTATGGGGTTGGAGTGGAAACAGACTAGGGAGCTGAAGCGGAGACATCGGCCATGTGAATACCGACTATGGAGCTGAAATGCAGGTGCACGATGAAGCTGGTATCAGCAGATGATGGACAGATCTACAAAACATCAAAGACTACCCAAGAAAGAACGAAAGCAGTTCGAGAGACTGAGACAGACAGCATGGGATTTATTTCTCCAGTGTTCTTCCCATAACCTGGGACACACACACACACACACACACACACACACACACACAACACACACACACACACACACATACACACACACACAAACACACACACACACACACACACACACACACACACACACACACACACATAAACACACACACACACACCCGTCTAATATCACTATGTGGATAGACGTTAAATTGAAGACAACAACAACAACACACACACACATACACACACACACACACACACACACACACACACACACACACACACACACACACACACACACATACACATGCACACACACACACACACATATGCAGGCATGCACACACATGCGCACGCACGTGCGTGCAAGCGAGCGCACATGCGAGCGCGCACACACGCACACACACACACTCACACACACACACACACACACACACACACACACACACACACACACACACACACCTCTCTCTCTCTCTCTCTCGCTCACTCTCTCACACACACACACAGCCACACACATATACTCTCTCTCTCTCTCACACACACACACACACACACACACACACACACACACACACACACACACACACACACACACACACACACACACACAAGACAAGGACTTAGACGTGAGAGAAAAGCCAGGGAGGCCTAGAGGCGGGAAAAATCGAAGATGCTGTCGTAAGCCAGCCGAGATCTCTTCCCTCTTCTACCCGTCCCTCCCCTCCCCCTTCCCTGCCAATACACGGAAATCGCTTGAGGCAATCAAAGAACTCGAGTTAATGGAAAACGAAGTCCTAAAAGTTAATGCTGCTCATGCAATTCATAGCGCAGGGACGGTCAGTAATGAGCAGACGTCCTTTCATTGCCTTGAAGTGGCCTCCCCTTGCCGACTTCCGTTTGTGCGTGAACTCGTTAGGTGGCGCCTTTTGATGCCGTACTGTTTGAGAGAATGGCGAAATTAGTGCTGTCACAAAGAGACCCCCGAAATTGAGGTCGTGGCCATGTGAACAGTTGGTAAAGGGAACGGGGGTAAGGGAATTATAATGCCATTGAAGAGGAGATGTGGGCAGGGGTTTTTCTTTGTTTTCTCTTTAATTTGTTTCCATTTTAGTGGAAGGCTGTGTTAGCTCTCTCATTCATGTCAACTGAACTGTTAAGATTGCTTTTTGGGGCATAATTTTGTGGTAAATCCCTCAACCTTTAGTCGAGAGAGAGAGAGAGAGAGAGAGAGAGAGAGAGAGAGAGAGAGAGAGAGAGAGAGAGAGAAAGTTGTTTTCAAATATGAATAAATGAAAAAAGGCATCAGCTCTATTCCATTTGCTTTCTTTTCCCAATTCCTTTTCAACCATTGAAATGATTTGATCAGCAAAATATCGCTTCATTTTCAAGAATAAAGCCTGCGCGGAAGGATAATAACATCACCATTTAACACAACATCAAGCTCCTGCATACACTGGAATATTCAATGCTCCTGTATGCATACAAGAGATGGACACTCACAGTGAATCTAGTAGGAAAAAACCAAACTAGTAAAATGGGGGGTACCATAAAATACTAAACAGCAGATAAAGTGACCGTATCACCAATGTGTAAGTGCGTCAAACTGTCAAGCAGTACACTGGACCACATGCACATCTTTGACATTAGCTAAGAAAAGTAAGCTGGTATGTCCGAGCGCCAGGATCCATTGCCTCGCTAAAACAAATTTTGCAGAGCACTGCCAAGGAAAGGAAACGGAGAGGAAGACAGGAAGAAAAAATAATAATGACAGACCGACAACATTGCAAAATGGACAGGGAAAACATTTGCAGAGGCCCAAACCTGAGTACGCAACCTACAGAACTGAAGTAACTTGGTGAACTTTTCTTTATAGTGTGGTGCCCCCCCCTCTCTCTCTCTCTCTCTCACACACACACACACACACACACACACACACACACACACACATGAATGCACGCACGCACGTACACGTGTACAAACGCATGCGCGCAGACGAAACATTTACTGCGTTGGGAAATACAATTTTGAGATAATGGATTTCCAATGAATATGATCTTTTGTGGCAAAGGTGACATCTCTCATTGGCTTTATCATACAGAGAGAGAGAAGAGAGAGAGAGAGAGAGAGAGAGAGAGAGAGAGAGAGAGAGAGAGAGAGAGAGAGAGAGAACTCAGAACTCAGAACTCAGAAAACATTTATTCGATCAAGGATTGAGATTTAAGGCAGAGCCTGTTCTTCCAATCTGTCCTTGCTAAGCTATTATGCAATGACATTTAAAGACAAGAAAATGAAAAAAAAACAAAAACAAAACAAAAAACAGGCACACATGATTATAGAGTGCATGATTCACACACACTCGCATTTGTATGCAAAGGTTTGACAAAAGCATGCATATATATACGCAATCATAAGATGCAGACAAGAAGAACAAAAAGAGAGAGAGAGGGACACAGAGATAGATAGATAGATAGATAGATAGATAGATAGATAGATAGATAGATAGATCGAGAGAGAGAGAGAGAGAGAGATAGAGAGAGAGAGCATTCATATTCTTTCTCTCTCTCTCTCTCTCTCTCTCACTCACACACACACACACACACACACACACACACACACACACACACACACACACACACACACACACACACACACACACATGGATAAGCGTGCCCGCGTGCTCCCATTCACACGTTTATTGTCTCTGAAGACATGATCTTCTGATGACTAATTTCCGGTGCAGACGATCTGTCGTGAAAAAAAATGACATCTACTATGACCCTCGTCTCTCTCCTCTCTCTCTCTCTCTCTCTGATATAGGGGATATGTATAGGAAATGGTTCATTCATGCAATGAACATTCTAGCCTAGCACGCGGCGGTCTGGTATCATTTCCGGTAGGTCTGACAACTCTCTAGGGAATATTACGATTAAATGACTCTGTCTGTCAGCCTGTCTGTCTGCCTGTCTGTCTGCCTGTCTGTCCTTCAGTGGTTGTCTCTAACTTTGTTTCTAGGTATCTCTGTCTTACGTTTTAGAGAGAGAGAGAGAGAGAGAGAGAGAGAGAGAGAGAGAGAGAGAGACAGAGACAGAGACAGAGAAAGAGAGAGAGAGACAGACAGAGAGAGAGAGAGACAGAGAGAGAGAGAGACAGACAGACAGACGGACGGACGGACGGGACGGACGGACGGACAGACAATAGACAAGCAGACAGACAGAGAGGGGAAGGAAGGAAACAAGAAAATGGACGGTACTTCAGCTTTGCACGCAGTCGACAGTTTCTGGTGATTGCATTGCGGGAGGAAGGTCCTCTTCACTATTTGATTTCATGCAGAGTGTGCTCACCGTCACATGACAGCTTCATGCTCCTTTCTCGATGTTCGCCTCTCTCTGTCTGTCTGTCTATCTGTCTGTCTGTCTGTCTGTCGTCTGTCTCTCTCTCTCTCTCTCTGTCTGTCTGTCTGTCTTGTCTGTCTGTCTGTCTGTCTGTTTGTAAGCGTGCCACAAAACTATGCAAATTGAAAATCAGGTTGTACATTTAATAGAAAACGAACATAAATGTAGAGGAAGGAAGATGGAAAGATGAAGGGTTGTGTGTAAGTGGAGGGCAGAGAGAGGGAAGGAGTGAAGTGGGACAGTAAGAAGGAGGAGTAGGAGGTGGGAGCTGGAGAGAGGAGGAGTGGGGGTGTGGCATGATGCAGGGGGAAATGGCAAACCGCTGTATCACAGACAAAGTGTCTTCAAAAGTTCGATCATCAGCAGGTGTCTGTCTCTCCTGGACCAAGAGCATAGCCCTGACATGATATCTCAAATGCTGAAATGGCAATTTGTTTTTGTTGAGCGCCGGTGGGATTCAATCTCGCATCGTCTGACTGCAAAAGCGATACTCCACCAGTGAAGACACTATCTCGAATTCCTAGGCCTTTTAAGTGACTGGATCATCAGCTTGTTGATTGTGACTGTCTTTTGAATGAAGAAAAAAAGTCCAATGACAGCTTGTATGGTGGACTCTGTCACTATTTTCCCTCAAGACTCATTCCTGGCTAATGTACGAACATCACTATTGATTCATGGGGCTGATGTTGAGTGGACACCTTGACTGTCTTAATTTACCTATCTTAGGTGTTGTTAATGGTGAATGGACTGGCCACTCACTCAGCAACTGCGTAAGGGCTCTGAGAACCGGGAGGAGTGGAGGAAGCTGGTTGCGAAGTCTTCTGTGGCGCCCCAACGGTCTTCAAGACTCCAGGATAGGTGATAGGTGATATGTGTTGTTACATTTTAGAGTTGTTTTTCAATGGACATAATGACAGTCTCAGTTTACGGGTTTATTTGTGAATGATCCATGGTGACAGTCTCATTTTTTGCAGCTGTTGCTGACACAAAGAGTCTGAATTTAACGTCTTTAAGAGTTCTGATATATGGATCTGTCATTGAATAGGCGTAATGACAGTTCCCGTTTTGTGGTCTTTAGTGCTGTTGATTTGTGGAGATATTTTGAATAGACATGATGACAGTCTCCATTCAATGGCCGTCAGCGTTCGTTCATAAAGCTGTTGTTAAGAACACATCATGATGGTTTCCATTTCACCGCCTTGAACGTTTCATTCATGGAATTGTTGTGAAATGGACACAACAGCAGTCTGCATTTGACTTTCAAATTTACTGATTCATCAACCTCTTGTTGAATGACCTCTCTAGTTCATGGTCACGACTGTTAAACCATGGGGCTCTTAATGAATGGATATCATGACAGCCTCTGTTTAACGGCTTTCGGTGTGCTCGATTCATGGAATTGTTGCTTCACGGATAAAACAACAGTTTCTCTTTAATTAAATGTTAATTCATGGACCCATGTTGAATGGACTTAAGGGTGTTCTTAATTTCGTAGCCTTCAGTACAGTCGATTCAGAGAACTGTCGCTGAAGGGAGTATTTAACACCATGCCCATTCAAAGTTGATCTCCACACCATCTGGCTCTGTGACTTAATTCAGCCAGTTCTAAATTGTATAGTCATCGTTACAGGGTTCACCCGGCAGCACTTAAAAAAATCTCTCTTCTTTTTTTTTTCTTGGTCTGATGAATCTGAAAGAACCGACCTTGTAAATCATCAGAACACATACTCTCTCTGACTTTGTCTGTCTGTCTGTCTGTTTGTCTCTCTCTCTGTGTCCTCGTCTGTGTGGCTGTCTGTCTGTCTATTTGTCTGTCTGTCTGTTTGTCTGTCTGTCTCTCTCTCTCCCACTCCCTTACTCCATCTCTTCCCCCCTCTCTGTCTCTCTCTCTATGTCTCTCATTTTCTGTCTGTCCCTCGGTCTCTCTCTCTCTCTCTCTCTCTCTCTCTCTCTCTCTCTCTCTCTCTCTCTCTCTCTCTCTCTCTCTCGTGTTTTCTTTTAATGTCACTTATAACATTTCAATGTTACCAAGTTTCAGTTTCAATGTCCTCTACTCGTATCAACAATGTGTAACGGGAAATCAACACCACTTTCCCCACAACCACGGCAGCAGCATCAAGCACTGGCACAAGGCTTCCTCTCTCTTTGTTGACTCTTCAAGTCTGCTTGACAACAAAACAGTTCCAATGTGGCTGTGTATGGGGAAGAAGGGAGGTAAGAACGAGAGTAAAGACTTTGAGAGGGAAGAGCAAATGAAATGGCTTAGAAGACGGGGAGTGTATGTAGTAGGAGAGTAACGTCAGTGATAATGAACAGGAGATGGACCAAAAAACGGGGAAGTAGAAGAAATGAACTCCGTTTATTAGGGTGAGGAGATGGACCAGAAAGCGGGAGTTAGAAGGAGAGCAACGCCATTCGTTAGGGACACCGGGGGCCGGGATAGCTCAGTGGTAGAGCGCCGGACTCGTAATCCTGGGGTTGCGGTTCGAATCTCCGCTGAGCCGTTTCGGTACAGGGGGATTTTTCCCTCGGAGTTAACATTGGTTCTGACTCGATTTCCCATACAGTCCTTCGAATGAGACTATAAACCGAGGTTCCGTGTGTGAACGCACGCATAACATCTTGCACACACGTAAAATCCCATCACCAACTTTCGGAAGAGAAGGCCAGTTTGTCCGTTGGTATGGATGACACGTTACACATAGCATGCACCTTCCCCGAAGTTGGAGTATGACTGCCTTAATGGCGGGATAAAAAACGGTCATACACACAAAACTCCACTCCCTTTGTTGGGCAGATGGGTTTAATACCTGCCTGTCTATACAGGGAGTGTCCGCAGGAGTATCAGCCTGTGTACGCAGAAGAAGAAGAAGAAGTTAGGGACAGACGTTGGGTCAGAAAATGAGGAGTGCAGAGGGAGAGTAACGCCTGTTATAACGGACAGATGGGTCAGGAGAATAGAGATGTAGATGGAGTGTAAGTTTCACTTTCACTTTCAGTTTCATCAAGGAGTGTCATTGCGCGGCGCGGGGACTTGTCCATATACGCTACACCACACCCGCTTAATTTTGAGACCGCACGTTAAAACTGATG
>CM065721.1:70311758-70324258 GCA_033310375.1 Conus canariensis
CACACACACACACACACACACACACACACACATGCGCACACACATGCTCACACGCACACACATGGGCCCGTGCCTACACATCCATATACACACACATGTGTACATTCACTACACACACATATAAAAAGAAAAGGACAACCAATGTTAGGTAGGCACTCAACGTCTGACCTGCGCGTTGGGCTGATGCGTAGATCAGACATTCGCTAAGTCGTAGTCACGAGACCCTCTTCTTCAATTCTCTCATCTTAGTTGTTAATTCATTTATCCATCAGCTTCAAATTATGCATAGTGTGGTCTCCAAACTGAGCGGATGTGGCGTAGCGTATATGGACTAGTCCGCACGCAGCAACGCCTCCTTGATGAAACTGAAACTGAAACTGAAACATACAAGGAACACAGGACCATGTCAGGCAGCTAATCAACTCATCAGTAGCAGGCAAGAAAAACCTGTCCACACAGTGACCAGACATCTTGAGTATGCCTGGTGTGGGTATGTATCTTACAATGACTCCAAGTCCAAGACCATTCTACAGTATACATTGGACAATAAATAGCAGGCGAGGTGGGGTGAGTGGGGTGGATGGGTGTGAGAAGGTATAGTTCCGTAGCCAGACTGAAGACGTCCCTGAAGGTGCGGACTGGTTCCATCTCTGCTCTCTGGCACATGATTGACAAACAGAAGGCTGTAAAGATCTCTGAATGCTCGAGAGTCCCTCATGGCACCCCTCTGCGATTCACTGTCATGGGAAACACAAAGGAGTATATTGAACGGGGAATAAGAAGACAACAGATCGCAAAAGTGAAACGAGCGGGGTAAAGCAAAACTAACAACAACAATAACAATAACAACAACAACAACAACAACAACAAACGCACACAAAAACAAACAAACAAACAAACAAACGAAAAGACAGCAAAGGATAGATAAGGGACAATGAAGACTCCAAAATGTCCTCTTGATAGTGAGAAGAAAAGGTACGATCACCAACAACAGTAAGACATGAGAAATATGTGAAGTCTAAAAAAAAAAGGGATATGAAAAACAGAGACATGGATAAAGACACGAACTTACTATAAAAATGGCATAGAGAAAACGCACACACAATAAATGAATAAAGATATAATCAACAAAACGAAACTAAAAACTCAACGGAATGAAGGCGAATCACACAACACATGAACACAACAGCAGAATGGAAGGAGGACGGAAGGAGGGAGGAGGGGGGCTGGCTGGATACCCCAAAGGACGTTAAATTACTGAAACGGAAGGCCTGAAAGGAAGACAAAGGCCGTGGCAAAAGAAGGCACGGGCCATTGGCCAGGCGGGCTGATTGGGCGTCTCCCAAGAGGATGGCGGGGCAAAAAGTGACCGATCGCCAGCTTTCCATCCCTATGGATTGGGGGGTTGCAACCGATGGAGTGAAGAGTGCAATAAAAGAGAGAGAGAGGAGAGAGAGAGAGAGAGAGAGAGAGAGAGAGAAGCAAATAGCCAGCCAGCCAGCCAGCCACACACACACACATACGCAGAGAGAGAGAGAGAGAGAGAGAGAGAGAGAGAGAGAGAGAGAGAGAGGCAGATGCAGTCACACATAGACACAGAGACAGACAGGCAGACAGAACACACACACACACACGCATACACACACACACACACACACACACCACACACACACACACGCACACACGCACACACACACGCACAACACACACACACACACAACACAGAGAGAGAGAGAGAGAGAGAGAGAGAGAGAGAGAGAGAGAGAGAGAGAATGGTTAGATAAAGGTGATTTTACACTGATGTCTGTGGCATATTTGTGACTGTTGGTGGTGATCATGACCACAAAGACAATGATGATGGTTTTGACAATAAAGACAAACTGTTATCCCATCTAGGTAAGAACAGTGGGTAATATCATGTACTGACATTACTAATGCAATGATTACTACCAGATCTTTTTTTTTTTTTTGATGATTCAAACATTTATTGCAAAGCACCATGTCCTCTTTAGGCAAACATTTAAGACAGTACCATGGACACCAAGGTCTCTGAGATTGTTTTTGAAAGTGAATAGTGAACGGCCTGGTTTTCAGATTTGGGGAGAGTGTTCCAAAAGTGTGTACCTGAAAATGCAAAACTGATTTTGAACGTATCACTCCGTTTGGAGCCATATTGCCATGAAACTAAATCTCTAAAGTATTGGGAGGGAGGGGGAGGGCAGGGAGTGTGTGTGTGTGTGTGTGGGGGGGGGGGAGGTCAGTGTCTACGTTGTACATAAGTACAACTTTGTTGAAGTCTAGTTGTGTTTGCAGCGGCAGTATGTATACTTAAGCCGTCTTTTGTGAGGTTGATCAGGAAGAAACTGGTGGACTTACCTTCGCTGCTCTTCTGTGTACTGGGTTTTGTTGTCTTTAAAGACTCTTTGTACGTAGACATGGATTTCAGAGGCAAAGTTAAGGTATGGGAGGCAGTGGGCTTGGACAAATATTTTTGAGCGTCTGGGTCAGTAGCTTATGTTTAAGGGAGAGATTGCGGGCCAGTTTTTATCAAAGAATATTGAGACTTTATGTGTTAAAGCAGTAAGAGATTGCGGGGCAGTTTGTTACCAAAGAATTCTATGTGAGACTGGCTTTCGTTGTTTAAGCAGTGAAGAAATTGGGGGCTAGTTTTTTAACCACGAATTCTCTGTGAGAGAACCAGCGCGGTTCCTCGCTGACTGTCATTTCCTTAGTCTTGTCTTAGCATGTCGGTAGTCTTGCACTTGTTCTAAGGTGTTGCCGCCTATGATTAGTTTGAGAGACTTCGTCTCTGTTTGGTGTTTTTTTTTGTTTAGAAGTGATTGTCATGCCTTTTGTCTTCTTAGGATGAAGTATCATAGAATTATAACAGCACCATTCAAAGTTCAAAGAGAGAGAGAGAGAGAGAGAGAAAGACAGACAGACAGATGACAGACAGACGGACGGACAGACAAAGACAGCGACAGGTAGGGAGACAGAGGCAGAGATTGTAAACACTTATTTTAGCCGGTATATATTTCAAATGATTATCATTGTCTTCGTTATCAAAATTATAGTTAAACAGGTCGAACAACGTAGGTCATTTAATGCAAGCTTGAGTGTGCATCTCTCTCTCTCTCTCTCTCTCTCTCTGCCCAACCCTGGTCGTTCTTTGCCTCGGTATATGAACCACAAAAAAAAGGAAACCTTTCACACTCATCTTTTGTGTTGCTCCCGCGAGAAACACACAATCAACCTTGCTGCCACCTGCCTCCTCCTTCTCTTCATTGTTTTTTCTTATTTTTTCTTTTCTTTGTATGTGTGTGTGTGGGGGAGGGGGAGGGGGGGGGGGGGGGCTCCTTGTTGCGTGTTTTGTCTTTTAAAAAAAAAAAATCTTCCTCACAGTTTTTCTTCAGATTCTTGTCTTTTGTCTTTTATTTCATCTCCCCCGTATACTTCTATTCCTCTTTTCATTTTAAACTTTCGTCACTTGAGGTTTGTTTTGGACAAAGTCCGTATTTTTTTCCCCGTTCTGAATTTCATTTGTTTTTATCTCCATACTTTCTTCCATCCATGCTGGATTTTGTTTCTCCATGCATTAATGGAGTTTTTTTTTTTTTTTTGGGGGGGGGGGGGGGGGGGGGGGGGGAGATTTCTTTTAACCCAAGATTTTTTAAACTCTGCTTTTTCTTCTTTTCTTCTTCTAATTCAGCCCTGGAGGTCTTGTGTGACAGCACTGGCAATAAAAGAAAAAGATCCAGTCTGAAACTGATACTCCCTCTTGGTTTCGTTTATTTCTGTTCCTGTTTCTTCTTCTGGTCAGATTCTGACGTGTGATTTTCTTGTTACTCTATCCATTTGTGTATTCTCGTTTTTTTTTTCTCTGACTGTGGTGTGTGTGTGTGTGTGTGTGTGTGTGTGTGTGTGTGTGTGTGTGTGTGTGTGTGTATGTGTGTGTGTGTGTGTGTGTGTGTGTTGTGTGTGTGTGTGTGTGTGTGTGTGTGTGTGTTGTGTGTGTGTGTGTGTGTGTGTGTATTGTATACACGTACGTACGTACGTACGTATGTACGTATGTATGTATGTATGTATGTATGTATGTATGTATGCATGCATGTATGTGGCATGTGCACGGGATGTGTGAAGGTGTCGTGTGCACATGTTGTTTTGTGTTTTAAGATTGAACGTCAGCGGTATTGGGGTATTGAGAGAAAAAAGATCGTGTGATTGTACAGCGCCTTTTTGTTGGATAGTGGCCCGGGGTGAGTACTGCTTGGGAGCGCTGCGCGCGTTATTCAACTTAGCTAGAAAATTTTATAATCACTTGCTCTACGCCAGCCGGGGCAGTCGCATGGTCTGTTTGATTGCGGCGATGGAAGACCGATGCAAGGCTGATGCCTCATTGAGGTATTTTGTCATTAATGTTTAACTGGAGAGAAGTGAAATCTTTGGGGAGAATTGAAGAAAACATTTTTATTCAAAAGAAAAAAGAATAAGAACTAGTGTGATTACTCTTGCAACATTTCTTTATAAAAGAATGGGGAAAAGAAAGGAAAAGTACTATTTAAAGTAAAAACTTATAAGAAAAGGTGACTGTTTACATCTTCCTGTTGAAGTGAGTCTCCTTAGTGATTGTAGAACTGCACGTGGTTCCGTGTGTGTTGACAGGTTGCCTGTCTCACGCCGGGCCACGGGTGTGAGTGTTTGGAGGTGGCGGAGGTGCCGGACTTGACCCCACCCTGGGACGGGTGGCGGACCTCGCCTGCAGAATCATTCCTCAAGGAGGAGGAATCATGTTGACAATGGAATGACTCCGGCGTATACCCCCATGATGTTATGACTTTATTATATAACCTCAACTGTTGTGACAATGGTATATAGTGTAAATACGGTGATGATGGATAGTGATATAACCCCCCAAGTTTTATGAATGTTTCAATTGAAGGGGAAACAATACCTGATGTTACCTCCTTAGTGGAGAGGGTGTGTGTTTGTATTTATTTGGTGTTTCCTCCTTGGTGGAGAGGAGGTGTTTTTGTGTTTATTTTGTGTTGCCTCCCCATAGGAGAGGAGGTGTGGATAAGTGAATAAAGAATTGAATGTACTAATTACATTTGTTCTCCCGTAGGAGGAGGGGAAGGAAAAAAACCAACTTTTCGGTGTTGTGTGTTTATTTGACGCGCCTTGTGTGAAAGGAGTGATTGCGCGAGTTTGCGGAGTTTGCTTTGGCGGTGGTGCGTGCGTGTGTGGCACGACTCCCGGAAGGATGACAGTGGTGACCCCGACGTGAACTGTCAAGAATGACAGGGTTCAGGAGAGGGGCCAGGCGGGATCCGCGAATCGCCACACACTTACGGACAAACACAAGGAGGCAAAGGTCAACAACTAATACACTTTATTACATATAGACACGCACCAACAAAAATCAGTCACACTCTGTGGGAAATGGCCATACAGAAGAATTAAAGAGAAACAGAAGGAAAAGTAGAGGGAAGGAAAATGAAAGACAGGAAAAAGTGCCTATAGAGAAAACTGAGCTACCTGCACGGTAAAAAAGGAAAACACACTCCCTAAAAAAATATAACCCCAAACCACACCAACCCTTGGGACTTCCCCCACTGCCTTCGCCTGGGTCGAGACAGGAGACACTGGGTGTTCCACCCTACCCTCTCCATCCCGCTCACACACTGCTGGTATAGTATTGTTCCGTATGGTTTGCTGTTGGTTTAGAATGTGTATTTTTCGTCGGAGGTCTGGAAATTTGAGGTTCTGGTCATAGCCCTTAGCAGATGATTGGGCGTGTACAGTTTCGTATCATAAAATGCGCGTTCTTCTTTCAAAACCCCAGTTATTGTGAATTGTAAGTCCGTTTATTTTGAGAGTTCTGGGGACCAAAGTGGTTTTGGTTCCATTGTAGTGCGGTTTGGTATCGAGTCATAGTCAATATAAAGGTTTTTTTTTTTTCCCCCTTTTCGTTTTTGACTGAGAGACGTGAGCACACAGTTAGCCCGGTTACGTGAATACCCCTCAGTTCAATGATATTTGTGTGAAATCTGTAGTCGGGCCGAAATCTTCCATGGTAGTTTTTTTTTGTACAGTTTATTTGCGCTTGCCACGGGACCGTAGATCCCAGCTACGTGTTTGTTTTGTCAAGTTTTGGTCGTGAGCGCGCGGCGTGCATCCAGGCGCGTGCGGAGCCCACTAAATTCTCGGGCGGCGCTGGCGTTCCCCCATCAGCACTCTCCATCGCCCTGCTCCTTGTCTGTGTTGTGTTCCCCCATCAGCACTCTCCACCGCCCTGCTCCCTTCCCCCATCAGCACTCTCCATCGCCCTGCTCCTTGTCTGTGTTGTGTTCCCCCATCAGCACTCTCCATCGCCCTGCTCCCTTCCCCCATCAGCACTCTCCATCGCCCTGCTCCTTGTCTGTGTTGTGTTCCCCCATCAGCACTCTCCATCGCCCTGCTCCTTGTCTGTGTTGTGTTCCCCCATCAGCACTCTCCATCGCCCTGCTCCTTGTCTGTGTTGTGTTCCCCCATCAGCACTCTCCATCGCCCTGCTCCTTGTCTGTGTTGTGGTCCCCCATCAGCACTCTCCATCGCCCTGCTCTTTGTCTGTGTTGTGGTCCTGTTCGTCTGTGTAAAAATGGGGGGGCGGGGGAAGGGAGGTGTGCATGGGGAGGGTGTTGAATATTACCTGTTGAATTGGTTGATTCAGGGTAGGATTATGTTGTTGCACAATTTTGATGTGTATATGTCGTATGGTTATGCTGATGAGCATAAATTTTGATAATCATTAGTGAGACAGTTGGTTAGCGAACTTTGTGCATTGTAGATGTTGTGAGTTTTGATACAGGAATTTTGCTGAATCACGGAACTGGCGTAGGCTTTCAGCCCTTCAGTGATTTCTGGCTAATTAACCTCAGAGTTGTGTGAACAAATATTGATATCACATGCTCGCGCATTTATTTTTCTTTGTGTATAGCGATTTGTCAACATGTAGTCCTTCCTCCGGAAATAAGGGAAAAGAGGAATTAGAGAGGTGGAGTTGGGATATCATTTCCCCGTCATTTCCTTTTATTGATGACAGTCCCTGACCTTGAAAGCAGGAAAGGGGTTTGGGGCTAATAGTAGAATTAATTAGGAGGGGAGGGGAAAAAAGGAACAATCAACACACAGCAAATTAGGGTTCTTCCCTGTAAATCAGCAAGTTAGCAAGGAGGGAGGGGGTTTGACAGTGCTTACCTCTCCTAGCATAGTCACATAAGACACCCCACGCAGCTCCATATTCTGGAACTATATACAGAGCATGATTGGCTTGCAGAGTTTGTTTCCCAGGTGCCTCTCCCACCTTTTGGTCACCTGCCCATCTCCCCACCTTTCTACATCTTCCACCTTTCCTTCACCTTCCCGTCCGGAGAGTGAGGGGCCGTTGACCTAACCTCGGCCGAGATCAACTGAGTCCCCTGCTCGAGGCCTTGCCAACCGCTGAGGTCGCCATCAGGAGGAGAGTTCCTGCCGGACCACCTTGCAGCGAGCCTCGTCTGTGAGCCTTCGGTGGCATTGCTGGGACACTTTTTCTCCGCTCTCACGGCGAGTCCATTTGTGTGTGTTGTGTGTGCCCCGTGACTGTTGCTAGAGTGAGTGTGGCCTGTCCCCTATCCCATGCAGGTGTGATTCCGTGACATTATCACCAATAACTCGACTCTCTGGACTTGTAGCTAAGGCTCAGTACCCCTTTGAGAGACTTTGCTGAGGCAACGTTGAGGCTGAAGCCATTACCATATACTGAACTAGACGGTTTGGAGTCAGCTCGGGGGCTGAGCTCAATCCCTTTTTCTGTTGGTGCCCAATGTCTAACTCCGCCAAATGAAGAGGAAATATTGGCTGTGACATTGTGTAGCACATACCCTGGTGTGCTGAGAAAGAGAGAGTTTACTCTATTCGTGAGCCTTAGCAAGATCATGGAGCACATCGTCGTCAGCGATGTCATGCAGCACTTCGAGTCTCACGCCATTCTCAACGACAGCCAACATGGATTTCGACGGGGACGTTCATGTGAGAGCCAACTCCTGGAGTTTGTAGAGGAGCTTACCACCAATTTGGAGAGTGGGAAGCAGACGGACATCCTAATCATGGACTTTGCAAAGGCCTTCGACCGGGTCAACCACAGTCTGCTGATCCACAAACTCCAACGCTATGGCATACAAGGCCCCACCATCACATGGATCAACAGCTTCCTCAGTGATCGACGCCAAGCAGTCGTAGTTGATGGTCACCACTCCTCCTACGTCAGCGTTAGGTCAGGAGTACCTCAGGGTTCCGTATTGGGTCCCAGCTTATTCTTGGCCTATATCAACGACCTTCCGGACAAGCTGACGGCACTGGCACGATTGTTTGCGGACGACACAGCAGTGTACAGGGTAGTATCCAACAGTGAACAACAAGACCAGCTACAACAAGACCTCAATCGACTATCGAAATGGGAGAAGAGCTGGGACATGCTGTTTCACCCTGCAAAGTGCGTGTGTATGCCAGTCACCAGAAGCAGGAGCCCACTGGTCCACTCTTACGTCCTGCATGGCCACAATCTGGACACTGTCCACACAGCCAAATACCTGGGCGTCACACTACAACGCGAAATGACATGGGACACCCACATCAACGATATAGTGAACAAGGCTAACCGAACGCTGGGCTTCCTCAGGCGTAATGTAAAGATCAGCTCCAGTTCCATCAAGGAGAAGGCATATAAGGCATTTGTGAGACCCCTTCTTAACTATGCATCATCAGTATGGGATCCATACACACAGAAGAGCACTGACAAGTTGGAGGCTGTTCAAAGACGTGCCGCCCGTTTTGTGCTCAACCGCTATCACAACACGTCAAGTGCGAGCCGGATGATCGATCAACTCGGTTGGGCGTCTCTTGAGCAGCGTAGAAAACCACACGCCTGGGGTTCCTTTATAAGATCCACCATGGACTAATCCAGTGCCCAGTTATCAAGAGCAAGCTAGTCCCACCTCCACCACGACAGCGCCGTACCCACAACCAGCAGTTCTGCCTCATCAACAACAGAACTCAGTACAGAGGTGGCTCATTTCTACCCAGGACTGTTAGGGACTGGAACCATCTTCCAGTGAGACAGTAGAGGCAACAACAGTCGATGCTTTTGTGTCGCGAACCTCTGCCTAACAGTGACAGTGTACTGATAACATGTGGCCCTTACGGTAACGGACCGGCTATGGTTTAAGGACAATGAGAATCACAGTGAACGTGATCACAATGATCAGAGCATGCAAATGGACTGCTTACAACCCCCCCCCCCCCCCCCCCTTTATGTGCCAGAATGATCATCCTCATGATCGTGGGCACCAAAGGAAAGAAGAAGAAGAAGAAGATTGTATCTGGATGTACCCATTTAGACATTGAGAGTGTTCATCCCAGCGTTTTTTGTTTGTTTGTTTGTTTTATTATTATTTTTTTTTTTGCTGGATTCTGCTGCCTCTGGGCGAGAGGTAGTCACATCTTGGCCTGTGAACCACGCCTTGATCAGGCATTGACACTGGTTGTGTGTGCGTGTTGTGTAGCAGATCCTTTATGTTAGGAATGTCCCTCATCTTATCTTCTTTGGGTTGAGTGGGGTGGTAGCATTTTAGGTTGGGTATAGAGGAGGGGTGGTAATAGAGTGGGGGAAGTCCCAAGGGTTGGTGTGGTTTTGGGTTATATTTTTTTAGGGAGTGTGTTTTGCTTTTTTACCGTGTAGGTAGCTCAGTTTTCTCTATAGGCACTTTTTCCTGACTTTCATTTTCCTCCCCTCTACTTTTTCCTTCTGTCTTTCTTTAATTCTTCTGTATGGCCCTTTCCCACAGAGTGTGATTGATTTTTGTTGGTGCGTGTCTATATGTAATAAAGTGTTGTATTAGTTGTTTACCTTTGCCTCCTTGTGTTTGTCCGTGAGTGTGTGGCGATTCGCGGATCCCGCCTGGCCCCTCTCCTGAACCCTGTCATTTTTGACATGTTCACACGCGGGCCAGTGAAGATGGCGTCCAGCTTGCCAAGAAAGTCCCTCGCCATAAACTGTGAAAGAAGTCTGTTCATTCTGATAACTTCCGCCAGAATCCCACAAAGATACGTCGAAGACCTCTGCCAGACTGAATGGAATTCACAAACTGTCAATTTCTTCTTCTTTCTTTTCTTTCTTTCTTCTTTCTTTTTTCTTTCTTTTCGTCTGTCTTTCTTTTTCCTTTCTTTTTTCCCTTTTTCTTTCTTTGTCTTTTCCCCCTCTTCAAATCCGTATAAACTAGAAGGAATTTCTTTCTTCTGGTTCCGGAAACCCTAAAGAGGAAATCATGTTCTTCAGATTGCGCGACACAGACCGGCTACACAGACTTAACTTATTCTTATCTTCGAAAGAGTGAGGAAGCTTCATGATGCAAACCCTGAAATAATCTACTCGGTATTGATCTTCTATTTGAGTGTTGGGATGCGTAGGACTTAATCAAAGATGCAAACATCTTGATATAGATTCTATAAGGATCTTGTTCCGAGAGGTTCTGATTGTAATTTTGTTTTAAAGGAAATCGACACACACACACACACACACACACACACACACCACACACACACACACACACACACACACACACACACATGCACGCCCATGCTGCATGCACTTGCACACACACACATGGGCCCGTATCCTCCACGCACTCATGCACACACACACACATGTACACTCACTACACACACATACAATGATAACAATTGCACAGGCAATGTTAGGTAGCCTACCCAAGCCTGGCGCATCTAGTCGCAAATATGAGACCCCCTTCTTAAATTCTCCACGGTAGTCATTAATTCATTTACCTATCATTTTCAAATCATGCACGGCATCTGTGGTCTTCAAACTTCCATAAATATCACGTCCATCTCCAAACAAGTGTTACCTACGACACCGAATCGCCAAACATAAATGACAACACAGAGCACACCGAACAAAAAATGAAACATCCCCTGGAAAGGATGTTCGAAGCTTGCCCGTAATACCCTGTACGTGACACATCTACACAGCAGCGGCAACTGGAGAAACGAACAAACACAAATCAACATTTATTCAAGACTGGCACAGCCTTGTTCATCTGGACTAGAGTCAAACAAGCACACGGACGAACAGTAACAAAAACACGTAACCTCGGTTTGACTGGTATGAAAAGAACTCTTAGATGAGGCAGGGAAGACAAAGGCATTAGTTCGGGGATGAGGCATATTGTGGTTTTTGAAGGGCAGCTGACGTAGAACAGGTCATTATGATCCAGACAGGCGTACAGGCAATGCAAAATGTTAAGAGACCCAGAATATGTCATAATGAGCCAAAACAGATGAAAGGCAAGTGGCCCAGAAAGGTAACCGGATCGAGGTGAAGGTTAAAGGTCAGGTGACCCACAATGGGTTATAGCGACTCAAAGTGCGTCGCTTGGTGTTAAATCCAAATTATGATTAACCACAACATCCTTGATCACTTAACATTCAATATCACACTGGGTCACATGACCCATTCTGAGTCACCTGACCTTTAACCTTGATCTAGGACACGATGTTCAATTTCGAATCCTTTTCTCTTTCACCAAGGTCTTTCGCCGTGACATTTTCTGAGTCACCCGACGTTTAACCCCCCCCCCCCCCCCACCTGGGTCACTGCGGAACAGTGTGAGTCACTTGATTTTAATTTGGGTCTGGGTCGCACTGTTCCAGATTGGTCAGTTGACCTTTCATTTAGGTGAGGATCAGCATGACTCATTCTGGATGAGTTAGCGTTGTTCTTGGTCACCATGACCCAATCTGGGTCACCATGATGACCTTAACCCATTAGGGGTCATTTGATGTTTATCCCACTCTGGGTCACAATTTCATCCTACGTCACTTGTCCTTTAATCTAGGTGTTGGTCACAGTGACCTTTAACAGTCAGAGGTCTAGGTCAAGGCGACCCACTTTTGGCCATTCTATTTTTGACATGCATTTGTGCCCCTGGCCCGTTTAAGAATTGCCATACTTTTTATTTAACAGATCGCTCAGCTAACTCATTCTACGTCTCTTAACATCACTTTGAGTCACTATGACCCAGTCTGGGTCGCCCGAGCATAGGTCAGCCGACCCATCATGATTAACTCGACCTTATGCCTTGATCTGGGGCATACTGTCCCGTTCAGGGTCACCTTTAGCACATCCTGGGTCGCTTGACTTAAAGTAGGTCAGTGCAATGTATTCTGGGTCACTAAACCTGTCACATTACATGACCAGTACTGTGTTGTTGTTGTTGTTGTTGTTTTGTTTTTCTTGCTGTCCCATCCTCTGTGCTACCTCACAGGCACCACACCCACGCCACTCATTCCGCCCCCCTGTCCACAGCCACAGCCCGGCCCGCCACAGCCCCGGTGGGTATTGGGTTAATTTAACTTGCTTGGACATGGGTCTGCTGACTATGGGTCGGTCACCGGACATTCAACTT
>CM065721.1:70329258-70331758 GCA_033310375.1 Conus canariensis
GTTTCTAACAATGATAGCAGTTAAGGATCCTCTTTATGTTTTGCAGTAGGTTTTAAATGCTGGTGCTCTTCGTTATCAAATAAGGGGACATTATTGTGGTCAGCTGTATCTGGCTTCGTTATTTTGTAAACAAAATACTGTGCACACATACACTGCACACAATAATTTGATAAATTCATTAGATGAAAACATTACTAAAATATTCCATCGCCCTTACCGGCAGAGCAAAGCTGTTAAGATAGGCACACAAAATGCCATGTCGTATTGATGCCTGGGATAGAACTCGCGCGCCGTTCTGGTCACTGTATTATGTATGCGTTCGGCTCTTTCACAAAAGTACATTCGTGAAGAGTTAGATTGAACACAGTGGGGTACGCAGTTACAATTTCGCCCCCCAAGCAAATTCGCCCGATTCGCCTGGTTAGTCGTATTAAAACGCAGTCCTTCTTTCTCTCTTAAGAAAGGGACCTATCCAGCCGGGACAGATCAAACTAGAACTAGTAATGATGAAAATAATGTATCTTTGCAAACACATGTCATAAATATGTGTCCACAAATGAGAAAAACTCATGACCAATACAACGGCTGACCTTTGATTCCAGTCTAGATCTCTGTAACGTTTCGTTCAGAATAAATCTATATCTGCTTTAAAGTTTTGATAAAGCTTCTTTTTTTCTTGAGCAGAAGCCTGGTTATGTAAAAGGTTCTCGTATTAGTCATTAATGTTTATAATTATAACTTTATTTATACTGTGTATTAAAGGAATTATGATAAATTCACAAATTTTTGGTGTGCGAAATTGCATGGCATGAAAAAATGTACTGTATGCAAATTCGTCCATACTCTCAAAGGCATGGATGAGACAGGATCAGTCTAACTGTTGATTCATATTTCCATTGATTTAAAGTAACTACCAGCATTTAAATGCTTGTAAAGGTGTGTTACTTTGTTTGAGTGCGTGTCTGAGTGCGTGTACAGCCATAGACATGTGCGTGTGTGAGTGTACGCGTACATGTAAGGATTTGTATGTGTACTCTGGTTTCTCTATCTTTACTCATTTTGTATTGTCTTAATCATCTTCCTTTGTTTCTTTTAGGCTTAAAATACATCGCAGACGACAAAAGTCTGCCAGGAATAAGTAATAAACACTCATTTTTATGCATGCGTTTGCTGCTCTTTGCCTTCGGACGAAATTGCATTTTCACCATGGACGAAATTGTATGGGGGTTGGACGAAATTGGCACAGCAACACATGCACTGGTTTTAGGTCATTATCTAATGAATATTCATGAATTTGTACCACATGATAGTCTAATCCCTTCAGTGATTGGTTACTTGTACCAGAGCTTTGAAAAATAGGCTGGCTGGCTGTGTCTGCTGGCCGGAATAGGTTGTAACGTACCGACTCTGTCTGATTTGGACGAAATTGCAACAGAGTACCCCCCTGGGCCTAACTACTAATAACATTTCATTACCGTATAGCAAGAAGTCTTGAATAAAAACAAGCAAACGACAGCGAGCACTGAAAAGTCCATAACAGTTAGGCCTACGTTTCTTGTCAACGAGCATACTATGCATCTGACTCGGGCACAAGGGAGGTAAGCCGATTTTTGAAACGATAGCCTGACAGTCCATTACTAATGTGCGCCACGAATTTCTATTCTCTGGGCTCCTTATTAGTCTTACTAGACCTAGCTCTAGCATGAATAGGTCTAAGAATCATGTAATTACAAATCCAGTATGTGCGTGTACATACTGTTGCATATAGGCTAGATCCAACCATTAACTAGGTTTTGTTCCTGTACCTAGTAAGCTAATACCAGCTAGTCGAATACTTGATGATCTTGGACTTATGTGTTTCATCTTGAATTCAAAACGAGAGTATCAACGGGAGACTATTACTCCAAAGCGTTGTTTTCAATTTATTCATTAACAAAACTAAATTAGTTAAATTAATTGGAATGTTTAGATAATGCCGAATTTAGCTGGTATTAGGCTATTAGCCTACATTGATTAATTATTAGAATGAACACATCAAACGTACGGATGTGTATCATCCGTTAATAATTTTTCACAAACTTGTTGTGTAATTGTCATTGTTGTTCTTTGTTTGTTGCACCTGGGGCCGGAATAGCTCAGTGGTAGAGCGCCGGACTCGTAATCTTGGGGTTGCGGGTTCGGATGTCCGCCGGGCCGTTTCAGTACAGGGGGATTTTTCCCTCGGAGTTAACATTGGTTCGGACTCCATTCCCCATACAGTCCTTCGAATGAGACTATGAACCGAGGTTCCGTGTGTGAACGCACGCACAACATCTTGCACACACGTAAAATCCCATCACCAACTTCCGGAAGAGAAGGCCAGTTTGGCCGTTGGTATGGATGACACGTTACACATAGCATGCACCTTCCCCGAAGCTGGAGTATGGCTGCCTTAATGGCGGGATAAAAAGAAATGGTCATACACACAAAACTCCACTCCCTATACAGGGGGTGTCCGCAG
>CM065721.1:70336758-70364258 GCA_033310375.1 Conus canariensis
ACTATCAGCCTCTCCGGGTGCCCTTTGCTCTGTACTATCAGCCTCTCTGGGTGCCCTTTGCTCTGTACTATCAGCCTCTCTGGGCGCCCTTTGCTCTGTACTATCAGCCTCTCTGGGTGCCCTTTGCTCTGTACTACCAGCCTCTCTGGGCGCCCTTTGCTCTGTACTATCAGCCTCTCTGGGTGCCCTTTGCTCTGTACTACCAGCCTCTCTGGGCGCCCTTTGCTCTGTACTATCAGCCTCTCTGGGTGCCCTTTGCTCTGTACTACAGCCTCTCTGGGCGCCCTTTGCTCTGTACTACCAGCCTCTCTGGGTGCCCTTTGCTCTGTACTATCAGCCTCTCTGGGTGCCCTTTGCTCTGTACTATCCAGCCTCTCGGGGCCCTTTGCTCTGTACTATCAGCCTCTCTGGGTGCCCTTTGCTCTGTACTATCAGCCTCTCTGGTGCCCTTTGCTCTGTACTATCAGCCTCTCGGGTGCCCTTTGCTCTGTACTATCAGCCTCTCTGGGCGCCCTTTGCTCTGTACTATCAGCCTCTCCGGGTGCCCTTTGCTCTGTACTATCAGCCTCTCTGGGCGCCCTTTGCTCTGTACTATCAGCCTCTCTGGGCGCCCTTTGCTCTGTACTATCAGCCTCTCTGGGCGCCCTTTGCTCTGTACTATCAGCCTCTCTGGGCGCCCTTTGCTCTGTACTATCAGCCTCTCTGGGCGCCCTTTGCTCTGTACTGCCAGCCTCTCTGGGCGCCCTTTGCTCTGTACTATCAGCCTCTCTGGGCGCCCTTTGCTCTGTACTGCCAGCCTCTCTGGGCGCCCTTTGCTCTGTACTATCAGCCTCTCTGGGCGCCCTTTGCTCTGTACTACCAGCCTCTCTGGGCGCCCTTTGCTCTGTACTATCAGCCTCTCCGGGTGCCCTTTGCTCTGTACTATCAGCCTCTCTGGGTGCCCTTTGCTCTGTACTATCAGCCTCTCTGGGTGCCCTTTGCTCTGTACTATCAGCCTCTCTGGGTGCCCTTTGCTCTGTACTATCAGCCTCTCTGGGCGCCCTTTGCTCTGTACTATCAGCCTCTCTGGGTGCCCTTTGCTCTGTACTATCAGCCTCTCTGGGTGCCCTTTGCTCTGTACTATCAGCCTCTCTGGGCGCCCTTTGCTCTGTTCGTTGCCGAGTTTCAGAGTGCTATGCAGTCCATCTTTTTATGATGTCTTCTTCCTTCGTGAGACAGTTACCGACTTTGTTCTGAATGGTGCTGACTTTATTTTGCTATTGTTTGATAAAATGTTCTACAATCTTTTAAGCTTTTTCGTGTCGTCGTCGTCGTTGTTGTTGTTGTTTGTTGTTGTTGTTGTTTGTTGTTGTTGTTGTTTGTTGTGTGTGCTGTTTTGTTTTGTTTTGTTTTCTCAATGTTCTCACACTGTAGGTCGATCCAGCTTTTGGGGGCCGGAATAGCTCAGTTGGTAGAGCGCCGGACTCGTAAGATGATGGGGTGAACATCTTCTTCCCTTGGGTGTCAATCATCAGAATGCTGGACACAGATGATGGGGTGAACATCTTCTTCCCTTTGTGTGTCAATCATCAGAATGCTGGACATAGATGATGGGGTGAACATCTTCTTCCCTTGGGCGTCAATCATCAGAATGCTGGGCAGAGATGATGGGGTGAATATCTTCCCTTGGGTGTCAATCATCAGAATTCTAGACAGAGATGATGGGGTGAACTTCTTCTTCCCTTGGGCGTCAATCATCAGAATGCTGGACAGAGATGATGGGGTGAATATCTTCTTCCCTTGGGCGTCAATCATCAGAATGCTGGACACAGATGATGGGGTAAACATTTTCTTCCCTTGGGCGTCAATCATCAGAATTATGGACAGAGATGATGGGGTGAACATCTTCTTCCCTTGGGCGTCAATCATCAGAATGCTGGACAGAGATGATGGGATCAACACCTTCTAGGCCAGAGGCTCTTAACATGTACAGTGAGAGGTAACGATCGTCTGCCAACAGTACACTTAATACATACAGTCAGAGGTAACGATCGTTTGCCAACAGTACACTTAACATACGCAGTCAGTGGTTACGATCGTCCGCCAACAGTACAGAAGCAAGCCATTCAATAATAACAATGCAGTGTTCCCATCACTCCAGCCTAGTGGTGTTCTGAAGCTGCCAGCGAAGGATGGTGGGTATTGTGAAATAGGAGGAAAGCCTTCAAAGAAAAAAAGTTAACCACAGAGTTGGAAAACAAACCAGAGAACAAACGAAAAACAGCATCAGTTTGATGGCAATTCTTTAGGCCTTGTGTTTGAGCGCTGATCTGATTATGGTGAATGAAAGATCCAGAGAGAGAAAGAGGTGGAGGGGGGAGGGGAGTAGGGAGAGAGAGGGAGAGAAACTGACAGACAGACAGACAGATACAGACAAGACAGACGTTGCAGTGATATGGCTTGCGAGGTCGGCTTGGATGTAAGTAGCAAGACTTGCCTTTGCCCATTCGATAATGTGTTGTTGTTGTTGTTGTTGTTGTCGTTGTCGTTGTTGTTGTTGCTGTTGCTGCTGCTGCTGCTGCTGCGTTCAGTTGTTCCAGAGCGGACTTCCTAACTGGAGTTGTAGCGTGGAAAGATTGGCAATGACGACCATGGGTTTTCTGGTCTTTGCCTGTCCCAGTCTTATGATGAGTGCAACCTTTGGTTTCTTTGTTCTTTTAATGTTGTAGTGCACGCCAAAGAATTCTTGTAAGATCTACTTATCAGACGAAAAAAAAGTCTTCATTTTGCATCTTTTCAAGTTCGTTTTTGAAAGCGCTGGAATCTGTGCATTTTCAGTCTCCAATAGAAGTGAATTCCAAATACCGGTATGTGCTGCCTTGTTTTATCGAAGTGTTACCGTTTTAGAGCTACTCTCTAAGGATATAATGGACAAAAGGGGGGGGGGGGGGGGGGGGCGAGGAGTGGGCGGGAGATGGGTTAGGGAGGAGGGGGTGGGGCTGTCACAGAACAAGTCACAGTTTGACCAGCCTAGCAGATGAGCATGGACAGTTGTGACGGACCATTTTTGTCCGGTCCCAAATTGTGAGGACACTTCGGACAGGCACAAGTATACCTGTTCACCGGTTGACCCGTTTACCCGACAGCTACTCACCTGCGTTTTGCGTCAGTCAGGTGAGCGCGGATTTCCCATCAGTCTCCACAGAGCTGCCGCCACCAGCAACACCTCCATTGAGCCGAAGGGAGACTGAAGGCAGGTCCTCGCTGGCAGTCAGTTCCCCCAGGTGTCGGTGAAGCCCCCGTGTACGACCTGGAGCTGAGTGCCAACCGGTGCAGCCCGTGCCCAGCCCCTGTCTCCTTCCAGAGGGATGTGGAGAGGCTGACCGAGTGGTCAGTAGACGACGTGTGTTCTTCTGTTGTGTGGGAGTCCCTTGAAGGACTCCACGAACTGCTTCCGTGGGCGGCTTCTGAACTGTGTGACTTGGGCCCGACGCGGTCAAGTGCATGAACTGTCTGTGGTGACACTGCTGTGGGTGCCAGCTTGGCCTGCGCAAGAGAAAAGAAAAACAACGTTTGATATGTCAGTATAGTACCTTGTGTTGTTGCGCGCCCTTGATCGTGGTGGCGTGAGTTTATTGACGTGCCTGCTTTTGTTTATTGTGTAATATGTATTTATGTTTTTGATGGTTCAGGCAGCAAACAGAAAAGAAGAGACTTGTTGCCTGGCTATCTATGTTCGTCTCGTGTTGTGGTGTGTGTAGGGAAAAAGTCGTACATGCATCCAAACTTCTTCAGGTGAGAGTCAGACAGCAAAACACGCACCGCACACCATCCGTAACAACTATGTCTGGCCATTTAAGGAAAAAAACAAATTATCTTTTTTTTTTCTTATGTTGTTTTCCGCTATCTATCATTGTTGTTGATACGCGAATCTCTGCTTTGGCCGGTTTTCGATTCTCACGTGTGAACAAGTGAATTTATGTAATTGTATTGTTTCCGTTGAGTGTGTGTGTGAGTGTGTGTGTGTGTGTGTGTGTGTGTGTGTGTGTGTGTGTGTGTGTGTTGTGCGTGTGTGCGTGCGTACGTGCGTGCGTGTGTACGTGCGTACGTGCGTGCGTACATGCGTGCGTGTGTACGTGCGTGCGTGCGTGCGTATATTTGCGAGCGTGCGTGCGCGCGTGTGTGTGTGCGCGTGCGTGCGCGCGTGTGTGTGTATGTGTGTGTGTGTGTGAATGAGTGAGTGAGTGAGAGAGAGAGAGAGAGAGAGAGAGAGAGAGAGAGAGAGAGAGAGAGGGGGGGGAGGGGAGGGGCAGAAAGGACCCACCCTTCATGTACGAAACAAACAAAAAATGAGGTCACGTCTCACTGCAGACACTTGCCACTGTGGATTGAAGTAATGACATGTAAGTCGAAACAAGTACACTGACTCTTTGTTTTCTCTTCGTGTCATTGTTTTGGGACACATGAGTCTGGTCTTTGTTTTCAAACTTTTGTTCTGGTGGAGGTCGAACCGTTTTATGCAGCAAAGAGTGGGATTTTGCAGTCGCCTGACTTGTAGAAGTTTTTTTTCTGTCTTTTTCTTCATCTTGTGTGTGTGTGTGTGTGTGTGTGTGTGTGTGTGTGTGTGTGTTGTAGTAGTAGTAGTAGTAGTAGTACTTTAATTTTACGTCTTTTCACAAACTATGTGATATTAGACAAGAAAGGAGAGATAGTCAGGCAAATAGAGGGAGATAGATAGAGCTTGTTCATGTTGCGCGCGCGCGTGTATGTGTGTGTGTGTGTGTGTGTGTGTGTGTGTGTGTGTGTGTGTGTGTGTGTGTGTGCGTAGGGACGGAGTGGGGCTGAGAGTGGGAGGAGGGTGGTGTACATAACATCAGAAAACAACCAGACAGACAAACGAATAAACAAACAAACCTACACGCACTATCAATATCAGATTAAAGCAAATACCTGACTGGACTACAAATCAAGCAAAAAGTAACTTTCAAAGCAAAATCAATATCAGAAAAAATATCTGTCACAGACATGTCTGATAAATGTGGCAGAAATGCCTTGAGAGGCACACATTCGAACAAAACATGATCTCTTGTCAATTTTGTTTCCCCGCATATGCATTTTGTTGCAGAGCTATATTTAGTTCTAAAAGCATCCAGTTTCAATCGATGAAATATTGAAACGAAGTTTCTGTATTGATGCATGTCATAAATGTGCAGATTTTGGATGCTTTTGAATTGATCACTACTAAAAAGAGGATTATTTTGTGTCTGAACATGAGTAACAGCTTTGTTCTGCCCATTTCTAAAATATTCCCAAGCTGTTTGTTTTGAAATTTGTTGACTCTCTTTCAAAGTGAACGGTATGGAAATAGTTTGTACCCTCGTTCCATTTTCAGCGCCTTTTTTCGCACATCTGTCAGCAAGTTCATTGCCCAAATTCCACAGTGTGAAGGAACCCAGAAGAAAGTTGTATCTGTTCCTTTACATATCAAGACGTGGATTAAATGTTGAATTTCCTTCAAAATGAAGTTATTTGAATTTGAATTAAAAAACTTAATCGATTGTAACACTGAGAGCGAATCGACAACAAAACAACACTTGAAAAATTGACTGTGGTAAATCAATTAGAAATGTCAACGCCATCAGTATCGCTATCATTTCAGCTACGAATATGGAGCGATATTTTCCAACGAAATGTGCTTTTTCTACTTTCAGCGATGGAATAACAAATGCTGATCCGGCCTCTTTGTTACTCGTCAACGATCCATCTGTGTACACCTTAAGATGGTTGGAATATCTATCTTGCATTTGCATCTTCGTTAAATATGACAAGATGTAAGACCATGCGCCTGGAAAGCCTTCCGCACGAATGCAGACAACATCGGGAAAAGCAAGAAAAAACAGAACTTTATGATGAACCAGTTCCAAATAATGACCATTTCATAAATGCACCCATAACCACACAAGAATTAAAGGATGCCGTCTCTTTTAAATGCAATAAAACCTCGTCAGTAGGGCTGGACGGTATTTCAAATCAAATGTTACAACACATGCCAGAAAACTTTTTTCTCTTTTTATTAAAAATATTTCAAAAGATTTGGAAAGATGGTCTTATGCCAGTTATTTGGAAACAGTCAATAGTAATCCCAATTATAAAGCAAGGAAAGCCTGTCAGAAACATCGACAGTTATCGACCTGTCGCCCTGACTTCTCATGCTGCAAAACTTATGGAAAAAATTGTACTTAATAGACTTATCTATTTTTGTAACAAAAATCATATAATACCTACTAATCAAGCAGGCTTTATAAAGGGAAGATCTACCACTGATCATATCGTAAAGTTAACAACTCAAATCAAATATCAATTTGCCAGACGGAAGAGTGTTCTGGCTACATTCTTTGATATTAAAAAAAGCCTTTGATAGTGTATGGCATGCTAGATTGTTATATAAATTAAAGGCGATTGGGATTTCAGGTAATTTTTACAGTTATATTAAAGAATTTCTAACACAAAGAAGTTTACAGGTCAGAGTACAAAACACATATTCCAGTTTTAAACCATTGGATATGGGTATTCCTCAAGATTCTGTAATAGCTCCAATGCTATTTAATATGTTGCTGTATGATCTTCCAAAACATGTGACTAAAAATGCTACAGTTGTACAATATGCCGATGATCTGTGTATGTGGATAAATACTTGTATGAGAAAAAACACCCAAAAGAGCAATAAACTACCACAGAAAACTTTATCAGGCAGAGCTTGATAACCTTAGCAAATACTTGTTTATAAATGGTCTAAAGCTTTCCCATGAAAAAACTCATATGGTTTTATTCAACAATGGGAATGATCCCTCTGATTTACCATCTTTTAAGCTGGATGGGATAACACTTGCGTGCGTACACTTAATTAAATTCTTAGGTGTCCACTTCACATCGAAACTCACATGGAATATTCATATTGATTACCTTTTAAATAAGGCAAGAAAAACTTTAAATTGTCTGAAAATTTTGAGCAAGCAAAGCTGGTGCCAAGATGGAAACACATCAAAGCTCTTGGCTTAGGCATTAATTCGTTCTAAATTATCATACGCCCAAGAGGCTTTCTTTAGCGCACCTAAATATTTGTTAAAAATACTACAAAGTGAAGATAGCAAAGCCTTCAAATTATGCCTAGGAGTTCCAGTATATGCCTCTACTTTGGGGACATACAGAGAAATAGACGTTTTAGCGTTAAATGAACATAGGAATCTATCACTTGCAAAATATTTCATGAAATGTACAACCATGGAAGGTGTGAATGAAACGGAAATATCTATAAACCCAGAGAGTGATTATCCAAAAAGAGCAAAAAATATTGCCTCTCTGTGCACTATCAGTTCATACACTGCTGATTTGTTTAAGAAAAGTAATATAGATGTTAAGTCTTTGTCAGAAACGTCTCTTATAGATCCCATTCCAACTTGGGAAAGAAAGAGGGCGAAGTTTGATCTTGATTACACTGATACAAAGAAAGCAAATCAGCCTTACATCTTGTGTGTGTGTGTGTGTGTGTATGTGTGTGTGTGTGTGTGTGTGTGTGTGTGTGTGTGTGTGTGTGTGTGTGTGTGTGTTTTAACAGTATTGGAGAGCGACATGTCCAGCCCAGTGACCCCCCCTGCTGAAATCGTCTACGTGGAGGAGAAAGTGTATCCTTGCTTTGTTGGCCATACATGTATTTGAGAGAGAGAGAGAGAGAGAGAGAGAGAGAGAGAGAGAGAGAGAGAGAGAAGAAAATGGTTTATTCAGGTTAGGCCACAGCCTCTACTGAAGGGGGGAACCATTTGCAATGGCACTTCAACGACAAAGAAAAATAAGGACACATGAATATAATAATGACAAATTCCAACATCTTTTGACCATAGAATACAACAGATACATGCTTCAGTACTAACATTCACATCCTTCAACTGCAGTCGCACGCCTTTTAAATGCCTTATATAGATAGCTGCATGCATACGTTCTTCAGTATATTTTTGGAACTGTTAGCCATCAGTAAGGCTACATTGAATGGACAAGGATTTGCATAAAATTTTCGTGGAATATATTCTTGCGAAGCGAAGGAGAGAGAGAGAGAGAGAGAGAGAGAGAGAGAGAGAGAGAGAGAGGTGGGGGTGGGAGAGGTCTAGGAGCAGGGTGAGAGGAGGAGGGGGATACGGGAGAGAGACGGGGAGAAAGAAGGGTGAGACATAGCAAGAAATGGTACGACATGTTTTCAAGACTTTATGACAGGCTTCAATTTTTGTCATGTAAAAATCGGCGCCGGTCGAAATTTTGGAAGAGGGGAGGGTGGGGGGGGGGGGGGGGGGGGGGGGGGTGGAAGAAGGGGGGCGGGGGAGCTTGTTTCATGAAGTCATGGGAATGGGGGAGTGGCTTCAAACTTATGTCAAATATTACAAAACAAAACCAGCAACAACAGGACACACCTCTCCACGTAATAAACACACACACACACACACACACACACACACACACACACACACACACACACACACACACAAACCCAACAACAACAACAACGAAGAAACGCCTGTGGACGAACCAGAGAACTTGAACGACAAAAGAAAGTGCAGGTGAGAGATGTGGGATGTGTTCATGGCGCGTGTTTGTTGTAACAGAGAGATAGATACACAGGGGCTTACAATCCATCAACGTGCACATGCTTCCAGCATGTCCATTTCACATTCTTCTTCTTTGACCTATACGTCAGACCAGCTTCTAGCGTCAAGACACCGACTGAGGTAACGCCCCCCCCCCCCCCCCCCTCTCTCTCTCTCTCTCTCTAGTGGGCTGCGTTTCACAGACGCAGGGCGGTGCTAGATTCTCGCTGAGTTGCGAAAGCGTTAGCAATCTTTCGGCGAGGTGAGCCAGACACTGACGAGATATGGCTGGCATATCATCGGAACCGGTTTGCATGTTAGACAACGATGGCGGTACAGTTGTTCAGATGAGTAATTCATGATCTCAGGCTGTGTTCGGGATGAAATGCTATACGACTCTATCACTGTCCGCTGTGGTGTCCGAGTGCGAGTCCAAGGTTACAGGTCAGGCCCCAAAACGCTGTGTATTCACTATTATACTCAAAGCTGCACCTGGCTTTTCTCAGAAGATCAGCCAGTACCAAAACATACCCATCGCACAGTCCAGCCCTTTAACCCATATCATACCTGACTCTGAAGCAGGTCTGTTGTTGTTGTCGTTCCCTGGCTAAAAGACTCCAGGGATCATCCAAACAGCCGAAGTACTTGAACACTATGGTACAAATGCATCAGCTGGGGATGAGAACATTACGTGTGTGACCGTTTCTGATTACCCCGGCACATAGGCAGCCACACTCCGACTTCGGGGGATGAGGCAGGTCTCATGTCCGTTTCTTTTTCTGTGCAAGCACGATCCACATGACCCTTCCTTTTCCTGTCGTCTGCCAGACTTTTCACTCCACAATCCTTGTGCCCTACCAATGACGTAGAAACGCAAGGATTCCACAAGTCATGCTTTTTTTTTTTTGCTGATATATGCCATTGAACGAATTTACTGACTCCAAATTCCAGGATAAAATCATCTTTCTCAAATTCTAAAAAAAAATTTTCACAGAGCCAGGGCGATATTCATCTGTTCACACACACACGCACTCACGCACACACGCACGCACGCACACACACACACACACACACACACACACACACACACACACACACACACACACACACACACACACACACACAAGATAAGTTCCTTGATCTGTAGATGGAAATTGGATTGTTTTAAAACAAAGTATGTCAAAAATATACATTGTATATGTGGTCATAGCATATCGACTGATCACATTCTTTTTTGTAACTTAATGTAAAAATGCATTCCAAATACGTCTGTACAGCCTGTTCAAAATGTTTTCCTGTCAGCAAGTGAAACGTATCTTTTCTTTTTACACTTAGCTAAAAGTCCAATTGGCAAATATTTATAATAGATAACAGTCAGTGGTGAGATGAGACAGAAGAGTTACATGTTTCGGGTTTTTTTTTTGTTTGTTTGTTTGCTTTTTGTTTTTTAATCTTTGATGAAGTGGATTTTCTGTCTGACTTTATTCAAGTTTAAAAGGCTGTGCCAGTCTTGAATAAAAGTTACTCTGTGTTAGGTTTTCTTATGGGAGCAAAAGTTACCCTACTTGTTTACAGTTGTGTTCAGTCCACACACCGCTTCTGTCCCTTTGTCGGCTGTTGAAGTCAGAGTAAAGAGCGTTGGTGTCGTGTACTGAGGCTGTATGTGGTCCGTCATTCCCTTCCCTCTCCCTGTGTATCATCATCAATACTTACATAGCGCCTATCCTCGGCTAGACACCAAGCTCTAAGCGCTTTACAACCCACACTCGTTTACACAACGAGCTGCCTACCTGGGTAGTGCCGACTGAAGAGCTGCCAGTGGGGCTTCATTCAGTCGTTTATCATGTCATCCAGTCAGTATCGTTCAATATCGTTCACTCAGTTTCCTTACTTCCATCATTCTTTCCATTTGTCACACAGGGTGCGTGCTATGTGTAGCGTGTCATCCATACTAACGGCCAAACTGGCCTTCTCTTCCGAGAGTTGGTGATGGGATTTTACGTGTGTGCAAGATGTTATGCGTGCATTCATACACGGAACCTCGGTTTATAGTCTCATTCAAAGGACTGTATGGGAAATGGAGTCAGAACCAATGTTAACTCCGAGGGAAAAATCCTCCTGTACCGAAACGGCCTGGCGGAGATTCGAACTCGCAATCCCAGGATCATCAAAATTACGTGTCCGGCGCTCTATATTCCGGTCCCCGGAACCTTCGAACAATTTCAGTAGACGTTTCATCCCTTCGTTGCCGCGCCAACACGGATGTTTTTGCTTCAATCAAAGGCTTCTGTCTCGGGTGGACGTTTTCTCAGTTCATAGTCATCATAGAACTTCCGCCCTCTCTTCAACATCAGGCCTAATTTCCATGGACATTTTCTCGGAGGGTAGGCAGCCCATACACAGTCTTTGCTTCGTCACAAGGCGCACATCTTAACGGACGTGTCATCAGTTCGTAGTCATCCAGGCACTGACGTTTTCGCTTCAGCAATGGGCATACATCTATACATCTTGGTGGACGTAATTTTTTTTTCTATTTTTTTTTTTTTTTGGTTACCCACGCCGCTCACTCCGACCACCCGTCCACAGCCTGGTCCGTCCCATCGCAGCCCCGGCACCGGCAATCCACAGGGAGCAGTCAATGTCAAGCCGTCACGAGGCAACCCACTTGAGGAGACACCGCACTGCTGCCGAGTCACTTCGGTGGTATTCAGTGGCGCCTGTTCTGATCCAACATACGCAGGACACCACCTACTAAGCCCCCTACTGACGACAATCATTGCTTAGTCGCGGAGCCGGCGGGAGTGAGCTCTCCCTCCGGAGGGCGCTGGTGGACGTAATGTTAATTCGTAGTCCTCACAACACTTGACGTTTTCGTTTTCAAACATTTTATTTCCTTCTTCGACATAAGCATTTGTTATATCACATTGTCAGTCATGATCCATTCACAATGATTTTAAATTCAGAAATGTAGTTGTACATGTATTAGTAAGTGAATAGGGTTCAGTTGAAGAGGTTTCTTTTTTATGTATCAAAGGAAGACCAATCAAGGCAAAAGGGACAAGGATAAAATAATAACATAGTATATCCATAACTTTACATATATGAAACTGAAGAAAGAAAAAAAGAGAGAAAAGCAAGCCCAGGCATCCCCCCTTCCCCCCCATCCCCCCATCCCCCCCCCCCCCCCAGTTCTTTATGCCACAGATTTACATGTATGGGGGCAGAATGGGCAGCTAGAAGAAAGAAGTTGCAACAATCTTCATGAATACACTGAAGTAGGTGGTAGAGACAGGGTGGTAGTCTCCTGATGGTAGTCACCTCACCCCACTGACCTTGGGCCGAAATAGTTAATCGAAAGTTCCCAAGGACAGTTAAAAGGCACCACCAACGGAGACCACGAAATTGTGCATTGATACAATTCAAATATCTATATAGGTACCATGTAGAGGCATATCCTAAAAATGAACAAGCTTACATGTATAGACATAGTATTCAGCAATATAGCATATACATACACACAGCTGGTCAAGAAATTGACATATTCTGTCATTCTCGTTTAGTCTTACTACCTAGTTCAGATCATTATGTATCATACACACTCTCGCTCTTTTTTTTTCTCTCTCTAGAGCTTTCTCTCTCTCTTTCTAGTTCAATCTCTCACTCCCTATCTTAAGTATAGCACCACATTGGTCTTTACATAATCAGTATTACGCTTTGATTTGTAATGAGATTATTGATCATATTTGCTGAATTAAGAAAATCTTAACTAAACAAAGGCAGATACACAAACCATATTTCATCAAAATCATGTCTGTTTCCATTGATAGACGATGCACATTGCTCAGTCATATGTCTGTTTTTCAAAAGAGGCAGAAAGGCTCTGATATCTGGTTTTACACTTTGTAGTTTGCATTTGTATATATAAAATTTTGCTAGTAGTATTATCAGATCTATTACTTGATCATTCTTAACATTTGCTTTTGTTCCAAACACGATCAGTTCTTTATCCAGCAGAAAATTTTCAGCGTGTTGGCATTTGTCTCTTAGCAATAATTGAAATTGGGTCCAGAACTGTTGGACAACTTCACAATTATAAAGCATGTGAATTATCGACTGCTCTTCTTGTTCACAAAAGTTGCACATTGGAGAGTTTACAATATTTCGTAGAAATAAATATCTTTGTGTTGGAAGGAGCCTATGTATAAGTCTGATTTGGAACCATCTCAACTGTGAATCAAGAGATTTTTGTAACAGTGAGAGAAAATGTGTTCTCAGTTTAAATTATCAAACACACTGCCCACTGTCCCATTTTTGTACACAAGTTGGGTCAACATCATGATCATTTAATACATTTTGTACAAATTTGTTGCCTTTTTAAAAAAAAATATAGAACCATGCTTTGTTGTCTATGCATTTATATCTGCTTGTTAATGTTATGTTACGCTTTCTACCATAAGATCTAAGCGCATTCAGGATGCCTACGTATGAAAGGAAATTAGTTATTGTATCTGGATACTTGTTACAGAAGTCATATAGTTCATCAAGTCATCATGATCATTAATTAGTTGCTTAATGAAAAAAATGCCATCGTCAGACCATTCTTGTAGAAACACAGGTTTTCTTCCTCTTAGAATATTAGGATTGTAGTGAATACATTCAGACATGAATTCATCAACTGAATGTGGATAAGACTTTGCAACTATTTTCTTATAATGCTTTAGTACATCCTTCCAGAAAGGATTATCAACTCTTTGTTGTATAGTGTTTGCATATTCTATGCAACATTTTTAACTCTGGTATCGTATTAATAGTAAACTCTTTCCAAGTGGATTCCTCCATGAATCTTTTCAATAAACTAATTTTCATCGCTGACAAAAACGATTCAATATTAAGCATTCTTAAACCACTTTTACTATATTCTTTACACACTATAGATTTTGTTGTTGTTTTACTTTGCTTTTCATTCCAAAGAAAGGTATAAAGCTCTTTTTCTAAGGAGGTTAGGAAGTTGTCAGTGGGGTCTGGTAGATTAATCAAGAGATGCACATTTTTTGAAAATACTAGTGTTTTGATTACTGTTATTTTTCCAAGAGGAGTTAGTTGACTTTTTCTTCCAGTAATTCATCATTCTTTTCATGGCATTGAATTTGTCTTCATAATTAAGTCTAACTATAGAGTTGGTATCTGTTGAGAACTTGATTCCTAGAATTTTAAATGTTCCGGGGTCCCAAATGAAGTTTTTGTCTCTCATGTACTGAATCCTACAGTTTCTTCTTCGTCCAAGCCATACTACTGGACTTTTATCAAGATTTATTTTTAGCCGACACATTCTTGAAAAGCTAGTTAAGGCCGACACAGCTTCGATGAATGATCTTTCATTTCCATCCAGAAATAGAGTAGTATCATCAGCAAACTGAGAAATCAGAGCCTCTCTACCGTTGATGGTTAACCCTTTGATATTAGTGTTAGTATGCATCATGATTGACAGAATTTCAGCACAAATGAGATAAAGGGAAGGTGAGGCTGGGTCACCTTGTCTTAGTCCTCTTTTTATGGAGAACCAAGAGGAATATTGACCATTGACAAACACACATGTGGAAATATTTGTATAAAAAGTGTTTATCCATCTTATCATATCAGGGCCAAATTTAAAAAATCGTAAACATTTCTGTAAAAAGGTCCAAGACACACTATCGAACGCTTTCTCAAAATCAATAGCAAATAATAGACCAGGAATGTTTTCTTTTTCTGCATATATTAATGTGTCATAGATTAGGCGAATATTTTCTCCTATGTAGCGGCCTTTTAGGAAGCCTTTTTGGCTTCCATGTTTAATTTTGTGTAAAACGCTTTTTAGCCGGTTAGCAATACATGCAGAGGCTATCTTATATGCTACATTTAGAATGGAAATGGGACGCCAGTTTTCAATGAATCGCTTTGGCTTACCGTCTTTTGGAATGCAAGTAATAGTGCCTTGGCGTTGAGTGACAGATAACTGGCCTGTCTTGAATCCTTCATTAATAGAACGCACAAGAAATGTACCTAAATCAGAAAAGAAAAATTTATAGAATTCTACTGTAAATCCATCTGGACCTGGGCTGTTGAAATTTTTCATATTTTTTTTTAGTGCACACTGGACAATTTCGCTTCAGCTGTAGGCTCTGAGCTTCTATCTTGATGGACGTTTTCTCGGTTCGTAGTCATCACAACCCCGATGTTTTTGCTTCAGTAGTAGGCTTAGATCATGGCGGATGGTGAATTAATTCGTTGTCAGTCAACACAACACTAATGTCCTTGCTTTGGCTTGGTGGATATTCCATTGATTCATGCTCATCATACCGCTTGTTGGGGGCCGGAATAGCTCAGTTGGTAGAGCGCCGGACTCGTAATCTTGGGGTTGCGGGTTCGAATCTCCGCCGGGCCATTTCAGTACAGGGGGATTTTTCCCTCGGGTTAACTTTGGTTCTGACCCCATTTCCCATACAGTCCTTTGAATGAGACTATAAACCGAGGTTCCGTGTGTGAACGCACGCATAACATCTTGCACACACGTAAAATCCCATCACCAACTTTCGGAAGAGAAGGCCAGTTTGGCCGTTCGTATGGATGACACGTTGCACATAGCATGCACCTTCCCCGAAGTTGGAGTATGGCTGCCTTAATGGCGGGATAAAAAAACGGTCATACACACAAAACTTCACTCCCTATACAGGGGGTTTCCGCAGGATTATCAGCCTGCGTACGCAGAAGAAGAAGAAGGTAATGCTTGTTTTTGCTCCAGCGGTAGTCCTGTATCTTGGTGGGAGTTACAATTAGTTGATACTCAACACATCATCGATGTTTTGCTTCAGCGGTATATATATATATATATATATATATATATATATATATATATATATAAAATATATATATATATATATATATATATATAATATATATATATATAGATATATATATATGTAATTTTTTATACATATATATATATATATATTTATATATGTATATATGTATCTTGGTAGACGTTTAATTTAATTTTTACTGAAGACAACGCCGAGTTTTTTTTCCTTGCCAAGCAAAAAGCTTTTACTTTTGTGTTACTAATGATGAACATTCTCAGGTGCGGGAAAACGTAAAGAAATGTTTCATGAATTTGGAACAGGTTTGAAAGCTTGAATGGCCGTTATGATCAAGTAAAGTTATGATCAAGTGAAGTTATGATCAAGTAAAGAACTGACAAATTCTATGTGCCTTCATGTGCTATTTGATATTAACAAGGTGCATGATATTGTCACTTACATGAATATCATCCAGTAAATTAGTTTATACTGCAGTGACTTTAAAACAGTTGCCCTCCACTTTCTGATGTGAACTTAATGATGGGATATTGACTCGAATAATATAATACACTTTTTTACTTTACATTTCATGGTGGCTTATATTGTCATATAAATTGGTGTTTGCTTACAATGTGATTATGGAGTACAGCTCTGATAAAGAATTTAACGGCCTTTATAAAGAATTAAACAATAATTGAATGTTCAAAAAAGAAGGCTTTTAGCTTGGTGGACGGTTTTTTTTCTTCTTGTCAGTGCCAAGTCCTCACAGAACGGATATTTTCAGACATAGACCTACAGATCAATGGACGTTCCACAGAACTGATGGCTTTGCTCTAGTGGTAGGCCCACATTTCTGCACGCTTCACCCGATCATTGTCGTCACAAAGAGGATGTCTTTGCTTCAATGGTAGCCTCGATGGACGCTTTATTAGTTCATAACAATCACAACACTGCCGTCTGTGCTTCAGCAGTGGACTTCTGTCTCGTGGACATTTAGTCAGTTCTCAGACATCACAACACCGATGGCTTTGTTTCAGTAGTAAGTCTACATCTCAACGAACATTTCATTAGTCCCTAGTCATCACGACATTGATTTGTTTGCTTCAGTAGTAGTACTAGGTCTGCATCTTAACTGTCATTTTATCAGTTCGCAATCATCGCAACTCTGAGCTCTTTGCTGCAGTGATAAGCCTTTCTCTCCATGGATATTTTATTAAATTACATACACTCAGCACAACGTTGGTGTCTTTTCTTCAACAAGACATCTCTGTGGACATCTTGTCAGTCTGCACTCATCACAACCCTGATGTCTTGTCTTCAACAGTACATCTCGGTGGACGGGAACTCGTTGTCTCCGGATGATCTGATGCAGCTGGGCAAGGGACAGTACCTGATCAAGGTAGGTTCCTGGTTGGTGTCAGTCTTTCGTTTCCATTCCATCTGCAGTTTAACGTCTGTTCACTAAGATAAAAGGTGACAATAGACAGAAGACAGAGAAAAGCGAATAATGCGTGCGCGCGC
Organism: Conus canariensis; assembly: GCA_033310375.1. Classification (NCBI taxonomy): domain Eukaryota; kingdom Metazoa; phylum Mollusca; class Gastropoda; order Neogastropoda; family Conidae; genus Conus; species Conus canariensis. The sequence goes on from CM065721.1 coordinate 70,353,728, forward strand.
GCGCGCGCGCGCGCGCGTGTGTGTGTGTGTGTGTGTGTGTGCGTGCGTGCGTGCGTGCGTGCGTGCGTGCGTGTGTGCTTTTATGCTAACAACATCAACAACAAAAAAGACCTATGAAAACGTGTGTATGTTACCAGCAACTACAACAACAACAACAACAACAACAACAACGAGGACGACGACGACGACGACGACCAATAAAAATTCGGTCGAAGACGGAAAACAACAATAATGAAAACAGCAGCAATAACAACACGCGTAAATAATTAAAGTAAGCTGAAATGTCCAACTACTAGTAATATGATATTGTTTGTCAGTACACTTCTTCAAGACATGTTGGATTCACTCATGACAGAGACGAATTTGCTGAACACGTTTTTGTCCTGTGACTAAATGTAATATCAAGTCCACACATAACTTATGCAATTCTTTCCGAATCTCTCTCTCTCTCTCTCTCTCTCTCTCTCTCTCTCTGTCCCTGCGTCTTTATTTGTATATGTATGCATATGGGCTGCACACACACACACACACACACACACACACACACACACACACACGCACGCACGCACGCACGCACGCACGCACACACACACACACACACACATGCACACATACACACGCATGCACACACACACATACACACATACATACACGCACAAACTCACGCACACACGCACGCACGCGAGCGCGTGCGCGCGCGCACGCACGCACGCACGCACGCACGCACACACACATACACACACACACACACACACACACACATGCACACATACACACGCATGCACACACACATACACACATACATACACGCACAAACACACGCACACACGCACGCACGCGAGCGCGTGCGTGCGCGCACGCACGCACGCACGCACGCACACACACATACACACACACACACACACACAGATTCAAAGATTTTGATCCTGTGACCCCTTTTGGGGCATAGAGGACTTGAAACAAATCAAACAAATGTAAATGGAACAAATTACACATCCAAAAATTCACACACACACAGACCCCCCCCCCCCCCCCCCTCACACACACACACAGACACACAGACACACACACAGACACACACACACACGGTTCAACATGGCGGCTGATCTCTCCATGGACTAAGTCAGTCGTAGCAGAAGACCTATCATGGGCAGGACAAGATACAAAAGGAAGCAGGATAAGAAAGGAAATGCCTCCATAAAGTCAACCAGAGAACCATCGGAACCTTCTACAGGACCAGAGCTATGTGCATCGATTGTTACATCGACTGTTAGATCTGAAGGGGAACAGTGCAGGCAAAACTCCACCAACGGCCGCGCCTTGAAATGTATGGAATGTTTAGATCTAATTCCCTGGTCACAAACTGGACTCCCAAGCTACATGCTATGCGTATTTTTGAAAACTAAACGAAAGTTTATGTGCGAAAATTGTGCATCAGGTTTAATGAGTCCTGAACTGATGAAGGAAATTCAGCAAGAAAGAGGTGAGTCTGATCAACGGGATAGACCTACTTTTAGCGGTTACTCCACTGTTGGCAACCAGACGAAAAGGGACCTTACGAAAGACAACAGTACAACAACAAAATCAAACACAGCTTCTCAGACAGAACTTACAAAAACGAGGGAGAGTCTGATGAATGAGGTGAATGCGTCGATTTTGGATCTGAAAAGCGCGATCTCGAGCCAAATCAACGAGCTGCGTGAGGTGGTCCAGAGTGCGAGTGTGGCTGCACGGTCGACTGCGGACGTACAACAGGCGTTGTCGGGGCCCAGCATGCGGCATCTGCTGCGGGCGCGGCAGGTGCCACTCGTCTCGGGACCATGTCACGGATGAGCAGCGGTGGGAGGCCGACATACTCGGACATTGTCAAACGCAAAGCTAAAAGGTCTGTAATGAAGGGTTCTACGGCATCTGATGACGTTAAAAACGATGACGAGAATAAAAATGACGCTAGGGGGATGGATGAGGGAAAAGAACATTCAGAAAAAGACAAAATTAACCCCTTACATTCTACAAGCAAAAAAAGAAATAAAGATCACCAGCAAAAACACGAACTTTCTTCACATTCATTGCAATCTAGAGGTTCCATAGATTTACCCGAAGTTGTTATACTGCACGACTCGGTGCTAAACGGTATATCCGCTCAAAGACTGGGTGCAGCTTATGGACTGTATATCAAGAAAAAGAAAACGACCACCATTGATCAATGCAAGAAGGCTTTACTGTCTGACTCTATCGACAATGCAGACGTGTTTGTGCTTCATGTTGGGGTAAATGATCTCAAAGACACATCTGATCCAAAAGAAAAGGCATCTACTTTCATCAACCTCGTGAAAGAATTGCAAAAGCATTATCCTCAAACTCGAATTGTTGTTAGCAAGGTCGCCCCAACTAGGATAAAAAAGCTAAACATCAAAAGAGAAATCTTTAATGACGAAATACATTGTAATCTTTCCGGTCAAAATAACGTGTCGTTTGTGTCCCACGAAAACATCACCAACAACACTCAGTACATGTGGGACTTAATCCATCCTTCAGAAAGGGGCCTCAGCGTGTTTGCAGGCAACCTTGGTCGTCATCTTCATTACATGTACTGGAGAAAGCAAAGACAACCCGGTCATCGCTACAGCTCTCGTCGTCCCAGGGATAACCCACCCCGTCCACATCACCAGGGCAGGAGGAACTCTTTCTTGCTGCGCAGGGAACATCGGGGACGAGATTACCTGTACAATTACCGAGCCCAGTGAAAGTCTTCTGTCTACGTATTTCTGTTGGATTGTTATAAGGCTGCCATTTTCATAGTCGCGCATGATTGTTCATAGTATTATTAGTCACTGTCCTGTTGATAGATTTTAGGTATTGCCATACTGAATTTCAGTTTTTGGTGTTTGCAAAGTGTCTATTTTCATTTTAATAGGCTATTACTGTGCTTTGTTTTATTTGCAGTATTCTTCTGTTTCTTTATTATTATTCTTTATAACTTTTTGATGGAAAAAAAAGACAAATATTAGTATCCTACAATGGAATTGCCGTTCAATCACTACCAATATAATACACCTTCAACAACATCTTGAGAACAACACTTATATGGTCATCATCCTTCAATCTCTAAATGTGACAAAGAAGGACTTGCCACGATTGGACCATTTCTTCTATCCACCAGTGTGCCAAGAAAGTGATTGTGCTGCGAAAATTTCTGTGGCCATTTATATTAATGACCAACTATTTTACCAACCAATCCAATCGCCTGTACCAAATGACACAACAAACTTGTTTTCTTGTGCAGCGTGTGTCCGATTCGACAAATCGTTAGTTTTGAATATCGTTTCAGTGTATTTCCCAAAAGGTATTATTGATTGCAATTCTGACTGGCTACGTTCGTTAAATACTACAAATGATAAATGGTTAATAGCGGGGGACTTTAATGAACATGCTCCTTTTTGGGATCTATCTTGCGTCAAAGTAACCTCTAATCGCTTGGTGGAGAATATTTCAGATTCTCCACTTTTTCTTTTAAATGACGGAAGTGTTACAAGACTGCCTGATGTTCCCAGCCACAAACCATCAGCAATTGATCTGACTCTAATCTCTCCAAAGTTAGTTCCTAGCTGCAAGTGGCAATTACACGATAACACTTTGGGAAGTGACCATATTCCTATTATCCTTACTTTTAGAGGATTTGAAGTTAAGCACAATGATGTAAAGGATAAAATTCCTAAATTTGATTATAAACGAGCTGACTGGGCCAAATTTGAATCTGTTCTAAGGTCTTACGACGTTAGTTCTTTTGATAAATCAGACATTGAATCTATGTACACTCATTTTACAGAGGCAGTTTTAAATGCTGCAGGCAAAGCAATTCCCAAAATTAATGTGTCAAACTCTTCGAAACACGTTGGTAAAGTATGGTGGACAGATTCATGTAAAAATGCTGTAGACAAAAACAAGAACATCTTTAAATCGTATGCTAAAGTTAAAAAAGTGAAAGGCAGTGTTCCTGTCAAATCTGCTAAAAACCAAAGAAACAGAGTTATAGAAAGTGCTAAAAGCAACTTTTGGTCAACGTTTTGTTTTAATGAAATAAGTGACCATAAAGATAAAAGTAAAATTTGGAAAAAGATCCATGAAATGAAAAATGGGATTCATCTACCAGAATATCCAGTTATTCTAGGTGATGAACAATTTCCTTCAGAATATCAAAAAGCTGAGGCATTTGCTGACACCTTTGTAAAGAATAGCTCCTACAGTAGTCTATCAGACAAATGCAGAACTTTGAGGGAAAATCAATCACAAAATGACATATACAATGACCCTGAGAAAAATAATGATCACTACTTGAATGCTGAAATTACTTTCCAAGAATTACTGTCTGCTATCTGTTCATTACCTAAGACCAAGAAAACTTCTGTTGGTCTGGATGCCATTTCCAATGAGTTGATAAAACATCTTCCAGAAAACTTTTTGTTATTTTTACACGGAATTATTAGTAAATGCTGGATTGAAGGTAACATCCCATCCATATGGAGAGATTCAATTATAGTCCCTATTTTAAAGCAGGGCAAACCAGTACACGATGTGAATAGTTATAGACCTATCTCTCTGACGTCTCACGTATGCAAATTAATGGAGCAAATTGTTTTAAATCGATTGTCTTATCATTGCGAAAAACGTGGGATTATCCCTGTAAACCAAGGAGGCTTTAGAAAAGGCAGATCAACCATTGATCATTTAGTGAAATTAACAACTCAAATCAAACAACAATTTGCCAAAAGACAAAATGTTCTTGCCACATTCTTTGATATAAATAAGGCATACGATCAGGTTTGGCATGAACGATTACTATACAAGTTAAAAACGGTTGGGCTTTCTGGTCATATCTATGACTATATTAAAACATTCTTGGCCAACAGAAGTATCCAAACAAGAATTGGTCACATCTATTCCTCTAAAAGATTCCTTGATATGGGTATCCCTCAAGGCTCTGTTATTGCTCCTATTCTATTTAATATCCTAACTTACGATTTACCAATATCTATTTCCCAAAAAAGTAATTTCATTCAGTATGCCGATGATATCTGTTTGTGGATGAATGTTACTTTAAAAAAGAAAACATCAAAAAGGTATATAAATTTTATAAAAAGAGCATATCAATGTGATCTAGATAATATTGCTATGTATATGTCTGAAAATGGTTTAAGCTTATCACCTCAAAAATCTCACATGATGCTATTCGATGCAAGTGGATATGTTCACAATGCCCCAGAATTCAAAGTTAACAACATCATACTTAAATACGCTTCAAATATTAAATTTCTTGGTGTTTATATAACGTCTAAGCTCTCTTGGAATCTGCATTTAGAACATGCTGTAAATCAAGCAAGAAAGTCATTGAACCTTCTAAAAGTCATAAGCAGACAAAGCTGGGGTCAAGACACAAATACATTAATTCATTTGTCCTCAGCTTTAGTTAGATCTAAATTGTCGTATGCACAAGAGGTTTTCTTTAGTGCTCCAAAATATCTATTGAAAAAACTGCGGAGCATAGATTGTAAAGCATACAGAATAGCCCTTGGCGTTCCATTTCATGGTTCCATCATAGGATCTTACCATGAAGCAGGTGTTTTGCCTCTTGATGATCAGCGAAAATTAGCCTGTGCTAAATACATTTTAAGATGCTCTACCATTCAAAATTCAAACCAAATGGAACTTGAAATTAGGTCCGATATTCATTTTCCTAAGCGTGCAAAACGTATCCGATCTAATAAAACTATTCTTACATTTTCTTCTAAACTATTGACAAAATTAAACACTAATCAAAAGAAATTAGCTGTGCGTTTTCCAATAAGTCCCATCCCAACCTGGGAGCTTTCTAAGGCAAAGTTTGATTATAACTATACACAACTGTCCAAGTTTGATAACATCAATGTTCTTGCATATGAAGCTAGATCCCATATGAATGATTTTTATCCCAATCATCTAAAAATCTTCACTGATGGTTCTTTATTAGACAATCAGGCAGGCTGTGGTTTTGTCATCCCCACTTTAAAAATTGAGAAATCTTTTTACCTTGGTAAGGACTTCTCCATTTTCACAGCTGAATTAATAGCAGTTTTAATGGCTATTCAGTATGTCATTGATACACCATTCAATTTCTATGGTGCACTCTTTTGTGTAGACTCTAAATCAGTTCTCCAAGCTTTAGAATCAACAAATCCGAAAAACCGGGCTGAAGTCATCACAGAAATTAAAATACTTATTCATGTTGTTATATCAAGGGGTATCGCAGTTGATTTTTGTTGGATCCCATCTCATTGTTCAATATCTGGAAATGAATGGGCTGATCGTACAGCTCGTGCAGGTGCAAAAAAGTCTTTTAAATCCAAGGATATTCCCATTCTTTTAAGTTTACAAGAGGGTTACTCTTTATTACAAAAAGCTTCTTTTGAAAATTTTGAAAAGATATATAAAGACTACATGCTTCCCAAAGTACATAAGCCTAATTCTTCAATAAAGTGTTGTTTAAACGCTCGATCACAAAATTTTTCAAAACAGAATTCATTAATAAATTATACATTTTATCAAAAAAATGTCAATAAACACCCAAAACACCGCAAAAAAATTGTTTCACTGTTTTACAGACTTAGGTTAAACGCTTTCAAAACAAAGTTCATAAAAAACGCCCAATGTGTATGCGGGGCTGTTGATAGTTGTACAACAACACATATTTTGTACTTTTGTCCTTATTTTGAATCAACTCTATCAAAATTCAGAAAAGATGAATCTAAATGCATTTTCCAAGAACCTGTATTTCTTTTGAACTTTGTTCAGAACTTAATGATAAGTCCAGTCGGTTCGTTTTTATGATTTCTGCGTATTTTAGACTGTTTTGTTTTGACTGTTGCAATTTGATTTGTTAATGTTGATTTTTGCTAAGGATTGTTCTTATGTCGTATTTCCACTAATATTTAACACACACACAAGCACACACACGCGCGCGCACACACACATGCACACACACACACACACAAGCAAGCACGCATGCATACTACACACTCATACACATATACAAGTAAACAATCACTTCCTGTCTAATATCACTTTAAAGTGAAAAGACGTTAAATCGAAGAACAACAACACACACACACACACATACAGACACACACACACACACACACAACACACACACACACACACACACACACACACACACACACACCGGTGTCATCTCAACTCCCCCCCCCCCCCCCCACTGACAGTTGACAGCAGAAGCGGAGAAGAAAGTGGTGAAAGCCAGAGAGTTGGTGGAGGAGATTTTGGCCAGTGGCAAAGGTAACAGACACCACCCATCTGCCTGATTTCTGCCTATCTCTCTGTCTCTCAGCATGCCTTTTTGACTACAGACACTCTCTCTGTCACTCGCTCTGTCACTCTCTCTGTCTCTCTCTCTGTCTCTCTCTCTGTCTGTCTGTCTCTCTCTCTCTCTCTCTCTCTCTCTCTCTCTGTGTGTGTGTGTGTGTGTGTGTGTGTGTGTGTGTGTGTGTGTGTGTACATGTATTTGCCGAATGCCTCCCAGTGTGTAAAGTGATGTCTACTTGATGAGCTTTGGGCTTGTATCTCCCGCGTTTTTAAGTCTAAGTGGGCTGTCAACATTCAGATATGTAGACAGTCTTGTTCTGGAAGCTATGATGAAGATGATTATGATATTGAACATGATGATGGTGGTGGTGGTGGTGGTGGTGGTGGTGGTGGTGATGATGATGATGATGATGATATATTCGTAATTCTTATTTCCTTTCACCTGTATATCTATCTGTAGCAGGTTCTGCTCTGCTGAACTGCTTTCATCTCACCTTTATAACTGTATTTGTTTTAGACTTGTAAGGTCTACGTTTCAGCCTCACAAACAATACTGTGTTACTTTGGAGAACCGTGCACAAACCCACGTGTGCAGGTAGATGTATGTTGTAAACACGCCTTCTTCCCTGCTCAGTTTCTTCTTTAGAAGCCTCCAGTCACTCTGTTCAGTAGATACCCCAACTTTCCTAACTCTTGTAAGCTTCAGAAGTAAACTGACTCAGTTTTTTTTAATCTCCCTACTTCCCTGATTCTTATGAGCTTCAGATGTAAACTGACTCAGCTTTTGAAAATCTCTCTGCTTCCCTAATTCTTATTATCCTCAGATGTAACGTGACTCAGTTTTTGTAAAATCTCCCTACTTCCCTAATTCGTGTGATCTTCAAAAGTAAACTGCCTCAGTTTTTGAAAATCTCTCTGCTTCCGTAATTCTTATTATCTTCAGATGTAAACTGACTCAGTTTTTGTTAAATCTCCCTACTTCCCTAACTCTTATGAGCTTCAGGAGTAAACTGACTCAGTTTTTAACAACCCCCCCCCCCCCAACTTCCCAAATACTTATCATCTTCAGATGTAAATTGACTCAGTTTTTGAAAATCTTCCAACGTCCCTAACTCTTATGAGCTTCAGATATAAACTGACTTAGTTTTCTTCCCTAACGTCCCTAACTCTTATGAGCTTCAGATATAAACTGACTTCCAACTTCCCTAAATCTCAGGAGCTTCACATGTACAGACGAGAGCTGGTCTAGGATAGTTGTACCCGCGAGAGAAAAGGACAGGTTTCCAATAGGAGCATGAAACAAAACGACTGATCCAGGCAGCAAGACATGATGCCAGCAAACAAGACTTTCGCCTTGGAAGTTACCAAAGGCCGTAGATGCTCGTTGGATGGGCAGACAGGTCATTGTAAATAACAAAGACATTGCATGGTGAGCATGAGTTAGTCTTTATTAAAAATTTTTTTAAAAAGACAGGAAAAACAGAAAAGTAGGACGAAAACATTTAAAAAGGAAGGGAATGGAAAACTAGCAAAACGCCAGTGAAGAGAGGCATGTGAAGTACTTTAAAATAAAAAAAAAAGGAGGGGGGGGGGGGGGAGACGAAAACAAAGTAGAGAACGAAAAGAAAGATGCTCCATGACCTGCATGCAACTGAGGCATTTCAACAAGATGCAAAGCGTATAAAAGTACTCCCAGTTTATCTTGAATACGCATGAGATATTCCATAAAGAGGAATAATCGTTTTAGGCCGTTATAGCCGTTAGTAACAGCTATTCTGGTAAACATCGGCCATCATCCGTGACCCATACTGAAAATACCGACAAATTTTCAGGAAGATCGGCCAAGTACTTTCTGAGATATTCCATAAAGAAGAAAAACCGTTACGGGCCGTTTTAGCCATTAGTAACGGCTATAACGGTAAACTAAAACATCGGGCATCATCCGTGATCCATAATGAACATACCTACAAATTTTCAGAAAGATCGACCCAGTAGTTTTGTCTGGAGTGAGTGGAACACATTTTGATCACGGACGGACGGACACACACACACAAACACACACACACACACACACACACACACACACACACACACACACACACACACACACACACACAGCATTTCTTCGTTCCAATTCTAAAGTACTCCCTGTTCTATAAGAACTGCGAGTACAAAAAGAAAAGTCTGGAACAGTCAACGTGAACAGTACAGCCCTGTGTGGAACACGGGACATGAACATGACGACGACGATGGTGGATGATGATTTCATGATCTACATTCTCAAGTCTAGTCATGATGTTTGTAGCCCAGCGGATTACGAGGATGACATCAGGGCTGCAAGCAGTAAAACGCCAAGACGAAAAATCCAGACCATTCAAGCGCTTAATTAAACTAAAAACTGATCTGAAAAAAAGTCGGATCGGATGAAGGATGCCGATTTCATTAAAAAAAAAAAAAAATCGGATCGGATGAAGGATTCCGATTTCATTAAAAAAAAAAAAAAAGTCGGATCGGATGAAGGATGCCGATTTCATTAAAAAAAAAAAAAAGCCGGATCGGATGAAGGATGCCGATTTCATTTTTTAAAAAAAGCCGGATCGGATGAAGGATGCCGATTTCATTTTAAAAAAAAAGCCGGATCGGATGAAGGATGCCGATTTCATTAAAAAAAGAAAGTCGGATCGGATGAAGGATGCAGATTTCATTGGGAAAAAAATCACATTAGGTGGAACATCTTGGAACAAGGTCTTCATGGAACACACAGTAAGACGTTTACGTCATTGATGGCACACATCCCAACACCTAGGAAAAGGATGTTTAATGTCGAGTGGTTAATGGAGCGGTGGTAACGTCATCACCTGTATAAATACTTCCCACTGTGTAGAAGACTTGTCCCCAGATACATAATGCCTTTGCTCTGTTGAATGTGGCCGTGTCATTTTCAGTGGTGTACGGGATCACTACTGGCTTTGGAAAGTTTGCCCAGACCACCATCGCCAAAGAGAATCTGGTGTATGTTTTCTTGTCGTTGTTGCTGTTGCTGTTGATGCTGTTGTTGTTGTTGTTCTTCTTCTACTTGTTGTTGTTGTTGTTGTTGTTTCTTTCTTCTTCTTCTTTCTTCTTCTTCTTCTTCTTCTTCTTCTTCGTGGAGGCTGGGGGTGGGGGTGAAGGGGGT
>CM065721.1:70369258-70371758 GCA_033310375.1 Conus canariensis
TGTTTATATGTCAATAAAAATAGACAAACATCTAAAGCGTAATATGACTAGGTTCAGATTTGGTGTGTCTGATATTGCTACTCATTATTTTCGTTACAGGCAGTCATGTAATAGAAATCTGATTTGTCCATTGTGTCAAAATTCGAAAGATGAAATCCATTTTGTATTAACTTGTCCAGTATTACAAGACCTCAGAGACCAATTCATACCACAAAAACATTTTAAGAATCCTTTTTCTTTCAAATTAGTCTGGTTAATGTCATCATCAAATGAGAGTACTGTCAAACAGTTGGCTATTTATTTATATAAAGCATTCCACAGGCGAAGTGTTATGTAACATGATGAAGATCATGCCAATCTGCGACATGAATCACAATGTATATCCCCATTCTAAGGTGCTAAGGCCTTTATGAATCAGCTATTTGAGTCTTAAGTTTCTCTCTCTCTCTCTCTCTCTCTCTCTCTCTCTCTCTCTTTCGCTCTTCGTGTGTGTGTGTGTGTGTGTGTGTGTGTGTGTGTGTGTGTGTGTGTGTGTGTGTGTGTGTGGCGAGATGTGATGATCAGGAAGAAGCCAGATATGTTGGTGTGTGTGTGTGTGTGTGTGTGTGTGTGTGTGTGTGTGTGTGTGTGTGTGTGTGTGTGGCGCGCGCGCGCGCGCGCGTGTGTGTGGGTGTGTGTCCGTTTGTCTCCTTTGTAACTTCGTTGTCGAAACAACCTGATGATGCCTACTTTACGTCACGTAATAATTCGGATACTTGCACGTGCAAGTATGCATACAGCTGTCAACTTATTGATCTACTTGCTGTGTCGGCAGGTCAGACTGTGATGCGTGAATTAGCAGACTCATTTTAATTGGTTATTGTTCTGTTTATCTCTTTATCCATTATTTGTCTGTTTCATCTCAGAATGTGAGTCATCACTTGGAATCTTTGATCATTTGCCAGTACATTACATGGCTGACGTTTGTTCTTAGCGCAGAGAATGCACGTGCTTCTGATTTGCCGTTCAAGGAAGTGTTTTGTGCTGTTTATTTGGCTCTTTTGGCTAGCAAACCCGGCTCGTTTGTTCTGTATGTTGGGTTTGGGTTCGTTTGTTCTGTATGTTGGGTTTGGGTTCGTTTGTTCTGTATGTTGGGTTTAGGTTCGTTTGTTCTGTATGTTGGGTTTAGGTTCGTTTGTTCTGTATGCTGTGTTTGTTTCCCTAAGGTTCTGGAGTCGCACAACCTGAAGCCTATGAAGCTGAAACCGAAAGAGGTATGGCTCGTCTGTACATGCATCTCTCTCTCTCTCTCTCTCTCTCTCTCTCTCTCTCTCTCTCTCTCTCTCTCAAGGGAGGAGAGAGGAGGGGAGGAGTAGGAGGTGGGGAACATTTGGGGGCGGGGGTTGGGGGTAGGGGAGGGGAGAATCGGTGGAGGAAGGGGGTGTAACGATTGGGGACTTCCTCCTCTTTCTCTCCCATCGTCTTGGCTTCTTTTCCTGCTCCCTACCTTCACACACACACACACACACACACACACACACACACACACACACACACACACACACACACACACACACACATGTATACGCAAATGCACTTTCACCCCACCCCCACCCCCCATTCTCTCTCTATCTCCCTCTGTGTGATTCTCTGTCTTTGTCTATCTGTGTCTATCCCCTCCCCTCCCCCCCCCCCTCCCTCTCCCCCGCACACACCTTTCTCTCTCTCTCTCTCCCTCCCCATCATAGCTCGTGTATCTTCTCCTTCCGTCTTATTCCCTGATTTGTTGTCGGACACAATAATGTTCGTGCACACATGCACACACAAACACGCACATACAATTAATTCAGAAGGGCCATGAAAAGGAATATTAAACTGAGTGTGAGTGCCTATGTGCATGCATGCGCGCGCGTGGGGGCGTGCGTGCGTGCGTGCGTGCGTGCGTGCGCGCGCGCGCGTGGTGTGTGTGTGTGTGTGTGTGTGAACTTAACGTCTTTTCACTTAATGGGGTGTGTGTGCGTGGGTGGGTGGGGGGAGGGTGTTGGAACTACTGAGACTATGAACTCTACAAGAGCATATTGGTAGATAAAACATAACAATGAAGATTGTTGGTCAGCACTAACTTACAGCAAACTCGTTTCAAACAATGGCCGTGATGTTGTGAAGCAGCACAATTTTTTTTAAATTTTTTTTATTTTTAGGAAGGCTGTAATGGTACTAGACATTAAAAATTCAATGATTTCCTTTTAAAGAATAAGATTTCAGCGTAATTTTGTTCAAGTTTCATTTTGAAAAAGAAATTATTTAATGTGAATGAACTAGGAGAATATTTTTTAAAAATTATTATTCTTTGACTTGTGGAATAAAGTGTGATTTTTACATGAGTTTGTCACCACTTAGTGTATATTTTAGAGACCACTTTTTTTTTTTTTTAGCAAGAGACCAAACTCTTACGCGAGAACCAAGAGATGTTTTAAGTCTGTTGTATCATAATGGTAGATTCTTGCAGTACCTGATAGTG
>CM065721.1:70376758-70386758 GCA_033310375.1 Conus canariensis
ATCATAGGTGGAAATGGTATTGAAATGTGCACAAATCTATAGGACGTAACAACCAAGTGCAGTTATTTACTAAAAAAAAAAAAAAGCACACATGTGTGTTCAGGGATGCATTGAGTAATGCATGTCAATGTCGGCTAGAGATGCGACTTTTACTAGCACTTCACCCTCATACAAAAAAATGGCAAAAAAGTAACTTAACAAGTGTTGTCAACCACTGTCACTGGCGTCACATTCTGACAATTCTTGCGTCACATTCTGACCATTTTTTCCTCTCCTACCACGTCCTCAACTACGCCCACTACCAGCACGACCACGCCCCCAACCTGTTGACGTACTTGGTAGATCAATATCTTCATCCCGGTAATCCGAATCACGTGACTCATTGTCAGGATGATCGACAACCACATCACCTTCGTTTTCCTTTCACTTTCGTCGTCGCTACTTTCACCTCTGTACGGCGTTTCAAACACAATTCTCGCCACCTCTTCGGCATTAAATCTTCTGGCAGCCATGTCGATCTGCTCGACTAATTGTCGCTGTACAAAACGCAAAAAAAAGGGCTTAGATCAGTTTATGAGACGTTTGCCGATTCGTAAAGAGAAATCCATAGTAATAAGAAACACACGCCTTTGCTCCCAGTCAGGGAAACGTGTCTACTTTCAGACAAATTAAAAAAAAAAAAAAAAGAAAAAAGAAACCGAGTATTTGAGACGAAAACGCTCTTCTGATCAGCATTTGAGAAAGGAAATTTTGGCAGGTTTTTTTCTCTCTCCCCCCCCCCCCCCCCCCCCACCCCCAGAACGCGAGGCGAGGTGGAAAGGTGGGAGATGGGTCTTTAACTTGAAAACTGGGCCCAGAATTGCTTTTGATTATGCCCATGATACGCTCGACATATGTTGTTGGTTATGTACGACAGAAATGTCATCGGGGCAGCTGCATGCGCACCTGTACTCCTTTGCCTGGTGTCTCTTCTGTTGCAGATGACTGTGGGAATTATATCAGTAGGTCCGTGTTGCACGTACGCATGATTGCGTGGGGGAGAGGGAGAGGGGGTTGGTATAGGGGCTGTGGTCTCGTGTTCGATCAACATAGACGCACGCGCTTGTCTTGTGTGTGGTGTGTGTGTGGTGTGTGTGTGTGTGTGTGTGTGTGCGTAGGTGTATGCACAAGTATACGCACTCAAACGCACATAACCATAGCTGTGGGGCAGACAATGTGTGTGTGTGTGTGTGTGTGTGTGTGTGTGTGTGTGTGTGTGTGTGTGTGTGTGTGTGTGTGTGTGTGTGCGCGCGCGCGCGCGCACTAGTATACACACACAAACGCACATAACTGTAGCAATGGAGCAGACAGTGTCAGCTCTGTATCAAAGCCTGACCCACCTCGTTCAGTTTATGCGTAGGTCAGGTGTCTGCAAAGTCTCACCCATGAATCCATCTTCCCAAATATTTAATTTCAGTTATGAATTAATCTATATATGTAGCTGTGAACTGATGCAACACTATGGTATTGTGACTTAGCAGGTGTGAGGTGTAGTGTATATGGATCAGTCATCTTCATGAGACCATCCTCCCAAATCTGTAATTTCGTGTTAATTTATCTATTATGTAGGTAGTTGATTATCTATTAATATAGCTGTATGTTAATTTATCTATTAATGTAGCTGTACGTTAATTTATCTATTAATGTAGCTGTATGTTAATGTATCTATTAATGTAGCTGTATGTTAATGTATCTATTAATGTAGCTGTAAATCCTGCTCACTGTGATCACGTGGCATAGCAGATGTGGTGTAGCGTCTATGGACTAGTCCTCAGGCAGTGACGCCTCCTTGAAAGGAAAACGGACGGTAAGGCCCGTCACTCTTCCACCTCTAAACAGCGATTGACCGCCCCTTGAAAAATGGCGCTGGTCCCTAACGGTAAGTGGGCCCAATCGGGACGGCACTCTGTGACCATGCGGACACAACACTGTTTCAGAGTCTGGATTACCTGGCTATCGGAGTCCATGAACTGGCCAACATCAGTGAGCGTCGCATCGAACGACTCGTCAACCCAGGTGAGCCGTTTCTCTCTAGGCCGGCTGGCTGTGAACCTCCTGTGTGTACTTCATAGTGATTGACCGTACGTTTACATGGCAACACGCACGGCTTTTACATACTGAAAATTCATAGAGATCGAAGAACAGCCGAGAACTGGCCATGAACTGGCCGATGATAGCCATGAAGATAAACATTAGAATTATGAGTATGATAAAATAAAAATGTAAAAGTCTTTCCTAAGGGGCTGGCTGGCTAAGTGGATCAAGTATTGATTGTTCTGATTGTTCTCTCGACTGAATGGCCCTAGGTTCAGTCCTCACTTGAGACACCGATGTTGGAGGAAATCTTTTCGGAATCAGCATCTCTCTCTCTCTCTCTCTCTCTCTCTCTCTCTCTCTCTCTCTCTCTCTCTCTCCCGTGTGGCGTTTCATTAGCATTGCACCCATGTAACTCATTCCGACGCCCCGTCCACGTCCTGGCCCGTCCTGCCGCAGTCCCGGCACAGACAATCCACAGTGAGCAGTCAATGTCAAGCCGTTACATGGCAACTCACCGGAGGAGACACTGCACTGCTGCCGAATCACTTCGGTGGTGATAAGTGGTGCCCGTTTTGATCCGACATGTGCAGGACACCACCTAAGCTCCCTACTGACGACAGTATTTGCTGAGTCGCGGAGTCAGCGTGAGTGAGCTCTCCCTGCGGAGGCCGCCACCATGACCATCGGATGACACTCCCATGAATTTGCCGATGTCGTTGACTCCGACAGAATTAAACCAAAGGCACAGACGTGGGGAAGTAGGCGATAGTGAGGTAACCATCAGAGCAGGGCATGAATGGCAACAGAATTAGAGACTTGTTTGTTTATGCTGGTCGATGAGGACGATGAAGACGACGCTAAGGATTTCCATTCAGGTCTGACACTGCATTACAGGGCTGTACTCTACGCTTATTTCCGCAATGTAACCGCAGTGTTGGTCAGGAAATTTGAGAAACACTCTCAAAGACGCATCCATTAAAAGGGTGAAATTCGACGGTGTAGTCACAGTCTTCCTCAGCTGAACCCGTAGCAAGTTCACCTCTGGGTAGGAGCCGGGATCGGGAATCGGGACAGAAAACACACAGATTTCTCCATGTCTTTATTCTAATGTCTTATCTCCCGCCTCGTCCCCCACCCCCCTTCCCATGCAGTTGCCTCTGTCTTCCCCTACCCTCCTTCCTCTCTTACCTTCCCTATCTTAACGTTGGAAAAGTTAGGGGGAGAGAGATTACCTTTGTCATTGGTCTGTTCACGAGTATTTCCCTTAGACTTCCTTTGTAACTCAACATTGCTTCTCCTTACAATATATTGTTCCTTCAAAGATATCGCTGCCGAGCACCACAATGATTAACATTCGATCTGCCCAGTATGCTAATGAGTCCTCATGCCATATTTGGAAAAGATGTGATGAAAACTGTGGATTTGTATCAGGAGCAGGAACACAGACACACAAAACTCACTTGACGTATTAGACGAACTGTATTACTCATCACCCACCCCTCCTCCCAGTGTTCCCCTGTTCCTCGCCCCCCCCCCAACCCCTCCATTCTCCCTCCCCCCCCTTCCGCCCGTTCCCCTTTCAGCCTCCTCCCCCACCCCTCAAGTTGTCTATGCCCGGTCCCATTCCCTTCCCCGCTGTTGGTCTCTGTCAAGGGTCTGATCACAGTCATTTCCTTTAGACCCGCTTCGAATCCTGACATCGCTTCACTTCACAATGCTGTTGCATTGAAAATGCGACCGTGTATCTCAACAATGGTTTACTCTTGTTCTACCCAATATGCTGGCCAATCGTCAAGCTAAACTTGGAGATCAAACAATAACTGTGTATTTGTATACAGAGCAAAAACGCATACAGAGCATGCTTTATATATCATACTGACGCACTGATTTCGTTAAGAAATACATCTGATGAAAACCAGCAAATGGAAATGTATATTTTCTGTGAATCATTGTTTTCCATACATTTGGTGTTGTTTTCTAAAATGACAGCCTGATGCTCTATAGTGCAGATTTGTGTCACATGTTATTGTTTTCCCGTTAAAGATGTGTTTCTACTTGCAAGGGTGTTCACATCTACAGTCTGTTCACATTAATCAAAGCTCTGTGCATGCTCGATGATAAGAAGACTATATCAGTGTGTCCGTCGTGTTGGCGCCCTCAGGAGGGAGAGCTCACTCACGCCAGCTCCGCAACAAAGCAATTATTGTCGCTGGTAGGGGCTTAGTAGGTGGTGTCCTGCGTATGTTAGATCAGAACAGCACCACTGAACACCACCGAAGTGACTCGGCAGCAGTGCGGTGTCTCCTCCGGTGGGTTGCCTCATGACGGCTCGACATTGACTGCTCCCTGTGGATTGCCGGTGCCGGGACTGTGGCGGGCCGAGCGGGGTGTAGCTGTGGACAGGGATCGGAATGAGCGGCGTGGGTGCACTGCCACTGAGATGGCACAAAGATAAGGCAAAAAGAAAAAAAAAAAAAGGAAGACAGAAATAAAAATACTGAAAAAAGAAAAAGGGTGTCCGTATGTTTGAATGGATCCAACGACTGTTGCTCTGGACTTCTCGTGAATAAACGATGTGACGTTGCTCTGTGGATTCTCGTGAATAAAACGATGTGACGTTGACATCGCATCAGTTGAAAGACAGGACAAGACTGTGACAGGATAACCTTTCTCCCGCTTGGTTGGAAGATGTCTTGACCAGTCGCAGTGAGTGACGGGTATCTTTCCACCCCCCCCCCCTCTCTCTCTCTTTTCTGCGTGGGGGTTTATTGCAAGATTATTTTACAACAGAAAATATTCCGACTGATTCAAGGAATGTGAACCACAAAGTGAAATCTAGTTTGTGAAGTGCACGCACGTTTATTTTTCACGCTTTGTCGGTTATCGTAGAGGAAGACCATAGTCTGAAGTCGCGTTGGTTGTGTGTGTGTGTGTGTGTGTGTGTGTGTGTGTGTGTGTGTGTGTGTGTGCGTGCGTGCGTGCGTGCGTGGTGTGTGTGTGTGTGTGTGTGTGTGTGCGTGCGCGCGCGCGCGCGCGCGTGTGCGTTGTGTGTGTTGTGTGTGTGGTGTGTGGTGTGTGTGTGTGTGTGTGTGTGTGTGTGTGTGTGTGTGGTGTGTTTAACGAGGTTACTAGTGGGGGGAATAACTGAATACGCACATTTACATTTGAATCATCGTGAACGAGAATGACCACAGGTAAAAAAAAAAGTTGTAGCAAAGTCCATTAGGGGAAAGTGCACCCCCCCCCCCCCCCCCCCCCCCCCCTTTTCCATCGGTCTGTCTCTCGTTGGAGTTCGTGGTCAAATGACACTGTTCAAACTGTCTACAGCTCTGAGCGAGTTGCCGGCCTTTCTGACACCAGAGGGGGGCCTGAATTCTGGGTTCATGGTGGCTCACTGTACAGCAGCGGCGCTGGGTAAGTCGATTGAGTTAATGAATACGTGACTGTCATTCCCTCTGCTGTGTGTGTGGTGGTGGTGCGTGCGCGCGCGTGCGTGCGTGCGTGCGTGCATGTGAGTCCTGATCAGACGTGATAGGAAGCCAATAGAAAAATCCCAGTCGAGTCACCATAGGCCTATATCAGACCAGAACTCGACATCAAGAGAAGAAAATGGTGTACATCCAATCTAACAGGAATTAATAATGACTTCATCTCAATACCAACGTTGTCAATGCTTTGAGAAAATGGGCAGACTCGTTTGTAGTCATACCTGGCCTTTATACACTGTCAGATGCAAATGACTTAAACACGTGGTGTGAATCACCAGAGTCGGAATCTTTCAGGACTCCCTGGTTTGATTACTTCAGACGTTTGTGCACGGTAGGTGTGCATCGGTGAGGTGACATGGGTGTGTAATGTGCATTGTCCGTCGACGACAATGACGATGGTGATGATTATGATGGTGTGAGTGTGTGTGTGTGTGTGTGTGTGTGTGTGTGTGTGTGTGTGTGTGTGTGTGTGTGTGTGTGAATTCAGTATACGCATACATGCACCTTCGACTTTTTCTTCGTCTTTTGTCATTTCCTTCCCTTCTCTTCTGTCCTCTCACTTCTCCTTCTCCTGTCATTTTTTTAAGCGAAGGGAGGGGGTGAGGGATGGGTGGGGGTGGGGGGGGGGGGGGGGGGGGGCTGTGGTGTGGCAGTTCCGCCATGTCAAAATCCACTATCGTCTGCCCCTGACTGCAGTTAAGTCCACAACAACTAATGTGAGCCGCGAGTTTCATTTGAATTTGTCTCCCGTTAACGTTGATGAAGTTTATCATGGTACAATTTACTTTTTGTTTTTGTTCGTCTATGTACAAACTTTTTTTTTTTTTATAGTTACCAACTATCCCGATTATTGTGAAAATCGGCTGTTTTTGCATCTCACTGTTACAGACGCCACACATTAAGCCCCACTGCTTATGGTTAATGATACTCATTAAGTTCTGTGATCGAATGCACCAGAATCATTCAAACCTTTACCGTGCTTCCTGGGTCTTCCATGACCCAGTGACTCAATAAAAACATCACATCTTATGAACGGATAAGCTATGCTCACAAAATCATAGGAGTTTGTCAACGACCTTAGTAGCCGTTGGTCACAGAAATTTTTATGTATGGGCACAATAAATTATCAGCGATATTAGTCGCGATTCCCACCAGGACCCATGCATTTTAATGGGTCGCACATGACCCGACACCATCGGGTGAGGAATAAGTTGCTGAACCGCTCTTTATCAGGTGTGGGTCTTACAAGACCCACGTGATCTGAATAGGGATAAGCAACAGGGTTAAGCACGGAAAAGCCTCTACAACATGTGTGGGTCTTGGGCGACCCGCACGATCGTGTCTGTGTAGTCAAAAACGTCACCGGTAAAGCTTAATGTGAATTGTTAGTCTCCGGCCAGCTCGCCTCTTATATTGAACTTAGTGTGAGCACATTTGGGAAGATCTACGTCAGTTGACTGTATACACTCCCATAACGACACTATTATGTCAGAAAACACAGAATACAGCCGTGTCACAAATGCTGTCTTTAACCGTAGATGCACACAGAGCACGATCATCATGTATTACCTTCACGATGAAACAAAAAACTGCTGTATCGTCAAATGATGTTGTCTCTGGTAACCTGCCCTGTTCCTGGCCTCTATCCATGCCTGCAGAGAGTCTTGTTTTCTTTTTCTTTCTTTTTTTTTGCGTACGCAGGCTGATACTCCTGCGGACACTCCCTGTATAGACAGGCAGGGATCAATCCCATCTACCCAACAAAGGGAGTGGAGTTTTGTGTGTATGACCGTTTTTTATCCCGCCATTAAGGCAGCCATACTCCATCTTCGGGGAAGGTGTATGCTATGTGTAACGTGTCATCCATACCAACAGCCAAACTGGCCTTCTCTTCCGAAAGTTGGTGATGGGATTTTACGTGTGTGCAAGATGTTATGCGTGCGTTCACACACGGAACCTCGGTATATAGTATCTTTCGAAGGACTGTATGGGAAATGGAGTCAGAACCAATGTTAACTCCGAGGGAAAAGTCCCTCTGTACCGATACGGCTCGGCGGAGATTCGAACCCGCAACCCCAGGATTACGAGTCCGGCGCTCTATCAACCGAGCTATTCTGGCCCCTGCAGAGATTCTTTGATGTCGGCGTGTTCATGGAGACTGTCACTGAAAGAATTCAGTGCTGGTCTTCTGTTAGTGTCAAACCTCACATCGTTCGGCACCACGATCAAACCGTCGTCATGTTCGGTGAGGATGTAGCGTCCTGCCAGCCGTGCATGTTGGATCAGAACTGGTATCACCGAGCATCACTTATCAGCAGCTCTGCACCGCAGTGTCTCTTCAGAAAAAGTTGCCTTGTGACAGTTGGAAGTGATGGCTGATGTGAACGGCTATGACTGACACCAACACGGTGAACTGATGGCTGGGTGGAACGGCCATGACTGACACCAACACGGTGAACTGATGGCTGATGTGAACGGCTATGACTGACACCAACACGGTGAACTGATGGCTGAGGTGAACGGCCATGACTGACACCAACACGGTGAACTGATGGCTGAGGTGAACGGCCATGACTGACACCAACACGGTGAACTGATGACTGGATGAACGGCTATGACTGACAACAACACGGTGAACTGATGGCTGAGGTGACGCCATGACTGCACCAACACGGAACCTGGATGCGCTGGAAGTGTAGATCACTGAATGCATGGTATCACAGAACATGCATAATGATAATGATATAACAATGATGATATAATGATAATGATGATAACATGATGATAATAATGATATAATAATAATAATGTATAGATGATGATGATGATGATAGTAATAATATAATGATAATAATAATAATGATAATAATAATAATATATATATTAAAATAAAATTCAGCTGGGTGAGAACTAGGCCGTGAGGCCTTATGATCTTTGATCAGACACTAAAACTGCTTAACTAAAAACTATCCTAAACGATCTTTTGATCGTTCATCCTGATTCTATTACTTGTGACTTGTGACTTCCGGCAGTAATTTCTTACGTGGTCTAAGTGGGTGGCTAAGATTGCAGGAGTACATTTGTTCCTTGAAGGTGCTGTCTAGATGATTCTTGAAACTGTTCAGAGTTTCTGCATTTACAATCTTGGCGTCGAGGGAGTTCCGCGTGTCAGCTACCCTGTTGACGAAAACGTTTTGTCTGATGTTGAGTTTACTGTAGTTTTCCATAAGTTTTAAATTGTGACTCTAGTTGGTCCCTGGGTGTTGAGTATGAAGGGGAGGCACAATTGTAGAGTCCATGTGTATATTTATATACCTCTATTAAGTCTCCTCTGATTCTCCTGTAACTCATACTGGGTAATTTCATAGCCTTCAGTCTGTCCTCATACTCAAGGTGACCCAAACCAGGGACACACTTGTGGCTCTACGGAGCACTCCTTCAATTAACTTTTGTCTTTTTCTAGATGCGGGCTCCAAACACAGTTTGCATATTCCAGATGTGGTCTAACTAGAGCAGTGAAAAGAAGACGCATTGGCTCAGGGTCCAGGAAAACGTAGGATCTGCAGACCAATCCCAGGATTCTGTTGGCCTTATTTACTTGCATATCAATATGTTTAGAAAATTGCAGACCTGAGTCTGTCAGGACCCCTAAATCTCTTTCTGCATCTGCTTCAGCCAGAGGAACTCTTTCCTGATTGCCATGAGTTTTCATTGTATACTGATGATAATCATTCCATTGCCCATGTGAAGAACACTGCATTTAGTTGCATTGAATTGTAATTGCCACGTGTCGGCCATTCAAATAACTTATCAAGACCTTCTTGAAGTTTACAGTGATCCCAAGCAGGTCCAAAGATCTTCGTATCATCAGCATACATACTGCACAGGTTTTTCACCACATCTTTCAAGTCGTTCACATACAAAACGAATAATGATAATGATGATAATAATAATGATAATGATTAGTATGTCACTAGTGATCTGGAGTCTGTGGATATATGTATTGACAATCCAAGAAATCACTTCGCAATTAACATGACAAGCCACTAATTCTGGAGGCATGAAAATGTCACACAACCCCCCCCCCCCCCCCCCCCCAATAAATTGATGATTAAGTTCACATGAAAAAAGAAAGAGAGAGAGAGAAAAAAAATGGTTTTGAACGCGACACTATGGAGAACGACATTGGTGGTGCAAAGCGGTGACACCTGTGCCGTGTGTGTCAGTGTCGGAGAACAAGGTGCTGTGCCACCCGTCCTCCGTGGACTCCCTGACCACCAGTGGCGGCACCGAGGACCACGTGTCCATGGGAGGCTTCGCTGCCCGCAAATGTCTGCGTGTGGTGGAACACGTGGAGCAGGGTGAGAAACGTACTACACAGCCAGGGGTGGGACCGAGTTGAGAAGCGGGGAGTCGAGGGGGGGGGATGGGGGGGA
>CM065721.1:70391758-70624258 GCA_033310375.1 Conus canariensis
CTGTGTGCTTTGTCAAAGTGCATCATGTTGAACATATATACATGTGTTGATGCTGTGTGCTTTGTCAAAGTACATTATGTTGAACATATATACATGTGTTGATGCTGTGTGCTTTGTCAAAGTACATCATGTTGAACATATATACATGTGTTGATGCTGTGTGCTTTGTCAAAGTACATTATGTCGAACATATGTACATGTGTGGGTGCTGTGTGCTTTGTCAAAGTGCATCATGTTTAGCATTCTACGTTCACGGATGTAATTAATTAATCGATAAATCAATCTCAGGCTTTGCATCATATCTTTAAATGTGTCAGTCACAGACTTTGCATTATATATTCAGGTATATAAAAACAAATCGTAAAAGCGACTAGTAAGATTCGACTTTTATATTCAGTCATCGTGTGTGCATTGTACAAAAAAAAATGCTATAAAGTTCACGTATAGCTGGGAGGAGTGTTCTTTATGTGAGAATGGGCGAGTGCGTCGGATACAGTTTATTTAGCAAAAGAGGTCGATCAAAGCTTAACTACAAGTATCTAGTGACTTCAGAACAGTGTCCCGATTCTGCCCCCATTTTCATAGCACATCTCTGCGACCGTTTTGTTTTCCCCATCCTCTCTCGCCTTCATGATTAACAATTCCTAGATACTGGATTACCTTTAGTTGTATATTCATATTTGTTTGCACTTGATCCATCACAGTTTGTGAAAAGCCAGTTTATAGTTGATAATGTCTTGGTCATGTAATTTGGAGGCCAACTTTGCTTTCGCTTCCAGGAATTTTATGCTCAAATTACTTTTTGTCATACTGTGAATAAGTGCATGCACACACTCAGCTCAGCATTCACTCCGTGCACACGCACTCTCTCCAAACAACCAGAAGGCGCACTGCAATAACTCTTCTTCTCCCCTCCTCTCCGGGGAATAATTTACTAAACAATAATCAATTTTCCATCATATTCAACTGGTTTGTCTTCAAGGAATTATTTTTCATTCCTCCTCTCCAGTGGAGGTACAATCATTCCACAGATCCACTAGTTGGGACCAAATTTCACCTCATTATACATAATACTACACAAATATATCTTTTACCGGTTTCTCCTCCTCACTGGAGAAACAATGTATATATTTTCAAAGAAAAATCAAAAGATGGCTTAAAATATAGTAGTATCAACTGAGTTCATCAGGGGAACAATAAAAAAAATTCAGTATGGGTCAACATGACAAATGCTTTCTTTTCTCACAACTGGTGCAGTCGCTGTCTTCTACAGCTCGATTCTCCAACCCTGGAGACGATTAGGTGCTGCCGCAGCACTGTAGCCCAAATATTTGTGCGACTGCCTAACTGGTGCTGCCACAGCACTGGGAAGGGCTGATGAAGTCCGTGTAAGTAATCTATTTCAAAATCTGAATAATCATAAATTCTTTTCCCTTTTTCCCTTTTCTTAACTTCTCTCTTTCTTCTCTCCCCATCTGTCTATACCTCACCTGGTAATGGTGAGTCGCAGGTGGAACTCGTTCTTCAAACAACCTGTCCGGTCAGTGTCCCCAAGCCATCTCCTTCCTATTCCTTATTTTTCCCTCCTGCGCTCTTTCTGAGTACACGTTCAGTGAGTACTCGTCTAACTCTACGCATTACCAGCCCATGGTTGCTGACCAATGGACAACGTCCGTCCATTCAACCAATGATCGCCCTACGTCTATAGCCACCAGCGACACCGATCACACTGGTCAGGCCATTCAAACTTTCTTTTTTTTACCTTTCCTCTTCCCTACCTAGGGAAAATGCTTTTATAACAAATAAGGGCGTACGCGACGGAACGTCACATGTCGCCATGTGAGGCTACATCACATGACACTTTTATACTTGTATATTATATGGGTAGATTTATAGCTACGTAACAAACAAAATGTAGCTTTTAGCAAGACCTTCTTCCTATATATATGTGACAATCTTCTTTTTAATGAAAAAGTTTTTAGACTTCAATCAAATAGTGTCCGACGTTAGAAACTTCTGTTTCCGCTAATTCAATTGCATGCAAAGATCTGGATCTGGATTCAGCAGCGGTCGTCAGTCCCGATTTCGTTGTGACGAAGTATGGGGCGCTCAAAACTTGTTCAGGACATCACTATCATCAGGATCAAGCCAGAACAGAAAGCGTAGCACAGTCCCAGTCCAAAACCTGACCCCTACAACCCCCGGTACATTTAGTTCAAACCCTACTCTTGCAATCAAAAGGGAAGTTGAGCTGGCTGTCGAAAGTTTGTTTGTTTGTTTGTTTGTTTCTAAAGCACTAGTCGGTGAGAGTATGAACTGCTTGATCTGTAATGGCATTGTCCGCTATTGTTGATTGGTGTTTTGTTTCATTGTTTTGTTTAGCTGTTTTTGTGTAGTGGGAATTTCATTCAGATCCGCAGACAGCTGTATATGCAAGTGAAGCTTTTACTAGAAGTGACCCAGATGACCCCCACCAAGGCTGTAGAGGAATTTTTCTTTTTATATCATGTCAACAATCTTTTAGTACAGGATCAACATGCACGATAAAGCGAATCTTTCTGTACCGCAGACAGCTATACATCAATTTACAGTTCCGGTTGATTTGACGGCACTCTGAGCACAAAAACAGTGAAGGACCACGCCTTTAATTTTGGTTTTTATGCTTAATACACTGAATCAGGCATCAAACTGATTTGGAAAAAAAAAGAGAAGAAGAAATCTACCGAGAGCAAGCGCCACACGGCTGAAACAATCCAAGTTTTACCACCCCAACACCCGTCTCAATCGAATGAAACCGGCCATTTTCCACTTCCATTGTTCTCTTCGCCCTGTACTTCTTCCTCTAATGCCGCGGAGACGAAGAGTCTATGATCCGAAACATCGGGCAGACTTGTTCCATGGATCTCCCCTACACTGTCCAGTGCAAGGGGCCAACTCTTTTGCTTTCATTAATTCATTTGAAAAGATCAGCCGTGAACAACTGCTGTTGTGTTTTGTGTGTATCTGAACGGACTGCTACCCTAGAACTCTGTAGTATATACCTGTCACCTTTCTTTCTTTCTTTTTTTTTTTTTTTTTTTTTTTGCAGCTCTTGCCAATTCCAGGACTTCACCCACCATCCTCCTGTCATTTGATGTGAACTATAAAGTCTGTTCATGAGAAAACTCGTCTGTCTTCCCACGTCCACTTTCTGCAACAATGCTTGCACCTTAAGCTTCAGTGGGATTCAGATTAAAACATAATTTTTCCTACAGGAATACCATTTACGCATACTTACACAGCCTCAACACGTACCCTGTCTACTATGAGTTTTCGTCTCGTGTCTAAGACAGTTCAGGTCTATACCCATGGAATCCATCATACCAGCTCTGTCACTAACCGCATTTGATACCAGCTTCGCCACTCCTTGTGTGAAACATCCACTTTCATGATCAGGTTAATAAGCAGCATGCCAGCCAGGTATGAAAGTGTTGAGGTCTGATGACATGAATAATGGTGACTTAGCCAAACTCTTCCCCAAACCGCCTAGCAACTGGACACTCAGACCGCGCAGATTTCCGGTCCTGGACTACTACACTGACCTCTGCAGCAGACTGCCAAGGGAGCGAAACCTCTCACCAAGTGGCCTTAAGCGCTGTAGAGGAAAAGAATGCTGCGCGTAGTGGAGAAATAGGTAATGGGCCGATTAGCAGTAGCGCCCTCACCTAGCGCATATGGTCGAACTGTGTTGAGGAGGTTGAAGTGGTCAGGTGATCGATGGCACCTGAGGTCTCCCGAGTTCGAACCTACCCGATAGCAAAAGGGTGGAAAATTTATCCACTAGGACCTCAGATCATGATGTGGGCGCTAAAGACCAGGTCAGCTGAAGATGCTTTGTAAGAACAGGAGTTTTGGGCTTATTCAGAAGATATTTCTGTGGAGCACTGTGTTGATGTTATTGTCAGGCTAGCTGAATGCGTGTGGACGACGTTGTCGTAGCTTTCTATAGGATAATTACTGTGTTAAAGTGGTCCCGAAGTCGGCGGGAATTTTCAATGTTCAATTGGCGCGAAATGGTTGTTTGCTAAGCAATTTGGTAGGGAGGTGTGTAGATGCCGATGTGTGAAAGAATGTAGCGAGAGGGGAATTCAGTGTACGTGTGAACAAAGTGGTAGAGAAGCAACATGGACAAAGGCATGGCCCAAAGGGATATCCTTTGTGTCCATCTATATATAAACTGAGAGGGGGACAGAGGAGAGGAGACGAACAAGAGAGAGAGAGAGAGAGAGAGAGAGAGAGAGAGAGAGAAGAGTGACCAGGACAAAGTAAGGTTGAAAGAAACGTGGTCTGGGCGACAGAAGTGACAACAAGGTCTTAGGCGTAAAAGACAAGCTGAGAAAGAAAGACGGAGTTCGAAACCCAGAAGTGGGTGAAAGAGACAAAGAAGAAGATTTCTACGTCGAGTTCCCAGAGACGACCACGGAAACCCAGTCCTGGAACCTGGTGCCAGTCAACCAAGGGCATCACCATCATCCAGTGCTGAAGAAAACTTGAAGTGACTTGTTCGAGAACTGTGGTGGTGTGTAGTGTGTGTGTGTGTTGTGTTGTGTGTAAACATGGCTAGGTAAGAGGCCTTTTTGAGTATAAAACCCGGGATTAGGAAGTATTGATCTCTTATGTTTTGATTACTCTATTTTGTGTAATTGTATTTTCAGGTGTAATCATAAGTAGCATACAAACTGTATTTCGTGTTCTCAGTCGTGTTAGGAGAGAAACGATGTGTGATATCCCATCCCCAGAGAGAGGTGAATGGTTGGTGTATGCATGAGTGCGCATATGCGTGTATGAGTGCAGAGATAACCTTGGTGTGTTAAGCCTGACTAATACATCAACTTTGTTCACTTAAAGCAATACCATCACGATTGTTCACTTAAAGCAATACCATCACGATTTCTTCCGTCCTGGACGAAGACAAATTCTACAGTTAAAGCAGAAGCCTCTCTAACATTCAAATTTGACTGGACCAGAAACAAAGACCCTTCAAAGACTTAAGCCGCACTAACGTGGCAGTCTAGTTTACTGATAAATGTTGCGGACATGACTGTTAAGTAAAAAAAAAAAACTTTACCTGTCAGAATCCACTTTCCACATTCCATCACCGAAACTGACGCGTCTCTTGTTAGGAAAATAATCAATGAGAAGATTTCTAAAGATCAGTGCGACCAGTCAGGCCGTTGAATCCATCCTAGGCTTTCTATCTGAATTTTTAAAAGACAACCACCCTGGACGTCTTATTCCATCACCATGTTCCTGTCGTAAAGTCCATATTTCTCATTTCTTGCACTTGGTGTTTGATCGGGTCTGGTAGTTGCTCTTCCAACATATATGAAAGATATAAACCGTGTCTTCCAACATCAAGGATTTCATCGCCTCCTTCTTCAAACAGAGGGCATTCTGATCATTTGCTGTTGGCAATGGATACTGTGTACCTTTACACAAACTTTCCACGCAGCAACAGGCTGAAGGCCCGCTAACGTTTTCTTTCACACCTAAATCTCCACATCCTGAACTCCTCGTTCGATGACGAAATTTGCTGTTGACAATGGATACTGTGTACCTTTACACAAACTTTCCACGCAGCAATGGGCTGAAGGCCCGCTAACGTTTTCTTTCACACCTAAATCTCCACATCCTGAACTCCTCGTTCGATGACGAACATTTGCTGTTGACAATGGATACTGTGTACCTTTACACAAACTTTCCACGCAGCAATGGGCTGAAGGCCCGCTAACGTTTTCTCTCACACCTAAATCTCCACATCATGAACTCCTCATTCGATGACGAACATTTGCAACAAACCGAGGGATTGCAATGGAAGCCACTTCAGTTCAGCAGACCTGTTCTGGGAAAAGAAAATCTGGGACAGATGACGCCTGCCTTTTCGTCTCAAGCAGAATTTTCTTTTCTCTGTTTATGGATCAAGCACATTCCATGTGCTTTCTAGAGTATTAAGTATTTGATTTGGAGCGCACGCCACATAACGATCGGGACATGGACTGTGTTTTTATAGACACCATTTTACGCCCCCTCCCTCTCCCAACCCCAGACAGAATTGTTCAATTGACTGATGGGGCAAAATCGCTTTGAACGTGCACACCAACAGCATCCACCTCGCTTTCTCATGCACTTCACCTTCACTACCCCCCTCATCCCCCACCCACCCCGTCCCCTCTCCAACCAACCTGAATTCTATTCACCCAGACACCCGTCCCACACTGTGTCTGAACTGTTGTTCCCTTCCCGCTGTCTTTTTGCCTTGTCCTCCTTGCCTACACTTGCCGCTCCACTGCCCAGAATTTATGCTGTCTGGAATCGGATGATGTGGTCTTGGATAACCTTGATAAAGACGGTGTTCAGAAATCCGCATGGGAGGTAATCTGCATAAGAGCTCACAATCAGCGAGAGTGACCACGCCAGCACAGCGGGACATTCTTGGTAGTATGCTTGAACTCCAGGGTGTCCAATGTCAGCGCTGTGTGTGCGTGCTTTGTGTGCATATGTGTGTGTGTGTGTGTGTGTGGGGCGTGCGTGCGCGCGCGCCCCCGCGCATGCGTGTGTGTGTTTGGTTTTTGTTGGTGGTGGGGTCTTAAGTTTTACGTCTTTATGCGATGAATGACATGGACAAGGTGTGGAAGATCTTAGTAGGTTCTTACTCTCTGTTTGAAGAATGTGTGCGTGTGTGTGTGTGTGTGTGTGTGTGTGCACGAAGTGAGGAGGGGCACGGGGAAGATTTGTGTTCTGTATGTGTGTGTGTGTGTATGTGAGTGTGAGAGAGAGAGAGAGAGAGAGAGAGAGAGAATGTCAAAATCTATTATAATATAAATGCATACACATGTCTACACAGCCAAATATAAGCCTTGCACAAACCCCGAGTTTGGTAATTTCAAGACGATCACAATTTAAAACAACACAGAGGACATGAATTAACACGTCCCCTCCTCCCCCCCCCCAAAAAAAAAAAAAAGAAAAAAAAAAAGCATTAACAAATCTCAATGATATACATCCGCCTATCTAGCTATCCACCTATTTACTTTATCAATGTATATTTTTTGTGCATCTCAGGAAGACCTGAAATGGGAAGAGCATTCCAATATCTGCTCCAAAGCAAACTTCTGCGAAACCTCGGGTGGAATTTGAAAATCAGTTCCCTATCTGTCAAACAGTGGGCTTACAAAGCACTGGTTAATTACCCACCCATAGCAATGGACCCTTCCGTGCTGATACACATTGCTATGCCAGAAGGAATTAGCACTGAACTGTTTACCCTATACTTCAGAGAAGTTCGTTTATATGCTTCAAGCATTTGCACATTCACGCATCTGCACTCTAGCTTATCGGGTCAATCCAGACACTGGCTTGGAAGTGTCAAAGTCCCGAGTCGAGTAGTGGTACTGTCGAGTCCGTCCTTGCCGTTGTAACCATCTAGGATTGTTTTGTCGCATTGCTAGGGCAATTAGTCCGTCTCCTATCACTGTGGGCCTTAGCAGTTGTCTGTCACTGGCACCCTGAGCACGACGTAGCTCCCGAACTAAGAATAAGTTAGAGACCCTTCCTGTATGACCCTACGTTATTGGATTGCCGGAGTTCGTCTGCTTGTTTACCTGACCGTCAGTGAACACTTCTCAAGCGAGGTGCAGTTCCGCCGAGCTCGCCTGTATGCTCAGCATCCACTGTGCGGCTCCCTTTGAACAGATACAACTCATCAAGCATCCAGATACCACAACTCATCCAAGCATCCAACAACTGGTGGATCGACTGAAGTGGATCCTCACTAGCGCTACGCAGAAAAACAGCATTCTTAGCAATGCTCTTCAAAATATAAGACCTCCCGTCAAGAGAGCCCAACTGACGTCATCACAGCCAGCCGTTGACCCCGATTTCCTGCAGGACACAATATAGACTTCCTAAAATCCTGCAGGACTGGTACTTGCTCCCAGCAGATTTTTTGTTTTACACCTTGCGCCCCTCATACGTTCATATGAAGAATGTCCTGCTGTCATTATCCTCAACTCATATTCTTTCCTTTTTTTTTTTCTTTTCTGATCTGACGCTAGTTGTGGGCTCACCTTTTACGTATGAATTGGTGGGGCAAGCCGACAGTGACTCCTGCCAGGTCTGCAGTTCCTCATTGCAGCTATGTCTATCACGCCCAAACTTGGGTTACTTTATCTTCGTTCCCCGTCACTTCGTTAACCAAATAGCACTGACCCCTCCAAAGAAAGCAGCAGAGTTAGCAACTCCTATATGGCGGCTGCTCTTTGGAATAAGGAGCACGTCGGTCAGTCTGCCTTCTATTCATTTGTTCATGCTTGTCTGTTGGTTTGTTGGCAAGATGACTCCAAAACTACTGAACTCATCTCAACGAAACTTGGAAACAGGTTCGACTATTCACATAAAGTTTGGAGAAGATCCACATCAAAGAGTGAATCCATTCAATCTTTACAAAGATCTTGGTCTCCCAGGAGCTCTGCCAGTTGTCGTCAATGCCATTAATACTTTTGTTAAACATTCCAAAGGGTCACAACATTTTCCCTTTTTTCCATAGTTATGTCATCTGTTGTTGTCCATGTGGTGGGGAGAATAGCCACCACATGGAGAACAACAGATGAGTCATTTTCGTTCTTTGTTTGTACTGTCTTAAATGTTAAATGTGATTTATTTTTTTCGCCTGAAGAAGACCCAAGAGGTTGAAATGCATCGTGTCTTGTCATGTGCTTTGTCAATGTCATTGGCGGTAACTAACACCCTCTCTTTCTAAATTTTGCTTCGTTCTCCGCCGTCAGTCACTCCAGTTTGAAACTTAATTTATACTGTTTGGCTTCATTTTATTTTTCTTGTTGCATACAGATATGCTGTTGTTTCACTCCATGATTTTGGTGCATTATGTTCTCACTCTTCCTGAACACTTTTTGTGTTTGAATTTTCTATAGAGTCGACTGCTAAATTACATGGTGATAGAGTAGCGTAATTCATTATTTGCTCTTTTCCATTCCAGTCCATTCTTTTTATTAATTAAATCAGGCAATCATTCAATTAATCGCATGCACACACACACATATATATGTGGATCGAGCCCAGAGAGGGAGAAAGACATGCATGAGAGAGAGAGAGATCAGTGGAAGAGAGAGAGAGAGTGAAAGCGAGAGAGCAAAGGCATGCGATAATGCAGCCAGCAGCTTGTGAACCATGACCTTATCACTAACTGTTCTTGATCAGGCCATCTAAATCAATCTTGAATTGATGTTCCTTGTGATTTTTCTAAGTTCCTGCAAGTTCTCTTCGCTCCCAACCATGACTATTACTCCTCACTCGCTTGTTGTCCCATTGCGATCATCATTGCATGTTCCGTTGTGCAAAAGAAGTCTGCAATGGAAATATAGGCGTCATCATCCTTTCTATTCATGGAACAGGTCTGTTTGCAATTCTACATCTCTATGGGCCGTATTTCACAGAGCAATCTTGTCAGACTTCTCTGCTCTTGGCATGAAACTCTCTTCCAAGGCCATCCTGATCCAGTTTCTATAATTAGCACTGTGCATTAAAGAATGTCTTTAGAGCATCAGAAACACCAGAAATATGAAAAGGTTATGGGTGTGTAGTCGAGTCAATTGTGGACTTGGAGCCAGACAACTTTGCATAAGTAGGTGATGGAACTTCCAGTAAATTCAGTGCCAAGTTGTCAGGCTGCATGCGGTCTACAGGGAAAAACAGCCCAATTCTAAAGCACAGTATGCTATGGGGTCGTTAGAAACACTACCACCACGTATAGGCCACATCTGGTTTCCTTGTTTATGTATTGTGAAAAGAATTACCAGCCATGCTGGCAAACACAATCTGATCAATTGCCATAGTCATGTCATATAGGTCCTGTCACGAGAATACTTTTCGCATTTTCCAATATATGAGACAGGAATAAGACACATGTAGAGCAAATAAAAACTTTTCCCTTAAAACCTGTCTTGTTTGTGCTAACAACTGCTGCAAGAGGCCACGATATGTGGCAAGCGTTCTGCCATATGTACCATTCTCTCACCACTTGATATCTTAAAGTATCCCGTTCTGCTCAATGTAATTCTTTATTCTCAAAACTCCACATCCTCAAACAGTCAATTTAACAGTCTGCATGTATGCACCGATTGCCATGGATTGTAACCATGGCAAGTATACAAAAGGACCAGAATCTCAATGTTTATATATAGAATGGAATAATCCTAAGACATGAAGTTGCAACAAAGATGACAAGTGGAAAGAAATTTCTACCACTCTTCATGAAATCATATAAAGAAGATTTCCTTACATATACATGTACTATGGAGACAGGAAAGAACATATGTCTTCAAAAAAATACTATGAATAAATACTGAAAAGCCCAATAATATTAAAGAAAAAAAACAAACTGTATATATGGAAAAAAAAAGCAGAAAAAAGTTTAATGAATGAGTAAAATGCAGAAAAAAGCACACAAATAAATGTGAGATTTGGGAAAAAAAAAAAAAAAAAAAAAAATTCCCACTTATGCATGCACAGAACTGAAAAATGAACATGAGCACGGTACTGAACCAACAATGTCACATTCAAAAAGACAATTTGACAAACAAAAAAACAACAGAACAGTTGAAAAAAAAAACGGTTGAAAAAAGGCAGGCTGGCACTGAAATCAAAGATCGACATTCAACATACACAAAAGAGGCTTTTTTCAATGACCTCAAACTGATCAATATTTTCCCTGCTGTGAATCACAAGCTTGCATCCAGTCCTGTTGAAGCTAACACAACCTATCGACGCCATAGGACACAACTGGAGTCTACTTTGCAGCTACCACACACGGAGTGCATATATTCATACAAATGGCCCGACTACCTGGGCACTGTCTGTCAGGCATCGACTGGAGACACCTGGCCATTCAAGTCTCAGCCACAAAACAGTAAATTCAGCGACAGAATGGTTTCAGTGGATCAGTCAGTGAATCAAGCTGGTAGGTCAAGTACAACTGGTGACCACTGAAGTCAAGTTTTCCAGTCATACACACACTGCTTTTAGCCGACATCAGTACCTCCAATCAGAATTTCATTTTTCAACAAACAGTACCGACTCAAAATTGACAGGAGTGATTATGAAAAACATCTCCATCTACAGGAAGATAATGACAGAACTTACCTCAGTTCCCATCATGAAAGTTTATATCCAACAAAATTCAAAGCACAATGTGTCATTTCCCTGTTTATCACTTGGGACACCAACAAATACCAGAGCAAAACAATCAAAACAGTTCAGATTTCTTACACTTTCAGCAACATTCACCCACCAAATTTCCTCTGTAGACATAAACAGCAGCAGGAAGCGTGCACAAACACATGTGCGCATACGCACACACCCACATACACGGTTTATTGTCCGACAGAATTGATTCACGCAGGAGTCATTTTGCTTTCAACTTTTTGCCAACATGTAAGGTCACTGTACCAAACTGACACTGCACTATTATTTCCTGTGCACATGAAACAGCCATTGAACTGCACAATCACTGTGTGTGACAGAAGGTTTTAGGGGAGGGTGGTTGTCATCTTTGGGGCAAATGTCGCAGCTACAGTCTCTTGGACACAATGAAACCAAGCAGGGTGACACTAGTGGGTGGCTGGTCAGCTGAAGGTGTGCTGTCTAGGCCAAGCCAAAACCTTCAGAGCACTCGCTGACAGCCAGCAGCAGCATCTTGCGCAATTTGTCGTAGGTCTCGTAGGCTGGCAGGTCCAGCTGGTTGAAACTGCAGAAAAATGACAAGATACAAATTACCTTACGGCACTGCTAAAAATGTCAAAAATAAAGATGGCTATTTGCTGCATTCTGTCTACCACAAATGACAGTGATTGAGTAATGACTTGTTATATAGGTATATGCACAAGTTAATGACTATGCACAAGTTAATGACTATGCACAAGTTAATGACAATGGGGCAGACTGTGCTTTGCTGGAAGTGAAGAGCTTAGATACAGTCCACATGTTATGTAAATGTCTGGCACATGACTCGTTCCACAAGTCTTACAGTCAGCCCAGGAGAAAAAAAAAACACTAAACATCATTTTGCAATCACAGAAATTACAAGGTAAGAAAAATCTTCTTTTTTTTTTAATGCAAATCTCATCCTGTTTGGCATTGTAAGAAAAAGAAAAAAAAAAATCACCACCAGCCAACCCACTGAGCAATGATTTGTAAATAAGTAGCTACAATCAAAATGTCAGATATGACCAGAACATTGGCAAGTGCAATGACAATTCAAGATGCTAAAACTTGACTGATCAATCATTTCTCAAACACCATTTGAATCACTCCACTGATGATACTGACCATATTGCAATAAGCCATTCATCTGAAATACCTGAATGCTGGTGTAACTGGAAATACCATTATGACAATAAGAAGTGCCAAGTACATCCACAAACCGATAAATGTTCTACATGTTCAAAACTCACCAAGTGTGGGCAGAAGGTAGGCGGTCTGTGGAGCGGTCATCCCGATGGATCTGGAATTTCTGGTGGCCGTTCATGCCCTCTAGGGAAGCAAAACCCTGCAGTGGCACCTTGGACGTGCCAGTCACAAACTGCAGGAAGTTGGCACGCTCTGCTTGGTCAAAAGAACGTAGCGCACGCCAGAACCACTGGATCTGAAAACAGCAAATCCAGTAAGTTGACACAAGTGATTGTCGACAAGAGAGACTGAAAATGATCCTATCTCAATACTGCACCAGCTGAAAATTGTCCAGAGCTTGCAAAGTGACCACAGATTGCACATGATTTGGCATGTTACAGTATATGACCCCCACACTATCATGATCATTGTCCGAGACATTAATTTTTCTTTCAGATGTCCATTTCCTGTTACTCCTTCAGTTCCTAAGACATGAATTGGTTGTGTGTACGTCCAAACAGCCATCACTTGACTAACTCCTCTCTGACATGTAACATCCTTTCAGTTACATGGTGGAACGCTGTAATGTCTCCCCAACAATTCTGAACATCTTGGGGAATTAGTACTGCAGGGAAAAAACTAAATAAGCCACAACTTCTGCACTGTTTCCGGTGTAAGTTTTCACCAGCCACCATTATCCTGTTGCTTCCTGCGTCACCAAAGAAGAGAAAAGTGAAACATGGCAGTAAAAGTGAACTCCTGTATTCTATTTTTGTTCACAGCAGACTTAGGAGATTCCTGTGACACTACAAAGTGTTGTATGGGCAGAGAGCTTACAGGCAGAGATCCTTCTATCTCCGAGTTAGAAACCTGCTATGAACAAAGGAATTCATTCATATCTAGCAACACTTTTATATGGTACAGAACAGGATGCTAAGACTGCCTGGGAGAGGCAGGACAAGACTGATCTGGAAAGTCAGGACATGGTTCCCTTAGTCTGATCCTTCACATTCTCTACAGTCATAGACTGAAGCAAGCAGCACACTGTCTTCCCCTTACTGTACTCAAATCACTTCAATCTGCTAGGAGACTGGCTGAACACACATCCCTCTACAAACTTCCTGGCTGCCAACTGTTCACTAACCTGCAGGGAAGTAGGCTGGTACTTGTGGTACTCGGTGTTGGCCTTGAGGTCATCAATATCGATGGTGGGCAGGCCGGAAATGAGCAGCTCCAGCTCCTGTTCTGTGAAGATGCCCACCAATTTCTTGGGGATGATGTCGTAGAAGCCTTCAAGGAAGGCGTTGAGCTGCTGGCGGATGGCCCCCGTCATCTTCATCTGGCACACCAACTTCACGTAATCCCTCTTGTTCTCCTCCGTCACCGCAATGTTGCAGCCGTTTTCTATCAGCTCCCGAGTCTCCCTGACGCCAAACTCCTCCACCTGTCCACAGGCATATCAGATTAAAAGGAGACATCACTGTCAAGATTGGACAATACAAAAAATGCAGTACACACAACCCTCTGTTTGTTTGTTTTTATATATATATTGTTACAAAAGTTACACTGCACACATCCCTTACACGTTTGTTTTGTTAAGAATGATGGAAATCTAATTGGGAACATCTTCCTTTTGAAACTCCTAATGTACCACAACTTCTTTCTGTCAAACATAGAGAGTTGTTAACATTCCCTGTCTGGCTAATATACTTACAATGTCAAATTCAATGCAAACTGTAGCTGATTTGCCATCCGTGTTTTCTGGAATTTTGCTGTGTTTTGCAGAATTTTGTGGGTACATGAGTGCAAGCCAGAGCTCTCCACAATTCCTGTTTGATGAGCATGTCTCTTTCCATCCTTCAGTCTACAGCCCAAAGAGGACCATAGCAGTACTAGTAGGGAAGGGTGGATAGGAAAGAAGTATATCCAGCCACAAAGTAAGTATGGCTTAAGAACTCCCCACTCCGGCATTGTATCCTGTACCACGTCAATCTGAGTGCGGTATGACGATCATCCAAGTCATTCTTCTCGATACAGATCAACATCAGAAGGAAAGGAAGAGTGAAAGGTGAGAAGAAGTCCCTCTTGTGAGGAGACTGAACACATCAATGCAATTGCTTGTGTCATCACTGTGTGAAAGATGTATGATGGATCAATACGGCAGGAAAGAGACAGAGACAAGAGAAAAATTAAATATGCACAAGAGCAATCCAAGCCCACAAACACTGCTAAAATGGAAACTGGTACCATCACCACCATTAGTCAAACCACTCCAGGTGAAATCTTTTCTTCATTTCAACTGCTGTTCTGAGCTCCCCCACATTTTAACAGTGTGTCTGTAAGTTATAGCACCACCTTCCCAGTCCAACGTCTCCATAATCGTACAAATCACACACAAGTCATGGCACAATCTTACAAGTTTTCTAAAATCCACCATCTCCATAATCATACAAATACAACACAAGTCATGACATAATCTTCCCAGTTTCCCACTGATGACTGTTTTCATACTCATGAAAATCATTTTCAACTCTGTCTGGGTCATTTATGGCCTTCTAAGAGGTGTGTTTGACAAAAAGTGTTAGTCTTGCTGAGCAAACACAAGAGTATAATCTTTTAAAAAAAAATTGAAGAAACTGAACTTAGATGCCATACTTTTTCAGCTGGACGCAACTGAAACAAGTGTGAGTAATCTCCACTTATTTTGGAGTTCTCTTCCTTTAACTGTAGCCTGGGCAGCTGGCTTGTTTGCATCAAGTCATGCTATGGAAAAGTTGGGGTGTTACAGGCATACAGAATGCATGTGTCAGCCTAGACAGTGAGGGGGTTACATCACTGTATGATTCTGCATTTATGCTTGACAATGTAATATCAATTAATTTCAGATTGGACATTAAAGCATAGCATCTGTTAAATCTCCAACGGTCGTCAATCTGGCTTGACCTTGCCTGTCGGAGTGTTACGACCATTAAACAAACTGTATACACACCTCAGCAGAGAAGTTGAGATCACCCAGAGCAGCTCCCATGTCAGTGATGTCATTCTCCAGAAGGAAGACCAGACCCTGGTAGAACTGGATGTCCTCACACTCCATATCGGTGTACCTGGACAACCACCATGAACACACGTTATGCACAATTTCGATTCATATCTATTGCATACAGAGGCAACGATTAGCTATGAAATTTGGCAACACAGAGCTAGCGAACTGGCTGTACCTTGGAGAGTTTAGCATCATATAGTTTATATCCAAACACAATCTCATGCATCACTTAAAGCCTATCCAATCACAGTACATATCAGTGCTTTCATGATATTGATAAAACAACCCCCCCCCCCCCCCCCCCACATGATAAAGAAAACAAACACCCCCACCCCCAAACAAACAAAATTCATGTCAGGACTGTCACTATGTTAAAAACACAAAACAAGAGTCAGAGTACTGCACTGAAATATAAAAACTACTCATATTTAAGCCTAAATACAAATATAAGAAACAGAATGCATAGTAACATAAGTCTGACGCGTGAATCTTCAAACAATTGTCTCTTTTTCAAAATGCGGGAAACAATACTGCCAACATGGCTGTCAATATTCCCCAGATGGCTGTTGGCGGGATGGCTGTGATTCTGCAGCTGACAGCTTTCTGGGAAGTTTTGTAGTCTGGACTTTTCTTTTTTGTCTGTTGTACACGACATCTGAAGAAGACATTCTTGTCAAACTCTCTCTCTGTATTGTGCTTTCCATAAGCATTACTTTGCTCTTTGTTTTGTACGTCTATATTGTGGCTGTTTTCAGTGACACTGCAATCTGTTTCCCTGTACACATGTAAACTGAAGTGGAAACAAACTCTTGAAAGAGCTTGGCAGCAAGTCCTAAAAGAAGAAGCGCTCCCTCTCCGCTGAAACAAGTGTTTCCTCTTTTCACTCCAGGTCGGCCTGGATTTGAGCCTCCATGTCCAACATGGTCAGGCACCTGAAGGCCAAGTTGTCTAGTGAGTAATGCCGTGACCACTTAGCTACTGGACAACTGTTGTAAGAAGGGACATCTTAACCTTACAAATTTTGTTTTTTGTTCCTCTTTAACCAGGCCGAGCAGAAACTCTTTTCAGTTCCTTCTGCCAATGGGTTTAGGCCTTTGGTCCCCTCATTCCCAGAACTCCAGAGACATTTGATGATGTATGCAGATGTGCCAACAAAACAGCTTACAATTTAGGTGATGAACTACTGATGTACTAGAGGCTAAAAAGAATCTTGGTCCTGCTGAAAGCATCAGCCACACCACTTCATTTTTTTTCCTTCTTGGCTGTCTCAACTTTTGTGGCTTCTCAGTGGCTCATTCTGGTCAGCCCATACAGCCACACCAGGCTATAGTGTATTGCTACCACAGCATCGCAATCAAATACATGTGCACACTGGCTATCATAGTGCAAGTATAGGTAACTATTATCAACGCGAGAGACAAGCACATTCAGGTGTTGGGGGAAAAAACTCTCCATTTTTCAGCCACATTTAAAACATGATGACATTTAAAGTCATATTCTTTTGCAACATCCACTGTAATATACCTCTAACCCAACACTTTTCTTTTTTTTTTTATTTTTATGAAACACACACACACAAATAAACATATTTCAATCACCCACCACAACTATCTAAAATGACCAGTGTGATAAAGACCAAGGTAATGATGGTACATGTACCAGACCCACTGTGGTAAAGAAACAGACTCACTTGACATGCAGCCCCAACACGTGTTTGTAGAAAGAGCGGGTGAAGTAGCACTCCAGGAGCTTGTTGTCGTAGATGGCCTTGGCGATGATGCGGCCCACAAACTTGAAGTAGCTGAGGTGGTTTGAGTTGAAGTGGGAGGAGGGGTTGATGGTGTAGGTGACGCCATCACGCGGGTACCTCTTGAACAGTACATAGTTTTCGTTGAAGATCTCACGCGAGATGATGAGATACCACTCACGTAACAAGCCTCCAGCATCCTGACCCTCCTCTCCTGCAAAGTGACACATCAATACATGCAACTTCTGTTCCATATCTTTTAATGCAGCATTCTCTCATTCCCATTTTTTTTCCTCACATTTCAGGATATTTATCTCATACTTGGAAAAGAGAAAGAGAGACTTAGAGGAGAAAGAAAGAGACTTAGAGGAGAGAAAGAGAGAGGGAGAGAGAGAGAGAGGGAGAGAGAGAGAGGGGGCGAGTGAGTGGTGATACAGAAATATCCACAGATACACCCACAATGGTATATTCTCCATTCTATGGGGTTTTATACACATTCTGAATATATGATCAAGGACAACACTAACCAACAACACATCAAAAATTATTTGGCAAATGCAAGGACAATTTCCAAAATAGTTTCAGAATCATCAGCATCACCACTGTCCACACAATCTGAAAGAATGTGCAAAACTGGGAGAAGGAAGAGAAGAACAATTAAACCAATCATACTTGTCTTGTCAATATAGAGACATGTTTCATGAAGGTGAAGGGCTAAAATTTTCACCAGTTTGGCATGTGTGTGTGCGCGTGAGTGTGTGTGTATGTGTGTGTGTGTGTGTGTGTGTGTGTGTGTGTGTGTGTGGTGTGTGTGTTGTGTGTGTGCGCGCGCACGCGCGTGTGCGTGCACATGCACATGAGAGTGTGTGTGTATGTGTACAGTGTGTGTGTGTGTGTGTGTGTGTGTTTGCATGTTTCTTTGCCAACTCTGTCTACAAGAAAGATGAGACACTAGTAATGGACTGATTAACTTGATACTCACTCACATGAGACACAAAGTGACTGACATGGCACCAAACCTGTGGTTGGTGATGAAAAATGCCCTTCAACTGGTGCATGGCAAGATCTGAGCTCTAACTCTCCAAGGTATAGAAGAGTCTGAGGAGGTGGCCATAATGTAAAGAGTGCTTCTGCCTAACATCCCACCATTTTTTCAGCATATCTCACCTCTACTTACTTCTCTTGCCATAAGCAAATTATAGCTTCTTGCAAACTCTGTCTATCAAATCCTGTCCTGGCCTGAATTTATGGGATTCCTATGAAAAGGGAAATAAATCATCTCATAATTTTTACACATTGCATTAAATGTAAAAAAAAAAAGTGAATTCAAGGAGATGTAGTCTGAGCATAAGAACATGCGCTCTATGAGCTCTTTTAAGCCTGGAGGGCGCCAGGTTCCCCCCCTGTGAGATTAGGTTAAGGTCTCTTCCTACACCACCTTGTATCTCACCTTCAAACACAATGTAAAACCTCTGCTTCCATTCTTCTGGTGTGCGTCGGAACAGCTCCCGGAACGAGTCCTCAAAGACATGTTCTCGGCGCACGTGTACAGGTAGATCTTCTCGTCTCATGCCTTCTTCCATGCGCTCAAGCTCCTGGCGGAAGTACCTTCGTTTGACGTCAAAATCCAACATACGGGTGTGGTCAACCAGGACGGAGAAAGGTCCGTCGGCAAGCGGCAGAGTGGACTGCCGCAGGATCTGGTTCAGCACAGTCCTGTGGGTCTCTGACATGAAGAAAAAACAACAAAAAAACATGAACCAGTGTGACCTGAAATGCTCTTCTACAGTTAACTCTCTGTGTGTGTGTGTGTGTGTGTGTGTGTGTGTGTGTGTGTGTGTGTGCGTGTGCGTGCATGCATGTGCATGAGCAGGTGGTATCAAGCGGACGACAGGAGATATACCAGACATATATTGTGTATTTCCAATCAATCTGCAGAGACTAAACTGAAACCAGAACAACGTTCAACTAA
Source organism: Conus canariensis (assembly GCA_033310375.1). Taxonomy (NCBI): domain Eukaryota; kingdom Metazoa; phylum Mollusca; class Gastropoda; order Neogastropoda; family Conidae; genus Conus; species Conus canariensis. The sequence continues at coordinate 70,410,962 of CM065721.1, forward strand.
AATCCAAAACCAAGACAATAGAGTGTTACACAGCTTGTAATAGCTTGACATGATGTCAAAATTTAACTCTTCTCACACCAAGTATTTCAGTACTGTTTCTGTACATGGAAACCAAGTATTTTTTAACGGACTCAGAATTTTATCACCACGGTTACAAAAAAATTTCCAGAAAATACAACTCTAATTGAATTGCCATGAGATTTGGTGAAATTATGCAGAAATGCATATAAATTGGTTCTGAAATAATTTCAAGTGTATAATGTTGTGTTTTTGGTGGTAGTGGTGTTGCTGTTGTAGATGGTGGCGACTGTAGGGTAATATAATAAAACTTTTGGGTAACCTATCACTTCATCATCCTCTTTTTCCAAAATGGAATTATCTGCATTCAACTGATCGATCAGTTCAGTGACATGTTCTTCTTTCAGCACTCTTCTCTTTGTTGCCTCAAAACATTCCTCCTGTGTAAATCCTTCAAAATACTCGTCATCACTCCCCAATTCACCAAAGAATTTTGCTAGAAACACTTCGCTTCACTTCCATCAGTGAAACTGCTCAAAAAATCCCCACTGAATTGATGTTTTGCTGCTTGAAATTGTAGACAAAGGAAGAAGACGTTTAATTCAAGTGCGCATGCGCTAGGCTGTCCAGGGAAGTGACATCAGCTTTTAAAATTAGCTTAGTGAGTGCCATGTGCTTTTCTGCGGTAGTACCGCCTTTGGCTCTGAAGTACAGGAAATGTCAGTGGTATGAGGAGAGCTAAGCTTTTTATGATCCATGAAGAGCTCAATCTAACAAACCCGTAGAATCATCAAACAACAGCAAAATTCTCAAGCATGAGATGTATGCGCATCACACACAGTACCACTGAAGAAAGCATGCAACACATTCACACAATTCTCACCAGCAAACTTCAGGAACTTCTGCGTGTCGGGAGGCAAGTTCGCGATGGAAGCAGTTGAGTTTTCTCTGGTGATGGAGATGTTACTTGTGTCTGCCGATGCTGCCGAGGGGCCTGGGGAGGGAGAGGGAGGGGCCATTTCAACATTAAGATGAGCCATCTGATCTTCACGGCGTGGAGTTGAATGGTCACTGCGTTTGGACTCTTTCTCTCCTGAAATGAAAACAGCCCTGGTGTTACTCGGCTTATACATTCTATGTTTCCTTCAACAGAACTGCTGGCAGGATATTGGCTGTTTCTTCATCTTTTCATTTACAATTTTAATCCTGCCAATACTAAAATGTAGCAAGCATGAAAAAAGAAAACACAATAAGAGACTAGATCACACAAGAGTGGGGAGCAGGTGGGGTACAGAGGAAGGGGAAAGGGTAAGGGGATGGGGTGAGCTTAGTACTGATTTCAAAATGTACATTTGCAGCTCTGGAGACAGCCAACCGGACAGCCCCAGTGACTACCATGACCGGCGTGGTCCACTCATACCGCAATCCCAGACCCAGATTCAGTTACTGTATAAATATACCCAAGCTGATCACAAACTCTAAGGGCAAAACTTAAAAGGAAAATTATTGTGCTGCCGAATGAAAGAGACAAAAGACAAAGCATGATATGTTTTGACCTCTTCGGTCTTCTTCAGGCAAGACAACATTGACGACAATGAAATCGAAGAACAATCAATCATCTATCTATCTCCTCACAGTGAGCGCGAAATAGATGTGGAATGAAAACAAGGCTGCTGGGTAAGAGACGCTAATGATAATCATAACGATGATGATAATAATAATAGTGAAGCTGATAAAAAAAAATGTTGAAAAATAATAATTCAGAGAGGATTACTACCACTTTTAGTAATAACATGATGATAGTAGTTGTGTTAGTAGTGGCTATATGTACAGAACGGAAGAAAGGAATGGGGTTAAATGATAGTCCAGCAGCATGGTTGTGGTGGCAACAGTAATAATGGCAATGATGATGTCTTGTGATTAGTCGGTCTCTTTTGTTTGGCAGTATGGTAATTTTTTCTTTGAAGTTTGTTTCAATTTCCATCTGCAGTCACCTCACTTTGAAACTTTACTTTTAAGGGCTATCGCTATACAGAAAGTCCTGTCAAAGAGGAAACAATTCAACACACATACATCATCATCTACAACATCCTTTACATAATGATTATACCACTGACTTCCTTATCCCTTTAACGTCCAATCAACCATAACTCTTTAGCTACAGAACCACTTGCAGTAGGTTATTCCTACTGTTGTGGACAGGGTTGAGCATAGTGACACGATGTTTTGGGTGAGTTGCTTTGGTTCTTGCAGGAGTCATTTCCATTGCTTGCACTAGTTGCAAGAATATAAAACTTTTTGTTGCAAAACAGTAAGTGATAGTGATAGAAGACAGTACTTTTGACATGATTGTGGCTGATATTGCAGCCAACAACATCGATTTGTTGACAGTTCTTAAGTGTAACATTTGTGTAGACATGTGTATGTATATATACATATTCAACCTTAAGCAACTAAATGTGGTGAGCTGACACTAATGTTCTGAAGCTTTGTTCTGCAGGTAAGTGGCCTCAACAGTCTGTTATAATACCAATGATGTACAGATACATGCAGATCAATCTTCTACGACTGATTTTTATACAAGATTTGGTGCAAGCTGGACTGGGTGATTAAAAGGTCAAATCATACAAAACCAAGCTTTAGGAGCGCACCATCTAGTCCACCAAACTTTTCACCCCAAGATTAAAAAGAAAAACACATACACACACACAAACACAATATATACAAAAACATTACTGTGAGTGTGACACAAAACAACCTCAAAAAAAAAAAAGGTCACTTGTAAAAGTAGTTCTATGATATACTTACCTGTCTGGCCCAGCCAACAACAGAGCCCTTTACATCTATCGCCACATGTATTCATATATACACATATAAAAAAACAGTACATCACACAGTAAGCAGAATATTTTTAAAAAAAAGAAAAAAAAAAATGAAAAGAAAGATGGTAAGAAAACCAAAATTTACACACACACAAATTCCAGAGGATGTTAGTACGACAAAACCTAAAAGCTCCATCAACCAGCACCTCCACACACTGGACCTAAGACTCACCAGCATGCACAATGAAGAAGGCCTCCACAGCAGGCTGCAGAATGAGCACAGCGTGATGATCTGGAGTGCGGGCCAGCTCCTTCAAGCAGTCTCCCAGCATGCTCCACAGCTCGTCCAGGTTCAGCTGCTCACTGAGGCGTGGCAACTGCGGGTGCTCCTCTTTTTTGTCAGAACTGGGGCCTGCAATCAGAGACAGCAGAGTTTGACTGCGTCATTTCCACAGCTTCATCATCTGGACTCCAAAACAAAAAGAAAGACAGACATCATAGCCGCCTACCACTGCGTACGAACATTCAGGAGTCAGAGACTGCATGGCAAATTTGGCCTGCAAAACAAAGCATTGTTACACCTAATAGCCCAGCTCATCAGCAAAAGGAGGAGCATTATCTTCCAGAACATGTACTAAGTACTGGCTGGCACTTTACTGCTATCACTATACAACATGCATGGATTTCAGTGATTTTTCTCAACAGTTCACTCGGATGTTGTCATTTAAACATATGTGCAGCTGCTAACCTCTGGGAAGAAAAATTAGAACATGTATTGGGAAGCAGAATCAGGCAACAGTCATATCTTCCTCCAGAGAACTTAATGGAGGTCAACAGTAAGGTCCCTTTACATGGAATATTTTTTGTGGAAGTGAAATAGCGCTGTGTGCTTGGACACAAAACACTGCTTTCAGAGCACATTATACATATGGATCAGGAACATGAAAGTGTTTGATTTTCTTCTTTTTTTCTTCTTTCTCTTCTTGTCTGCTTCCTTTTTCCTTGTCTATTTTTCAAAATTAGGAAAATAATGCAGGAAACAAGTAATTACCTAATAGGGGGTTTCTCACATTCACATCAGCAAGTTCTATCAACCAGTAGTTCACCTGCCCCCATCCCCTTCAATCACCACCAAAAAGGGATTCCAGAAACGATTAAAAAAAAGAAAAAAAGGTGTGTGTGTGTGTGTGTGTGAAATTCCTGAAACTTTTGTTGCAAGACTGGCAGCAATACTATTTAATTTTTCTGGCTCACTGTTTGTAACTCACCAGGCTGGTCCACTTCCATGGGGGTATCTGCTGGTGCATCAGCGGCCTGCCCAGAGCCAGACCCTCCACTGCCTGCCTCTTCCTGGTCACCTCCTGCAGCAGCGGTGGCAGCTTGCCTGGCTCCGTGCCCGTTCTCCCCAGGCTCCAGTGCAGACCGCAGACCCAGGGCAGCCAGGGCTTCATTGGACTGACGCAACAGGCGACGAGAGGAGGGTCGCTGTCGCACCAGCTCTATCAGGCCTTCTGCCTCTGACTCCAGCTCACCCATGGCGATGTCGATGATGCTGGACAGCGCTTGGGCATCTACCACAGTCCACAAACAATGCAGAAATAATATATAACATGTTAGGGTTGACGGTGGCATCAAGTCATCAGTACAGAACCAGCTTAAAACATTGTTTCACCAATTCCTTCTAAGAATATAGAGCCATAAATCTGTGTTAAGCCGTTTCAATAACAGTTAAGGCTAATCTCTAACGTCTTCCATACAATTTCAGAGATACTGAAACACACACAATATATATATATACGCACACACACAGAGGTACACACACACACATATACAGCACAGAAAAATAACAGTGGCAAACTTTGAACTGTGTGTGGAACATGCTAATCTTTGAAGCCACAGGCTAAGTGTTAGGGTGAAAGTAATGGTGATTATGCTCTTGATGGTGGTGATGGTGGTTGATGGGTAAGACTGTAAACCGTGCTGAATATTATTATGAATATGGGTGAAATAAAGACAAAAGGGAAGCCAAATGAGTGCCATGTTGAAACATCATTCAGTTATGCATGAAGAGGCATGGAAGGACAAATAACTGAACATAATTAAAACGCATGCATAACAGCATTCAAAAAATCTGTTGGAAACCGTAGTACACACTCCTCGGAAGTGAAGTAAGCTGATACCTGCTTCATCAAAAAAATGACCAAACATTTCATACTCATTTGCAATAGATAAAGTGTCAATTGGCCACCTCACCTTCTCAAATTCTTTTAGTTTACCCAGTATGAATTACTGAATGTGGGACTGGTGATATCTTCCTCGTCACATTTGGAATCCAACCCCAATTGGACTATTTTCAGCACATTTTCTACCTGAATGGCACAAACTGTCAGAAAAGTCCTTCAGTATTCTTTAAACAATTTCAAGCTGAAAGCCTACGAACAAACTCTTTGTCATGGCTTCCTGAATCAGCAAGGTTTCGGCCAAGATGTTAGTTTCTGCCTCCGAAAGTTTTTGGGAACCACCCCCCCCCCCCCCCCCCCCCCCCCCCAAAAAAAAACAACTGATTGTCTAGAGCAACACAGAAATGGAAGAGGAAAGAATAAGAATGTTAAACGAAAGTGCATGCATGGAACAAGCATGGAGATGAGGTGACTTTTCAAACGGGTCAAGGTCAGCTGTGCAAGAGCTGTCAGCCTGTGACAGCTCCAGCCTTCAACACAGCAGTACAGAAATAATCATCTGCACCAGTTGCTACTGACTGTACACATGGAGAGTTAACTCTGGACACCTAACAAATTTCCATGGTACTCACTTCCTCCTCTGACACTCTTTTTCTTGGAGGCAGAGCGTGCAGCATCCCTGAGCTGGATGATGACTTTGAGGATTCTCAAGAAGAAGTGCTGGCTGGACGTCTTGTTGGTCAGCTGGGACATGGAAGGCAGCTGCAGCTCCCGACCCGACTTGATCTTGCTAGGGGCCGATACCACTACACTGGAACCTCCTGTAAACCTGCATGCCAACACAAATAAAACTATGTCAGTGCCAGCTGTACTGGTAAAACTATTGCAACCACACTTAGTGATCTCATCATTAATTTGATATAAATGTATAAACACGTGAATCAGTCGAAGTCAACCTAACATTTTGAATAAAAACATCAGAATTTACGTGAAACATATGCCAGGGTTCCCACTTCCTCACAGGAAAAAAATTCAAGGATTTTTCAAGGGTTTCTAAAGGGGATATTTTAACTTTCAAGGCGCAAATTTAGCCGTACAATTGAAGAAAAAAAAGAGCGAATAATTAATGATTGTTGATGGCATGAATCGTCCACAACACTTCAGCTTTCAATACATCTGTCCCACTTGCTGTTATTGTGGATTGGCTGATGATTCTTACCGAGGAAAGGGTCTGACCCGATGTTGATGAATTTGATGACTGCCGAACGAAGTCTGTAAGACTAACGACCGGCCTACTCGCTTTTTCCAATTCCACGTTTTTTTCCCCCTTTCCGTGACTTGCAACCGCCGATTCGCCCACTGCCCGAACATCAACGGTCTTTTTGCACACTTTACAGAAAAACACATGTTTGGTGTCTCTGCATTCGGTGATCCAGCTTTGATATTCTTCCTTCTGTAACCACAACGGATCAGATGCGCAATTTCCCTTAGGCATGATAACAGACGCAACAGTATTGGACTTCACCGGAAGATGAGGGAGCATGGCACTCTTTGTTGGAAGTCGAACTGCGCATGCGCAAACAATAACTGACTATTGAATTGCTTCCCTTTGCTTGAAATCAGACGACACTCAAAACAATTCGAGAGGAGAAAATCGATGTCCGAAGTCTTGTTCGCGTTTGTTTTCCAATTTGTCTTCAAATGTTACAGTCAGTTTTGGTCCGAAAATGATTTTTAAGGGGATTTTAAGAGATGGTAGGGATATCTGCGTTTTTCAAGGGCCTTTCTGACCCAGTTGAATTTTAAAGGGTTTTCAAGGGTCTTCAAGGGGCGTACGAACCCTGATATCTGTTGACAAATGCTGAAACACAATGAAGAGTAAAACTGAAACTCACCAGCATAATTCCAGAAATACTGAAGACGTGTTCATCCTATCAGCCAGCAGTTTACAGGGGCAAGGTCACATTGCAAAGATGTTATAAACATTAACTTCCAGTCATTCAAATAATCTGCACTTCTTCATAATCAATTTACTTCAGACTTTTCGATTTTAGGGTCTTTCTTTCATTTTTAGCAGAACATACTGTACCATGGTGATCTGGGGATAAGTCTCTATCTGTTTAGTTTATGCCATTTTCTTTGTCCCTTCCCCCCTCACCCTCTTTCTGTATATGTAATATTTTGACAACAGAGAACCTACAAAAAAAAAAAAACCCTAACTTATTTTGATATTTAGATCTGGTATTGTTTGACTGTCGTTGTCCAACATAAGAGCTTGGAAGTAATTCAAGCCAGCAGCACATGCATTACAGACACCGATGTCTAGATTACAGTCACTATGTTGTGCAACTAATGGTCGACAAATGAACCAACAGTCCTTTGTCAAATATATCAACCATCGATTAATTTCAAAACAGAGTTGGACATTTCTAGCCAAAACAACAGACAAAACAAACCCATTTGCAGGATAGCAGAGATAATAAATCATACAAGGAGATGCTGGGGATACTATACAATATTCCATTTTTTTCCTCCCAATTCTGACTTTTTTTTCATGTTCTTCAGCAATAATGTATTTCTGTATTTGGCAGATTTTTTTCCATGCTAACTACAGAAAAATCATATGGCCAAACAAATTCTGAATGAAAGCAAGATCAGCTGAAGGGGAGGTGGGTGAAAGGAGGGAGGGGGTTTGTTGGTGGTGGAAAGCACACAAAAAAAGATCTGCGGAGTTTTTTACAGTTGCTCTTTACTTGGCCGCATAACCTCACGTACAACTTTTTTGTGAGCAGCAGCCAGTTTCTAGGTCTGGCTGATTTTGTGGCTAATGAAGCGCTACGACCATCCTTGGGACACTTCCAGTCTACAATGCACAGCTGTTTCCATTCCCTCACCCATTCCCTTGCCCCTTGCAGAACAAGCTGAGTGGGCAGGCTCAAGGAGGCGAAAAGTCTTTTTGGATATAGCTGGAGAAAGTTTCATCGACAGAATAACATGGCCTTCTGGTGGTACTTGTTGAGAGGAGAGAGATCCAGAAGACATCTCCAATCCCCTGGAAGACATGGGGATGACAAACAGGCAGCCGTAGAAACTTGGCCCTGGGTCTATGCTTGCAAAGACTACTCCTTGCAGAGAGGCTATGTAAATGTTCGAAGTCCAGAAGGCTCTTATGTTTGACTGTGCAAATCTTGGAGGGATTGGAATAACAACTTGAAGGTGATCTTGTTCCATGTTGGAAGAAATCAATGTTCCAAAAACCAAGACAATCCACTATCGAATACCAGATGGCAATGACGCACATAACAAGAGAGACTCTGTTTTACAGGGCTGAGAGTGAGGTGCTGGCTGTGACTGGCATAGCTGCCTCTTGCGAGGAACCTGAAAATGGGTGTTCTCGCTAGCCTGAATGGAGGGTTTGAGCCCAGAAAGGGCCTGGCACTGACACTACAGATTCACAGAGGAAGAGTACGAAGCTTGCTCTGCTGAGCTGGTTTCTTAGACAAGCACACTGACTCTGCATTTGTCTCTGCCGTTATCTCCTGCTGAATATACCATACACATCAGATATTCTCTGGACTCTCATCATCTAGGCTGAGGATGGGAAAATCACAAACATGGCAAATACATTGTGAAATCTCACCTGTCTGGAACCATTCCTTTCACCTGCTGGGCAGATCCCATCTCTCCATCTCTGGAGTCTTCCGAGTCATCCAGATGCTGGGCATTGAGCTCTCGGAGTTCCTCCAAAAGGGAACTGAAACATATCCAGTCATATACTATGACAGTGTTGCAGTGTGACTAATTCTGTTTACTCGTCTCCAGAGAATACTGGGGCCTGTCACCATTAACTTTGTCTACATTTTCATTCTATTCCCTCTCTTATAACAACTGGAAAATCCAAAAAGAAAAAAAAAAAAAAGAAGCAAACTGAGACTTTTTAAAAATTAAATCTATTTCTACAAAAAGGGGTAATAAAAAAGAAAAGGAAAAAAAAAAAAGTAAAGAAAAAGTAGGCATTTGTCACATGCACATAATCAGATACGAAAGAACTATATCTTTTTTTGTGTGTGGACACAATCACCATCACTTTCTGCATCTCATAACCATGCTCACCACAGGGGTACATATGATTTATTACTTATCTAGGCCAGTCACACCGTCAAAATACATGTTATTGGGGAAAAAAGGGGAGGAGGAGAAGAGGTAAAACATTATCCGAGTAAAAAATCCAGTCTGATCCGATTGCTGTCAAGTGCTCTGGAAGCATCAATATACAAAAGAAGATTTTAAACTCCACACATCAGTTTCTTGTACAAAGGTGCCTCTCCCCTCCATAATCTTATGATCACATTATTGGAAAATTACACACATTCACTAAGTACAATTCTTCACTTCAGATACTTGAACCTAAACGCATACGTTTCAGCAATTTTACTATTGGACAGTTTGCCTTCAGCTAACCATGGCCCTAAATAAATGGATGTGAAGGAAAAGAAATCAATAGCTTACTTTTGGCGTCTTCTCAATGACTACTGACCACAACAACGCATATAATTTGGCAGTAATTAAATGCGTTTGCATGGGTATGGTGATTCGATGATATGGTACATTATACAAGCTATTAGTTATATTTACTTTGGTTCCGCGGACATCTGCTGAAAATCGTTATTTTGCCCTTGACTTTGGCTCAAACTTATGAAGTCAAAGAAAACTGTTTTCACCACAGAATGAACATTAAAAAAAAAAAGAGAAAAAAAAGGGAAAAAAAGGTACAAACCAGATATGCTGCCTGACAGTGAGGCCCAGAGTGCGAGCACCTTCTAACAGAAGGGCTAGAATGGTGTGACGTGTCGCATTGTTGGCCCACGACAACTGGAGCAACAAGCTGGTGGCATCATCAAGACCTTCCTCAGAACAGGCCTTGGAGGTCAACACCTGCACAAAATCATGCACAGCTGAAGTCTTCCAATCACAATAAAGGGGATCTCAAATGTGTCTACAGAACAGAACTTTCTTTTCCACATGAACTTTTTCCTTTGTACATGCCTATCTTAATACATCTAGAGAACAGTATTTTCTTTTCCACAGCAAGCCTTTCCCTCGTATTTGCCTATCCCAAGACAATCTTTATCTGAACTGGTGCAAAGAATGCTAAGGTAACCTAAGACAAAGCGAATTCAAGAGGAACATGCTAATCTATCCACAAAGCAAGGGAAGGAGAGAGATTATGAGGTCCAATAAACAATACTAAAGCGACAAACTTAATTTGCCAGTGCTTTGCCAGCCACCTCTTGACAAATCCACTGAAGTTGAACTCTACATCAAAAAGTGTAGAAAAGAAATCTCTCAAGTTAAATCCAAACCTGTCCGCAATTCCAACCTCTCACGGGATGAACAAAAAGCCCTTGAATCACTGAGACAAAGACAAGACATTGTCATCAAACCAGCAGACAAGGGTGGTGCAGTGGTGGTCTGGGACAAACAGTTGTACATAAAAGAAGCACACAGACAACTGTCAGACACAAATTTCTATACACCACTCACAGCATCACCCCTCCCCCAACACCAGAAACTCATCTCAACCACAGTTAAACAAGAAATCAAACATAACAACTTACCGAAGACAGCCAAACTCCTCATAATGACAGACACCAAACAACCCACCTTCTACCTGCTCCCTAAAATACACAAAACCAATACTCCCGGCAGACCCATAGTATCTGCATGCAGCTGCCCTACAGAACACATTTCACAGTACTTAGACTCTCTCCTCCAACCCATAGTACAAGGCCTCCCCACATACCTCAAAGACACTACACACACACTCAACATGATTAATTCATACAACACAGATCCCACTTTCAAACCCAGCCTCCTCTTTACCCTTGATGTCGTCTCTCTCTACACTTCCATCCCTCATGCTGATGGACTGAAGGCCCTCGCATTCTTTCTTAACAAACGGCCCCCCAACCAACAACACCCTCCCACAGCTACACTAGTCAGACTTGCAGAATTAGTCCTCACCCTCAATACTTTTGAATTCAACAACCACACATTCTCACAAATCAGTGGTGTTGCTATGGGAACCAAAATGGGACCATCCTATGCCTGCCTCTTCATGGGACACCTAGAACACCGCCTACTAACCTCTTACACAGGCCCAACACCAGAGCTCTACGAAAGTACATAGATGATGGATTGGGAGCCACATCCATGCCAGAACATGACCTCCAGAATTTCCTCAACTTTGCACAGACCTTCCATCCATCCATCCATCCAGCCTACCTACACCATTTCACAGTCAGTTAATTTCCTGGACATCACTATCTCCCTCAAAGATGGACTGCTTCAAACCTCAGTCTTCTACAAACCTACTGATGCGCACTCATACCTGGACTACACATCTTCCCACCACCAGTCCACTAAAAATAGCATTCCATATTCTGAATTCCTTCGCCTACGCAGACTGTGCTCTAGCGAAGAGGATTTCACTATACAAGCAGCCAAAATGTCTGATTTTTTCACCAACCGTGGATACCCTAGTGCCGTCATCAGTGATGCTCTCAGCCGCACTGCAGCTAAATCCAGAACATCTACTCTGGAAACTAAACCTCCCAAAGAGACAGACAGACCCACTGCCTGCCTTCTCTTCCATCCTCACAATCTGCCCATCTGCAGGATCCTGAAGTCTAACTGGCACATAGTAGAAAATCATAAACCTGCCTTTGAGACCACACCAATGATCACTTTCAAACGTGACAAAAACCTCAACGACCTATTGGTGCGCTCTAAGCTGAACAAAATCTCAACACCTAAGCCACCAGGTACTTTCCCCTGCTCAAAACCCAACTGCAGAATCTGCTCCCTCACCAAACCAGACACCATCCTACATGGCCCCACAGGCTCTTTCACTATTAAACGCACTTTCTCCTGCCAGAGCCACAACATTGTGTATGCCATCCACTGTCAGCTGTGCGGTAAGATCTATGTAGGTGAGACATCTCGCACACTTGAGACGCGCATCTCTGAACACCTGGCCGACATCCGCCACCATCGGCCCAAACCAGTCGCTCTACACTTCAACCATGCCCAACACAACATCAACCATGTCAAAGTCTTGGCACTTTGGCAATCTAAGAGTGACAGCTTGGAACGCCTTATGCAGGAATCTCATCTCATTGCCAAACTGGGCACCATCCACCCTCATGGCATCAACGTCCAAAAGTAGTATGTACCATTCCATCTCTGCAGCTCCAGCCTGAAATATCCCCCACCTACACACACCCATACCACCCTACCTCCCTCTGTTTACCTCAGACATAGGTTGCAGCTATCATCATCTTCCCTTTTCCTACACTCTCTGAGTCTCTCCATTTGCTACATCAATCGACTTACTCCCCCCTCCCCTGCCCTAGTAATGATGTGTGTAGGGGTGTTGGTGGATATGGCGGTTGCTGGGGGTGGAGGTGGGGGTAACCAATGAATAAGGCTGATATTACAAATGGAACACACACACACACACACACACACACTCACACATACACACACACATAATAAATAGAATGCTGGCTCCTTTATCGTTGGTCGTGAAAGGGGGGGGGGGGGGGGGGGGGGGGGAGAGAGAGAGAGAGAGAGAGAGAGAGAGATTGTGTATAGGTGTGAATATGTTGCCCCTCCCCCTCCCCCAGTTAGTACGTAAACCCATCCCCTTCTTCCCTCCACCCTCATAGCATCTACACCTTAAAGTAACATGTACCAACCCACCACTTCAATCTCAGCCCATAATATCCTCCCACCACACACACACATACTACCTTATCTCCCACTATTCACCTCACACAACTTATAGCTATCTTATTTATGCATTTATTATCATTATTATTATTATTATTTTATTTTATTTTTTTTTTAATTATTATTATTATTATTTACTGATTTTTTAATTATTATTTTTAATGTTTCATTTATTTATTTATTTGATTATTATAAAAATGTATTTTCTAAATATATTTCTGTATCATGCTTTCATTACCTTAACCTTCACTATCGTTGTTAGCAGTATCATTCAGTAATACTATTGCTAGTATTGATACTACCACTGGCATTGACATCACCATCGCCTTCGCCTCTGGGACTGTTGCCACGGCAACCCTGCTGTTTAAGAATCCTCTAACCCACTGTCCTTTCTCCCATACCCATTCTTATTGACACAGATTGGTAGTAATCTTGTCCCTTTTTTTTTTTTCCTCAGTATTTTGACCATTATTAGTATTCCTATCAGTAATATTATTACCTTCATTACGACTTTGACTCGCTCACTATTTCCCTTCCAACAGCCTCGTTCTCATTCAACGCCTTCTTCCTTGCGCTGAACCCTACGAAGTGATCTGAAGCGATCAAAGCTAAGTGAATTTTCATTGTTTTATTCGTTAATGTCTCACCTGATGAAGACCTAAGAGGTCGAAACTAGTTGTGTTTCGTCTTGTGACTCGTTTGTCCACGTTCTCTGGGCGGTTCGCTAACATTTATTTAAGATTAATTTGCCAGCTAAAATATCTGGCTATCTGGAATTCATGACGGGTTTTGGCACAGAATGTGTCTCTTCCACACAGCTGCGCTAGGCAGAGTAGTCAGATGGACAGAGCCATGTCAACAATCTTATGTCAATCCACTTGGTACATTGTAAAGTTTTGTTTAATCTGAGATATGCTGATGCAAGACAGTGTACACTGACATGCTCATCAAGGCATTAAAATACTTGACTTACAAACTTGGAGTAAGACACAACTTGATTTTGTTTTTTCTGCTCATTGATCTTTAAAAACCATACTTAAAAAAGTAAGCATCACAATGCTTCAGTTAATGAAGAGAACAAAAGTCTGATTTTCATAATATGTGGATGTACCTGAACACCAGATGAAACTGAATGTACAGAGAGAAATGAGTGATGTCGGGAGAGAGAGAGAGAGAGAGAGAGAGAGAGAGAGAGGAGAGAGAGAGAGAGAGAGAGAGAGAGAGAAAAGAGAGAGAGAAGAGAGGAGAGAGAGAGAGAGAGAGAGAGAGAGAGAGAGAAGTAGTAGCATGGTGGTGGAAGTTGGAATTAATCACCTGAACAGCCATTTTCAGTTCAGTCATCAGAATAGGGTCCTCCTCTCCAGCTCCACTCTCCTTTTGTTCCTTCATCTCTGAAGAAAGCAGAAAAGATTATTGAATGCCTGGTCTGTCAACAACTGCCCGCACAAAATTGAAACCAAATCAACAAACAGAACTAAAAGATTAAAAAATGACAGACAAACCATCAAATGTAAGCAAGCAACCAGACACAGTTCACTGACAATAATGTTATTTTCCTGTGAATTTACTACTGCGGTGAATGAGTTGCAGAGTCTACTCAACATAATCCAAATCAGCTATTGCTGAGTAAATACTGATTCCTTTAGTTACACAGCTTTCAGTTCTTGCAATTTTGACTATCCTCCTGAAAAAAAATGTGGTTCTTCTTTCTCTTAGGAAAAGGAGAAAACTGAGCTAGTTTGAATATGGTACAACAAACTCAAGTAAACTCACTAAGGATCATCACTCTTACTGCCTATGTGGGTATGGAGGCGAGGTTAGCTCCCTGCTCCCACCCTACCCCATTAAAAGAAAAAATTACTATTTCATTTACTTTTTGAAATCTTGATAATATGGTGATGTTCTTTATCTGGTGGGATAAGGCCTTTGCCTGGACAGGTAAGCATGACAAACATGTGCATTTCATCATGATGGAGAATGCTGAAAATAGTGAAATATACTACAGGCATCCCTTTGCCTTACACATTTAAACTCTACAGGATTATTACAGGCCCACAGGTTCAGTATCATCACATAAACAGTATGTAAGGTCATATACTTTTTTTTTCTTCAGCTGAATTTTTTCTTCAGCTGAAATGTTTCAAGCATCTTCAGCTTGGTCATTAGTCTCAAGTTTTCAATTTTGGTCATGGTTCACAGCAGAACATGAATACAAAAGTTGACAAATTGCTGAGGAAATGGCCCATATAAAAACATTTCTGACCTCTTTAAGCTACAAACTGCCAAGAGATACAATAGCTGGTAATGTTCTTAGACTGGATGTCTTAACCCTCTTCAGTATGCACTTACCTGAGCTTAGTTATGCCGAAAACCATCGGCAAGATAAGATACTCCGTAATTTGAACATGGTTACCCATTTCAAAATTAATTTAAAAGAGAGGAAAGGAAATAATGAAATGAAAATCATTTAAAAAATTACTACGAATATATATGTTGCTATATCATAAGTTTGAAGAATGTCACATGAGCCATTTACTCGGGAAAAAAAAATCTTCTTCAGAACTTTCTTCCAAATCGTAGTTCATCATATCTGGAACCTCATCCCAGTCGAAATCTAGGTCACTGTAAGATTCATCAACCAGCACTTTCAATAAGTCTTATGCCATAAATCCCACAAACCACAGTATCTTCATTACTAAATCTCATTATAGAATGACAGAAATCAAGGTTAGCCATGGTGAAAAACAGCATTTCGACCACAGAACTTAAAAAATTCGTAACTCGAGAACTACGGCACGTATCAACTCGCGTTTTTTTGCAAACGGAAGTGAATGGCTACAGGAAGAAGGAAGTCACGTTCTCGCGAGACTTCCTTTTCTACGAGAAACATGGCGGCGCCCATTGTTGCCACGTGTTTTACCGGGCGCTGGCAGGCACTCAGCCTTCTGGCAGTGTGATTTCTGGTCGGGCGCTAGCGGGCGCATGCTTGTCAAGAAGGTTAAGGCCGACAACTGTCATTATTAAATTCATTTTTGATGGAAGATTAGCCGATCTTCCAATTTTTCCAAGGACAGCACACAACATTCGCAGTTCAATCTGTGTAGAGTTGTGACCAATCAGCCTATCGAGAGTACAATAGGCAGCTCTGACACTTGGATCTTATTTGAGAATGCCATCTAATTGTTTCTTTTCTTTATGTAGCTGCGTCCCTTAGACTTTCCCTTTAGATTGGTTGTAGTCTAACAGTACTGACTAACCCATGCTCCACACACTGATGCAGCCGAGTCGTTCACTTCCGGAGGGAAAAAAAAATACTGTGCAATGTTAACTGTGTTCTCTCTGCGTTCTCTTTATGGTTTTCTCTATTTTCTAAAGCAAGGATCTTTACCAAAGCATGTTTCATTAAAAACAAAACTGAAGATTTTCTTAGTGAAAGTAAAAAAAATTAAAAAAAAAGTTGACCAGAGAATGATCAAGAATCTGAACTGGTCGTCAATCTTTGTATTATGCACAATTAACAGTTAAACATGTTTTTTTTTTAAGTTTCACAATACAGATTTATTATCGTTTCCATTCAAAACATAACCATTTTGATGTGACTGCGATGTCTACATTTTCTAAAGGCAGTAAAGCTTAAATTTTCACTGCTTTCACACTGCCGTTTTCATATAATATTTCAAGACTCAAACTGTACTTGAAAGGTCTTTAACTCTTCAAACAATGAAAATCAATACAATACTTGAAATGCAAAAAAAGCATTTCAGATGAAAAAAAAAAAACATTGTTAAAAAGTACAGAAACACATGTATACACTTTACATCAATGTTGCAGTTTTTAGTTCAATTTTTACACCGACTTATATTTCTTCAGGGGCATTTGCAATAATTATATGTTCTATGCTAAATCAAATCATCAGTTTTAATCCTTCACAGAGAAGGAAAAAATTATAAGCAGGTCATTTCTTTTTGTTTTTAGTTTGTTTACTTAACTTTTTCACTCTTGGTAAGTTGATATTACTTCTTTACAAGACTATTTTCAATACTTTCACTTAAAACTTGATTTTATCTAATATTCTCTCTCCATTTGTGTGTGTGTGTGTGTGTGTGTGTGTATGTGCGTGCGCATGACAATTTATGTGCGTGAGTCAATGTGTCTACTGCATTATGTATTAAAAAAGAAACCAAACAACAACAAAAAAGAATCAAAGGAAAACAGATGGACATGGTACCTTCAGGTGGCTTCTTGTCAGTGGAAGGAACAGCAGTATCACTGCCTGGGATGATGGTGGTGGTGGTAGTGGTGGTAGTTGTGGTGGTGGTGTCACCTTCAGGCAAACTGGTGGGGGCAGCAGCAGCAGCATCAGATGTCACTGACAAACACACAGCCGGTGTCACAGACGACACTGTCACTGGTGCCTGTGTTGTAGGAGCGGCAGTAGAAGCTGTGACTGTGGTGGTGGTGGAGGTGGCACTGGTGCGGGACAGGTGACTAAGGTTGGCACTGTCCTGTATGCCTACGGCAATCAGCCCCAGCAAGCGCAGGAGGCGGTCAGTGAGCAGTTGACTGCGACGCACCACTGGATGACTGAGCATGGCCATCAGCTGTCCCAGTGCCGAGCTCTTGTAGTCACTGCCCAAGGCTTCTGCCTCAGTCTGCACATTCCCCACACCACTATGCGCTTTCTGCACACCTTTACCACGACGAGACAGTCCTGCACCATCCAGCTTCAACAGCAGCGACCAGAAGTCCGATTCCTGCCGACTCGAGTCCAATGTTGAGGAGGTGGCTGCTGAGCGGTCAGAGCGTGCTAGGCGGGACTGACAGCACCACTGGTTGCTGTGTGGGACTTGGGTCGGGCCCCTCCCGAAGGAGGCAGAGGAGGGATGGTGGACCCTTGATCAGAGTCTCTGTCCTCACGAGGCTCGCATGAGGGACCTCCTTGACCTTGGGGGTGGGCAGGAAGTGGGAGGGAAAGACTTTGGCCAGGGAGATCAAAGTGTCCAGCACGTGGCGGCACACCACGGGGGCCGCCTGGGGGTGGATGTTCACACTATTTCCCTGAGGTGTTGACACATATGACTTCTTGCCCCCGGAGACCCGTTGAACCTGAAAGACATTGGCACGGCAACCCAGAGCAGCCTCCAGACTGATAGACAGCCAGGACCCAGGACCACGCATGTTTTCTCCCCGTGACCAGCCTGACCCTGGTCCGCAGCTGGGGTCAATGGGGCTGGCCACGACTGCCGGTTGTTGATGTCCCTTCCGCCCTTTACTGCCTTTCTCTATGGAGGACACCAACACACTTCCGCTCTGAGAAATCCTGGGCATGGCTGGGTCCTCCATGTCTGGGTGATACTCTGACGTCCTCTGCAAGATGGACAGCAGGGCACGCAGAATCCAGGTACGGGTGGGTGCATGGTAACACAGATTGCGCAACACACGGCACAACCGGTTGGTGTTTAGCTTGGGCTCATCCATAAACAGCAGCACCAGTAGGCAAGTCAATGCCTCATGGTCCAATAAATGACGCCCTCTCAGCCTTGCCACAGGCAGACCGCTGCTGTTGCTGGCACCACGATTCTGACCACTCAGGCCAAAGGACCAGCGCAGAGCGGGGTAGAGTAGGAACCCCGGTGGCTCTGATAGCATAGCGTGTTCCCAGGCGACCGTACAGACCTGCAAAAAGTGACCATTTATAAACTCCCATCTAAATTTGTCTGTGTGTGCGCAATTTTTTTGGTGATATTTAATACAATTAATTTTGGGATAAAAAGATACTCAATTACTTAGAGCAGACCGCTGAAGATGAAATTCAAAAAGGTCATTTTGCATTTTGTTTAATCCTTAAAAATCATATAAACATACCTTAAGAAAATATTTAAAGTGAAATGTATGCTGCATCTTTTTAATGTTTTCGAACACAAAACTCAGAACTACATGAGATCTGAACGAGATTTACATGCAGTGAACAATAACCGCATGTTATCTTTTCTCTATTCTTTGCTCAAGATGTTTCACTCAGTTGCAATGTCCTTTCACTAAAGTTTCGAAAGCAGAAACGTTAAAAACGAACATTTCTCCACCCATTCACAAACACACACACACACACACAGAGGAAGTGGCATTCCCCACCACCAAGCTGTTAAACCACTCACTGGGATTGCGGAGGATGGCAGAGAGGGAGGCAGCCCCACCCTGGAACAATCTTTCCTGCATGATGCGGCGGTGGCGGTCCTCTAGCTCTTGACGCAACTCTCGCGCCTCAGCAGCTACATGTTCTGGTAGTGCTGAGATGCTGTTGTCGTCCAAGTCGCAGAGGACTGACTGCCGCAGCTGCGGTGAGAGAGTGTCGATGAAGCTGTAGTTGTCCTCTGCCCCCCCACGCTGCTGGGCCTGGATGCGCGCCTGTTCTGCCCTCTGCTGGGCCAACACCTGGGGCAGATGAAGAGAAATTTTTCAGATAGATGGTAATGAGCATTTCAGATTGGTCAACCTACCAATGTGAAAAATATGACTGGGAAACACAGGAGAGTTCTGGGAACCTCACAGTGACATTAGGAAGATTGCCCAGGACGGTTCCCAGAGCCATGTGACCAGCTTTAATTTGAACATTTACATATAACCTTTACCTTATTTTACAGCACTCCTTGGTTCCCCCCCCCCCTCCCCCTCCCATTTACTAATAATTTAAGCCAAAAATTTTTCTGCCATTTCAATTAATGATTTGAGCTGCCTGAGAAGACTTGGAGAAAAGTTTGTATTATCCGATGCTGTTGGGCTCATATATTTGGATGCAATATATCATAAACGTAAGAACTCATACATGAAAAGGAAAAAAAAAACCCGAAAAGAAAATGTTCAACTTCAAACAGATACATTCAGACAAGATGGCCGAGGGTTATTACATAAACTCATTTGTTTCACACAAGGTAAACGCAGGCAGCCAGGAGAAGTGAGGGTGGAGGGTGGTAAAGCATACTATAATGTGGAGGTAACTGAACTTTCATATTATTGTGAAAGTACAGAAATATGGACTTAAAAGGTGAGCAACTTTCTGGCCTGCATTTCTTATCTCAAAACATGGAGTGAGTTTTTAGACGGCCTCACCTCCTCCTGAATGTTAGGTGGCAATGCAGCCAGGAATTCAGGGTTGACATCCATGGCACCGGGTGTTTCAGCGGACTGTTGCTGCTGTTGCTGGGCCCTCTGCTGGATGCGCTGCAGACGCAGCTGATCAGCGATCACCTCCTGCCGTATATTTTCTGGCAGCGCTGCCAGGAAGGACGGGTCCACACCTTCCGGCAATTCTTCTCCTGAAAAGAGTTATTGGGCTGGTATAAAGCATACTGCAATGTGAAGGTTAAAAAAAACCCAAAAAGAGTTACTGGGCTGGTACAAAGCATACTATAATGTGGAGGTAACTGAACAGCCATACTATTTGGAAGTGCAGAAATATGGACATAAAAGGTCAGCAACTTTCTGGCCTGCATTTCTTATTTCAAAACAAGGAGTGAATTTCCAATATGGTTTCTGTTTTGTTTAACTCTGGCCTGGTGGATAGCAATGACAAAGACGCCAAGGATTCATACATCACTGTGCTGAAAAATTATTGAGACACACACTGATTTGAAGTCAAGTTGAAAAAAATCATGAACATGCACACCCATGAATGAACAGCTTCCCTCTCTGTAATATCATTTTGTTACATCCAAACGTAAGAGTTGGAAATGGCACTCCAAAGAAGAGAACAGCCCACTGACCAAACATAGTGAGAGGAGTCCTTGATGAAGAGGCCTCACTGTTGCCTGATGTCCCTTCCTGAGGCCCTGCAGTGGTCGACATGCTGGTGGCTGTGGTGGTAGTAACGGTTGTGGTGACTGTTGCCGATGTTGTGATCGTGGCAGTGGTGGTGGTTGGAGAGGGCTCTGCGCTGCTGCCGCTACTGCTGGGCGTAGGAGCTGGAGCACTGTCACCATGCAAATTTGAGGACAGTGAATGATTGAGAGCGAGACACAAGCAGCTGAGAAAGGTGAGGTGAGAGAGGGTGATGGCAACGCAAACATTTTACATGTATTTGGGATTTTCTTAGCATCCTTAGTAAGACACAGCAGTCAGACATCAAATTTTGCAAACAAGAACCAAATTTCTTCTAAACACTTTGTCCATTGTAAAACATCTTTAGGACTAAATGCAAAGCCTGTAGTTTAAATTTCCACAGTCCTTTTCTTTGAACCTGTATATATTTTGTAGTGGCTGAGTGATAATTTCAGACACATCAGATCTGCACTTGTACATTTTTGCATAAAATAAGCTGCATGTAGGTCAGTGTCAAACATGTTCTGTGTTTGTGATTTTCTACGATTATCCATTTATATTTAAAAAATCATGAGACCCACATCACTTGAAGAGTCAGACTTATCGCTGAGAAATTTTCTGCCCAAACCTTACACGACCGCAGTCTGGACTTTCAACAAGAAACCAGCCCCCGCGCTGAAGTGGTTAGCGTCACGGACTCCCAACTGGGAGGTCGTAGGTTCGATTCCCATCAGAGTCATGTGGGATTTTTTTGCCCCAACCGGCTTCTACCCAGAGTTGATTTTGCTATGGAGTCGGTTGGGAAGACTGGGACCATACAGTTGAGTTTCGTCCACTTAATGGATGGGTCTCTGAGAGTGTTGCTCAAATTCCCTGACCAACACTGCAGGCGCCTGTATTTCTCGGACCTGGTTGACAGTGGGATATATAATAAAAGGAAGCGTAGAGTACATCAGCCCTGTCATGCATTTTCAGACCAAAATGGAAATCCGTAGCATCAACTTCATCATCCTTAATCTCATCGATCAGCATAAAAACGGTGACCTCAGTTTCAATGTCCTTTCCACGTCCGTGGCCTTGGTTTGATTCTGTTGGGATCAACGGTATCGGCAAGTCCATGGGGGCTGTCGTTGGACGGACGTGGTGGTGCCCTCAGGATAGAGAGCTCACTAACGCCAGCTCTATGACTATGCAATTATTGTCGACAGTAGGGGGCTTAGTAGGTGGTGTCCTGTGTATATTAGATCAGAACAGGCACCACTGAACACGACTGAAGTGACTTGGCAGCAGTACAGTATCTCCTCCGATGGGTTGCCTCTTGACGACTTGACACTGACTGCTTCCTGTGGATTGCCAGTGCCGGGGCTGCGGCAGGACCGACCCGGCTGTGGCTGTGAACAGGGTGTTGGAATGAGCGGTGTGGGTGCACTGCCGCTAAGGTGGCACAGAAGAGCAGAAAAAAAAAGAAAAAAAACCCCACCTTTCAACAAGTTTAAAAGCTAATGGCTTTTCAATTAATGACCAGAGTGTGCAAGATGGTTTCTTAACTACGTGGCTGAAGCAATGTATTTAGCCAGAAACCTCTGAAAATGACATGTCAGAGATGCTTGTTTTATACTGACATTGGATGCCAAAAAGTCCTGTCCCTCCTTTGAAGCCTTGAGACACAAGTCCTGTTGAGCCCAGTAAAAGCTGTGGGGACCAGTGGGATCACTGCAGCAGACTGCTGCCTTCGTCTTGCTAACCGGATTGAGGATTTAGCATGGCCGGGAGCTCAAATGAATGGAAGATGCCAAAAAGAGATTAGAAGCCAGTGCAAACTTTTCTTTTCGGCAAATGTCATCCACAAAAATTCCTGTTTCCAATCCTTTGGAATATTTTCCTTTTCCATTCATCCACTCCATTAATGAGCTGCTTTCAATTAAAGAGATAAGTGTAAAATAAAAACGTAGCAAAAATACTAACAGGAACGACATGTAAATCTGACCGGTATACAACTTTCTTTCAGGCAATTCAAAACAAGGAACTCCCCTTCCCCCCTTTCTTCAGACAACACTCAGAGGTCAGCAACTGACCTTGTACTCTGAGAAACAACGATGCTGGACAAATCCAGGCCAGAAAGGACAGGCGTGGGCTCCGGAGCAATTGACAGTCCTTCAGAACTGGCAGAGGCTGAAAAGGAAAGATCGTAAAAGGATATAATTCTAAAAAAAAAAAAGGATTTAATTCATAAACTATCAAGACACTGAGGTCCAATTCTATGAAACAATTCAGTAAAGTCTTACTATACTTACACAGAAAATCAATAACCATCTTCATTAGCATTCCTTCATATCTTTCAGGAAAAGCAAAATCCTACTTTTGAATTTGTGAGTTAAGATTAAGATTAAAATTATAGTCCCGTCAACAGCAGAGGTTATCTCAGGACTGTCACCACGTTTCAAACTACCACGTATACATGTTAAAACCCATTAAAACAAGATTAAAAGAACCAATCCTAGGATTAAAAACCAACACGTTGAAATCACTAACTGTAATCTGCAAAAATCAATACTGGGTAGAGAAAATCTAACAACACCAAATTCACACACGATGAAATAAATTCACTTCTTTTAGGAAGTTAAAAATATTGTCAGGGGGAACATCACGGAAAAGAATCTTCATATTATCTGCAGTGTAATGTTTCCTTCTAATGTCGTATAAATCCCAGCAGTCTAAAAGAATATGTTGGACAGATATCTGACTATCACAGACAACAGAGAAAGGCGGGTCTTCTCCCTTCAATAAAAACGAATGAGTAAAATAAGCATGACCCGTCCTCAATCTACACAATACTGTTTCTCCCTTTCGACCGCCAGCAGCCATGGGAAGATGTTCCTTTAAATCTGGACGTATTTGATGAAGCTTATTGTTTTCTTGGAGGCTCCACTCCTCCTCCCATACAGAATTGACATACGAAGCTATTTTGCCTTTGAAATCTGAGGATGGTACAAGCAGTTTAGAAGGACGAAGACGGACAGCCTCTTTAGAAAGCCGATCCACCTCTTCGTTGCCTCTGATCCCCACATGACCTGGCACCCAGGCCAACAAAATCTCAAAACCCCTTGAAACTAATGAAGAAAACATGGTAAAAAACTTGAAAAGAGCCAGATGTTTTATGTTTCTTGCTCCTATAGCCTCTAAAGCCGAAAGAGAATCTGTGCAAATAAGGAATTTCCTAGACTGGGACTGCCTGATCAACTCCAAAGCCAAAAGTAGTGCAGTAAGTTCCGCAGTGTAAATAGTGCTTTCTGAGGGAATGTGTTTGGACAGTTTTTCTCCCGAAGCTGGAACATATGCGGAGGACCCTACACCAACATCGGACTTTGAACCATCAGTAAAAATAACCACATGTTCTTTAAGGTTAGAACACATGTCTAAAAATAATTGTTTATATTTGTGAGTCTTTACCTCAATAATCAAAACTTTTCTTAAATACTTTCATATGTACATAAAAAAAAATTATATTCACATACCACAAAAATGTTGACCCTCCCTCAGTTAATAATAAAAAAAAAGCTTAAATAAATGTGATCTTCCAGTCACATGAAACACCTACTCGTGTATATCCCTGAATATTCAAGCATCATTCCTCAATACTCACGAGGCATGTTCCCAGCACGAGACGGGTCCAGAGCCACTGCTTCCTGAGAACTCATGTTAGCAATGCCAGTCAAGAAAGGGTCTTCCAGGGAAGACTCTCGGCCGAGGGAACCACTTCCCCCGTAGGGGAATATAAACGGGGGCGACTCCTCACTTGTTGCCAGGCCTGACAAAAACTCCTGCAGGTTAAGGATGGGCTGGGGAGAGTTGTATGTGACCGGAGGCACGCTTCCTGAGCTGTAAGCTGCTGGAGGGACCATGCTCCCCGAGTTGTAGGCAGTTGAGGCCCCCCCACTCCCTGAGCTGTACACGACAGGGATGCCCACACCAGCTGGGGTGAACGCCCCGGAAAGACCCGCGCTGCCTGTGGTGGTGTCCATGGCCTGCTGGGGCTGCACTGGCTGGGCCATGGACAGCTGCTGGGGGGACAGGGAGGTCGGGAGTGGGGGCAGAGGGGTGGACACTGGGTGTGGCGGGTGGGAGACAGGGAGGGTGGAGTTGGGGGAGGGCGAGGGTTGCTGCATGAAGGATGAAGGGTCTCCTTGCGATGAAAACCACCTGTGAGCAAAGCAGCATGGTCGGCGTAAAGGCAGACAAAATCAATCCTCACCCAACACTTCAATTCATCACTTGGGATTTTTAAAAGTATTTGAATGCTGCTCAGTTTCAAATCAGGCGATGCAAGTTCAACTAATTAAAACAAAACATTTCTCTAAGCCGTGCAAAATAAATATGTATACACATATATCTAGTTCATTCTTGGTATCTTTACAAATCCATCCTTTTCATTTCCATTTGGGAAGCCAAATGCATCCTCAACCTGCATCTAAAAGACTCACAGTATGCAGTTTTTCAAAGGACATGAACCCTAGCATTCAAACCAAAGCTCTAGGGTCTGAAAAACTGATAAAGGTCTGATGCTATTTTTGACTTGGATATATCAGTGATCAATCCAAAACCCTGAGCTCAGCATTGTGCAGTGGAAATCATCAAACTGCAGTAGGCCAACATGTAGCCAGCACATGCATCTCTCTAAAATGGGGAGTTTGGCTAGTATACTTACCATGTCAGACCATAGCATTCCACGGCAGTTAGTCAGCTCTGCCAGGCCGAGATTTTTTGTGGCTAATGCAGTAATAAGACCATCACGTGACGCCCACACTACTTCCGCCAGGGAAGAGGCCGGTGTAAACTTCCTGTTCCTCATTCAACAAGGCCTATCCGCAAGGTAACCCCGAGAACCATAGCGCTAGCGGGGAAGGTAGGGTGGGCATTAGAGTCTGACATGGTAAGTATACTAGCCAAACAGGGAGTATAATACAAACTCCCCATTTTGGCGTCATATACTTTACCATGTCAGACCATAGCAGAATTCAAAGGAATCGGAGGAGGGCTTAGTGCCCTAATGGTTCTTGGGGTTAGCAGAGTAATAGATATGGCTGCGTTAGCCGCAAAAGAAGTCCCTAGAACCATCAGCCCTTGTCATGCGGACATCCCTAAAATAAAGGCTTGTGAAGGGATTTTCCGGATGCCAGTAGGCTGCCTCCAGGATGTGGTGCAAGAGGACAGAGCGCCGGATCGCTGTGGAAGTGGCCAGCACCCTGCCCTCATGGGCCCGGGGAGATAAGACGGGGAGATCCCTATATGCCTGGGCGTAGGCTGATCTGCCCATCTTGGAAGCATCTAGAGAGGACTGGGAGTGGCTCGACCCGACCTGGTCCTTCGCCATGTTGGGCACTGGCGGCAGGGCAATCACGGCACACACGACCACAAAGCGGAGACAAGTCGGTCAATCAAAGATTAATCACTAAATCGATCAACCTAGTGCTACAGCACCGTAGTAACACCCTGGTAGTGGAACGAGAGATCGTAAGATGCTCGACCACAGTACCCTTGATTGAGGATGGGACAAAACTCGATCAACGTAATGGAAGCTAACTAAGGGGTAGTAGGTAATTATGGGAATGCAAGATCACGAGGAACTCGAGCGATCTGCACTAGTGCATAGACAATGGGTCTATAAAGGTGCCGACAGAGAGAAACCTCCGTAACCATCCCAGGTACAACGCACGTGTAACAGTAATACTGCGTACTGCTAGATCGAAAAACTCGATCGGTGTGTACTAATACGAGGGCGATGAAGGAGGCAGGCCAAAGACTCTCGATCTACCTTGTAATAATGATACATGGGGTAGTAATAAATGCGCACACGTTAGTAGATCAAGGGATCCTAGAGACACCCGATCTATAATACGAGGGCGATGAAAGAGGCAGGCCAAAGACTCTCGATCTACCTTGTAATAATGATACATGGGGTAGTAATAAATGCGCACACGTTAGTAGATCAAGGGATCCTAGAGACACCCGATCTACCAGTAGTAATGATAAATGAGGAACCAATAAATGTTACTAATGGGGTTCTAATAAGTGTGCACATGTTGGTAGATCAAGAGATCGTAAGACACTCAATCTACCTGTAATAATGATAAATAAGGTAAGGAAAAAGCGCCCGAGGAAGCCGCGTACCGCCAAACAAGGTGCGTGCGGTCAGGCAATATGGCAGACACGCCAACCGGCGTGGCACAATCCAAGATGGCGGATCGATTGACCGGGAAGGGATTGATCGCCGAGAGTGACGCGCAATGGCGCGCGCGAGTAAAACACCCCTGGTGTACCTTGTAATAATGCTAAAAAGGTACCAATCAATGTGCACCAGTAGGCAGATCAAGAGATGTACAGTCACTCGATCTACCTGTAGTAAGGATACATAGAGTGTCATATTGGGTACAAATAAATGTGGCCTGCGGGAATCCCCGTACCGGCGAGCATGTGTGACCGAAAATGGGCACCATGCGGTGAGGCAATATGGAGGAGACGCCGACCGTAGTGGAAAATCCAAGATGGCGGGTCGATTGACCGGTGAGGGTTCGGTCGTCAAAAGAGTTCAAGCAATGGGCACGAGAGCAAAACAGACTAACGCGCTGAAGAGGTACGAGGAGGCCGAAAGGTGACTCAGTAGAGGGAAATCTGAGTAGAGGATTTCAGATAACCAATGCTTATTTATTGTCATAAATGAGACGGGAGATTAGCCTCTAGCTTTGAAATGACTCCATCTTTACGTCACCCAGCCTTGACGTCAAAATTTAATTTCATTTTTTACCTCACCCAGATTTGACATCAGATTCAGGTGCAGCGCTTATCACAAGAAACACTTCTAGATGTTGGCCATGCGCTGCTGAGTTAGCATCCCTAAACGACATCGTAAGGCGAACTCTTCTTCTTCTTCTTCCTCTTTCTTAAAACATCAGCCATCATGTTTGATGGTAGAGATGTGTGTACAAACCCGATCGACCAAACTAGACGAGCGATCATAAGAAAGACGATCAGGAGTAGTAGAACAATTGAAAGAAGGCGCTAAAAAAGAGGAGGAAAACCTCCATAGAGTGGACAGGTAGGACGAAAGAGGACGACATGCAGGGGTCAGCCGGAATGGCGAGAATAAAGATGGCGGCTCGAACAACCGGCGAAGATCGATCGTCGAAGTGAATTTACCGACAGAGTGTGAGGATAAACAAAGCGCCGAGATCGATGGAAATCGAAGTGGGAAGAGAATAAAGAGAGAGGGGGGGACGCGTTACAATCAGGGAGGATGCGTTAGAACACCGGCGAGTAAAGGCCGAATGGAGAACAATGGAGTGAAGAGAAATAGTGAGCAGTCACGCCGTAGAGCGTGAATAAAATGAAATAAAACGCCATCCATAAGCCTCACGTGGCAATGGTACCCATGGTCTAACGTAAGCCACAAAGAACAAGTAAAGAGGGCAAGCACACAAGCAATCTCTACAAAAAAAAAGAAGCATAGGCGAGACAGAGCAAAAAACCTGTCCTTGTTAGGCAGGAGGCTGAGGTTGAATGAGGAACAGGAAGTTTACACCGGCCTCTTCCCTGGCGGAAGTAGTGTGGGCGTCACGTGATGGTCTTATTACTGCATTAGCCACAAAAAATCTCGGCCTGGCAGAGCTGACTACCTGCCGTGGAATGCTATGGTCTGACATGGTAAAGTATATGACGCCAAAACTATCTTACAATGCCTTTAATTTTCTCAATTTCTGGTTTGATTTGTGAGCTTGGGTGTGATTTTATCTGATAAAGAGGAACTTTTTCTTCTCTTCTTGTGCTTTGACGGACTCTGAAAGCAAATCTTTTTCCCTTTCTATTAAATGCAAACTGAGCAATACTTTAACTTTCGGATCACAGCACTCTAAACTCACGTTCTCTGCATCCCTAGTTTTCTCCCATCCCCCACCATTTTTTACCCCCCTGCCCCTCCCCTCCAAGATACACAGACATCACTTGTATCTTGACACTGCATTCACTCATCCCTTCCACAACATTTCTATTACACACTAACATCTTATGAACTACAGGCACAACTCATAAATCAACATAGACAGACAGACAGACACAGTATCTATCCTGACCTGGTTCCTGCTGTTGGATGCTGCATCCACGGCCTGGGGGCAAATCGATGTGGCAGCAGGATGGGAGGTGAGTCCTGGTCTTCACCGTCCAGCAGATGGGACATCATGGGTGTCTGCATGGCGGCACTGGAGGGTGGAGCCATCATCCCTGTTGAAGGGGTCATGCTGGCAGGGGGCGGAGCAAATATCCCAGAGGGCGGGGCCAGAACATTAGAGGTAGGCATCATGACTGCTGTGGAAGGGGGCAGGACACTAGGAGTGGAGATGCCAAAGGGCGCATCAGACCAGGTGGGATCAGAGGTCAGAAGAGCAGAGGTCATGGGGTGGGGGCCCTGGAGGGATGAAGGGGCAGAGGGGGAGGAGGTGCACAGAGGGGTGGGAACGGCACCCAGTCCCAGCAATGACACAGCACCTGGAACAAACATACAGCACAAGCGTTTTATAAGAGTGTAGAACAAACAAATATGTACTGCAACTGTGATGAACCAAATCCAGATCTGGCTTGCTGCACAATCACCTTGGCTTGTATGAGCAGCAATTTCTTCCCCTTCTCATCTATCGTGCCCTTCAATAGCATGATTCCCACCTCTCTCATTCCAGGTCCCCCATACACAGGTTTGTCCTGTTGCTACCCCCCCCCCCCCCCCCCTCTTCCAACTCCCACATAATCATTGTATTCAACATTAACCCTTTCAACCCTTCCGAGTTTACAGCTTGGGCAGCATCCCTGCCTGGCCAGTGTAGTTGATCCCCTGGACCAGGAGGAGCACTTCACTTGGGAATTGATTATTTTAAAAACTATTTTAGCAAGAGAAAAAAAAAGAAAAGAAATTATACAAGAAGATATAACAATTTCATGTGAATTGATATGCTTTCGAACATTCGATGCTCTGATAAACGAAAACACTGTTTCTGCGATTACATAAACAAACAACTTGATTTCAACTCTAAACCTCCAAAAACTATTCTACCAAGATGTAAAAAATAACAAGCTGTTATGACAAAAATTAATCACTTGGCAACAAAGTAAAATTCAACATCACATGTTGGATACTTTGGACTTATGATGCTTTGACAAATTCAAATGTTATTTTGCCTTTTTACGCAACTCCATATTTGAATTTTTCCAAAGACTTAAAAACTTCATCATTTTACAGGCAGAGCTTTATTTATTTATTTTTTTAGCTTTATTTCTTTCTAACTCTGTCCAATGTGAACACTTGTAACTTACTTTATTTTAACAGTAATACCAGTCTGGTGCAACATGTCGGTTGCTTAAACAATGCTCAAGAGCAAATTCACGGCATTGTTCAACGACATGCAAACGTTGCTTGGGCGCAGGGTTGAATGGGTTAAACCTACACATGCAGACCAGACAAGAACCACACAAACCTGCAGGAGAGTCGCCAACAGACACCGCAGGGTTCAATTCTCGTCGCACAGTCAGCATAGTTGGAGGGCTGGACGGCAGTGCTGATGTAGCGGTAGTGGAGAGGGCTGTCGTGGGGGCAGTGAGGGCAGAGGATATGAGACTGAAGGCGGCAGTGGCAACGGGGGTGGTGGTGGTGGTGAAGAGCATGGTGGC
This sequence comes from Conus canariensis, assembly GCA_033310375.1. Taxonomy (NCBI): domain Eukaryota; kingdom Metazoa; phylum Mollusca; class Gastropoda; order Neogastropoda; family Conidae; genus Conus; species Conus canariensis. Next base: position 70,441,299 of record CM065721.1, read on the forward strand.
AGAGGGACCTACCTGCAGAGCTTCACTAACCAGACTCTGAGCCAGTCTCTCCACTGATGACTGCTCCTCTGCACAAACGACATGTGAAGATAATAAACAACATGATGTGAAGATAATAAACATGATGTGAAGATAACAAACGACATGATGTGAAGATAACAAACGACATGATGTGGTAAAGAAGAGATTACAAATGACACATGTGAAGATTACAAATGACACATGATGTGAAGATTACAAATGACACATGATGTGAAGATTACAAACGACACATGATGTGAAGATTACAAATGACACATGATGTGAAGATTACAAACGACATGATGTGAAGATTACAAATGACACATGATGTGAAGATTACAAACGACACATGATGTGAAGATTACAAATGACACATGATGTGAAGATTACAAACGACACATGATGTGAAGATTACAAACGACACATGATGTGAAGATAAGAAGTGATGGTAACACCAACCAGTGAAGGACAGAAGCCATAAAAAAAAAAGGAGGTAAAAAAAAAAAAAAAAAAAAAAACCAAACTAATTTGTTATTTGTGCATGAATAACAATCTGACATTTGTACAACACTCTTGCCCCTACTTTTCAAACAATTATCTTCTTTCTAATTCTTGAAGGTTTCTGACAAGTTTTAATGATAAAAAGAATGACACCTAGCCTACAGGCCTTAGGCCTGAGTCAAAGAAGCAGAAGGGGCCGGAATAGCTCAGTTGATAGAGCGCCGGACTCATAATCTAAGGGTTGTGGGTTCGAATCTCCGCCGGGTCGTTTCGGTACAGGGGGATTTTTCCCACGGAGTTAACATTGGTTCTGACTCCATTTCCCATACAGTCCTTCGAATGAGACTATAAACCGAGGTTCCGTGTGTGAACGCACACATAACGTCTTGCACACCCGTAAAATGCCATCAACTTTCGGAAGAGAAGGCCAGTTTGGCCGTTGGTATGGATGACACGTTACACATAGCATGCACCTTCCCCGAAGATGGAGTATGGCTGCCTTAATGGCGGGATAAAAAAGGTCATACACACAAAACTCCCCTCCCTTTGTTGGGCAGTTGGGATTAATCCTTGCCTGTCTATACAGGGAGTGTCCGCCCGCGTACGCAGAAGAAAAAGAAGAAAGCAGCAGTTTAGGCAAGGTGAGAGAAGGTGCCCTGGCTATCTCGTACAATCTTAGAAGCCACAAGGGACATTCAACTGTGTGTCCTTGTGTTGGCCTGCCATGCACACTGGTTCCTCTCAGTGTGCGCCAGAGACCTCATGGGACCCACAGAGATCAATACGCCCAATCAACACTCACTCAAAGGACCGCAGATTAGGAGGAAGGGATCTCCTCACTGGGACGACCTGTTGAGCAGTTTCCCTTTTTTGCTAAGGATGATTATGGGCAAACAAGTTAAAAAATGCTGCTTACAGTTTATTATCTTCACACTGTATTTAAAGAAACAAAAAGAACTCAAAACAAGACTTCCTGAGACTCAAGAGTCTGTATGTGGGTTCGAGCACACAATTAGTGACTGTGGCCTTAGTGGGTCACCTCCTCTTTCCAGTCAATTACAAGAACAAGGGCCACTTGCATGCCCACAAAGATGAAGTATTCGTTTCCTAACACTAAGCTTGGACTAGAATAAACGTTTTTCTTGCCTTCTGACAACACTCGCTCAAAAGTTCTTTTGTTTGTTTCAAAAACTGTTGCACTGAAGTCATCCTGCCCCTCGACCACTGAATTCAACATGTATAAAGAAATCCATCTTCTAAGGTGCAAACCATGCTAACAGGCAGGTTGATGGCCAAGTGGGGTGTCCAAACTCTGTTGTTTGTCAAGATAAATTGGCCAAAATAATAATTCCAGCCTAGCAGTTTGGTGCATAATTAGAGACAGTAAAGTTAAGACTGCATCACGATCATAAATCAAGTGCTACTATAACGGACAAATGTACATACACAGTAAGATCAAGCACTACTATAAAGGACAAACGTGCATACACAGTAAGACAGAGTAAGACACCATAGTGGCAGACAAAATGAACACTCACCAGTGTCAGGAATGTCAGTGGCTATGTTGCTGGCTGGTGGCTGGACCCCTTGAGCTATGCTGACATCAGCCACAGTCTGCAAAAACAGACGTACACACGCTATGGATTAATGGAACCAGACCGGTTTACCCTTTCCCTAACTGTTCAATACTCATGGCATAGTTTTTCAGCATTTTGAAACAAAAATCAGCATTTAAATACAACATGACATCTAACCCTTATTGTGTGTGTGTGTGTGTGTGTGTGTGTGTGTGAAATGATGCCATTTTAATTCTTTGAAGAAAACAGTTCTTACCTATAACTTTTAGAAACCAGATACCTTAACAGCCTTTTGATAAAAACCAGACACCATCACATCTTTCTATTGGTTTCCTGTTTCTATTTTCCTTGCGATGAAAACGTTTCAAGCTGCTCATAATTCAGGATGTAAACATGTATATAAATACTCATAACCAGTTTTATCCTGTGAACACTCTGCTCCATCAAACTATACTGATCATCACAGTAAGCAAAAATAGCTCATATGTAATATCGAAGAGCTCAACTTCATAATGATAAAAAACAATCAGTTCTATAAATACTGTGTCCACAGTCAGATCCGTTTATCTGATGTTATCCTTCCTAGGAATCAAATGTTGTTCTCTTGGGAAAACCAACCAGTATGGGGAGTTTTTACTATACTCCCTGTTTGGCTAGTATACTTACCATGTCAGACCATAGCATTCTACGGCAGTTAGTCAGCTCTGCCAGGCCGAAATTTTTTTGTGGCTAATGCGGCAATAAGACAGTCACGTGACGCCCACCCTACTTCCGCCGAGGAAGAGGCCGGTGTCCGCTTCCTGTACCTCATTCGTCGAGGCCTGCGTGAAGGTAACCCCGAGACCCTTGGCGCTAGAGGGGAAGGCAGGGCGGGCATTAGAGTCTGACATGGTAAGTATACTAGCCAAACAGGGAGTATAGTAAAAACTCCCCATTTTGGCGTCATATACTATACCATGTCAGACCATAGCAGAATTTATCGGAATCTGAGGAGGGCGAGTGCCCTAGTGGTTCTTGGGGTTAACCGTTATGGCTGCATTAGCGCCACAAAGGAGATCCCTTTTGAACCGTCAGCCCTGGTCATGCGGATGTCCTTAAATAAAAGTTTATGAAGGGATTTTCCGAACGCCAGTAGGCTGCCTCTAGGAGGTGGCGCAAGGGGACAGAGTGCTGGAACGCTGCGGACGTGGCCAGGGCTCTGACCTCATGGGCCCGAGGGGAGATGACGGGGAGATCCTTGAACGCCTGGGCGTATGCAGATCTGACCGTCTTGGAAAGCCACCTAGAAATGGTGCCAGCTGAGATGTATTTCTTATTGGTGGGGTTGAGGGAAACAAGGAGACGTTTCTGGGAAGCGCGCCTGGGGCGCGAATGTTCCCAGTAGTGTCTCAGACATCTGGACGGGCACAAATCCATGTCTCCGCCGCTGTCCCCGCCTTGGATATCCGCCAGCGAGCGGATGACGTAGGCGGAGGGAGTGCCTGGTTCCTGATTCTTGGCTAAGAATTCCGTAAGGAACTTAAGAGAGACAGAGCCGTCCCTGTGGAAAGCAATGTCTCTGGGGTCCCTGCTGAGAGCGTGGATTTCGCTTCGCCTTCTGGCCGAAGCCAGGGCAAGGAGAAAGGTGGTTTTCAGGGAAAGGAGGTCAAAGGGGAGGGTGGCGATAGGCTCGAAAGGGGGTTTCCTGAGAGCGTTGAGAACGATGAAGAGGTCCCAAAGGGGAACGCGCCTAGGGGACTGGGACTCACGTAGAGCCACCCCCCTAGAAATCTCTCTGAGAAGGAAGTCATTCTCAGGGGAGGGTCCGCCAAGTTGGCGGATGGTCGTGCAGATGGCCGACCTATAACCCCGTATGGAGCTAGCCGAGAGCCTGAGGGAGGAGGATAGATGGGATAGGAAGTTTCCTATTTGGATATTGGAAGGGTGATCATGGGGAACAGAGTTTTCTGAGCAACAGGAGACCCATTTCTCCCAACATTAGTCGTAGATGGACTCCGTGCTTGCCCTGCGAGAGGCTGTCGCTAGGTCCCGGAGGTCCTGTGAGGCCCCGGCCCCCAAAGAATGGTTAGGACGGACTGGGACCTGTCCGTTCTGGAGGTAGGGGTAGGTGCTCGCAGTCGGGCTGGCACAGAAGCCAGGCGTGGAGGCGGAGCATCTGGGGGTTGGAGTGAGGGCGACCCGAGTGGGGTTGCCTGAGCATGTCCTGGCGGGTGGTCAACTGGGGGGGGGGGGGGGAACATGGGAGAGGGACTTCAGGTCCGGAAACCAGGACTGGGTGGGCCACCCCATGGGCTTATGAGAATGAGCCTGGGTCTTTCGAGTCTCACCTTCCTGATCACCTTGTGGAGAATCGGGAAGGGAGGGAAGGCGTAAGCTATGAGGCCGGTCCAGGGAAGGGAGAGGGTGTTGATTGCGTACGCCTGGGGATCTGGGACTGGGGAGAAATACACTGGCAGACGATGATTGAATCGGGTGGCAAACAGGTCGACCATGGGTATGAACCTATGTTGCCACACCGAGGCTAGTGTGAGCCTGTTGAGGGTCCATTCTGTATGTAGGACGGACCTGGAGCGGCTGAGAGAGTCTGCCAGAAAGTTGTGCGTCCCCGCTATGTGCCTCGCGCGGAGGGTGATTCCCTGCGCGTGACACCAGCGGAGGAGAGCCTCTGTCCAGAGGGAGAGGCTGATGGAGTATGCCCCCCCCCTGTTGACATAACACGACACCGAGGTGTTGTCCGTGAGTAGAACAGATCGGTGCGAAACCAGGGTCTGGAAGTGGAGGAGGGCAAGCCTGACTGCTTCCAGTTCCAGGATGTTGATGTGGGTGGAGGCGAGCAGTCTGCGAGTCCCACATCCCAGAGGCATGACTGTTCTCCAAGTGGGCCCCCCAGCCTGAGTTGGAGGCGTCTGTGAAGAGTTCCAGGGACTGGGTTGGTAGGGATACTGGCACCCCGGGGCACAGAGTGGAGGGGCTGAGCCACTCCTCTGTGGCCCAAATGAACCAAGGCCCAAGGGGAATGGTCTGGTCCCAGCAGTCGGAGGTCTGGGACCAACAACGGCGTAACTCCCTTTGGAGTTGCCGCTTTGGGACCTGGCCAAGGGGAATGAGGGACGATAGAGACTCCATCATTCCCAGGAGGGAGGAAATTGTCCTGGCCGACGTGTGGGGTGCAAGTCGGAGGCGAGAGACGAGGTCCACTAAGCAAGTGGACCTCTCTGGGGTCGGGGAGACCTGCATGGAGAGAGTGTCGAAACTCATGCCCAGAAAGGCAAACTGCTGACTGGGGCTGAGTTTGCACTTGCTGGGGTTGGTGACGAACGCTAGAGAGGAACATAGGTGCAGAAGTTTGGATGTGTGGGCTAGGCACTGGGCCCATGAGGGAGCCAGGATGAGCCAGTCGTCCAGGTATACCAGGAGGCGAATGTTCTCCTGTCTGGTGAGGGAGGCCATCTCCTTGACTACCTTCGTGAAAAGGAAGAGGCTGAAGGGGAGCGCCTTGAACTGGAACACCCGGCCCTGCCAGACGAACCGAAGGTATCGTCTGTGGGAAGGGTGTATGAGGATCTGAAAGTACACGTCCTTCAGATCTATTGAGGTGGCCCAGTCCTGATGGTGGATGGAGTCCCTGATCTGAGTCGGGGTCTCCATCTTGAATTTGGTGGGTCTGAGGAACTTGTTGAGTGGAGAGAGGTCGAGAATGGGCCTCCAGCCTCCCGAGGGTTTGGGGACCACAAACAGGTGAGAGTAAAACCCCGGGTTGGGATGGGATATCTCCGAGATAGCCCCTTTTTCGAGGAGTTCCTCGACACCCTGGCGAAGTGCCTCCGCCTGGGCAGGAGGGGGTTCGCGGGGGGAGGGGGGAGAGGCTAGGAGAGGGGGGCGCTCGTCTGCCCAAGGCAGACGGAACCCCTCCTGTAACACTGTCACTATCCAAGGGTTGAGGCCCATGCGTAGCCACTGGTGGGCCTGCCGAGACAGACTGCCTGCCAGAGGGGCTGGGGGGGGGTCGCGCAAGATTTGGGCCAGTTCTAGCCCCCCCATAGGTGAGTCTGCCAGTCACCTCCGAGGCCGTGCCTGCTGGCCGAACCGAAAATTCTGCTGGGGGGTTTTCTGTTTGGGCCTGGGGCGGTACTAGGGCGCCTGGTGGGCCGTGCGGTGCGGGAAGGTGCCTGTTTGGGGTAAGGCTGGGGTCTGGAGAAGGATTGGGTGGAGCGAAAGGAGGTCCAGCAGGGCGAGGCTGGCGAGGGGGCTTGTCTGCAAAGGACGCCCCTGCCTGCGTTCTTCGACTGCGTGGGTGATGACTGCAGTCGAATAGTCGCCGAAGAGCGACTGCTCCTGACCCGGGATGCACCGCAAGGCCGCCTTGAGCGCCGGGGAGAGAGAGGACTGTGACAACACAGCATCTCGCATGGCCAGCAGGCAGTTGTAGTGACTCCTGGCTGCGCTGTCTGCCGCAGCCGAAAGGTGATGCGTCATCTTGTTAATAAGAAAGCGCATCAGAGGGTCGCCAAACGGGTGAGAGTCTGTCTTGGGGTGTGACTCAGAGTCGTTAGAGTCTGAAGACACAGAGACAGTGCCGTCCTCCTGAGACCATAGCTCTTCAGCTCGTTGCAGAAGCATGTCGAGGAAGACATGCCCCGCAGAGGTGTGAAGGATATCCGCCCTGGCAATCCTGTCCCACTCCATCAGGTTCTTGATAGAAACGGTGGTGGAGGTAGGAGGAGGCCGATTGGGGATAAGCCGACAGTCAGCGGGGGAAATGGCCATTTCCCTGGTGACTGGGTTGGCTGAGAAGAGCGAGAAGATTTGGGGTCCCTGCCGCGGATCCTTGAGGAAGGATCCTACTGGGGCCGTGTTAGGGGCAGACAGAAAGTCAATCCCCGTCGGAGGAACGGCGTGTGCACCCCTGGCAATGGTTGCCGGTCTGTCCCACAACGAGGTGAGGGTCTGGGGGGCGACTATCCTTGGTCGAGAACACTGGGCTGGGGGGGCCCCGGCGTATCGATCAAGCGAGAAAATGTTGAGAGAGGGTGGTGATTCTCGAACAACACGTTCTGGTCGCCACTGTTCCACGAGGAAAAGTTCGCCAGACTGGGGGAGGGAGTCCTCTACCCCGTCCTCAAACTGTGGGGCCAAGTGTTCCTGAAGAGGATGCTCAGATCCATCTTCTGGAGGCAACGGCAGGGGTGCGTGGGAGTCCCGCCCTAGCTGGGTAGTAGGAGGGTGCGAGGGCGGGACCCTGATGGCTCCATAATCGGCGGGCAGACAATGGGGGAGCGCCGATCGGACAGCGCCCGAGAGGGAGGGGGACCCAGGTCAAGCCAGCTAGAGGAGGCTGGATGCCACATTTGACCATAGATGGAGTCACACTGGGTGTCACTTCTAAGCCACTGGTCTCTCTCGGGGGCATAGAGCCACCGGTCCCCGAGGAGTAGGAGCGGAGGGCTGGGTAACCCGAGGCACCGGGGGGGGGGGGGGGGGGGGGGGGGGGGGGGGGTAGCGAGAGAGCGTGGTCTCCCGTACCTGCCCCGGGGAGTGCACTGTCTTCTGCAGCTCCCCAGTGCAATTGCAAAAATGCAGACTGGGATGGCTGCGGTGACGTGTCCACCCCAAGGATGGGTAGGTTACTCGTGGTCCCGCTGGTCGATCCTCGCCCCGGAGGAACGGGACCGCGGACGTTGCCCAAATGGGGAGCGGAATAAGTCTGCTCCCCAACGTCCTGTACCCCTAGGGGAAAATGCGACGGTCGATTGGGGTGGGTCGATCGTCGGGGGTCAGGGCGCAGATCCGACCGTGTCGATGCCTGCGGCCAAGACCCGGAGTTATAGTCAGGGGGGGAGTCCCACCAAAGCCTGGCCATAACTCCTCGACTGGAGTGTGGACGCTCCTCGTGTCCGGGTGGTGGCTGCACCCGGCCACGGTTGGGGAGAGCGTCATGAGGCTGCGTGACGTTAGTGGGGGAAGGCTAAAGTCACGAGGCTCATGTGGTCGGGTGACGGGTGGTGATTCGGACTGCGAGTTGTCACCCGTGCTGGTCTGCATCTCGGCAAGGTTCCCCGGGGGCCGAGGGTCGCGGGACGCAGCCTGATAGTAAGATGTCTCAGTGTGCGACTGAAGGCAAGGCAAGGTGGCCGGAGAAGGAGACGAAAGTGAACAGGATTTTTGGGGGCGGGCTGGTCCTTTGAGGGGAGCTTTGCCCTTGGATCTTTTTGATTTTTTAGAGTCAAACGAAAAACAACTTTTTGAAATCACGGCCACATGCTTGTTCACCTTCGGGCGCAACGATCGTGCGTCCGCCGGTCGGGTAGAGGAGGTATCGTAACGACTGTCGCGCGTCCCCTGCGCGGAACCGTCCTCCACACTGGCCGTACGTTCGTCATAGTAGTGAACGGATTGTCCTGAGGAATTGACACGCGGGTCCTCCGGGGCAGTGAGCGACTCTCGAATCCAGGAGCGGCTCGACCTGTTAAGTGTCCTTCACCATGTTGGGCACTGGTGGCGGGACAATCATGGAGCACAACGATCGCAAAGATGAGACAAAGAGGTGGATCGAGGGATAGTAAAGTGCTCAATCGACCTAGTTAGGTAATTAACGATGAGATCGAGCGAAAAGGCGCTCGACTTATTCAGGGAACAGTACTAAAAGAACTGTTGGATTGAGGGAACTCGATCGTAAGGCACGCCAGTAATGGCCAGTCGAACCAAAATGGCGGATGACGACCGGCGAGGAGAAACAAGCGCCAAGTGAACGACGAGAAAGATCGTCGATTCAAGGCGAGCAGGATAATAAATCCGAAAGGATGAATGAGGGGAGATCCCACGAAAACAATGGGAAGACCGGCGGCAAAGTTCCGAACTGGTGAAAGATTCCGAACTTGCGAGAGGGACGGAGACAAAGTCGCGAGAGCAAGTATATAAATAAACAAGCTAACGCGATGAGAAGATTAATTAAATAAAAGCCGCTGAACCGAAGCCTCACACGGCAAGGTTATAAGGTTCAGTGCGCAAGCCACAACGAAACAAGTAAAGGAGCAAACACAGGCAATCTTTACACAACGGCAAAGTAAATGCGAGACAGAGCACAAGACTTATCTAGCTTGCTTGGACGGCAGGCCGAAGAGGAATGAAGGTACAGGAAGCGGACACCGGCCTCTTCCTCGGTGGAAGTAGGGTGGGCGTCACGCGACGGTCTTATTGCCGCATTAGCCACAAAAAAAATTTCGGCCTGGCAGAGCTGACTAACTGCCGTAAAATGTTATGGTCTGACATGGTATAGTATATGACGCCAAACTTCAGTTATCCTTATTTACTCAGCTGTTTGTTGTGAGAAATAGCTTTCTCCCTCTCTCTCTGCTTGTGTGTGTGTATGTGAGCGTGTGTGTGCGTGTGTGCGTGCGCGCGCACTTGCTTAGGTGTGTGCATGCAGGTGTGATAAAGTATGATCCTGTCTGCAACATGTATGTACACACAGGCAACGAAGGTGTTATCTTTGATAAAATTTGATTGAAACATTGACATGATAAGAAAGCAGGCAGTGTTCAGGGTTCCACTGCAGAATGGTGAAGCACTCGCCATAGATTTGTAATATGACAGGATATTAATACAATACTTGAGCACCTTCAACTTTGATGGTAATCTTTTGAAAAATTTTGAGCACAAGTATGACCATGTAATCAAGCTGCTTTGTTCATAAAATATTACTACATAACATGCAGGTTCTGTATAGAGATGACTCACCGTGGTATTGGTGACAGGCGACGACAAGATGCTGGACTCCATGAGGCTGGAAGCAGCCATGCTGGTAGTGGTGGTGGTGGTGGTTGCAGTGGCTGAGTTGGTGGCAGCTTCACCTGCTGCTTCTTTGGCCTTTTCTTTGGCAGAGTTCTCAGCAACCATCTTCTTGCGCTTTTCTCGCCATTCGGAAAGCTCTGTGTCCCTCTTTTTCACCAAGCTATCAATCACCTCTGGCTTCACCACTGTGTGAACATAAGTAATGAAATGATCATGAACAAAAGACAGTTGTAAAGCCTCCTGTCATCAGCCAACTCCCTAAGCGCGAATCAAAAGCATGCCAATGACTGGAGTATGATGTCATATGACACAATGTGAATGATGCATCAGATAATCTGCCCACAGATGTCATTACCTAGCAATCATAATCTTGTGTCACATGATATTGTCTTCAGCTGCATCATATGCAGCTAAGTGTACAAACTGCTCCTGTTGTGCCTCTTGTCAACATTCCATGGTTACCTCAAATCTGTCTGAACCCACCACTTAATGGTTTTGGTCATTGTCTGTCAGAAAATGGCAGATTCTGACAATTTACAGTACGACAGAAACAACACATTCTTTGGACTTCTCGCTTATTTTTATGCATTTTTTTTCCCCATTTTCTTTCTAAATCTATACTTCTAAATTTTGTGATAATTTTGAGATCAACTAATGATAGCTACAACAGTCACTACTAGCACCGACTGACTCTTCACTAACTGCCTGGTCTCCAGCCATGGATAGGCACACTGTAAGTACCATCAAAAATTATGTTTTAGGAATATGCACAAATGTTCCACATTCATAGTAAGAGCAGGCTGAGAGAGACGACTGACCTGTGACACAGTCATGGACACTATCACCATCCAGGACCCGAGCCTCTTCAGTCCAGCGTGTGAGGGTGGAGGGGATGCTGGACAGGACACCAGAGCTGCCGGAAACTGCATCGGCATACTGGTCCTGTGTACCACGCGTCTTGTTTTGTTAATTTTATACTATCACAACCCCACACAATGAACCCTAATTTTATAACAATTGTCCTATGCTAAAATAATCATGCAAAGTGAAAACAAAATGTATATGTCATACCATTTTGTCACCTGAAAGCAGACATGCTAAGAACCTTTCACTTGTAAATGTTTCTGCTTACACTTCAGAGCAAATTCAATTCCTTAACAGTTGGCCTTTGATAAAAAAAAAAATCGTTTTTAATCATTACTTTCTCATCCACAAACCTTTTATACATCAACTCCAGCATTGCTCGTTCATGTGTATGAGAAAAGTGCACACACACACACACACACACACACACACACAAAGTCTTATGATCCCAATTCCCCAAACCTTATCCAGGCACGCAAGAGCAGGAAAGTCCTTGGGTTCTTGCTGAGACAAGGTATCAATCAAAGGCCACTGGAGTGGGAACAGATGGAGGCGACCCAAAGGAATCAGCTCTTTAGCAGCCAAAACCAGACTGACCATGGTCTGAATGTTGTGAGAGGTAGTGACAGGAGACTGTAAGAGAGATAATGCACTAGAGTGTATCTTCTCTACCCTAGGGTCCGGAAGCTGCACCAGACTGACATCCATCATCAAGTGCATCCCCATCAGAAAGAACTGCGAGATGAGACCCTGTCGGCCTTCTCCAGATTGCTCTGCAATTTTTTTTCTTTCGTCTGGAGGCATCATAATTTTGTTAATCTGTTGATCAAACGGGTTAAGTGAGAGAAGCTGGTGCCTTCTCCTCACTAGGACCACAGCAACATGACGTTCTTATGCAAGGATTAAGGTATATATGTGAACTTCCTTCCCGAAATATTGCCAGGGCACCCACAGCGAAAGCTGTCGGGGTGGCATCAAGACACAAAAATGAGAGCTGGCTGGTCTGATTGGTGGCCAAAAGGCCCATGTGAGAAGACCCAGAGCCTCGCAAAAAAGCTAAACACCATTCTGATTGTATCATCCAAACGAAGGGGAAAGACACTCAAGAGATCTGTTTCCCCTAGAGTCATCCACATGCCACTGTATTCACGAGGGGAAAGAAGTGCATCAAACCAGTCATGGCTGATGGCCAAATCCCCTGGAACAATTACCTCAGCCTGCTTCCCAGCCTGCTGTGGCCCATTATTTGCTAACCTTCCAATTCCAAGGAAAAGATGCCTAAGAAATTTGACTGAGTCACGGAAGAGTGACCTCCCTAAAAGCACCTTCCTGGAGCAAAGAGACCATTACAGAAAGAACTGCAACCTTGGAGGAGTTTCCGTTGTCAGGAACCTGGTCCAAACTGTAACTGTCATCAATAGGGGAGCTAAAAGGAAATCCCTGAGGTCCACAAAATACAGGAGGTAACCCAAGTGTCAGACTAGATAGCCTCCTACTGAGAGGAAGGAGGAGCAGAAGACGCAAAGGGAAACAGAGACCAGTCGCATAAAACTCCTGGAGATCACCAGAAAGGGAAACATCAAAAAGGCACAGGACAGAAGCCTCAAAAGGGGCTAAATCTTCAAACTCCTTCCTCAACTTCTGGAGCATTTTCTTTATAAGAATAGGAAGACTACCATCTGATGCTGAAGAGTTGCAACTACTCCAAAACTGAAAACAGACTTGGCAGGTCTGCTCAAAGACTTGAATAATTTATTGTGCTTTACGCTTATTGTCCATTCACAGTCGTGAAAGGGAAGAGGGGTGAAAATGAAGATCGATTCGATCAGTTATTACCATGGCATAAATGATGATGGTTCATCGCAACAAGGAATCCATATTATGTTAATTAAGAACACAGCATGAAATTTTTAACATTTATCATAACCAAGTTACAGCCAAGAGAATCGTCTTTTTTTCATTCAGTTTTTACAACATATCCAGACAAGGATTTCTTTTATCGCCAGCACCAGAACACAGACCGTCTTCTTTATACGCACCAAATCTTCAGAGAATGTTATCTAAAGCTTTTGCATTATTTTTCAAGCAAAGTCATAATCTGCTGCTGATGTCATTCCTATCAATTTCCGTCTCAGAGAGAAAGGGAAAGAAAAGTGACTAACCCCATTCCTCACCTCAGATTTTTCCGATTAACAGCTTCTAACATTTAATAAAATTTCCTACTTTGCAAAGTACGGTTTTAGGAGTGTTCTTTAAGTCTTACTTTACTGTCTGACGTCAGATGTTTGCTGATGGGCGCAAATCTATAATTCGAACAGCTCTGGTGAACACCATGTAGGTGGAGAAATTCATCTTTCAAGAATGTAAGATGAAGACAACAAATTCAGAGTACGCAAGATGAAGACATATCTGGTCACTCTCCTCAAATGATTTTTTTCTCACTCGATTCTCATTCACAAGGCAACTCGAGATAAACCGGTTCCAAGTTCCATTTGTAAGAACATCAGGAACAGTCCAAATCTCTGCCGAAGTCAACAGTGACTGATCGTGAATCAGCACTACTGAGACAAAGAGCAACAAGGCTAAAGCACAGCGGTAGAACAGGAACCGTTTGTTCAGTAGTTTGAGAACCCATGTCCTTCTCTACACATAAAGCTCAGACACACACAGCCCTCTAATCTACCACCTTCCAAACACCATAATCACTCTGTCCCTGAGCACACAAAATTGTGATTTACACCTTCACATTAAAGTTTCACATCTTTTCACCTCAGAAGACATTCCATTCTATGACGCCAAGGTTTTACAATCCTATACATGGTAGAGATATGAACAGAATAAATGTATACATCTATCAACAATGCCATCTTTCTAGCTTTATTTTCATGATTGCTTCAATTCTTTGTCTATAGTCTCCCTGTTTCCTGCACTTTGCCACAAAAGATCACTTCTTTTCACCTCTCTTCATTCACTTTTCCTGAATTCTTAATTCAATCCAGTTTATCCACACCATTCATATTATTGGATTTTTCCTTCTGTTTTCTAGGTAAATCATACACTTTCTGTGAAATTAATTCTTTTTCAAATAAATAAGATAAACCAATGTAAATAAAACCAGGCATATCAATTTTGCTATGCATGAATGAAAAACACGGACGCTAACAGCCACATAACTCACTGCCAATACTTCTAAAAGCTGGGATGCTAAAGCACAGCTCAGTGCCATTTTCACTAAAATATCACATGAACAGCACAACAACAGAAACCACTATCACAACACGACCATAGGTTACCATAAGTCAAGGTCAACAATGCAATGACACTGACAAGCACAAAGCAAGAGAGAAAATCATAATAATTCTGCGACTCTTAACCCGTTGACTGCCCTTGCACAAACGGCGTTCGTGATGGTTTCGGGAAAGCTGTGTGCCCTTGCACGAACGGTGTTCGAGATAATTTCATCATCAAAATTCGGCGATTTAAAGAAGGGAGGCAAGGAGAAAAAATGGTTTAAACGGTTGCAGGGACCCTAAAGGACGGTTTCTTCCCTTTCACGGGTCGCTGACTGACCGGCTCGCGTCCGTTCGGGCAATAACTTCGGCAAGGTTCGGCTGACTCATTCTCAGTTGAAGATGGCGAGTCGAGCAGGCAGTTCGATCAGGCGCGTGCCATTTTCAAACAATCTAATGCTCTTGAAGTGCATCAAGAAGTTATCCGAGACTGTGAAAACGATGACGAAGACTTCAAAGAAGTGGAATGAAGTGATTCGGAGGAGGAATAAAGTGATCACAATCAACACCACCCTTTGCTATCGGAGATTGGTGTTGATGACGAAGCTGATCCCCGACTTCAAACCGAGCGATACCGGCGCAAGTGGGCCCGAATCGGAGAGTGACGAGCCGATTCCGTGTATGTCGAGTGCCCCCTCCCTCCTTTCGTGAGAGGTCGGGAGGAGAGTCAAGGAAGGGGAGGGGGTTTAGGACAACGGCGAGGGTCCAGTGTGAGGGGGCGTGGCAGAGGAAGAGGGTGTGGCACTCGTCAGTCGGAACTTGTTTCAGAATGGACAGAGGCCAGTGCTGATCGCCCAAATCTCGACCTTTCACGGGTGACCCAGGTATCAAGGTAAACATTGGCAATTTCAAGCCTAAGGATTTTGTGGAGTTGTTTTTGTGTGTGTGTGTGTGTGTGTGTGTGTGGTGTGTGTTGTGTGTGTGCTTGTGAGTGTGTGTGTGTGTGTGTGTGTGGTGTTTGTGCATGATGTGTGTGTGTGTGTGTGAGAGAGAGAGAGAGAGAGAGAGAGAGAGAGAGAGAGAGAGAGACAGTGCTTGTGCATGGTGTGGGTATACATTGTGTGTGTGTGTGTGTGTGTGTGTGTGTGTGTAGTGTTTGTACATGGTGTGTGTGTGGTGCTTTTGCATGTGTTGTGTGTGTGTGTGTGTGTGTGTGTGTGTGTGTGTGTGTACATGTGTGTGTGTGTGTGTGTGTGTGTGTGTGTTGTGTGTGTTGCTTTTGAATATGGTGCTTGTGTACAGTGTGTGTGTGTGTGTGTGTGTGTGTGTGTGTGTGTGTGTGTGTGTGTACCCAAATGTGTGTCAGTCAACTATAACTGGCATTTACTGGCAGTAGTGTAGGATCCTGATCCTTCTGTCCATAGGTTCTGTGGTGTGGTGTATTTTCTGTGACACCGGTGTATTTTTCAGTTGTTAGTGCGCTTTCATCATCTGTAGTATGGCACTTTGTAGCTCAGTCCTATCTTTAGCAGTCTCTTTTTTTTTTTTGGTGTGGTTGGTTTTGCAATGTTTTATTTATTACCTTCTGTGGTGATGGCTTTTTATCAATCGCACTTAGTTCATAAGTGAACCAAACAACATGTGTAAAAGAAAACTGACAGAATAATTGGAAGTTACATTTAGTGTTGTTATTGTTAGCTCATCTCTGCTAAACAAGACCAATTCCCAAGAGGCTTGCAAGATGTGCGGACTGATGCTGTGGATAATGTTCAATTCCCATCTTCTTTCCCACGTTACCTGGGCTGGAGTGCCCCCTGTGATATGGGTTGCTAAACATTTTATGCATTGTCAAGCTTTATTGTGAATACAGACGTTTGTCCTGAAGTTCAAAGGATACTAACACCAGTTTTTGTGGTATTTCATTGTGATTTTAGTGCTATAGTTTTATGTTCTGAAAGGGTCTGTTTTTCAAACAAAACATTCATCATTATATATATTTTTGGTCTACTCATTACAAACAAAATCAAACTATTGTGATATCTGGCTGTAGCCAAGGATATAACAAGAAAATTTCCCAAGTATCTAAGATATATGTCAAGAATTGAAAGAGCACTGGGCATATCAGTGAACCTACCTAAGAAAACAAAATTGTGTCCCTTGATACCTGGATTGTACTGTACCCAAGAAATGCATAAATTTATCATATAAAACAACAATTGTGGGTTGTAAATTCACTACCAAATATTTACACAGGTGTTCAGTAACCACTAAAACCACTTTTGGCTGGGTTTGTATGTTTTTTGTTTTGCTGCTGTGGGTTTTTGTATGCTTGCAAATTTTTTTTTTTTTAAGTTGAATTATAAGATTATTTATTATACTCAGAATGAACAAAATCAAATATTTGCAGATATTATAGCCCTGGGTATGAGAAGAAAACATGCCAAAAATCTAAGAGATATCTCCACAAATAAATGAGCACTGATCAAATTAGTGAACCTACCGCAAAAAGTCAAATTTTGCTCCGGCACACAGAAGTGCAAAACTGATACAAAATAGCGGCAGTCAAGGGGTTAAAATCATTATCTCCACCCAGTCACATTTTCCTGTCAAAAGCATTGCAAGCTGCCCCCCAATTTTTACCAATTACAGTAATACTTCATAAGTTTGACACATAAGGCACCATTTTTGCAAGCTGAAAGAAATCATTTTTATTAATATCTTTTTTGGTGAAGTCACTGCAAGCCATTTGGAGCAGAAATGAGAATGAAGAATGCGAGCAAGCAAGCCAGCGCGGGAGCAAGACAGAAAAAATTGTGGAAAAATTGAGCATCCAATAAAACCTCTTTGAGAGAGAGGTTTTAAAAGAGGATGCAATGGTTCTTTAGAATTTTATATGAGTACAATTATCAAGCAATCAAGCGAATTACACTTAATCCTCGAAATTCCAAACCACTTTCAATTCGATGTAATATTAAAACACTTCCATCTATCTATCTGTCTATCTATCTATAGCTTGTGTGAACGAATGAGTGTAAGATAAGATAAGATAATGTTGCTTATAGAATGAATGAGTGTGTGTGTATGTGTATGGCAATTTTGATTACACAATCCCTGCTCCCACCCACCCACCCCTTTTCCCTCCACAAACTGTAACCATGGCACCTATCTGATAGTCAGCAATCATCTCCATTATCCACATCAACAGAGCTCAAAGCACACATGTACCCATCAATGCAATGCACAAAAACAATACACATAGAGCATGTGCAAACTTTGATTTAGATTGATACAAAATTTTATGCAGAACTTGGATATGCCGACACTTACTTTGTATCTCATATCAAACTTCTAGCTGAAGTACTTGTTTGTACATGTTGAATATCAATAAATCAAAGGGGAACCAAGAAAAGTAACAATTTAAATAGTAAGAAAAAATGTTCTGAGTTGGAAATAAATGAAACAAAAGCTAAAGAAAGGGGTTACCTCTGGCCTGTCTCTAAAAGCATATGGCAGCAAAGACGGCAACTCTGGGTAATCTAGAAATAAACTGAATATTTGCACATGCTTATATTGGTCTATCTGAGTCTGGTGTAAGCCCCTGATTTGGTCATAAAACATTCATTCCTAGAATGAACTATAAACAGCAGCACACATGTTCAAAAAAGAATAAAAGTACAGAGAAAAAGGCAATCGTTTCAAATCAAGAACTGAAACACCAGATCTAAACTCAACACATACTAGTAAAAAAGGAACTTTTCTGCTTAATGCAGTTTTACGAAACACTTGCTTATCCATAAATGGGGACATCTGTGTGGACAGGTAAGAATGGGAAAAGGGAATTCCAATACTAAAAATACATGAAACACTTGTCTGTCAAACCAGATGTCCTAGTGTTTGGACAGGTGTATCTAAGAAAAAGGATCATCTTAGCAATGGAAGGAAGAAAACCGAGCCTTGTTCAGACTTTGGCCTAAAAATGAAGGCATGGAAACGCATAAGCAGTGTAGACCAGAAGTATGGAGACAATCTATGGTATGTATGTCTTAACACTACCTTAAACATGAAATTCTGCCAAACAATGATGAACTGGTTGTTGCTTGCAAAGAATTTGACATTTTACAGTATGCAACACCAAATGCAGCTTTCTCTTTTCAAAGTATATATGTTTAGTAACTTTGATTCCTTCTCTTTGTTTTAAAGTCTTAAACTGTCTTTTGATTATTTCTGACACAATTGTAAAACTGGGCCTTGTTACAGGCCTAAGGCATAAGGTCATGAGCAAAACTTAGACTAGAACTTTGGCTCATACAAAGTGTAAGTATTATGCCCTACATTAGGAGGTACCATATCTAAGGATGAAGTATATTTTATCTCAAAAGTTGATGGGTAACCCTTTCCCCTATAGCACCCTGTAAGCCGAAAATTATGGTACTTTTTTTTTCTTTGCACTTTCTTGTTTGATGTTTGGTCACTTGAAGAAGAGAAGCATTAAAAACAAAGGAACCACCATAAAACAAACAATAAGGACAAACAACCTTACCTGAACTTGAATTTCTGACTTCCAGCATTAAGGATAATGTTTCGATATATATAATACACTACACAACAGGGACACAGTAAATGGCACACAAAAAAGGTAGCAGGCAGGCAAGTCAAACCTCAAGCATACTCTGCCAGGCAGATAGACTATATTTGGAAAGAAGCAGGCATGATCAGGAATCAAGACTATGAAACGGACAGGCAATGTCCAATAGACACCTACACACTGAAAGCACCCACAATTCAAGTAAAAGCATACAGACTGACAGAACACACTGACAATCATCACCTCAGACCACATTAAAGAGGGCCAGGTCGTTACAGAACACAGATGAATAAGCGCACTTCACTTGGGTAAAAAAAACAACAAACAAACATAGCGCCCCACATGCATGACTCCTCTATTCACAGCTCGAGGCACACCAAAGAGGGAAAGCATTTAATGGCACAACTTTCATTTCAAGGGAACATTTGAAATGCTGGCTTGCTGGTGTGTGTAAAGGGAGAAGAGAATGGACTACAAATGCAGATTTGTTCACGATTCACATACGCTACAACACTACAAAAGATGAAAGATAACACAGTGTCGACCCACAACCAAAGCAGAGAGCGGGAAGGTATGCACTGGTTACAACTGCAGCCCAGATCGTAATGCAGGCATGGAAGGCACGACAACAGGAATGTGCGTACACCACCAACGTCCCAAGCAGAATACACAACATGAAGGTACACATAATATATGTACGACCATGTGCCAGATGACATCCAAGCTAGAAATGTCAGCCGATTGGAAGGTGAAATACAGATAAATGAAAAGAGAGAGGGAGGGGAGCGACACAATCAAGGAAGGAGCGCCACCTGAAACAGTTCCTCAAAGAAGTCCTCATCAGGACGCGAAATGATGCGTAGGTCCTCATTGGCTAGGAGGTGTGTGCGCATGGGGACACTTGCCTGAGGCATGTTGTGAGTCAGCTGCAGAATGTCCGCTGTGGCATTGGGCCCCAGTAACCTGCACAACCAGCAATCGACACCTTAACATTTGAACATTTTCTACCACTCAAATGGGCCCAAATAACTTGCACAACCAGCAATCAACATTCTAGTGCTTGTACATTTCCTATGACACAAAATATCATAATGCACGTACACAATAGGAAGTATGTCCCTGCTTCTAAAGAAAAAACATGGATGGAAATTTTACAAGTTTTACAAGAAACTGAAGCTGGAATTTATTTTCTGACTAGCTCATTTAGAAGGAACACTAAAAATATTGCCCCTGCATTTTCACCAGACCCACATCTCTCCAGTACTTATATCTGGAAATAAGAGAGCAAAAGATCTGTCCACCTGGGGGAAGGACTCCTTAATCAAGCAGGTGGGGTGAAAGGTGTTTCTTGTTTGGTTTCAAAATCATCAATATACACAAGACAGCATCTGAAAGACATTCGATAAAATTGAACAAACATTATTCCTTAAAGCTGAACAAACTGTTTTCGCTTTCATACCATATCCAGCTTCACTGCAAAGACTTCAGGTGTCATCAGGTAAATGACAGAAGAGATTCTGCTGAAGAATCAAAACTTCCATGCCCGAGTATGACACAGCATTGTCTAAGTATGTGAAATCAATCTTGTCTTAAGTATGTGAAATCAATCTTGTCTAAGTATGTGAAATCAATCTTTTCATACAAAGTACACCACCTTCAACTTACATGCTTTCCAAGCAGGAAACTTCGCAACATTTTTCACCATACAAACATACTACAGTCATACTCTACAACCTCACCTCTGCAAAATGACTGGTGGGTTTGGACGAGAAGAGCCACCAGCACTGTGCATGTTGACATGGAAGGTGTGGGTGCTTGGGGTGAAGCGATATGATGCTCTGTGTCTTGAACGTGGAACACGGACATTCATAAGGTTCTCTGACTGGCGAACAAGGAGAGGATGAGCAGCACTCACTCCTGATGGAGCAGGTGGCAGGGAAGGCACTGGCAAAAAACAAATGGGAAAAGCAATCTCAGTGATTTGAACTTTGTGATCAATTTCTCACGAAGTAAAACAAGCTGAAGAGCACTTCATTACCATGTTTCACATTGGACCGAGATACTTCATCAAAAAATAGCAGTTTACTTGATTTTCAAATTGTATACACCGTGCAAAAACATGGCTTGCATATGTTATTTGTGCCTCAACTGCAAGCCTGAGTGAAGGCTTTTTTAATTCATACTGTTTTTTTTTTTTTACTGTTAACAGTACCGAGTCAAACTCTTTCAAGCTACGGCTTTTTCACTCGCTCTTTCTGGCCAATTTTCATGGCAAATGCAGTACTAAGATGCCCCATACAATCCTTTTCTTAATACACAAGCAGGACGAAAAATCTCATTAGAAAAACTAATGAATTCTCAAGGGAAACTCAGATGGCAGGAAAACAAGAGATTCAGGCAGAAGACGCCTGTGGGTGAATCACCATTTTCCACAAAACGCATTAAAATCAGAGTAAAACAGAAGGGTTGACATAGGCCTGGCTATCTAAGCCTAATCACCAGTCGCCCATCTGTGAGACCTCTCCGACAGCAGCCAGTCAAGTGAAGACTAGATGGGAGTTAACGTGGCCCAACGTGTCATGCACTTTAGAGGCCCGAGGTGCTGACTCTGCTTCTTTGCACATCTGAAGATGTCTCTTGAGGGACTGGCGGTGGGAGGGGGGGGGGGGGTGCATATCAGAAGAGGACTCCCAAACAAAAGCTAGGGATTTCCTTGATGTGTGCCCTAATGAGAGAAACAGACAAACAAATGTCAAAGCTTTCTGCATCTAGAAATTAGCAACAAAGTGTCAATGTTCAAACTGGGTTGATGAACTATTGTGTGGACAGAGATATTGCCACTCCACCCAGTCTAAATAATGATTAAACATAACCCTGCAGGAATTATTAATGCTGCCACCTACAAGGTGCATCTGTACTGTACATGTTGCACCTAAGCCACACATGATGCTGCACATGCACACATCTTGGTGGGTCTAGTGCAAACCGTCGAGTCATTCTCAGAACTTTCTTTTTGATGTTTGCTGACCACACCATCGAGTATCACTTTTGTAATCCATCATGGAATGCCTTGATGTGCGTAAAGAGAGGAAGCCTAAGAACTAAAGAAGAGACTGTAATCTACATGAGTCAATTCTGTTGCCATGGCTCCCAACAATGTCCTTGGCTTGACAAGGAATATTAACCCAAACTGCATAGAATGCGACCATGTCAGGAATAAAAAAGATAATGAAGCCAGAAACTGTTGAATCAAGTCAAAGATTACAAAACAAGCCATCAAAAAAACTGGTAATATTGCTCCACACAGAATCTGAATTGGCTCCAAGACTGAAGAGAATAACTGAGTGCTGCCAAGTCCTGAAAAGATGAAGGTGAGACAGAGTAAAAACCAGACATGCCTTGTTAAGTATTTGGCCATAGAACGGAAGAAAGCGGATGCGCTCTGCTTCATCATAGACTACAAGGTCTGTGAGATGTCTTAGAACTGGATGAGGCATGAAAATGGCTAGAGCTAGCAAACTGCCTGTAGCTTGCCAAAGTTTCAACTGGTACTGTATATGATGTCAAACTCTGATAATACTACCTACATGCAAACAATTAATGATCTACCAGCTAGTCCACTTCCGCTTCCTTCAAATTCATAGTTCAATTTTTTTCCTATGTAAAAAAAAACTGTGTAGAATGGGAGGGAAACCCGTCCCATTTCCTGGCAGTTTAACACACAGGACACATTCAAGACACGTTACACAACAAAGCAAATTACCTGACGCCTCGTTAGCATTGTCTGAATCATGTATTGACACTGGAAGCTGGTAGGAACAGACCTGGGTATTGTCACTGAAGATGATGTGGCCTCCCCCACCTTCAAATCCAGAATGAAAAAAAAAAAAGAAACTGACTGATTAGACTTCAAGTTGTGCCCTGTTGCACTGCAAAAATACTAAAACTCTCAAATAAGGAGAGCTTTATACTACTTTTTCTGTTTGGCTAAGTACACTTACCATATCAAGCTCTAATATGCTCTGACCAATGTGTTGACTCAATTAAATGAATTTTGTGGTGAACACAGTATTAAAAAGGCCTATTTCTGGCCCACATCATGGAGGTACATCCGCTTCCTTCCACTCTAAAGCCGAGCAGAAGGCTGACAAAAGTCATCCATGTCAACCATAGTAACCACAGAAGCAGGAAAGGAAGAGTAAGACCGAGTCTGACAAGCTACATATATCCCTGTACAACAGAGATAAAATATTAATCACCCCACTTCTGGGTCACATTCTGCACAATATAAAAAAAATTCTGGCAAAAATTTGAGGAGGAAGACGACGGTGATAGCCCTAATGACTTGAATGGATAGCCTGGTTGCAGACTGTGTTTGCTGTAATGGAAGAAACATCCTTAACAATAAACACCATTAGTCCTGCTGGATCACAAATCCTTGACATAGCAATTTAATGCGATTTTACACTCGCCATGACCTGCCAGAGGGACACCAAAAGCTGGAATGCCAGCAAAGTGGCGATGGCCCTGCATGTACATGACTGTAGGCAATACCCTGACTGTGGCCTATTGTGGCATCAAGGAAAAACAGCCTCTGCATGCTCCTCTCATCCCCTTTGACCCTCACCCCAGCCCTTTTTGTCCCATGTCCTTGAATAAATGTGAATGAACCTGCCTTAGTCTTCCTTTCAGAGGTAACATAAGACATCATTTCAGGTTTTTCAAACTCAGAGCACTAGTGTTTCATTCAGCCTAAGTACAATTTACTGTCCTCCTCTATAATTTACTGCTCCTCTTCCTCCACCTCCAACCTGGAATCCAAGAGAAAGAAAGCAATGAGGAAGTGTTTGGATTCTGACAGTGGTCAAGAACCCAAGTAAGAAACAATGGAAACAGTCTCTTGACCGAAAGCACAATCCTGTGGAGTCCTGCTAGAACCACGGATTTAATCAATGACTAGATCACAGGAGAGGAAAGGAAGGTGATCTTGCACAAGACCATGTTGAAAGGCATAGTCGACAGGGCTAGAACAGCGCTTTCAAGATGTAGTGCAAAGCCAGCAAAATATCCTCTGGGGGACTGTTCTGTGACTTTAACCCTTTGACTCCCAGAACTATTTGTAATTTTTGGGAAAAACCACCAACCTTACAAAAAAAAAATCACAAAAATTCAAGTATTGCTCTAAAGCATGCAGAAGTATACATTTTCTTGAAGGAAAATGAATGAAGAATATAATTATTATATGTTTCATGTTGACAGGATGAGATAACTCACAATCATGGGAAGATAACCAAGATTTTATGAAAAAATAAACAATATTTTGGGGGAAAAAAAAATCCATGAAAATTCAAGTCTCAAAATATCATAGGTGGAAATGGTACTGAAATGTGAACAAATCTATAGGACATAAGAACCAAGTGCATTTATTTACTAAAAAAGCACACAGTGTGTTCAGGGATGCACTGAGTAATGCATGTCAATGTCGGCTAGAGATGCGACATTTACTAGCACTTCACCCGTCTTACAAAAAAATGGGCAAAAAATTAACATAACAAGTGTAGTCAACCACTGTCACTGGCGTCACACTAACAATTTTTGCGTCACATTTTAACAATTTTTTCCTCTCCTATCACGTCCTCGACTACGCCCACTACCAGCACGACCACGCTCCCTACCTGTCGATGTACTTGGTAGATCAATATCTTCATCCCGGTAACCCAAATCACTTGACTCATTGTCAGGATCGACAACCATGTCACTTTCATTTTCCTTTCACTTTCGTCGTTGCTAATTTCACCTTCGTACAGCGTTTCAAACACAATTCTCACTACCTCTTCGGCAGTAAATCTTCTGGCAGCCATGTTGATCTGCTCGACTAATTTTCGCTTTACAAAATGCAAAAAACTGTGTCAAAATCGACCCAAAACTTGCTGAGAAATCGCTTCAAACACGCTGTATGGGAGCTGCCATTTGCAAGCAAGTAAACAATATCATGTGACCGGTCAGATGATCCAATTATGCAATGACCCTTGAACCGTGGCTATATCCGCGGCCGGGAGTGAAAGGCTTAAGCTCCCTTTAGGAAGGCCATATAGGCAACTTCTCAGACAGCATAAACCTGAAAGGTGGGCTGCCCTGCTGTCTGATGGTGGTGCATACAGATATCGGCAGTCTCAGTGAGAACTGACAAAGAGGTTCAGTAAGGAGGACACGTAGGCTAGAAAGCTACTCAACTGTATGCCTGACAGACTAGCAGACACACCAACTTTCGCCACAACCAGGACCCTCTTTGCTATGAGAAAGGCTGCTACTGATGGTCCAAGGAGGATCCTTCCAAACTAGGGACTGCTTGGACAAACTCTGAGCAGAGGAGACCAGACCAGACCTGTTTACGCTATGTTATCCCTCTTAGAAAGCACTGATGTTGACTCTCAGTAACTGTTGGTAATAGATTTTCATAGCTAATGGTCACTGTATCTACATATATATCTAAATCTGTCTATCTATACACACACACACACAGATAGACAAGAGATAGATAGAATATTATATATATATATATAATCTAGAAAGAGAGGGGGTTAGTTACCGCTAAGGACATAGACAAAGTACAGGACAAGTATGTGCGTATATATATATATATATATATATATATATATATATATATGCGCAATCATTATACTCTGTGCATATGTGCAGAGAGGGTGGTGGATGCTGGAAGCGGAAAGAATGGGAAAGGAGGGGGATGGGGGTGGGGTGGGGGAATGATGCTATTTTCATTTCACAAATAAAACTCCAACATTTCCTATAAGAAATCTTTATTTTCCATGCCCCATAATATGACATTCTACATGTAATTTTTTTTCTTTAGGGAATTAAGGTTTGCTTCTAAAACTGTCCAACACTGTACCAAATATGGAGGGAGGGACTGGGCATAAGAAGTACAAATTTGACATTTGGGAGGGCAGGGAAACAGGAAGATGAAGGAGAGGGGGGTGGGGGGGTGGGTGGGAGGAATACCATAATGAATTGTTAGTATGATCCTGTTGTCAACATTATGACAACCTTTAGATTTTCATTATTTGACAAAATGGTAAAAGAGATGTCGAGGATGAGTACAAATAAAAAACAAAAAAAAAACCCTAAACCCAGCAACAACAAAACCATTGGAAGGAATCTGTATGTGAATAATCCAAAGTTCCACAGAACATGCACCCGCATGTAAGGGCCCCAGCATAAACATCAACTCAAACACTGTGACATGCATCAACACATACTGACTGAGTAGGTACCTTTCTTTGAATCAATCACACAATAAGCTATGTCAATCAACTCGGTGATGATTTAGCAAGATTTCCTTATTAAGAGAAAAAAATCAGTTTGATTGGACAGTTCTGACAGGGTTGTAAATACTGAAATTTTCCCGAGAATGGCAACCACACTTGAAAATGTAAACAGGAACTCGCAGATGCGTCTCCTTGCAACTTTGCTACAGAAAAAAAAAAACTGTTCTTTTTTTATTTTTGGCAAAAATATTTGGAGACTAACATCAACAAAGCCACTCTGATGTAAATAAACTTAATCAGTCCAATTGCAAATCAAAGAAAATGTATTTGAGAACACCAGAAGGGATTACAGTTTCAACTGAAAAGTCATCTCAGATAGTTTTGTTTTATTTTTTTTGGCAACAAAAACCTGTTACTTCCCCAGTTTAGAATCACAGGTGGGAATGCCAAAATGAGACTGATACAAGGAAAGACGAACTAAACATTATTAGAAAGAGCCTCATTACATCTGAATGGCCACATTATCTTTTGAAATCTCTTCCCTTTCTTAAACTTCAACAATGACATTTTACCGTACATCATTATGTCTTCTACAAGTTCCAGCACTGTTATCATTAGCCTGATTCCAGAAAATGTTGGCAAAGCTGTTCAGGTAAACTGGTCTGGAAGATTATGTTCGGTGCTGGTCAGGCATGCTGGGCTTGTTGAACCTTGAGCCATTCATGCAGGTACCAAACTTGGTTGGTAGCATGGAGAAACCTGTAGCAGGGACACTGAGGAAGTCCTGTTTTGCTGGTAAACTTCTGAGGATGTACATCAGAGAGGTTTTGTAAATCCATGACCCATGACTATGCCAGCCATTGAGTAGCCCACAGAAGGGGGCTCAAGCCTGAAAAAGTTTGACTTTGTGGTGGATCAGGAAGGGCACGGAATGCAAAAACCTTCAGGCCCTTCCTAAAAAGTCTGGGAGATGCTAGGTTGAGACCTCTTGCAGACTTTTTTTTTTTAATCAAATGAAGAGATAAACTTTAGCCTGCATAGGCCCCCTTGGCAGGGTCAAGGAACAACACCCCTGTGGGGGTCAAGAGCTAATGAGTATTTCCTGACACTTAACATATAATTTCACAATTTTTAGAAATCCACAAGCAACAGTAAACATTTAGCCAAGTCATTAATTGCCCTATACACTTCCTACATGTCATGCACACAAGCACACTCCCACACACACACTGACACCTAAATTGCCAATCCCATAATTGTCCTGAATTCATTTCCACTCTACAATAGTTGCAAAACTATCTGAGTATCACCACCAACATTTACCACAGACAAAATCCATGAAGATATTCTTTTTTTTTGCTAAATGTTTAAAAAATAAAATCGTGCACTGATGAAAATAACCAAACTGGAAAAAACACACCCTCAATGGCCACGCGACATACTGATTCTATCAAAAATGACTGCCTCAGTAGTTGATACTATTTCATCCGTCTACTTAAGGATGATGATGTAGTTAGTTTGCACTTTTTCACAAGACACAATGATCTTTTATATGTTTAATCCATAACCAACCTCTTCTTCACTAGATTATCACTAATAATTCATATACGTATACAGTACAGCAGAAAACTTTCATTTCTGTTCACAACAGCATATGACTCTTTTTAAGAGTACAGCGAGGTGCGATGATACCATAACAAACATCTGTAATTGTGTCCCTTTCATATTTTCTTTTCGCTAAAGCCAGGAATGAAGAAAGGCAAAGTGAAAGGAATCACAGAACAAGGGCAAGTAATGATGATTTCTAAAGTCAGGAATAAAAGTTAGTGTATGTCTGTTTTGCACCTTTCGTGATAAATCCAATAAATCTCATTTCATGGGACATCAATGCCTCTGCAGACACAAGAAGCGCCTTGCACCTACTGTGGGAAGGGCTTAACACAAGAACTGAAGAAGAAAATAAAGATAATTGTGAGACACTACATCTTGATAAGCTACTTTCTTGCAACTGGATGCTGCAAGCCTTGAGAGTTCACCTGTGTGCTGCTGTGAACCTGTAGTAGCAAACTCCAAGTTCCCAACTCTACCAGTCCTGCACATGTGCCAGCCTGAGCAGGCAGTAAGCTGAGGGTCTAGCCACCCTCAGACTTCTCTTTTGTTTGTAAAAGAACTGGCACAACACAATGAATCGTTACGAGTTTCCCCTACAGAAAGCCTGGCTCGATGCCACAGGGACAAACAGCACAAATAGGGCTGGAAATGATGAAAATCTAATCCATGAACATACATCTCTCATTGTCAGCCTTGACAGGGGAGCCAAGGTGATCAAGGTAGCATGGGAATGCAAGTGAGCAGAGAAACAAGACAGACATGGGGACAAGCTGATCAAACAAAAACAAACAAACAAAAAGATTAGTTATGCTCCAGTTAAGGGCTGGTATCAGTTTTTAGACTGACCCCACACACAAAAAGAAACATCTGGGCATTCGAAGTGTAAAAAGGTGAAGGCAAGACTGAGCAAAAACTGTCCTCCTTGCACAAAATCTGGCCATTAAATGAAAGACTGTGGCTGAAGCTCTGCTCTGTGGGCAGGCAATGCAAGCCATACCATGCAAGAAGTCTCAGTACTGCATAATCCATAATTTGGCCTGACAGAGCTGATACACACAGGTCAGAACCTGCCAGAGTTTAACATGGTACAGAATACGACGCTAGATCAGACAGTGTCAAAACTTTGAAATAAGAAACATTTTTCAGACATTTGCATCTCAGGGTTTACAAGAAAATACATAAATTTCAGTCTTCCTTCGCCAGTGTAGTATCCTGGTCAATGTACTTGACACTTATAATAATGACATCACAGAACTGCGTACCTAGTATGGCACCAATCAATGTTCACTTCCTGAATCCTTAAAAAATTGGGTCTTAATAACTGGAGAAGGATGGAGGTGGGTGGAGTGGGGTGGGGTCTTTACTGGCTCTGAAATCCAGTTTCCAGAAAAGCAAGTCTCTTAAGAGTATCCTAATCAAGAGTTTCTCTACAGCAAGATTCCACCCTTCATTGAAAACGTCGGAAACTAACAAAGATGCTGACTAACTGGCACACAACACATCCTCTACATTACTTTCTCTTCCAGCTGCCTCACCTCCAGCGGCCTGCATGTCTTCCAGCTGCAGTAGGAAGTCTTCCTCCTGGTTGAGAGCTGTCGAGTTGTCCATCTCCTGGTAATCATCATCGTCCCCCTCCATATCCGACCCCTGACAACAGACAAGAAGCTGATGTCAAAGACACTGCTTTGGTCTCTGCACATCCTAGGTTACTTAGCTCGAGCAGAAGACCAACGAAAATAACGAGCAAAAAGGTCGGCATGTTCTCTTGCCAAGGAAAGAAAGGAAACTGACTGATAAAGTCGGAAGTGACGTATCAGTACTATTCCACTCAGGAATCAATTGCTCTCACCCTCTTTAAAACAACAATTTGCCAAGAAATCTGTAGTGAGAAATAACCTGCTCTTGTGTGTGTGTTGTGTGTGTGTGTGTGTGTGTGTGTGTGTGTGTGTGTGTGTGTGTGTGTGTGTGTGTGTTGTGTTGCATGCATGCATGTATGTGTGTGAGAAAAATGGGGAGTTTGTATTATACTCCCTATTTGGCTAGTATACTTACCATGACAGACCATAGCATTCAACAGCAGTTAGTTAGCTCTGCCAGGCCGAATTTTTGTGGCTAATGCAGTGATAAAACAGTCACATGACGCCCACCCTACTTCCACCATAGGAAGAAAGCCGGTGGCCGCTTCCTGTTCCTCATTCAGCGAGGCCTGCGCGCAAGGTAACCCCGAGAACCTTGGCGCTAGAGGGGAAGGTTGGGCGGGCATTAGAGTCTGACATGGTAAGTATACTAGCGAAACAGGGAGTATAATAGAAACTCTCCATTTTGGCATCATATACTATACCATGTCAGACCATAGCAGAATTTAAAGGAATTGGAGGAGGGCCGAGTGCCCTAATGGTTCTTGGGGTTAGAGGGCGGAACCGATATAGCTGCATTAGCCGCCACAAAAGAGATCCCTGTAAAACCATTACCATGGTCATGCGGACCATGGTCATGCGGATATCCCTTAAATAAAAGTTTATGAAGGGATTTTCCGAACGCCAGTAGGCTGCCTCCAGTAGATGGCGCAAAGGGACAGAGTGCTGGAACGCTGCAGAAGTGGCCAACGCTCTGAGCTCATGAGCCCGGGGAGATAAGACGGGGAGATCCTTGTACGCCTGGGCGTAGACAGATCTGACCGTCTTGGAAAGCCACCTAGAGATAGTGCCAGCCAAGATGTCTTTATTATTATTGGGGTTGATAGAAATGAGGAGACGTCTCTGGGAGGAGCGCCTGGATCGCGAGCGTTCCCAGTAGTATCTCAGACACCAAGAGGGGCACAGGTCCATGTCCCCCCCACTTTCCCCTCTTCCTAAGATATCCGTCAGTGAGCGGATGACGAGGGAGGAAGAGGCCGTGCCCGGTTCCTGACTCTTAGCTAAGAATTCGGGAAGAAACTTTAGAGAGACAGAGCCGTCCCTGTGGAAGGTAATGTCTCTGGGGTCCCCGCTGAGGGCATGAATTTCACTGCGCCTTCTGGCCGAAGCAAGGGCGAGGAGAAATGTGGTCTTGAGAGAAAGAAGGTCAAAGGGAAGGGTGGCGATAGGTTCGAAAGGGGTTTTCTGAGAGCATCAAGGACAATGAAGAGGTCCCAAAGGGGGAATGCGCCTAGGGGACTGGGACTCATGTAGAGCCACCCCCCTAGAGATCTCTCTGAGAAGGAAGTCATTCTCAAAGGAGGGTCCGCCGAGTTGGCGAATAGTGGTGCAGATGGCTGACCTGTAGCCCCAAATGGAGCTAGCAGAGAGCCTAAGCGAAGAGGATAGGTGAGATAGGAAGTTGCCTATCTGAATATTGGAAGGGCGATTGTGGGGAACAGAGTTGTCTGAGCACCAGGAGACCCATCTCTCCCATCGGTAATCATAGAGGGCCTCAGTGCTGGCTCTGCGCGAGGCCGTCGCTAAATCCCGTAGGTCTTGCAAGGCCCCAGCCACCGCGAGTATGTCTAGGACGGACTGGGATCTGTCTGTCTGCGAGGTAGGGGCAGATGCTCGCAATTGGGCTGGCACAGTAGCCAGGTGTGAAGGCGGAGCATCTGTGGGTTGGAGTGGGGGTGACTTGAGCAAGGCTGTCTGAGGATGTCCCACCGAGTGTTCAGCTGGTGGGGGGGAACATGGGAGAGGGACTTGAGGTCTGGAAACCAGGACTGGGTCAGCCACCACAGGGTTATGAGGATGAGCCTGGGTCTTTCCAGCCTCACCTTCCTGATCACCTTGTGGAGGATCGGGAAGGGGGGAGGGCGTATGCTGTGAGGCCCGACCAGGGAAGGGAGACAGCGTCGACTGCATAGGCTTGGTGATCGGGGACGGGAGAGACATACACTGACAGACGATGGTTGAATCGGGTGGCAAAGAGGTCGACCATGGGCCTGAACCAATGCTCCCACACCGAGGTTAGGGTTAGCCTGCTGAGGGTCCATTCCGTGTGAAGGAGGGACCTGGACCGGCTGAGGGAGTCTGCCAGGATATTGCAGGTCCCCGCTATGTGTCTCGCGCGGAGGGTGATTCCTCATGCGTGGCACCAGCGGAGGAGGGCCTCTGTCCGGAAGGAGAGGCTGAAGGAGGGAGCAAGCCCCCCCCCCCTTTGACATAGCGAGCCACCGAAGTGTTGTCTGTGAGCAGAAAAACAAGTCGGTGCGAGACCTGGGGTTGGAAGCGAAGGAGGGCAAGCCTGACCACTTCCAATTCCAGGACGTTGATGTGGAGACGGGCAGTCTGTGCGTCCCGCACTCCCGAGGCATGAATGTTCTCCAAGTCGGCGCCCCAGCCCGAGTTGGAGGCGTCTGTGTAGAGTTCCAGGGGCTGGGTTGGGAGGGAAATGGGAACCCTGGGGGCGCGAGTGGCGGGGTTGAGCCACTCTTCCGTAGCCCACTGGAACCAAGGCCCGAGGGGAATGGTCTGATCCCAGCATGGAGATTGTGTCGAAACTCGTGCCCAGAAAGGAGAACTGCTGACTGGGGTTGAGTTCGCACTTGTTGGGGTTGGTGACAAAACCTATGATGGAACAGAGGCACAGAAGATGGTTGGTGTGGGATTGGCACAGGGCCCAGGAGGGAGCCAGGACGAGCCAGTCGTCCAGGTACACCAGGAGGAGAATGTCCTCCTGTTTGGCGAGGGAGGCCATCTCCTTGACCACCTTCGTGAAGAGGAAGGGTGCCAGGGAGAGGCCGAAGGGCAGCGCCTTGAACAGGAACACCCGACCCTGCCAGACGAACCATAGGTATCGTCTGTGGGATGGATGCATGAGGATCTGAAAGTAAGCGTCCTTCAGATCTATCGAGGTAGCCCAATCCTGATGGTGGATGGAGTCTCTGATCTGAGTCGGAGTGTCCATCTTGAATTTGGTGGCTCTGAGGAACTTGTTGAGGGGAGAGAGGTCGAGGGTGGGCCTCCATCCTCCTGAGGGTTTGGGGATGACAAAGAGGTGGGAGTAAAACCCCGGGTTGGGATGGGAGATCTCCGTGATGGCCCCTTTTTGGAGGAGTTCTTCGACTTCCCGGCGAAGCGCCTCCGCTTGGCCCGGGGAGGGGTCGCTGGGGGAGAGAGGGGGGCGTTCGTGGGCCCAAGGCAGGCGGTATGAGTTCTCCCTGTTCCAGTTCCCCCCTAGGCGAGTCCTCCAGTCACCTCTGGGGCTGTGCCTGCTGGCCGAACTGAATATTCTGCTGGGGAAGTTTCGGCTTCGGCCTAGAGGGGGTATTAGGGCGCTTGTCGGGCCGTGCGGAGCAAGGTGGGGCCTGCTTGGAATAGGGCTGGGGTCAGGAAAGGGGAGTGGAGGAACGAAAGGAGGGTCTAGCCGATCGAGGCTGATGAGGGGGGGGGGGGGGGGCCTGGCTGCAAATGAGGCTGCCTGCTTACGTTCTTCGACTGTGTGGGAAATGACAGCAGTCGAATAGTCGCCGAAGAGTGACTGCTCCGGACCCGGGATTCATCGCAAGGCCGCCTTAAGCGCTGGGGTGAGATTAGCCTGTGACAGCACGGCATCTCTACAGGCCAGTAGGCAACTGTAGTGGCTCCTGGCTGCACTGTCCGCCGCAGCCGAAAGGTGATGCGATATCTTGTTGATCAGGAGTCGCATCAGGGGGTTGCCGAACAAGCGAGATTCCGTCTCCTGGTGTCCCTCAGAATCGTGTACGTCTGAGGACACTGAGACAGCGCCATCCTCCTCCGGCCAGATCTCCTCCACCCGTTGCAAGCGCATGTCGAGAAAGACATGTCCAGTAGTAGTGTGCAGGATCCCCGTTCTGGCTATACCGTCCCACTCCGTCAGGTTCTTGATAGAGATCGTGGCGGAGTTAGGGCGGCCAGATGGGGGATCAGCTGGCGGTCTGCCGGGGAAATAGCAATTTCCCTGGTCACCGGATTGTCGGAGAACAGGGAGGAGATGTGGGCCTTCCAGAGGTCCCTGAGGAAGGTGCCTACAGGGGCCGCATTCGGGGCTGAAAGGGATTCATTCCCTGGTGGAGGGACGGCCTGCGCACCCCTGGCTTGGGTTGCCGGACACTCCCAAACAGAGGTAAGGATCTGAGGTGCGACGATTCTGGGGCAAGATTGCTGGGCCGGAGGGAGCCCGGCGTACTTAGCGAGGGAAAAGAACTTGTCCGTGGGTGGGGACTCCCTCACAACAAGCTCCGTGCACCACCGCTCAAGGGTGGACACGTCGCATGATGAGGAGGATTCCTCTACCTCATCCTCAGACTCTGGGGAGTTGGGTTCCTGGAGAGGTTGCGCCGAACCTTCTCCAGGAGACAACTGCAGGGGTGCGTGAGGGTCCCGCCCTAGCTTTGTAGTGGGAGGACGTGAGGGCGGGTCCCTCGTGGCTCCATGATCGGCGGCCGGACTATGGGTGGGAAGCCCATCCTGCCGATCGGACAGCGCCCGAGAGGGAGGGAGACCGAGGTCGAACCAGCGCGAGGAGGCTGGATGCCACATACGACCGTGGAGCTGATCCTGCTGATCTGATCTGAGCCACTGGTCCCTCCCAGGGGCATAGAGCCATCGGTCCCCGAGGAGGAAGGCGGGCTGTGGCGGCCCTGGGGCAGGATTTCCTCGGGGGCCTGGGTAACCTGAGACACCGGGGGTGGGGTGGGGGGGGGGGGTGTAGCGAGAGAGCATGGCCTGTCGTACCCCCCCCCCCCCACCCCCCCAGAGAGTGCACTGCCTCATACACCTCCCTGGTGGGATCCATGGAGGCCCCCTGTGTAACAGGGGGAGCAGTGGAGGACACGGCAACCGAGCCCCCTATCTGCATGTGCGCAGATTGGAGTGGCTGCGGTGACGTGGTCACCACCCGAGTGTGATCGTGCAGGTTACCCGTGGTCCCGCTGGTCGATCCTCCCCCCCCGGAGGAACGGGACCGCGGACGTTGCCCAAGTGGGGCGCGGAATAAGTCCGCTCCCCAACGTCCTGTATCCCTAGGGGAAAGTTCGATAGTCAATCGGGCGAGTCGACCGCCTGGGGTCTGAGCGGCACAGGTCCGGGCGTAGCGGTGCCTGCGGCTGAGACCCGGAGTTATGGCCCGTTTGGGAGTCCCAGGGACTGACCATAAGTCTGCCACCGGAGTACGGACGCTCCTCGTGCAGTAGTGGATGCTGCACTTGTGCACGGTGGGGGAGAGCGTCATGAGCCTGCGTGCTATTAGTGGGGGAAGGCTAATGGCACGGGGCTCATATAGGCGAGTGACGGGTGTTGATTCCGGGCGCATCCCGTCACCTGTGCTGGTCTGCGCCTCGGCAAACTTCCCCGGGGGCGGAAGGTCGTGTGACTCAGCATGATAGTAAGAGGTCTCACCGTGTGTCGGAAGGGAAGAAGGCAAGCTGGCAGGTAAAGTGGGGGGGGGAGAGGGAGAATTCGGGTAAGAATTCTTAATACGGGCTTTCCCTTTAAGGGGAGCCTTGCCTTTGGATTTCCTGGGAAGGTTAAAGGAAAGGCATTGGAAATGGTGGCAGCTTGCCTTGTGGCCTTCGGACGCAGTGATCGTGTGTCCGCCGGTCGGGTAGAGGAGGTATCAAACTGATGGTCGCACGTCCCCTCTGCTGAACCCCCCTCTACACTGGCCGTACATTCTTCCGTAGCAAGAACGGACTGCTCCAAGGAATCGGCACGCGGGTCCTCCAGGGCAATGAATGACTTCTGAACGGCGAAGTGGCTCGACCTGTCGGTGCCCTTCACCATGTTGGGCTACGGTGGCAGAGCAGACAGGGAGCACACGACCACAAAGTGAAGACAAGTCGGTCGATCGAGAGATCGTAAAGAAACTGGACCGACTTTGTACTAAAGTACTGATAACACTAGATCGAGAGATCGTAATGAAACTCAATCGACAATAATAGGGGATTGAGAAATTGAATGGAAAACTCGATCGACCTGTACTAGTAACAATAATAATATGTAGTGTTAGATCGAGAGAAAACTATCAACCTGTACTAGTACAATGAAAATAAGGAGCAATAACAGTGGAGGGGAAACCTCCGGCCCACTAAACCCAGGTATGATGTATGTGGATGACCACGAAGTGAGGCAAGATGGCGACCGGCGAGGAGTGAACAAGATGGCGGCCTGAACGACCGGCAAGTGTAGATTGCCGAAGTGAATTTACCGGTGGAGTGCAAGAGTAAATAAACTAACGAGCGGAGAAAGGAGAACGAAGGGTAACTGGTAAAAGAGAAGAATGAGCCGTGGATGCGTTCCCACCAGAAGGGGAAGTGTTCCTACACCGGAGAACGAGTACCGAATTTGAGAAAATGGCACTTAAAAACAAAGTCGCAAGAGCAATCACGACGAGCGTGAAAATAAAATAAAAACACGCCAACTGAAAGCCTCACACGGCAATAGTACCCAGGGTTTAGCACAAGCCACAACTGAACAAGTAAAGAAGCAAACACACAAGCAATCTTTACACAAAGCAGAAATATAGGCGAGACAGAGCACAAGACTTATCTTGCTTAGGCTGCAGGCCGAAGATGAATGAGGAACAGGAAGCGGCCACCGGCGTTCTTCCTATGGCGGAAGTAGGGTGGGCATCACGTGACTGTCTTATCACTGCATTAGCCACAAAAATTCGGCCTGGCAGAGCTAACTAACTGCCGTTGAATGCTATGGTCTGACATGGTACAGTATATGACGCCAAAAGATAGACAAACAGAAAGACAGAGAGGGAGACAAACACATGGGAGGTTGGATAGGATAGAGGGGACGGTGAAGGAGATGAGACGAGGGGAAGGGCTAACTAACTGCCGTTGAATGCTATGGTCTGACATGGTACAGTATATGACGCCAAAAGATAGACAAACAGAAAGACAGAGAGGGAGACAAACACATGGGAGGTTGGATAGGATAGAGGGGACGGTGAAGGAGATGAGACGAGGGGAAGGGGAAGTGATTCCAAGAAACTTAATACCCCATTAAGGATTACGCACTTGAACAAAAAATCATATATATATAGAGAGAGACATAGATATAGATAGACAGATATAGATATATAAATGTATGTATAAGTGTGTGTGTGTGTGTATTTGTATGCGTGTGCATGTGTGTGCGTACATTTCAGCCGTCTATGTTACTATAACTAATATCTGCACAAAATTGTACCAACTGGTCAGTTCTAACGGTGGATGCTGAAGTTTTATTGAGAAACAAAAGCATCAATTTTGGCATGAATTGCACAGAAACTGAAAATTATTTAAAGAACGAAAAAATGATGATATAGATATGTCATCCCGACTTTGGTACTGAAACGAAACTATTTTGTGCAAAAACTTTCGTACATAAAACACTGATGAAGCCGACTTGATCGAGTTGAAAAACTACAGGTTTTTTTTTCTGTATCTCCTCTCTATCTCCTCTCTTTCTAACTGTCACAAAGCCTCACCGATTTGGTTGTGAAATTGCTAACCAACAAGAGTGGTTTGATCAAAAAAACTAAATGTGTTGAATTCATCAACTTGGTATTAATTTTTTCTTGTGAATTTCCAAAGCATCCGCAGTCAACACAGTGTTAAAACAAGACAGTCTTGTTTCACTGAATCAAAATCACACAACAGACAGATGAAACAATAGATGTCTGCACTTATTCTTGGCGATTAACAACTGACCTAAAGAAGTTCTGAATCATGGGTCAATGGTGCCGAATCTGAATTGATTCACAAATGGGC
This sequence comes from Conus canariensis, assembly GCA_033310375.1. NCBI lineage: Eukaryota > Metazoa > Mollusca > Gastropoda > Neogastropoda > Conidae > Conus > Conus canariensis. The sequence continues at coordinate 70,478,453 of CM065721.1, forward strand.
CAAACACTTTTCCAGTTCTACACACACACTCACTCTCCTCTCTCTCTCTCACACACTCTCTCCATCTTTTCCCCCTCCTTCCCCATTTTGACAAAGTCTTCTTCATATTTCATTAAACAGTATCATATTTCTGTATTGCTTTTGCTAAAAATTTTGAATGATTTCCCATCAAAGCTGAACTCACTACTCTACCACAAGCGAAGTTAATTCCCTTGTAATTTCTATGGCTAAAAGTGTGGCTCTTTGACGAAAATGTCTCCGAACCACACATTCTTCTTTATTAACTCTTATGCGAAAACTACAAATGACCAAGACGAGTCACTGTCTGCCAATGGCAGGAAAGGACCAGCAAATTTGCAACATTTTCCAGTACCAAATAAACACGTCAAACTAGCTTGATCATATTAATGACTCACCTCTTCATCTTCGTCCCCTTCATCATCATCGTCGTCGTCATCATCATCGTCATCATCTTGTTCAAGCTCGTGAAAGTCCTCTTCATCCTCTCCTTCAGATGGACTGTCGGGAGATTCATCATCCAGGTTTGGATCTGAACATTCACAAATGGACACATTATAAATCAATCTCAATACAGAATTAAATGCATGCAAGTCAATAACACTATTTTACCAAGAAAGGAACACACACCAATATGCCTGTGAAAATGAGGGAAATAACACTGTCACAATACCACAAGGTGTATTATAATCTACATGAGTTAACAGAAATTCTGTGTCAGGAATCAAGAATGACATCAAGAATCACATAAACACCTGTAAACCTTCAGAGTCAAAATTCAGGAGCCAGGGGACAAGAGGGCAATCTGGCTTTTTACTGAAAAGTTTTCGACTCCTTACTCAAACAAAACAGGGCTTTAAAAAAATGCCAACAACCGTAATCATTACTATGTGTTCTTCCGCAATACTTGATCTGCCCTTTCTACAAGTGACTCCCCAATCCCACATTTCCATCACAAAATTTTGAAATTTTCAGAATTTGGGGAATGATTTTCAGTGAAATTCAAGAAAATTCAGGAGGCTTAGCAGCCCGACTACATACAGGTGAGGACCAGAGGAAAGATATAATCTTTAATCTTCTGTTTAAATGTATTTCTTCAGTGAAGTATAGTGGAAGTGAAAGTAAAGTCTTTAGAAAAATAACAAACAATTACACTGGTTTTCAACACAGAAAAAATTCTCTGACTTGATTATGAGCTGACTCTGTTGCAGGTGGGCACCATGCTGACATTAATGTTGATAGGGCAACTGCAGAGAAAGCTATACTGAATACCGCAACACCACTTAAGTAACTGCAATTAAGTGTGGTCTATCATACAGTAGAGAAGGCAACATACCTGTACGGTGAGAATGGCGGTGGATAGCATCATCTTCACCATCAGAGGCATCCTGGTTGACCAGCTGCGAGTTGTCTTGCTCCATTTCATCATCACCCTCGGCTGCCATCACATCTATCATCACTTCCTGTGACTCCTCTTGGCCTGGGGCTTGCTCTGCAGAACAAGTAAAAATATGGTACATGACACACCGTTTCACTGTTGGAAGCGACTGAAGAAATAATCATGCATTCTGTGAAACACACTAGGACTAAAGCATCTCCTATGTATATTACATGAAAACTGTGCCACATGTGGACTCCAATCTTGCACATACTGCATATTCCTAGCAAAAATGAAGATACACTAAAGACTTCCTTTTGGAACATTGTCAGTGTGTAACCAATAGACATTGAATATCATCCCTTGCAGATTGTGAACCTACATACAACTGTGAAATGGGATAAACAACCTGCCCCACTGTTTAACACACCATGTCACTTGCACACCAGCAAGCATTCTTCTCAACATAAAAAGCTGCACAACCATTTTGGCGTTATCCCAGTTTCCTCTTTCTGTTCACTCACTCACATCACCGTCACACTAATCTCTCTCACTTTCTCTTCACACACTTTCAAACTTTCTCTTCACACACAACATGCCATAAATACCTGTGACCATGGTGTAGTCTGCAAGAACACTCCCTCCTGATCTGGACTCTCCCTGGAAGATCTGCTGCACAATCTGATCCAACTCTGTATCAGAGTTCTGTCCACCAAACAAACATTCCCTCATGAAAGAAATCAACAAGTGACAAAGTGCCTAGCTTACAACCCCCACCTCCCCCCGTGCCCATACCACATGTCAAAATAACTACTATCATTCAACAATCTAACTGAAATACTCATGCTAATCAAACTCATTCACAGCTGGCCCAGATTCAAAACAAATTGTCCTACAACTTCACTAGCCACAGAAACACACTTTAATGGTGTAAAATGGCACAGAGGCAGCCAGCCTAAGCATATGTGGTCATCTTAAGTGAATAAAACTTTGTCTAAAGAATGGAAGAATCCATGTAAAAGACTGAAAGGACAATCAGCATGTTTATCATTGAAAAAAAAAAAAGCTGCAGGTTTTGTTAATACCAAGAACACAGTGATTTGAAGAAAAGATTTAATCATTAATTACATAAACTTTCATAACATGTTATGACTGGAAAAAGTGGAATTAAAAAAAAAAGGCGTGGTGGTCATCAGAAGTCATGTTGGAATCTAACATCAACATTTCCTCCAGTATTTTGTTGCTTTTAAGACATTTTTGGGCATCCCATCTGCACATACTTACACACACATGCTAAATTCCAAATTACTGATATGCAAGCTTTTAAAAGGTACACTTCATACACTCCATGCCTGTCTCACCAGACTGTCAGGATCCGGCTCTACAATGCTGTGCTGATGTGTGTTGTCGAGGTCAGCCTGAGCCGCTGGATTGTCCGTCACATCCTGGATGTCAAGGTTATCCTCTCCTTGTGCTGCTGCTTCTTCTTGCACTACACACAAAATATACAACAGCTATCAAAAAAAAAAAAAAAAAAAAAAAAAGAATTGGAAGGAAAACAAAAGAGAGGGGACCTAATATGGCAGATGTTCATTTAAACTGCCACTTCTGACAGCAACTTTAAAAAACATTTCCTTTGGATTCAAAGAGATCTAACTGTTGTAGATGTTCAAGTGATGTCTACTGTCATAGAGGTGGGTAGTATGTAAGAAACAATACTCATAAGCGTTAACATACTGCTTATATTCAATTACATTTAAAATAATTTTTTACCTTAAATTGTCTGAATTCAAAGGTAGGAGGTTATGTGACAAAACTCTGAACTCTATGATTTAAAATCACAACACAAAATATTCCTTGTGGTAGTGGTGTCACATTTCTTGTGCAATTACCATAATTACAGAATGAAAAGGGACAGCCCCCATTACATCAGACAAAAATGCAAAAGAGGATATACACACACTGAGACTAAGATCAGGAAATAACACAGGATCCACTTGCAAATTTTCACATCTAGGACTGCTCAAGCAATAATAAATGTGTGATCAGGACACTGGGGGAAAGTAAAGGTACAGTGCAGAAACGCAACAACACACAAGCCAACTGTGAGTACTGACACAGATTCCTCATGGTGGTTTCACTGGCAGTGGCTGGGTGGGTGGTACCACCCTGGTCTTCCTGCACAAGGGCGCCGTGCCGTCACCCCCTGCCTTGTTCTTCAACAGCTGGCTGGGCATGTTGTGGGCGCGGGACAGCGTCTCCAGCGGCTTCAAGGCAGCGTTGACCGTGGCTGCCATGTAGGGGGAGGAGAGGTCAAGGCTGTGCGGCACTCGAGCCAGGTCAATGACCAGGCCTTTCCGGATCAGCAGCTTCACCATCACGTTCCCCTGAGTCTGCTGGTTTTTGAACACCTGGGGAATGTGCAAGCCAGTGTACATTTGATTACAGGTCTTACCTTCAATTTACCCTTTTTTGATCATATCTATGACATAGGAATCGTTGCACAAAATAAGCATACATTCACACAAGCATAAAAATTCGGCCTAAGAAATTCAGCAAACCATCTGTAGCTTGTAACATATTTGACTTGCTACAGTATATCATACACACACATAAAGATAAAGAAAAAGAAATTTATCAAAACAACTAGCCACCATATTTGAAAATAAACAGGATGTAAAATTGAACATTTTCTTGTGATTCAATTCCCTGTACCCACTAAATGTGCCAACACTAAAAGAACAAATGAACACACCTCTCCCTCCCATAACCACAAATGTGAATGCTTACGGAGTTGGTAACAGAGCCAGAGGGTGCAGGACAGGCCTCCATGATGGTGCTGATAATTCCAACAAGAGCCTGTACTCGTGAATGCTTCTCCGCACTCTCTGGCAGACAGAGCGCCCGCTGCAATGCAGCCTTGACCTCTGACACCAGGGTGGTCTGGGCCTCGGGGCAGTGGTTGCAGGAGGCGATGCTGGCAAGGAAAACGCGGGCCAGGGCTGGACAGTCCTTGTCACCGGCCGACTGGCACTGTGGCAGTAGCTGGTCCAGCACGAAGGCCAGCAGGGAGCAGGGCTGCAGCAGCAAACACTGCTGGTTGATGGCCATTGTTAGTCAGTAATGCTGCTCCGTCCACAGGCACAGGTCAATGTTTTGCAACATCCACACACTGCTTACCTCAAATTCTACATTGTTATGTACATTGAAACAGCGCATATGACAGCTGACAAGTCTTTGCTAATGAACAACTGGTGATGAATAATGCACTGTCTTTTACAATACGTTTTGTTTTTCACCATCTGTGCAGTGTTATTCAGTATCACTTTTTAGATCTGTTCACTGCCAATATACAGTCAGCGATGCACACTACCCATCTGTCTTCGCTGGCTCACATAATCACTCTGGCTGGCCTAATCCACATTGTGGCAAACTTAGCTTCCTGTTCTCCCAATTTTGTTTTTTGAGGGATCCTGATAATACAGTGTTGTTCCACGCCAAGTGGAATAACGCATTTGTTTGGACAGGCAAAGATGAGAGAAAAATGTTACAAATGTGCAAAATCAAACACAGTACAAAGTTTGGAAAAAAAAAAGTATTCAAAAAAAAAAACACACAGAACCTCTGGTAACTTCCTGGAAAAAAAGATAATGTGCAGACCTGCCAACCCCCTAAGACACCAATGAGTAAGAATTGAAGCTCAGTGAGGCAGAAATGTGTAATTTCTGTGAACTAAGAGTAATCAAGCGCGACACTTACCTTTTTTCAAACAAACACGATGCAATGAAACTGTTTGCACAATTTTTGTGAACTTTACTTTTCTTCAAAAACAAGCTTTTCTTTTAAGTGTCACAAGAAATCTTTACAAATTATGAAAATGTAGAACACACTGGAAACACACACAAATCCCCTACACCATCATGGCATGGCACACCATGGCTTGATAGTGCGCCAGAAACAACCTCAAAAATGTTCTCCCCTGTTGCTGACTCTGTGCATGTGGGGTTGGCTATCAGCTCAGTGGCGATTGTGTCATTTTTTAAGTATCACACCACCCCAGGAAAGAATTTGTCCCCCCCTTCCTGACTTCCATCAGTCCCCAACACAAACGGTCCATTCTGCAGTCGAGATGCAGCAGCAGTTTGGGCTTCCATGGCAAGGGTCCTCACAATGTGTGTTGTCTTTGTTCGACCGCTCTTGAACAGTTTGGCGATCTCCAAATCTGAGAATGCTTCTTTAAAAAGCTGGGATGCATGGTCGGCTGCGCTAAGAGCGATGTTGTGCTCGACGAAAAATCCGGCCACCAATGCTTCAGCCCGAATTAACCTTTTCCTCATTTCATCCTCTTTTGAGGTGTCTACAGTCTGAAAAAACTGTGTGATGCTGGAAGAATTCGGCGCGTTAGAGGAATCGATGTGCTTGCGTGACTCAAGGTGATGCTTCACATCCACCATCCTGCCATGGGAAATTGTGAAGTCCGACTCGCAAGTGGTACGCCGTGCACAATTTACACCTTTAGCCGAAGGTCGTATGCAGGGGAACTTTTCCGAGTATTCTTTTTGGAACTTTTGACCAAGTTTTTTCTTTTTTGTATCTTGTCCAGAACTTTCTACTCCACGTTTCGACATTTTTGTAGCTAAAACTTCAAAAGGACGCCAACTTCGCTGAATGGTAAAGATGGTGAAACGAACTGCGCATGACCGGAAACGCTTCTTGAAGATTACTGGTTATACGCATGGCGCTGTGCGTGTCTGTACATAAGCCGATTTTTTTGTCCGTTTTCTGTTTTGTTTTTGTTTTTGAAAACTCAATGCGTAATTTTTTGGCTAAATGCGTAAGAATTATCACTTGGGCGTAATAAATTACGCGAAATGCGTAATGGTTGGCAGGTCTGCATGTGATACAATGCTAGGAACAAACTTAAGTCTGTAGATTCCACTTTTGTGGGTGGTTATAGCAAAGTGCTACTTCTACTTGGATGACCAGCTACAGTCAAAAATGATTGAAGTTCAAGATCTATGACAGAAACTTTCTTGCTCCCCACAGAAGCTAACTGCTGTGCACGTACCAACATCCACTTCACTATTGCAGCTCAGACAATGATGACTGCATCAGGATATGTTACAGTTTATAGACTGCCAATGTTTAAACTTGCTAGTATTACATCTCGCACTATACAGAATACTTTATGCTACCATATGATACCCACTATTTTTTAAATACAACCACCAATGTCTGTTCATCACTTGCCAGTTCTCAACTAGCCAGTTCACTACTTGCCACTTCACAGGTTTAATAGCAAATATGCAATACATCTTGACTTGCCACTTCATAGGTTTAAAATCAAATATGCAATACATCTTGGATTCAAATCAGAAACTAACCTACTGTCATCCATAATGTTTTGAAGGCAGAAGAGACTCACCTCTCCAAGCAGATCAGACTGTGACACGTCGTAAGCATACTGGGTGATTAACTGAGTGCAGTTGCCATAGGACTTGATCACCTCTGACAGCAGCCTTAAGATGGCCGACTTGGGGAACAGGGGCCGAGCCTTCTTGTCATCCACAGGCTGCTTGTCTTTGCCATCTTTGTCAGAAGATTCCTGAGCAGCTGCTGATTCTGTCTGACTCTGAAAACACGCACACACACATGCACGCACACACACACACACACACAAATAAAAAATAGATGCAATTACAACAACTGATCAGTATCATACCACAAGACTCCCATCCAGAAGACCGAGATTCAGATCTGGATAACACCTGGTGAAACATTTTTCCAAACTCCCAGGTGAACTTCAACCTCCATGCAGACCTGTTGACACATGAACTCCGTTAGTGTAGATTAAAATACCCATGTTAATGTTTCATCTGAAAATCAAAAAGCAATAGGCACTTGTCCTAAAGGAACATGAAAAGCACATTTTGGAAATCTATAGGACAAAGGTTCAGGATGTTTAGGAAAACTACTGGATTTTCTTGCGATTCAAGTACAATATAGACCAGCAACTGGCAAGTTTAAAAAAAAAAAAAAATCAAAACAATTTTTCAAAGTGATATCCTGCAATTTGAGTTAAATTTGAAATTAAAAAGAACCCATGTTTACTGTCTTGATCCCAAGAATGAAACTTTACATTTGTGGCTGCTGTTCACAACTCGTGACTATTCTCTTTTTTTCTGGTGAGAATTAGAGAAGTCTTTGGTTAACTTGACATCCACATATCCACAGCTGTCAACAACTGAGTACACACTGCCTCTGCACCGCTGCAGTTTATTTCTTCTGCAGCATGGAATGGAACAGACAGTCACAGAGAGTCCTTAAACAGGAAGTCACTTTCACACAGCCAAATAAACACTGTGAATAAGAGATGAGTTATACACTTACTTGATGAAATCCATTTCAATGATGCAAGCCCAAAAAAGCAGATAACCAGATGCAACTTGGCTAACAAAAACCGTCTGCAATGTTTGACGAAGTGAAAATTATTAGAATGCTGGACAATTATATCAAAAATGTTTCAGTCTTTTTAAGATCAATCAGTTGCGTGTCCAATGTTTGATGCTCTGATGAATCCCTGACCGTTAATTATCCTGTTCTCTCTGTCAGTGGTCAGAGAGTTATAGAAACATGAAAATCTACAGCACTCCACAAATCTCATGAACAGAACTGAGACAACCAAAAAGCAGTCAAGAATATGCCTTCTAAATAAAATCTATCATGCAAATGAGCATAAGTGTAAGCTAATCCTCACATCACCACTAAGAGCCATATCAGGGCTGTCACCATGCCGAAGTCACCTCACAAGTCATTGTTGTAAAAAAAAAAAAAAAAGAAAATGACGTATCTGCCTCTGCATCTACATCCACATGGTGTTCACTCACCACATTGTCCTCCTCGGCAGGGATGTCTGAGGAGCTGTTGGGTGCAGACAGAGCAGCACTCTGCTCGCTGATGGTTCTGGTCAGGTCGGCTACCGCTTCCTTAAGAGTCTCAACTGCCATCTGTGGGGTCTGCGCCTCGGATGTCTGGGCTGCTCACAAAAACATCCATGCCTTTATATGCCTGAATGCATGGATGTGTAGTGTGTGTGTGTGTGAGTGTGTTGTGTGGCAAGTACATCTGTCCGTGTGGGCGTACATGAATGCATTATCAGTGCACTGTAGTCTTCTTTGCAATGCTCTGGGAGAGTCAAAAGAAAAACTTTGATGCCTCTGTAAATTTCACTGACACAACTCAAACATGCAGACTATTGTCTCTTAAAACAATAACAGGAATCACAAAAAAATGTTAAGCATTCTCTTACAAACTATTACTGTAATCACAAATCTCTTCCTACTCCTACTAACAACTTTGTCTTTCCAAATACTTTAAAAAACCCAAAAAAAACCCAACAACAGTGTATTTCAATGAACACAGGCACACTGTGCTTTAATTTCATTCCCTAAAAAGTGTCATCACAGTGTGAAAGATGAGCCAAGTATTACACCCACCTTCTTCCTGCTTGCACGCATGTTTCACCACCAGTGCATTGAGCAGATCACAGAGAAATTCCTTGACAGACACATCCATTACAAGATCCACCATTTTTAGACTTGAACATTTCAGCAGTTGGGGAGCATTGGGTCCTGTAAACCGTGCCTCATCGTCATCTGAAATGGTCAATTATCACAATCAGGAGTACTGTATGAAGTACAGAATCTAGAGTATAGGTGAGAAAGCAAGCAAGCCCGAGGTGTGAGACGAAGCAGTAACAAAACCCACTGATAATTTTTATATTAAATACTAAGTCACAAATATTTACAAAACTGACGTCAGTACATATGCAAACGTGAGGCATAGTTATAAAAGCATGTACACTAGGGAGGTATTTTAGCTCCCTCATGACAGCACTGACAACTGTAAATGACAATCAGTGCTTTCAAAAGTTGAATGCTGATGCTCCTACCTTTTAACAGCATACTGTTTTACTCAGCTGTGATAGGATACCTCACAGACATACCCGTCGCCACTGAATTTATCACCTGTACCAAAAATTTCACAAGGTTGTGTATGATCTCTCTTAACAGTCTGACTCCTAAATTAGAAACCAAACCAAAACAGAGAGAGGTCAGTCAGTGTTGCAGCCATTAACCCTCCACCTGCCATGTACCGATCAGGCGTAGTTCTCGAAGCTGCGTCATGTCCCTTACAGATTGATGGTTATGAGACTGAATTTATGCAACACATGAGTCCAAACAAGAGAAAAATTCTCATAGAATTAACAGCTGTACATTCACACACAGCCACGAGTATAACTGCAACACTAAGCAATCCAAGTACAATACATATAAAAAATAACTTAATCTCTCTCTACAATTATCTTGTTCATCACATTCTAAAAAGCAAATACGTCATGCACACATACACACAAACACATTTCAAAATTCTCAGACTTACCCTTGACACCACCACCCCCCCCCTTTTCTTCCCCCCCCCCCCCTCTCCTCCCGTATCTCCTCCCACCTTTGTCCTTTCTTCATTAACCCTTTGACTCCCAGAACTATTTGTAATTTTTTGGGAAAAAACACCAACCTTACAAAAAAAAAATCGCAAAAATTCAAGTATTGCTCTAAAGCATACAGAAGTATACATTTTCTTGAAGGAAAATGAATGGAGAATATGATTATTATATGTTTCATGTTGACAGGATGAGATAACTCACCATCATGGGAAGATAACCAAGATTTTCAAAAAAAATAAATATTTTGAAAAAAAAATCCATGAAAATTCAAGTCTCAATATATCATAGGTGGAAATGGTATTGAAATGTGCACAAATCTATAGGACGTAACAACCAAGTGCAATTATTTACTAAAAAAGCACACAGTGTGTTGAGGGATGCATTGAGTAATGCATGTCAATGTTGGCTAGAGATGCGACATTTACTAGCACTTCACCCGTCATACAAAACAATTGGCAAAAAATTAACATAACAAGTGTTGTCAACCACTGTCACTGGCATCACACTCTAACAATTTTTGTATCACATTTTAACAATTTTTTCCTCTCCTATCACGTCCTCAACTACACCCACTACCAGCATGACCACGCCCCCTACCTGTTGATGTACTTGGTAGATCAATATCCTCATCCCGATAATCCAAATCACTTGACTCATTGTCAGGATCGACAACCACGTCACCTTCATTTTCCTTTCACTTTCGTCGTTGCTAAGTTCACCTTCGTACGGTGTTTCAAACACAATTCTCACCACCTCTTCAGCAGTAAATCTTCTGGCAGCCATGTTGATCTGCTCGACTAATTTTCGCTTTACAAAATGCAAAAAAACGCATCAAAATCGACCCAAAACTTGCTGAGAAATCGCTTCAAACACGCTGTATGGGAGCCGCCATTTGCAAGCAAGTAAACAATATCATGTGACCGGTCAGATGATCCAATTATGCGATGACCCTTGAACCGCGGCTATATCTGCGGCCGGGAGTGAAAGGCTTAACATGTGGTGCATTTTGGTTTTCATTTGTTGGAACATAATGCCTAGATGCACATTTGTGGTACCCCGTAGTAAGCAGAACACATCATCATTATGAATATTCTTGTGTCCCAAATCCCTTGTCTGCATCCAATGACACACAAACATAAAAGTTGTATGGATTTAAAAAAAAAAAAAAGAAAACAGTAGTAGTAGACATACAAACACCAAAGCCTTTCCACCTACCTCTCTGAATCTTGGACTGTGGAGGTAAAGAGATTTGCAAGGAGTCACGAGCAACGTTGACAAAGAACTTGGGACATCGACAAGCTGCCGGTCCCAAGACACGCAGGACATAATGCATCTCCTTGGATCCCACACTGCCATTGCCCACACCACTGGCACTGGAGCCGATGCCCGCACAGGCACTGCGCATCACCTGTCAATGACACAGTGACAGTCATACAGTGGCCTAAGATCTGAAAGTGGGTTAACAGGTGGGAGCACTTTCAACAGGCAACTGCCATCTGCCAAGTTCCAGCTCAGCAATCATTACTCTGCTGTTTCAAAATAACAAACAAATAAACTATAAAAAAAAAAATGACATGTGGACAAAAAAATGTGACCAGGATAAGAAATGAATGAGGAAAAGGAGGACACTGTTTTACATTTCTGACTTCAAACATTCTCAAGTACTGTTTTCGAAATTCTTGAGAGTTATGTTCAGTGCTGGTAGCTGCAAAGTGGTGGTAATTTTGCCTTATTCTTCCCCTACTTGTTTTTCAGGATGACAAGTCTTTACAGTCAGTCACAGATAACATGATCGGATCTAAAAGCCTTAGATGACATTTCACTTCTGATTTTTATCTCCTTTTTGGTCAAACTGACAAATTAAAACAAACAGGAAAAAAAAACACAAAAAACACAACAATTAATAATCATAATCTCCTCATAACTGTATTCAGAAAAGTCTCAAACTTAGTACTTTATCAATCTGTGGATAAAAACCTAAATATAGTCAAAAGTACTTCAAATCAAACCCAAACCATAACCTACTGTTACTTCAGCAAAATATTTCACCAATTCCACAAAAGTGACTCATAAACTGACAGGCCTACCCCAAAATCTTTCCATGAGCAAAAGATTATGTAAAAATCAAGAACAAACTGCCATTTACAAGAATTTTTTTAACACACCATATTCTTACAAACGTGATGCTCTGGAGGTGTACATGCATGCATGTCCGCACACTTACATCATCACCACCATCATCAATGATGGAGACTGCATTCACAAACCATGCAAATATCAAAGTTTTCCCCTTTTTATCCTTGTTGCAAACGTGGCTACCATCTGTCCTATTATTTCCTGAAGCTCCGCTTTTTATCTTCTTCATCAGTTGCATCCATTCCAAGTTGCTTGTTACAGCTAGTTCTTTTCTTTTTTCTTCTTTTTTTTTTTTTGTCCAGTGTTTTTTTTTTCCAACTCAAATTGGTTTGGTCTCTTCCATAACAGTTATGGATTCATGCATATCATTATGCCCATGGTGACTGAGCGAAAACTTCCCCTTTGAGGTCAGGTTTGTCAATCTGTGAAAAAAGGTTCACCTATTTTTTGTTTTTTTCCCCCATTCCTCATCCAGAACTATAATCGATTTTCACGTTTTTCATTAGCAAATAGGCTGTTTCACACAATAAACACATCTGTAGTAAGTCTTCCTCATTCACTGGCAAATTCCATTTATCTAAAGCTTCTAAAAATTCACTATTTCAACAAAACTTTTGTCCTCACCTTTTCCATGCAGTTTCGCAGTGCAGCTGGTTCATCCAAAATGTGACGGAAGAGCAGGGTGACCAGAGAGAGGAATCCTGGAAAGTGACTGACTGTGTCAGGTTGAGCAACAAGCGAGGACCACCAAGACGAGCAAACATCACAGCATGCCGATGCTCCCGTGTCAGACGAAGCACCAGACGCAGCAAAGCATGCAGGGTTTCTGATTCCACAGGGATGCCAATCAAGCTCACCAACGACCTATTAAAACAAGATAAAAACAAATTTATGTCAGGTTTCTCGAAGTAACAATACGTATATCTCTGATTTACTAACACATAAAAAATTTAGAAAGAGAGGGTGTTAGTTACCGCCAATGACATTGACAAACAAAGCACATGACAAGACACATAAAAGCTACGCTACAGTGGGACTGAAGAATTGAATGCAGATTTCTCAAACCCCAAGTGTTCAAAATAAACTTACCAGCCTTATGAGTCCAGAACAATTAGGCAAGATACCATTTTATCTTATTCTTGGAAAAAAGACAATAAAGCAACACCGAAGTCACAATATTCCCATCATTATTATGTGTACAACAACATTGGTTACAATTACGTGATTAGTACATGAAATGGGGAAATGGACCTAATAAATATGAATGATGCCACATAAACGATCAAATTCATCCTTCTGCTTTTCATGTCACTACATAAAAGAAATAAGTTCTTCATTAGCCTCTTAACAATCCACTGTCTGTCTGTTCATCATGCTGCTGTGGGATAACCTTATTTTCAGTTTGATCACTAAAGAACAAACTTCACAGATACTTCTAGTCAGCTGTATGGCCAGGTCTGCCCCTGTAAACTTCCCCCGCTTTCCCTCAATCCCAACAAAGACCTGCGACCAGGCTACCACTGCAAGTCCTCAAGACAATAAGCATTTACCCCTTAAAACAGCTGACTAAGAGGTCAAGAATGCCATGTACCTGATGATGGTGCTGACTTGGTCTTCACTGAGGCCCACCAAACTGACAGCACGGTCAGACATGCCGTCTTCCACAGGAGTTGCCTCGGTCTCCATTTTGCCCTCTTCTGATTTCCCTGATGGCCCAGGGGTTGATTCTGCCATGCAGACATACATTTCAACAGATAATGCTACAATTAACGCCCTTTTTTCTCCGAGATTAGATGTCATATACTCTTCAAAATAGCCAGAAATGCACAATTTCCATTCCAGATTTGTTTCTTAGAACCAGCTTACAAGGGCACCATGCATGCCAACTTCCTGAAAATAAAAAGGATAAAAAACTGTTAACTGCAGCAGGAAGCAATGGAAAGTGCCATGGAAAGTGGTAAAAAAGCAAGCAGCAGTGCTCTTAAGCAACTGTTTTACATTTACAACAGGTGTGCTACTCTGAAATGCATTTTCAGCAAAATATATCTACATGTAGCGCATGTGTGACATTATTCAAATGAGAAGCACAAGTAGTGTACTCATCACACAGTCTAGTGGACTACATCATTAAAATAAGCAATGATTCAGTACCATTTCTACTTCAAATGACCCCACATCTGATATAAAAATTAATTCAATTGGATGCTTTTAGGAAAATAAAAGAATTATGACTGCAAATGGCTGACACCCAAGTTCTGTCAAGCAAAGACAGCAGCAGCACCAGCATGAACTTAGCAGAATGAGTAGATCTATTTGAAAAAATAACACAAGACAAAATTGAAGGAGTGCTTCATGATCACTTTCATGCAGAAATAAATTTGTTTACTGTGTACATCTTGGAAACTGACATTGACAGAGCTGATCTGGATAGTTGCAAATAGGTCAGTCACTGACTGAAAGTTCCAAACAAGTATGAAAGTGCTGTACTGCAACGATGTATTTGAGAACACTGTTTTGTTCAAATGGACATATTAAATTTAAACATAATTGTCTGCAGTTATTTTGGACAATAAAGTGATGACCTGGCTGCATTTTAAATCATGGTCTGAGGTTAAAATACTGCATGTTGATAGAGATCAGTTCACAAAATTTGTCCTTTGTTTTTGTATCTAATAATGTTACAAATTTAGATGATAAGACACGTGAATTTTGAAAATCTATTTCAGTTGTAATTATCATAACCTTAGTTGCTTCAGATGGAAATAGTTAAGGATACTAATTTCATCTTCTATCAAACCATACCAAATGAATTATTCAGGAAGATGAACAAGAAACAAAATATAGCTTTTGCCAAAATGTCTAAGAACAAGATAGTATTCCGATAACATTTTCCTTATCTGGATGACACTAGACACAATCTTGCCCATCCACCCAAGAACAAGCAGAGCATTCCCACAGTACCTTTTGACCCTGCAGCTAAAGCAGTCAGTGCCTCCACTGTAGCAGCAGCAGCTGTGGACTTCTCCCTCTCATCTCTGGCAGCAGCTGCTTTCTCCTCAGAGGTGGGAATGGACAACATGACGGGTCGACGATTGCCCGTCTCCTCGTTCAGCTAGGAAGCAACACGGCAGATAGCGTATCTTTTAAGTCATATAAACAGTGCAGCAATCGGGCATCCACTCAAAATCTAGGCTGCCTCCATTCTGACCAACTTTATAGTCATCTTAGTTCTACTTCATTGAGAATGAAGGTGGGGCGTGTAATGAAGCTAGATGACAGAATTCTGAATGATTTTCTCCATGGATGGATACAAGATCATAATAA
This sequence comes from Conus canariensis, assembly GCA_033310375.1. Taxonomy (NCBI): domain Eukaryota; kingdom Metazoa; phylum Mollusca; class Gastropoda; order Neogastropoda; family Conidae; genus Conus; species Conus canariensis. The sequence goes on from CM065721.1 coordinate 70,493,815, forward strand.
TTAGCAGCTTGTGGTTCTGTACATCTGGGATTGTAAGCATTTAACATGACTCATCAACATGCGGCAAGATCACACTTGTGAATCAACAGCAGACAGCATATTCAACATTAAAGATTATGGACTAACTGTACATATGATTTATTATAATTATCTTTCACAGTTACACCAATCTTTCATATTAACTGCAAACTGTCACTGATACCTCTACACATCTAATCAAAAAACAAAAACAAACAAAAAAACAAAAGAGACAGTGAGAGAGAGAGAGAGAGAGAGAAATAAAGACAAAAGAAAGAAAAAACAGAGAGAGAGAGAGAGAGAAACAAAGAAAAAAAGAAAGAAAAAACTATTTTTTTCTATAATCCGCGTTGTGCAAGGAAACTAGTGTGACTTGACAATAAGATGAAGGAGTACTGACTTAAAGGGAACACTTTTTTTTGGGTCTTGTCTTCCTCCCTTCTTTGAGGAGTTGCTTCCACATCACCCCCTCTAGAACTCAGGCTGTCCTGCCGCAGCCCCAGTGTCAGCTTTTCACAGAAAACAATTAGGAAGCAATGACACAACCCACCACAGGAGACACTGCACTGTTGCAAAGTCACCTCAGTGTAGTCCAGTGATGCCTGCTCTGATCCAGCTTACTCAGATGCTGCCTTCACAGCACCAAAATGGGGAGTTTGTGTTATACTCCCTGTTTGGCTAATATACTTACCATGTCAGACCATAGCATTCAACGGCAGTTAGCCAGCTCTGTCAGGCCGAATTTTTCCGTGGCCAATGCAGTCATAAGACAGTCACGTGATGTCACCCCACTTCCGGCCCCGGAAGAAGCCAGTGTCAACTTCCTATACGTCATTCAGCGAGGCCTGTGTGTATGGTAACCCCGAGAACCTTGGTGCCAGAGGGGAAGGTAGGGAGGGAAATAGAGTCTGACATGGTAAGTATATTAGCCAAACAGGGAGTATAACACAAACTCCCCATTTTGGCGTCATATACTGTACCATGTCAGACCATAGCAGAATTTAAAGGAATCGGAGGAGGGCGAGCGCCCTAGTGGTTCTTGGGGTTGACCGATATGGCTGCATTGGCCGCCACAAAGGAAATCCCCTTAGACCCATCAGCTCTGGTCATGCGGATATCCCTCAGGTAAAAATTAATGAAGGGATTTTCCGAACGCCAGTAGGCTGCCTCCAGAAGGTGGCGCACGGGAACAGAGTATTGGAACGCTGTGGAAGTGGCCAGTGCTCTGACCTCGTGGGCCCTGGGTGATTGGACAGGGAGATCCTTGTACGCCTGAGCGTAGGTAGATCTCACCGTCTTGGAGAGCCACCTGGAGATAGTTCCTGCCGAGATATCTCTAGTATTGTTGGGGTTGAGGGAGATAAGGAGTCGTCTCTGGGAGGAGCGCCTGGGGCGTGTGCGTTCCCAGTAGTACCTGAGACACCTGGAGGGGCAAAGGTCCATGTCTCCATCTTTTTCTCCCTTTCCCAAGATGTCCGTCAGGGAACGGATGACGAGGAAGGGAGAGGGGGTGCCCGGTTCCTGATTCTTTGCCAAGAACTCCGGAAGGAACTTGAGAGAGACTGAGCAGTCCCTGTGGAAGGCGATATCTCTGGGGTCACCGCTGAGGGCGTGAATCTCACTTCGTCTTCTGGCTGAGGCCAGGGCGAGGAGAAAGGTGGTCTTAAAGGAGAGGAGGTCAAAAGGAATAGAAGCAATGGGTTCAAAAGGGGGTTTTCTGAGGGCATCAAGGACCGTAAAAAGGTCCCAGAGGGGAATGCGCCTAGGGGACTGAGCTTCCCGTAGAGCAACTCCTCTAGACACCTCTCTGAGCAGAAAGTCATTGTCAAAAGAAGGGCCCCCCAGTTGACGAATGGTGGTGCAGATAGCTGATCTGTAGCCCCGAATGGAGCTAGCCGACAGCTTAAGGGAAGAGGATAGGTGGGAGAGGAAATTTCCTATTTGGATGTTGGAGGGGCAGTCATGGGGAACAGAGTTATCTGAGCACCAGGCTATCCATCTCTCCCAACGGTAGTTGTAGAGGGACTCGGTGCTGGCTCTGCGAGATGCCGAGGCTAAGTCCCGTAATCCCTGAGAGGCCCCTGCCCCGGCTAGTGTGTCTAGGACGGACTGGGGTCTGTCCGAGTGGGGGGTAGATGCAGATGTTCGCAGTTGGGCTGGCATAGAAGCCACGCATGTAGGCGAAGCATCTTGGGATTGGAGTGAGGAAGACCTGACCGGGGTTGTCTCAGCATGTCCCAGCGAGGGCTGAGCCGGAGGGGGGGAACGTGGGTGAGGGACTTGAGGTCCGGGAACCAAGACTGGGTCGGCCACCATGGCGTTACGAGGATCAGCCTGGGTCTTTCCAGCCTCGCCTTCCTGATCACCTTGTGTAGGATGGGGAAGGGGGGAAAGGCATACGCCAGTAGGCCCGTCCAGGGGAGGGATAGTGCGTCGACTGCATACGCCTGGGGATCTGGAACGGGGGAGACGTACAGGGGCAGGCAATGGTTGAACCTGGTGGCAAACAGGTCGATCATGGGCACAAACCAATGCTCCCATACACCCGACAGGGTATGTCGGTTGAGGGTCCACTCCGTGTGGAGGAGAGACTTCGACCTGCTGAGGGAATCCGCCAGGATGTTGCGTTTCCCTGCTATGTGTCTCGCGCGGAGGGTGATTCCCCGCGCGTGACACCAGCGAAGGAGGGCCTCTGTCCTGAGGGAGAGGCCTATGGAGCGGGCCCCTCCCCCTTTGTTGACATAGCAAGCTACCGACGTATTGTCCGTGAGGAGGAGAACAAGTCGGTGCGCGACCTTGTGCTGGAATTGGAGAAGGGCTAGCCTGACCGCTTCCAGCTCCAAGATGTTGATGTGGAGGCGTGCAGTTTGTGAGTCCCACTCCCCCGAGGCATGACTGTCCTCCATGTGGGCCCCCCAGCCCAAGTTGGAGGCGTCTGTATAAAGTTCCAGTGGTTGGGTTGGGAGGGAGATGGGGACCCTGGTGGAGAGAGTGGCTGGAGTGAGCCACTCCTCCGTCGCCGAAATGAACCAGTGTCCGAGGGGAATGACCTGGTCCCAGCGGTCGGAGGTCTGCGACCAACGTCAGCGGAACTCCCTCTGAAGTTGGCGTTTGGGGACCCGCCCCAGGGGAATGAGGGGAGACAGGGACTCCATCATTCCTAGGAGGGAGGACAGGGTTCTGGCCGAGGTGTGGGGTGCCTGTGACAGGCGGGAGATGAGGTCCACTATGCGTGCAGACCTCTCCGGGGTCGGGGAGACTATCATGGAGATTGTGTCGCAACTCATTCCCAGGAAGGAGAGCCTCTGGCTGGGAGTGAGTTCGCACTTGTTGGGGTTTGTGACAAACCCCAGTGTGGAGCACAGACTCAGGAGGCGGGTGGTGTGGGCTTGGCACTGGGCCCGGGAGGGGGCCAAGATGAGCCAGTCGTCCAGATACACTAGGAGGCGGATGTCCTCCTGCCTGGCTAGGGAGGCCATCTCCTTGACAACCTTCGTGAAGAGGAAGGGTGCCAGTGAGAGGCCGAAAGGGAGGGCCCTGAACTGGAACACTCGGTCCTGCCAGACGAACCGTAGGAATCGTCTGTGGGCCGGGTGAACCAGGATCTGAAAATAGGCGTCCTTCAGGTCTATGGATGTGGCCCAGTCGAGATGATGGATGGAGTCTCGGATCTGGGTGGGGGTCTCCATCTTGAACTTGGTGGGCCTGAGGAACTTGTTGAGGGGCGAAAGATCTAGAATGGGCCTCCATCCTCCCGAGGCTTTTGGGATCACAAAGAGGTGAGAGTAGAAGCCGGGGTTTGGGTGGGAAACCTCCGAGATGGCCCCTTTTTGGAGGAGCTCTTGGACTTCCGTGCGAAGAGCTTCTGCTTTGGCGGGGGAGGGTTCGTTGGGGGAGGGAGGGGGAGATAGCATGAGGGGGGGACGCTCGTGGGCCCATGGAAGGCGAAACCCTTCCTGTAGCACTGCCACTATCCAGGGGTTGAGGCCCATACGTCTCCACTGGTGGGCATGCCGGGAGAGGCTGCCCGCCAGGGGGGGGCGAGGGTCTGGGCTGGTGGGTGGGGGATAGGGCGAGGGGGGGTGCTACCTGATCTAAGTCCCCCTCGGGCTGTCTCCCTAGTCAGCTCCGGGAGCGTGACTGTTGGCCGAACCGAAAATTTTGCTGATGGGGTTTCGGCTTAGGCCTGGGGAGAAGATTAGGTCGCTTGGCGGGCCGTGCGGTGCGGGAAGGCGATTGCCTGGGATAGGGTCTGTGCCTGGGGAAGGAACGAAGTGGGGGTCTAGCAGGGCGTGGCGGTGGCCTGGGCGCAAAGGACACAGCCTGCTTGCGTTCCTCAACTGCTTGTGCTATGACGTCAGCCGAGTAGTCGCCAAAGAGCGACTGGTCCTGACCCGGGATGCATCGCAGGGCTGCCTTAAGTGTCGGGGAGAGAGAGGTCCACGCCAGCACGGCATCTCTCGCGACCAACAAGCAGTTGAAGTGGCTTCTGGCTGCGCTGTCCGCTGCAGCCGAAAGGTGATGCGAAATCCTGTTAACTAGGTGTCGCATGAAAGGATCGCTGAACAAGCGAGAGTCAGGCTCTTGGTGCGCCTCAGAGCCCGAGTCCCCCGGTACTGGGATGGCACCATCGTCCTCCGGCCATAGAGCCTCCGCTCGCTGAAGGAGCATGCCCAAGTAGGTGTGTCCCGCCGTGGTGTGGAGGATGCCCATCCTGGCTACTCGGTCCCATTCCTTTAGGTTCTTAAAGGAGATGGTGCCGGAAGTAGGGGGGGGGCAGGTGGGGGATCAACCGACGGTCCGACTGGGAAATGCCCATCTCCCTGGTCACGGGATTGTCCGTAAACAAGGAGGCGACTGAGGGGTTCTTGCAGTCCCCGAGGAGGAAACCGACCTGGGCTGCATGTGGGGCCGAGAGGGGTCCCTGTCCTGGCGGAGGGACGGCATGCGCACCCCTGGCGCGAGTTGCTGGGCCTTCCCAAATTGAGGAGAGGGACTGGGGGGCAACGATCTTTGGTCTAGATCGCTGGGCCGGGGGGACCGGCGAAATGGGAGAGGGAGAGAACTTCGTCAGCGGGTGCGGCCTCCCTCCTAACGAGGTCTGGTCGCCACCGTTCTATCGTGCGGACATCGTACAATGAGGTGGAGGCTAGCTCCTCCTCATCGTCCGCCTCAGGGAGGTACTGGTCCTGAAAGGGTTCGTAGCACCCGTCATCAGGAGGTAAGTCGAGGGGTGCCTGTAGTGTGTCCCCGGTGGCCCTATAATCGGCGGCCGGGACATCGTCCTGACGATCGGACAGCGCCCGAGGAGGGAGACCAAGGTCGACCCAGGCAAGTGAGGCCGGGTGCCACATTCGACCATATAGCTGGTCGTGCTGGGTGTTGGCGTTAAGCCACTGGTCTCTCTCGGGGGCATAGAGCCACCGGTCCCCGGGGAAGTAAACGGGCTGTGGCGGCCCTGGGGTGTGGGCAGAAAGTCCCCAGGGACCCGGGTAACCTGAATCACTGTTGGGGGGGTCTTGAGAGGCCGTGGCCTGTCGTCCCCGTCCAGGTCCGTGCACTGCACCATACACGTCCTTGGAATGGGCCTGGGAGGGCCATAATGGTACGGAGGAGGATGCGGAAGTCGAGCCCCCAACCCGCGAAAGTGCGGATTGGTCAGGATGCGGTCCCGTGTTCCTCCCCCTGGAGGAATATGTCAGGTTACCCTTGGTCCCGCTGGTAGATCCTCCCCCCGGAGGAGCGGGACCGCGGACGTTGCCCAAATGGGGATCCGAAAAGGTCGGCTCCCCAACGTCCAATACCCCTAGGGAAGAAGGTGACGTTCGATCGGGGTAGGTCGACCGTCCTTGTGCATGGGCACGGCCGGGCCCATGGCGCGGCGTGCCCGCACACCCAGGATTATGGACACCACCGAGGTCGTGCGTCAGGGTGACCATAAGGCTGCTTCCGGAGTCGAAGCGCTCCTCGAGTTCAGGTGTTGGCTGCACCTGTGCCCGGTGGGGCCGAGCGCTACGAGTGCACGTATCAATTTGGGGGGAAAAAGAGATACGTGACTCATCAAGGCGAGTGACGGATGGTGATTCCATCCCAGATCCGTCACCCGTGCTGGTCCGCGGCTCGGCAAGGTGCCCCGGGGGCCGAGATTCGCGTGACTCAGCATGATAGTTAGAAGTCTCCGCGCGAGTCCGTAGGCTAGAGGGCAAGCTGGCCGATGGAGAAGGGGTGGGGGAGGGCGAATTCCGTTGGCTAGTCTTTGCTCGGCAGGGCCCCTTGAGGGGAGCCTTGCCCTTAGACTTTCTGGGCAGCACCTTGAGGGGAGCTTTGCCCTTAGACTTTGCAGGCAGATCAAATGAAAGGCATTTTGAAATGGTGGCCGCTTGCCTATCAGCCTTGGGACGCCGCGGTCGTGCGTCCGTCGGTTTGGTAGACGAGGAAAGATCACGCGTCCCTTCCGCGGAGAAGTCGTCTCTGTCTACCCGAACCGTACGTTCATCAGTGCGAACGGATTGCTCCGAGATGGAATCGACCCGCGGGTTCTCCGGGAAATTGAGCGAACTCCGAGCAGTGGAGTGGCTCGACCCGGGGTGTCCTTCACCATGTTGGGCACAGGTGGATAGAGCAAACCTGGAACACACGACCGCAAAGAGGAGACAAGGTGGCCGATCGAGAAAATCAATTAATCTCGATCGTCCGTGTGGTGTCGTGCAAAGTGCTCGAGAGATCGACTGAAAACTCGAACTACCCGTACACGCCACCGGTAGTGTGACTGGTATGGCTATTAATAGCAATCTCTACACGTGGAGTATCACTGTGTATAGGTGTGATAGTTCTTGGGCACTAAATCTTAATAAGCAGATCAGTGTCACGCACCCTTACTCGAACACGTTCTACCTGTGATGGGTAAAGAGTACAGGTGTGATAGTTATTGAGCACTAAACCTTAATAAGCAGAACCAGCACAAAATGCGTGCTGAACCCGAGGCTCGGCAATATGGTGGGGGAACACGACCGGCGAGCGGTGCCGACGATCGCGAGTAACAAAGTCGCGAGAGTGCCGGTAAAAGAGACAAATCTTTTAATAAATACGCTCCCACCAAGAGCCTCACACGGCAAGAATACTCAGGGTCTAGTGCAAGCCACAACTGAATCAAGTATAGAAACAAAACACAGCAATCTTAACACAAAGGCAAGTATAGGCGAGACAGAGCACAAGACTTATCTTGCTTTGACGGCAGGCCGAAGATGAATGACGTATAGGAAGTTGACACTGGCTTCTTCCGGGGCCGGAAGTGGGGTGACATCACGTGACTGTCTTATGACTGCATTGGCCACGGAAAAATTTGGCCTGACAGAGCTGGCTAACTGCCGTTGAATGCTATGGTCTGACATGGTACAGTATATGACGCCAAACTGATGACAATAACTGCTAAGCTACAGGGCCAGCATGGAGTGAGCACTTCCCTGCAAGTGGACCACCAACCTCTACTCCCAACAGTCCCCAAGAACTTGGCAAAATCAACAACTCTGACATGAATTCACCACAGGCAAGGACATGGGGAGAAAACTGACAATGAGGTCACAATGAGTGTAAACCATGAACGGCCACAAAATCTGAAACTTCACCCTCAAAAAAATAATGATCAATGACGAAAATAAAGAAGATGCAATGGATTACTCTGGTCAGAAACAGTATGAAAGGGCTTTAACTCCACAGTTCCTTTCATATCCTCAACCTCTGATCTGGAGGTCTTAGCGACTCTCTCCAGACATCAATTAAGTGCATAAAATTCATCTGTGGGGTTCCAGTCTTCTCCACTAAGCCTACTGCATGCACAACTATGGGCAGCAGCTGACCAGAGAAATCCCACAAATAAATGCCTCTGCTTGAACTTAAACCCACAAGATGACCTCCCTGTTATCAAGTGTGCAACCCTGATCATTGCAAAGTGAAAACTAGTCAAAATGGACAGAATTGCTATCATAACTGACGAGCAATTTGGCAAAATGTAATTATCGTTTTGGTGATAACTTGCACCAGTTTGACAAGGTACAAAATATGATGCCAAACAAGTCACTTAATATGCTGGCAAGCTTACCTGCACCATGTTGGTAAACTGTACACAGTACTTCCTTCGTCCAGCTTGAAACCTGTTGTAATCGTAACAGTGAAAATACATTAAAAAAATATATATATATTTTTCTTCAAGTATAATAGTGAAAATATATTTTTAAAATTTCACTTTTCTTTATCACATGCATGTGAGAGTGACATTTTATTATTCAAGCAGAACAATGTCATGATTTCAAACCTGTCAGGTGCCAAAACGGTAATTCAATCATAAATCTTTTGAAAAGACACCTTCTAAATCGCTACTTAATATCATGTGTTCTCTAATCATCTTTTTCAATCTGATTTTAGCACCTGCTTTCATATTGCAGGAATCATCAAGATGTACATTTAAATTCTTCCAATAGCATGACAGTAATTAAATTTCTGTTTTTTGTTTTTGTTTTTTATTTATTCATCAGAGACGCTCACTAATCTCACCAGTGCTGCTTCTCCAATTTCACAGAAACAGAGTCAAGAACAATACACACACACACACACAGAAAGAGAGAAGGCATGGGACCAGACTCTCAATCCCAATGATACATTAATACAAAAGTAAACAAATCCGATTAAAAAAACTGGTCTGATAAGGAAACTTACAACTCACACACACACACACAAATGAAGTAGAGAATGGCACACAGGATGCAGCAGACTTCCGCTAAGATCAGGCAGCCTTCAGTTAAATCCCAACCAGATTCCACTCTATAAACTCTAACACAGTCCTGAATCCACCCTATGATACTGACTGACACCAAACCTCAATCGGCCACATTCCAGTTTTCCATCAAGTTTCGATAAAATCGACTCACACTTTCTGCTTCATCTTGCCAAGACAGATAAACAGACTTGAGTGAAAACATATACCTCCTTAGCTGAGGAAATATAATTGTACAACAATGCCTTTCTATATCAACACAAGTCTGCTTCTTTTTCTGTACCTGGCAAGATTCTATCGTCCTTCATTCCTGATTGGTACATATGGTCAACGGTTAAACTGAAAATTCCTTTCACTTTTATCACGTTCTTTGTTCTGTAACCAAAGCCAGTTTCAAAGCTATGAAGGCCAACAGTTCCTTACTGACTCTGTCTCTTTGCAATCTTTGCTTGGTGGTCCACCTATAAGTTTTCATCACACTGTCTCCAGATGCTTGTAACTTTTTTTTTTCAAAATTGCATCTCTTATTGCTACTTTTTCTTTACAACTTGTGAGCCATGGGCAAATATTTTGGAAAAGCTGCAATCTAGAAACAGGACTGCTCACTGTGCATGAACAACAAAAAGAACAGTTTAAACAGCAATGGTGATGGATTTTCAATTTGGTAAAGAAAACAGCCATATCAACAGTGAACAGGAAGAGTGAAAGTGTGTGTGTGTGTGTGTGTGTGTGTGTGTGTGTGTGTGTGTGTGTGTGTGTGTATGTGTGTGCATGTATGTTGAAAGCAAGCAGGCATACCTCACAGAACTTTCCCCTGCCATGTAGGCATCATGTATGGTCTTGTTGTTCCCAATGCTATATTTACACCAACGTCCTGTGCTGTCATCAAACCACTTCCACATGGAACTGCCAGCCTGTTCAAATAATAGTAATCTTAAACATTAATCAATACAATATCAAAGTTGTCATCTGTTTATTAAAAAGACAAATAAACAACAGACCTGTTTACTCCAAATTCGTGCACCTGTAATATCTCAGACAAAAGCCTGTAATTTGAAAAAAAAAAAGCCGTAATCTTCATAATCGCAATACTTTTGCAACTTCTGAAGATTTGGAAGAGCTGGCCGCTGGCGCATAAGACTGCTTCGTCGCCATCTTTGACAAGGTAAAAGATGCAAGGCAAGCTGGGAAATGTCTTCTTACTGCTTTTGACCGAAACGGTAGCAGACAAAACTTCGCGTTTAACAATTTTCTTTCTTTGATTTTTTTTTCCCCCGTAATTTTTGGGAGGGGCCATAATTCCTGTAATTTTTTTTTTCCTGCAAAAATTATGGCAAATTCGTAAGGGTAAACAGGTCTAAAACAAACAAACAAACATGAAAACCATACACAAAATGGAACTGAATGAAATCAATTTTGAGCTCACTCTGGATCCTAAACTTCAAATCATCCCTCTATGTTTTCTTCAATGGACTTAAATTAATTCTGTTTCTTATTTTGTCCTTTAACCCGTAGAGTGCCTTTTAGCCGTCAGCTGACGCCGCATTAAAAATGCTTTCCCAGTGCCTATGGGCCGTCCACTGACGTCATGCATTTTTCTTGAATTTTCATTCGTTACTATTTCTATCAACGGACTTAAATAGAGTGTGCGTAGTAAGCCTTATATGTCTGTAGTATTAAAATGATATGTAAATGACCACACGTGAGGGGAAAGCCCATTTATTCTCATCACTGACTGGATGACCAGCCAGCACTTCGTCTCGCTTGCAAAGATGGCGGCACAACCTTCGACAAGCGCAGCGACCAAATCAACTTATTTACACAGCTGAGCAGGCTCTGCTAATGATTTTTGACAAAGACAATAATCTTTTATTCAACGACTCACTCGAGCATGAAGGTGAGATGATGATAGTGATGGAATTGCCGACCGTATTCGTCAGTTATTGTGTCGTACTGTGTGACCTCAGTGTGTGTTCAGCTGACTGGTTTGCCAGCGTCGAACGAGCTCGCCTAGTGTGTACTCTGCACTGCGTGCCAGTGGTCAGTGACGTGATAGTCAGCGCAAGAGGGGAGCGCGGCCTGCTCGCGGCGTGGCACGGGGCAGAGGGAAAGGTAGGGGAAGAGGAGCAGTGAAAGAGAGGGTTGAAGTCCAGCAAGGGGGCGTGGTGGGGAGAGGGGGGCGTGGTCGTGGACTGACCTGTCTGCATAGAGTGTGAGCGTCTTGATAGACTTCTAAACTGTTTTACTTTCATTTACAGGTGTAGTGTGACAATACAAACTTTATTTTCAACTTTTTGCTTTGTGTTCTTGTTTGGATGTGAAGATGTAGTGGTAAATACATATGCTTTTGATCGTGCAAAAAAATCTATCCAAATCTAATTGCCTAAATACTTTTTTATTATCAAAATTAAAACAAAAGAAGCCCAGATTCAAAATCTTCATTCAATTTCCTTCAAAAATCATATATATTTCATTGTTATATCTTTTGTAGTTTCTGAGCTAGAATTTTTTGTTAATTATTACCCCCAAATCATTAGATTTCCCTGGCACTGGGAAAGCCTTTGTTTGTAACATTTTCAAGCAGCGAACGGGTTAATTAATGAATACAAAACTTCCAAAACTGTGGTGTGTCTCTATTTGATGCCAGGAGCGCAGACACAACCAGCCGTGTCTCCCTGATGAGTTCCGACCCAGTGGACGAAAGGCCTCGGAGCAGGCAATACAAATATATCTGCCTTCAAAAGGGATTGCGATGGTTCCCTTATGCAGCTAGTGAAGAGTTTTCATATCTGTAACATATTTTCTTAATTTCATGTTCCCAGTTTCTCCATCTTCAACCCCCCCCCCCCCCCCCCCCCCCCCCTCAAGTCCAAATCTTTGCCAAGTCATTACTATGAAGACAGTTCAGTTGTTGGCCTGCGCTTGTTTTTTTCCCCCACTGTTAGATTGTTCGTCTATGTATTTGTCTGACTTTATTCAAGTTTAAAAGACTGTGCCAGTCTTGAATAAAAGTTACTCTGTGTTAGGTTTTCTTATGGGAGCAAAAAATACCCAACTTGTTTACTGTTTATCGTTTACTGTTCCCTGCCTCATTTCATTTCCGATTCCAAAACCAGATTTATTCCATTTTTTCCACAATCAAGTTTCCATGTTTTTAACATTTTAATTCCTGCTTTAAACAAAAAAGGTCATAAAATAATTTGTTTCATTTTCAATAAACTAAGACAAGTTGGATAGCTTCTGCATACACATACACAATTTATCATTTTCGTTACACTCATGTGTTCAGCTATATATACTTGCTATGTTAAACTCAAATTTTCCTAGCCATGGCAGTATTAAGATATTCTGTAAAAGCCAATCACACATCCAGCACAAGCAAAAGACCCTTAAACAAAGAAAGAGGTGGGAGAAATCAATACGCCTTAGCCATCTGCTATGACAGTGAGCGTGCGAGGAGTTATGACATGAATCTAAAGGTCACAGAACTTACGGAAGTGATAGTGGTGTAAGGGTGATAAGTGTCATCACAATATGCCTCTTGATCATGATACGAACTAGTGATCCAAAAAATGACCCCCACCTCCCTCCCCCAAAGGGTCTGGGTGACTGATGTTGGTGGAGGCATGTCCTGGGTCAACAGGGACTCCCAAAACACCAGTGGGGCTCTTCTCAAGGCAAACCAACTGAGCTCTCCACAGATGGAATTTGTCCAGCCTTTTACAAACCCCTCTTTGTCTGACTAAGCAAACAAGACTCAAGATCTGACATTGTTTTACAGCTGGAAAGGAACCACAAAAATTGAGGATGGCGTGGAACAATGCCCTTGGCTTGATAAAGCAAATACGTAAATTTCATTCATAATCAGTATACAAAAAAAAAAAACGAGAAAAAGTTAATCAAATCATGTCAAAGGTAAGAATATGATCTGTTCAGGACAGACAGTACTGCAACAGTTAGGTTTAGAATCAGCCACTACATGAAGAAAACAAATAACCAACTGTTACAAATTACAAACAAAAGAAAGTCCAAAGTAAGTCAACACTGGAAGGAAGCTAATATGGCTCCATGCTTAGCCTGAAAGCAAACACAATTTTGCGCAGCATCCTAATACTGCATCAGCATCAGAATTTGGCTAAAAAGTGTTAGCCAGCAGGCAAAAACTTGTAAGATTTAGACATGGTACAATATAATTATGACGCCAAAGAGTATATTCAGTCACATGAAACTTTACACTGAAACAACTACCACATCGTCCAATCTGCTGTGAACACAATACATAAAAGACAGGGGCAAGACTCACCCTAAGGACAGTTGCCTGTGCCTTGCGTTGTGATATCACAGCAATTTTCTCAAACAGGTCCAACAGCAAGAGCAGAGGAGCCATCCACCTGCAGGCAAGAGAAACGTCACAATGTTCTAAACCTATGCCTCCACTGCACTGGGTGTTTTTGTTGTTGTTGTTGTTCTTTTTTTTTCCCCCTCATATTTTTTTTTTCATTTTCTTTTTTAACAACTGATGCCTAGCAACACCAAGTTCAACACATTAAGCCATGAACAAATCAAAATCAACAAACTGTTAAACAGTAAGAATACTGGTAACTCTACACACAAGGGAGGACTTACTTGGGGGTGGAGGATGCGGGGGCGAGGGCCAGGGTCTGGTGTGTGGACTGCAGCACAGTGACCAACAGCTGCAGCAGACTGCCCTTCTGGATGGCCTCCGCACAGGGCACGTTCATGTCCTGTCACCCACCAATCCACAAATCAGGCTTCCAAGTGTCTGAAGCAGTTATTCCCCTTCGAGGCTCTTAAAACTCTATCAATGCATTCATATTTCTTTAGAAGAGCCAACTGATGCAACTTTGAGGCCAGCAGACAATACAGAGCATATGACAGTACTGAAACAAGAAGTTGACATGTCTTCTCATCTTGATAAAACACACACAAACACACACACATTTAAAAAAAAGCCCTTCTAGTTAACAGCATAGCAGAACATTTGAACTTGCGGTGCCCATTTCAGTGGTTGTCCTATCAAACCAAGTCACCAGACTATAATGGTGTTGCTACCATTTCTTAAATTTTAACACTTTACCATGAGAAAAGCAAGATGAGGTTTTCTAAAATGGCAGGTAAAGGGGACAGTGAGGCTTACAAACAACTAGAACAAAGGATCAAAAGGCAGAGTCAACAACAGCAGCAGAGAGGCATGATTTCCAGAACAATACAATTCATCCTGAAAGAACCGGAAAGAAGCAGGAGCGGTAGGGGTGGGTTGGGGAGTAAAATTTTCAAAGCCTACGGTCTATGATGCTTGCTTTAAAAAAATAATTACAAGCAAAAACATCTTTTGTGAAGACGAATATACTAGTCAATATTATTTGCCACCAACAATGCTTTAAGTTCTTAAAAAACAATGTAAATATTAAAAAGTTACCATATGCATATTAATGTGTAACAAAATAATGAAGCAACATTCATTTGATAAATGTGGGACAGCCAAGTTACCTCAAGGAGAAGACTGAGCAGATGTAAACGGACACCAAACTTCAGGGCGTGATCCGAAGAGGTGAGTTTCTGGGCCACATCTTGACCGCTGAGCTCACCGTCGTTTGAGGTGATGCTCAGCATGTGCTCACAGCACAGACCGACCTGTAACCAACACCACAAAACAAGCTGATCATTACCTGTGACCAGACCTGCAGGTGTTCAATTGAAAAAAAAACAAAAAACTCAATAAGTTAAATTACAAGGAAAAAAAAAATCCTTTTGGCAGCATCAAAAGTCGAGGTTACTACTCAGCACCAAATGATACCTTTGATAAATATATTTACTTGCTTTTCATGTTGTCTGTTTCCAGGTACAAACAAAGGGACTGCTTTCAGAACAGAACAGCAAAGTTGCCAGCCATCATGGTGCAGTGGTTAGCGTTACAGACCTACAGGTTGGAAGGTTGGAAGATCAAGTCCCATCAGAACTATTTATTTGTAAAACATTTTTCAGCACCAGACAGCTCCTACCCACAGCCGCGTGCTTTATGAACTCAAACAGGAAAACTGGAACCACCAAGTCAAATTTCACCCACGTAGAGAACACGTCCCTGAGAGCTTTTCTTTAATTTCCTTCCCAACACTAGGTGGCTTATCTTCTAGCCTGCTTGACAATCGATGTATTTTGCAAGACAGCGTTGAATACAGCCCAGTCATGTAGTCTCAAACCAAAATCGAATGAAACAGTGTCTTCTTCATCCTCATATGTCATTTAAAACACACACACAAAACAACAACAATACCACCCATCATTAAAATAAAAAGTGAGATTCTGTTGCTCTCTATGCCACACTCTTGAAGCAACATCAGTTTCAATTTCCCCTCCATGTCAGCTGCACCACTGATCACCATCAAAGTGAATGAGCTTCAACGCAGTGTCTCCTTTAGTTAATTACCTCACAGCCAGATACTGATTGCTCCCTGCACATGTCGGTGCTGAAGCTGTGACAGAATGAATTTGGGAATGGATGTGTATGAAGGACCCAGAATAACCAGCCAGGGAAATCTGCTGTTGAGGAAGTTATGAATAAAGATTTAAAAAATAATAACAAAATAAATACAGTAGCATATACATACACACAAACAAAAAAACCCACTGCACCATCAGGTGAACAGAAGCAAAAAAAAAAAAGAATTTCTAGAAGAAAAGAAATGTCAGTGCCTTAAATAGCAGTCTGCAGTTTCTACCCTCTGAAGGAAGATGACAGCACTAAATCAAGCGTTCCATAAACACACCTCCTCCACAATGGTAGCCAGTGTCTTGTCTCTCCACTGACTTCCGTTGCGCTGGGTGACCACGGTCAGCAGGTCACATACACGGTACACAGTCTCTGGCACCATGTCCAGCAGATTCAAGCAGCCTGGAGAGCATCACAGACACTGTATGAAATCACCACATTACCTAGATTTTTTCTGCTCAGTTTTTTTTCACATCTGAATCAGTCCATGAGACTCTCTGCATTATCATCAAATTATTAGATATTCACTTGGAAGTTTCATTTGATTTGATTTTCATCAAATTATAAGATATTCACTTGGAAGTTTCATTTGATTTGATTTTATCAAATTCAAATTTATTTGTTGTCAGAACAGGCCTCTGTGTTAATTATTGTGTCACTCTCATAGGCAAGGTAAGGTGCAAATGTGCAGACAGTTCTGTTACCACTTTCTCCCTATCTGCATATCAAGCCATCAAAGAACTACTAACAGCTCACTAAACTTAAGTCACAAATAGTCCCTGTTGCAGCTTTCTTTGTGCCTCAAAATGTCTTCCTCAGTCATTCAACATATCACTCAACAGGACCACAGGAGAGACTCATAATTACAAACTTATGTCTTGTGCTACTGATAAACACTTGCATGGCCTGAAGTAATAATTTAAAAAATAGACAAGATAGAGGTACTGGATTTGGCACACTAACACTGATTAAAACTTTCTAAAAAAAAAACAGATAAAAGAAAAGGTGAATATGATATGATATTTCAGATGTTAGACCCCTTAATGAACTCACAATATCTGCATAAATAAATTTCACAACACCCACACGACTATTAGTAACTTACCTTACTTTTTACATAATGACCAGCTTTACAAAAAAAAAAAATACTGGCACTATACTGCCAAGAAGGACAACAAATCAGCTTAATGAAAATGACACAGGAGTGACTGTGGAGAGAGAGCCATACCAGCAAAGTTCTCTTACCATCCAGCATTCCCTCAGTGAAGTCATCCAACACAGACTTGTCCAAGGGATCTTCCTTCTCCTGTTTCTCCTGCTCTTCCTCCTCCTCCTTCTTCTCTGATGGAGACTGGTCAGCCTAATATGGAAAAGAAATATAAATTATTAACAGCTCACACTAAAATGTGTATGTGTATGTGCATGTGCACGTGTATGTGCATGTGCATGAAAAAAGTGGTGCATGAGTAAGAGGGCAAGACCGAGAGAGACAGCGAAGGGGGGAAGAGGAGCGAGATCGAATGCACGAGTTCTCTTTGGCAATAATGTTGACAGGTTGCCCATCGTGCCTTAGCAGGTTAATAACAGTGACAAAATGAGGACAGTAAATGATTTCCTTCCCCGTACAACACAGTCCCAAATATGAACACACCTTCACTGGTCAAAAAGATAACCAATTAGCCAGCAACAAAACCACCTATGTCTGATCTCTGTACCTGGTCAGTAGACATGACGACGCTTTCTCCCAGAGACAGAGCAATGGCCCTCATCATCTGCTCCTCATCAGACAGGTCCACGTCCATCCCCAATACCTGCAGAGAGAAAACTCACAGCAATCACAGCTAACACCTCTTCTATCAAATGAAATAACATGGCATATAACATGGGAGCAGACATGGGAGCGCTTGTAAATCTTAAGACTATTCACACATTAAGTCATTTCATGTGTCTATGAATAAAACTCTTGCACACTGACCACTCTTTTTTCCTTCTGTGTGCTGAAAAACAGAAATCAAATGCAACAAAATAAAATCTCTCTCTCTCTCTCTCTTACCCAGAATATCACCCATATTTGACTAAACACTGTGCCATGTTCACCAACCTCTGCGAGGCATCACTGTGAAAACTAGAAAGGATTAAGTAGCCTGCCAATGGATTCAAATTTGTCAGAACTAACTGCAGACACTGTTATCAAACTTCTACCTGTAATGTCCAGTCTAAAACTATAATCTTGCCCCTCTTCTGTGTGTGTGTTTTTTTTAATTAGTCTTTATTGGTCTACACTTCTATTTTCAAATCAATGTACTTTCATCAACAACTTTGAATTTGCAACTGAGGTCATCAATTGGATCAAGTCGGCGTCTCTGATGTCGATTTCCATTTTTTTTTTTTTTTTTTTTGGGGGGGGGATATCATTTTTTCCTATATTGGAAGTGAAACAAAATCACTAAAACTTCATTATCTGTTATTTTTCCAAACACTTCTGTGAATTCATGCTAATACTGCGACTGAATTGCTCACCAAAACGTTGGCATTTGCCGTTTGTTAAACTGATTTTTCACATGTAATCTGGGTGACTTTACATCAAAGTGTTACTGAATCTAATGGTTCCAGTGACACAGACAGCTTACACAATTTGTGCTTCTTATTTGAATAGTAGTATCAAGCAGTAAACATTTGTGAATATCAGTGTTTGAGCTCTTTATATTAGACCAAGAGTCCTGCCAGTTGCAATGCTTAAATGCGTTTAATGTATCCCTTTCTATAGGGGTTAAGCAAAGACAAATTTTTCACACTTTCACAACTGATACGAAGTAAATGAAGCTTCTCAGAGCTGAAGCCTTACCCTTGAGGCGTCACTTTCAACCAGGGCTGGTGGAGGGTGGGACAGAATGTAGTCGGTAGCTTGTTCCAACGTTGTGGTGTTCAGCAAAGCGTCGATGGCATGCGCCCTGGAGAAGCCCATGTCCATCAGCTGTGTACACAGTATACACTCTGTTATGCACGGAACACATGAGGCCCATGCAGTCACTTCACATTAACCTGACCACCACTTCATGCATGGTTACACATTAGAATATCCAGCAGCTTTCACCAGTCTATCAACATGTCTTTAAATTCTTAAAAACCAACATTACATTTAAGATCACTACACAGATTGTTGTGCCATTTCTTTTTCTGCTCTCAACTGCTTTTATCAGTTTCTACATGTCTTCAGAGCAAAATATATGATTACAATTTCCATGGACATCGAAGTCGAATACACTTTCAGGGAAATAAACAGAACGACTGATCAAGTTAATTTCAATTTGCATTTAATAGAATGTACATCGTTCTTTATACTATAAGAATGTCCAAAGTAACAAGATTTCTATTCACCCTAAATCCTACCTCTACAAAAACCAAAATATTTGTAAAAACAAATTACGAAATCAAAGAAAAATTATGTGAGAAAACAACACACCAGGACGCCAATTTATGTTGGTGAATTAGTTTTGTCCTGTTCTCAGCACAAGGAACATGTTTGGTGTAACCTATTTAGCTCTTCTTTTTCTGCAATTTATGCAAGTAGATCTGCAACACTGCCACTAACATGCAGGGAAGAAGAAACATGGGGAGTCTGTATTATACTCCCTGTTTGGCTAGTATACTTACCATGTCAGACCATAGCATTCACGGCAGTTAGTCAGCTCTGTCAGGCCGAAGATTTTGTGTGGCTAATGCAGTAATAAGACAGTCACATGACGCCCACCCTACTTCCGCCGAAGGAAGAAGCCGGTGTAAACTTCCTGTACCTCATTCGTCGAGGCCTGCACGCCAGGTAACCCCAAGGACCTTGGCGCTAGTGGGGAAGGTAGGGCGGGCATTAGAGTCTGACATGGTAAGTATACTAGCCAAACAGGGAGTATAATACAAACTCCCCATTTTGGCGTCATATACTGTACCATGTCAGACCATAGCAGAATTTATCGTAAAAGGAGGAGGGCGAGTGCCCTAGTGGTTCTTGGGGTTAACTGATATGGCTGCATTAGCCGCCACAAAGGATATCCCTTCAGAACCGTCAGCCCTGGTCATGCGGATGTCCCTTAAATAAAAGTTTATAAAGGGATTCTCCGAACGCCAGTAGGCTGCTTCCAGGAGATGGCGCAGGGGGACAGAGTGCTGGAAAGCTGCAGAAGCGGCCAGTGCTCTGACCTCATGGGCCCGGGGGGACAAGACGGGGAGGGCCTTGGACGTCTGGGCATAGGCCGATTTGACCGTCTTGGACAGCCACCTAGAGATAGTGCCAGCTGAGATGTCTTTCTTATTCTTGGGGTTGATGGAAATAAAGAGACGTCTCTGAGAAGCACGCCTGGGGCGTGAACGTTCCCAGTAGTGTCTTAGACACCTGGAAGGGCACAGAGCCATGTCACCACTGCTCTCTCCACCTAGGATATCCGCCAATGGGCGGATGGCGAGGTAGGGGGAGGGGCTACCGGGTTCCTGGTTTTTAGACTGCCACTAACATGCAGGGAAGAAGAAACATCCTGTTTAGCCACTTGTAAGTGCTGGCTGAAACCGTACCTTTCTCTCTCTTTTTGACAATTTCATCAAGAAACAAGATGTTAAATGACCTGCAGAAAGCCTTTCTTAAAAAATTGTAGAAAAAAAAATTGTAGAGTGAATCTGGAGGAAGGTATAACATTCCACCTACTGACAGATGACTCTCACAACAACCTAAGCAATATTCGAGAAAAGCACAATGTATCCATTTTTTCCCTTTTTTTCATGCAACCTTTCACATTACACATACTTCTCTATCTCATGGCAAACAGACCTGCTGCATATGTTGCTGGTTGACTTCGGATTCCAATGTCCGCCTGTCACCAGCGCGTCGTGATGGGGCAGACCCATCTGAAGGCCCAGGCTCTGCTGTACTTGTTGTCTCCTCTTCCTTTTCTTTGGCCAGCTGCTCCTAAAGAAATGGACACACAGGAAAATCCACTCCACTTGAACTACAGAACAACTTTAACAACAAAACATTACCTGACGACAACATGCTTTCCTTCTGTGGAAGTGAAATATAACAATTCATTTCTTTTGGGAGTGAAGTATCAAAACAAATCTGAAGAGGACTGAAATACAAACGTGTTCTGAGGGCAGTGAAATATAAAGATGTGTCCAAAGAGGAGTGAAATATGAAAAAAAGCTATTGGGATAGTGAAATATACAAAAATTCTATGGATATCAAATAACAAAATTATTCTACATAAAGTGGAATAGCGAAATCTATTCTAAGGGGATTAAAACATCAAACGTATTCTAAGGGAGTGAGATAGTAAAAAAAAAAAAAGTTTTCAGTAACTGTACCATTTCTTCAAGTCATGAATTGCTGAACTAAACATGATAGCACTACTGTAAAAATCGGACTTCAGATTTCTGGTCTATTGTGTTCTACAAGAAAAACTGTAAAACATGAGGTAGGCGTCAGGATAGCAGCAACTGATACTTGTCATGTTATGTAGCATGTACTTATTGTGATTGGACTGCGCCCACTTCTCCACAGAAATGGCACAGGCTTCAATTTGTCATCCCTATCTGATGTGATCTCATTGATCTCAAACACTTCCTTGCTCCCACTGTCCTCGAACAGTTCCCTGAATGCATCTACAAACTTGAGTAGAAAGTCAGTTGCCACTGTGGATAGCAAGCACAGCAGACCAACACAATCGGTCCAAAACCAAGTATTTCACCCCCTTAACCAATCAAAATTTGCATTTCTAGCACACTACTTTTTTTTTTTTTTGCTGTCCCAACTTCTGCGCCACCTCAGAGGCAGTGCACCCATGCCGCTCATTCCGACACCCCGTCCACAGCCACAGCCCGGTCGGCCCTGCCGCAGCCCCGGCACCAGCAATCCACAGGGAGCAGTCAACGTCAAGTCGTCAAGAGGCAACCCACCGGAGGAGACACTGCACTGCTGCCGAGTCATTTCGGTGGTGTTCAGTGGCGCCTGTTCTAATATAACATACGCAGGACACCACCTACTAAGCCCCCGACTGACGACAATAATTGCTTAGTCGCGGAGCTGGCGCGAGTGAGCTCTCCCTCCGGAGGGCGCCACCACGTCCGTCCAACGACAGCCCCACTGGAGTATACTTAGTCCCTTTCTGATGACATGAAAAAGTGGGAAAATCAAGCATCAACAGTTGTCTTGTAGTCAATTCTGACAATGATTGGGCTGCATCACTCAGAGTAGGGGAAGCAATCCTGAGGGCTACTGGGAATAGCATTGCTAAAGTTAAAAGAACTTTTGTCTGAAATTATTTCTTTCAACCAAAGAAACAGAACTTGGTTGGCCTGTAATATTGCATACATTGGTGTCTGACTTCTTGACTAATGGTATTCTTCTACAAGAAGAGCTATCAGACAAGAAATCTTTGTTAATGTAGCAGCCATTAACCCTTCACCTGTCACAGCATAAAACAGGTGCAGTTCTCGGAGCTGCACATACTGGACATATGTTTGTCTATATCATGGCATACATCACAAAATTTCCATAATATGGGCATAACAACGTCAGTTTCAGTTTTATGAAGGCGTCTTTGCCTGCAAACTAATCCAGACATGCTGAAAGACATGTTTTATCATGATGATCCGACAAGCAGGAGTCAGTCAAATTCACATATTAGCTAATCAATAAACAAGGTAAAAATCAGCAAAAGAGAGTCACAGACAAGATAAAACACAATACAATAGACTAATCAGGCCTTGATGATAGACACCAATGCACTGCATAACAGGTCATCACTTTAACAAAACAGGACAGTGCATGTTGCAAGAACACAAAATATATATGTATTCTATGTTACTGTTCTGACCAAGAAAAGCAAACTGTATCCATCATTTCCTCAAACTCAAAGATCATTCAAAGCTGGTGCAGATTCAGCTTTCAGCAACACAGCGAACATAGGGGTAGGAAACTAGTCACTTCTGTGACACATACACCATGCACAATATATTTTTGCTTTTGTCATGAAAAACACTGATTTATATCACATGCACAATAAACACTACACTCAGTACACAGAAGAGATGTAGTCAATTCTGACAATGTTTGGGATGCATCACTCCAACTAGGGGAAGCAATCCTGAGCATTACTGGGAACAGCTAAGATGAAAAGAAGTTTCGTCTGAAATTACTTCTCTCAACTAAAGAAACAGAACTTGGTGGGCCTGCCATATGGCATAAATTGGTGTCAGACTTCTTGACTAATGGTATTCTTCTACAAGAAGAGCTATCAGACAGGAAATCTTTGTTAATGTAGCAGCCATTAACCCTTCACCTGTCACAGCATAAAACAGGTGCAGTTCTCGGAGCTGCACATACGGGACATATGCTTGTCTGTATCATGGCACACATCACAAAATTTCCATAATAAGGGCATGTATGAAGGAGTCACTGCCTGTAAACTAATCCACACATGGTGAAAGACATTGTTCCATCATGATCACCCAACATGTAGGGGTCACAGTTAAATAAATCAGCTAATCAATAAATGAGGGAAAAAATCAGCAAAAGGAATATGACAACACTGACCTATTCACTCATACAGCAGACTAATCAGGCCTTGATGACAGACACCAATGCATTACATAACAGGCTGTCACTTTAACAGAGGTCAGTGTATAATTCATGATACAAGAACACAAAATCATATGTGTACATTATGTGACTATGCTGAATAAGAAAAGCAAACTGTATCCATCAGTTGATGATATAGATTCAGCTTTCAGCAACCCAGCAAACACAGGGGTAGGAAAATAGTCAATTCCATGACACATATACCATGCACAATATACTTTCGCTTATGTCATGAAAAACACTGATTTATAATGTCACATGCACACTAAACACTACACTTAGATACACAGAATAGATAGTTCCCAAGGCAACGTTTGCCATGTTTTCAACAGACCCATTTAAGCAAACTATAATTCAGCAACCTTCTGTAACTAAATCTTCATCAATAAGCATAAAACTGGTTTGCATATGGGTATTAAAAACAGAAGTAAATGTAACAGGTTTAATTTTTAACAACGTAAATTCAAGTTGCCTGTTCCACCATCCAAAACTTTTCATCCATTTTTCTCATAAAACATTTCCACTTTCACAGAAGTTCACACTGCCAAACTAACCAAGGCAAAGGGCACTAACTGACCTTGATGATGCCCTCTCCACGGATGATATGCGACAGGATGGCCAGCAGTGACTCGCACATGCGACTGCCATACACTTTCAGTGGCTTCTTGTTCCACAAATTCATCACAGCATGGAAGGCAGCCTGTTACGACACAAATAATTCAACAAAGGTCTCTTTCTGTAATTTTTCTTATAACATTATGTTGATTTCTGTTTGTTGCTGAATATGGTATGTTACCAGTGATAATTATTTCCTAAAAATGAGGGGGTCAGACTCGGTACGAAAAATTCACTTTCAAATTTTCAGGGGGTCTCAAAAATATTTAGGGGGTCACCATTAATAACTGCTAGAAAATGTAGTGAAAACACACACATACACACACGAGCATGTTCTCGCTGGCACACACAAATAAATGCACAGAGAAAGGGATAGAAATACAAGAGAAGAGGTGTTTATAATCGAGACAGAAATACATTAGAAAAGAGGTGTTAATAATAAAGTTGATAAACATTCTAGACAGTGCTAAACATTATCTATTCATATTCGTGTTCCTGTGTTTTTAAAGTGTTATCAATTAACATAAGTAAATGTGAGCACCTACACTATCAGGATTTTAACAGCTAAAGTTGATTTGTGGGATGTCCTCTTTGACAATCATCACAGAATTTCCTCTAGGTGAGCCATTTCCTTCAATGCTGAAATGTTTTATGATGTGACCAAATTTCAATCGCCATACCATGATCATTGGAAGCCTGATGGAACCTACGACGGAACTGTAGACTGGCCATTCTTGCTCTGTGAGCAACACATTTGTATGTCCAGAACTGAGCCATTTTAATTATCCGAAATGGTCATGTTGCATAGATTGTTCGACTTTTGTTCCATTCGCTGGATTATCACCCACGAGCCACAGCTGAACTGTCGGATTTTGATTCTGAAAAGCCGAAATTCTTACGGTTTTTCCATGCTTTTCCCACTTAGCTGAATCATGTGATCTTGTGGTCCAATCATAGACTGGATAGGCCCAGTCTATTTTGCCGACTCTTGTTGGTTTTCAGTAGAGAAGAGTTCTCAAGCAGAAGTGTTCATCGATTCAGAATGTTCTAAAACGACGCGGAAATTTACGTTTTTAACTTCGATCATGGCGGATAAGACGAAAGCCCTTTTGCGTGATGCACTGTCCAGGAAATTTATGTTTTTAACTTCGATCATGGTGGATAAGACGAAAGCCCTTTTGCGTGATGCACTGTTCACAGTTGTAATGTGTACAGGAGAAATCAGTGTGTCACAGTAAATTCTGGTACGTTTTTGTGACGCACTGGCCTGAATTCCAGTGTGTCAGATGGAAGTTTATGCATCAGAGACGCAAGTCTGTGCGTAACAATTATCACAGGTTACATACTCTAAAAGAAGGAAGCGCTCAACAGTGACCCAAATGCAACTACCTATGTCCATATGCACAAAAGCTTCACAAATGTCATCTGCAGGTTCATGAACTCTTGAAGCAGTATTTGTATAATACTGTTTAGACTTTAGAAAAAGTATAAGTTACTTTAACTTGGACAGCTATTTTTACGAACAGATAGACCCATTTTGGAAAACAAAATAAAAGTGTACAGATTATCAATATTTCCATGCTTGCCTGTGTACTAAGAAACTTCTGCATTTGTCACATATGCTTATTTAACCCTCTTGCATTTGCATTTTCCAACCCAAAACTGCTCCTAGTATTCGTCTTTTTTGAGAAATCAATGGAATGTGGTCAGTTCACGACCCTAGTCTGTGTGAACGAATCGTTTCCCACACCCCATACTACTGCTAAGATTTCATTGGACACCTCTCAGGGATGCCCATTTATTTTGGCCAGCCTCGACTTGAAACAAGGTCGCAGTGTGTGAGGGAAAGTAATGCAGCATGTGCGGCTGGTTGCGGCCGTAACGAACACCAGGGGAGACAAACAGAGTGGCCAGATATGGGCAAAACAAATGCAAGAGGGTTAGTGTATCAAATAATCTGTAATAATGTTAAAAGGCACAATGTATGCAAAATGTCTGATCAAACACACAGCAAGTGAAGGCATATCCATCAATACAATGCATGTAGATATATAAAGCCCCTCTCACATTCTCTCCCTCCTTCATGCCCTTCCTCTCCAACTTCTCTCCTTCCAATCTTCATCTCACACACACATGCATACATGACGAGAGAAAGGAAGGAAACAAAGACAAAGAGACCTTAAAAAAAAAAAAAAAGGAAAAAAATCCACCCGCTGACCTTTTGCGTGGTGATGAGGTAGTTGGTGGGGTTGAAGTGGACAGGCTGGGCAGGGGGCTTGGGTTTGTTGGGCACTGAGTGGGGGGACTCCAGCACTGTCTTGGGATTCACCATCTTCTCCACGAGCATCAGCCAGGCATCTAGGAACTCCCCTGATCCCTCTGGAAAAAATGCTAGTAATTCATATGTCTTAGCTCCAAGACCCACAAATCATCAGTGTTCTTTCATTTTCTGCCGACAATGCACTCTGAAGTAAAGGCATACCCCTTAGCTTTTCTGTTTAAATATATGTATTTTGTCCATACGGAAAAAGCTTCTCAAGATAGGGTGCATGATCTTTGATTTTTTTTATGAAATAGTCTCTTAGCAAAAATGCATGTACAAGATTGTATGGGAGGTCAATAGCTGACATGGATAAAATGTTTTATTATAATAAAATATGTAAAAGATTTTTTTTCACATTACTATTCAATTGATAATCAATATCAACACAAGACCAGATCCAATTGTGCCCTTAAACAGTCAAGTGGATTAGCATGACAAAGTGCGAATAACCACCTGTTTCAAATTCAGTCCGGAGCCATTATTTTTCTTAATTCTGCTTTTGGTAACAGGTAACAGGTCACAGATAACCTCTTTATTTCTATATTTCTAAACAGTCCTTTCATTTAGTTCAAACAAAATAAATCAACCTACTGATTGCTAGCTGTTTTCCCTTTTCCAGACCCATAACACCTTCCAATTACCTATTTCCGCCCTAACATATGAACAACTACATATTAATTTTAAAGAGCATCAGACAAGCTTAAGGAACTGGCACTGTTCTTAAAAGGAAATTTAGAGAGAAAAAAAGCGAGGCAAACCAAAATTGCACCAAACTTTTTATACATGTCTGGCAGTGTATATACTTTTTTCTGTTCATGCATTGCTAACATTCATACCTTAAAAGTTGTGGTCACTCGCCTTATTCCAAAATTATGGAATGAATTGCACAATGATGCCAAGCCCCCACTTCTTGGTCAAGTCGCACACTGTCAATTAAGTCTGAAGTGATTTCAAAGACACCAATACACCCTACACTGCTTTTTAAATCATTATGATTCAGAGGCACCTGAGCTGCTAAAATGGGGAGTTTGTATTATACTCCCTGTTTGGCTAGTATACTTACCATGTCAGACCATAGCATTCCACGGCAGTTTGTCAGCTCTGCCAGGCCGAGATTTTTTGTGGCTAATGCAGTACTAAGACCATCACGTGACGCCCACACTACTTCGCCAGGGAAGAAGCCGGTGTAAACTTCCTGTTCCTCATTCAACAAGGCCTATGCGCAAGGTAACCCCGAGAACCATAGCGCTAGCGGGGAAGGTAGGGAGGGCATTAGAGTCTGACATGGTAAGTATACTAGCCAAACAGGGAGTATAATACAAACTCCCCATTTTGGCGTCATATACTTTACCATGTCAGACCATAGCAGAATTCAAAGGAATCGGAGGAGGGAGATAAGATAATGTTGCTTATAGCCCAGCCGACCGCAAGGGGCCACATCAGGGCTGTAATCGGAGAAGGGCTTAGTGCCCTAATGGTTCTTGGGATTAGCAGAGGAATAGATATGGCTGCGTTAGCCGCAAAAGAAGTCCCTAGAACCATCAGCCCTGGTCATGCGGACATCCCTAAAATAAAGGCTTATGAAGGGATTTTCCGGATGCCAGTAGGCTGCCTCCAGGATGTGGTGCAAGAGGACAGAGCGCTGGATCGCTGTGGAAGTGGCCAGCGCCCTGCCCTCCTGGGCCTGGGGAGATAAGACGGGGAAATCCTTGTACGCCTGGGTGTAGGCCAATCTGCCCATCTAGGAAGCATCTAGAGAGGACTGGGAGGTGCGCCTGGGGTGCGGGGTTCCCAGTAGCCCCGAATGGAGCCAGCCGAGAGCCTAACGAAGAAGCTTATTACTGCATTAGCCACAAAAAACCTCGGCCTGGCAGAGCTGACTAACTGCCGTGGAATGCTATGGTCTGACATGGTAAAGTATATGACGCCAAATTGTTGACAATCATGTTAAATGACACAATTGATACCAGTTGAAAAAAGATTTTGTTTGTTTGTTTGTTGAATCAATGCATTTTGCAATGGTGACCACAAGAACTCAAGCCAATGCCTTAAACCACTCATTCACACTCAACCTTCCAACATAACCAGTATGGGAATGAAATGGATGGCCACACTTGCTAAATGGCAAGTTAAATGATAATGGTAGATAGGTAGATCAGTAGTTAAAAGATTTAATTCCTCAGTATCACAGATCGTGAATACTTCCGCCTGTTAAGCAATAGGGTCAATAGTGACTGGACAAAGTGTTGGAATCAATTCTTAGGACGAAAGTCAAAGTCCATGCAAACAAGTTTAACCCAACATCAGAACAAAGGGGTATGTGCATCCATGTATAAAAACAGACGGACAAATCTATCACAAAAAAATAAAAAAGGAGACATTCCTCATCTTCAGAACTACCAATTAAGGAGACAAACAAGTCTATACGACAGACAAATCTATCAAGAAAGAGCCACTGCTCATCTTCAGAACTAAAAATAAAGGAGACAGACAACTCTATCAGGAGAGATCGCTCATCTTCAGAACTACTAACTACAACAAATAAAGACAGCAAGCACTTGCTTGTTTTCCAATTTCCACCTGATTTGTTTTCCTTTTACCACCTGAACCCTTCCTTTACCTTGCTTTATGATTTGAGAGAAGAAACTTACCTGGAAGGTCTGGATGTTCCAGACCATCTTCTAAAGGCACTTTTCCATCCATTGACAAGGCCCAAAAAAATGCCCTGCACACAACAAAAACACAGGTGCACACCAC
The DNA here is from genome assembly GCA_033310375.1 of Conus canariensis. Taxonomy (NCBI): domain Eukaryota; kingdom Metazoa; phylum Mollusca; class Gastropoda; order Neogastropoda; family Conidae; genus Conus; species Conus canariensis. Next base: position 70,522,433 of record CM065721.1, read on the forward strand.
ACACACACACACATACATACAGGCCGTCCGTTGCTGACATTCATCATCAGTCAAGTATCTACATTCTCAAAAAATTTCATTCTTGCTAACAGACCTATTCGAACAGTTAATGCTGAGCAACGCTAGTCAACCAGCTTACTGTCATCGTTTTATTAATAATCCTTTCCTTCCTTTGATCATTGATAATAATAGAGGGAAGATAGAGAAGTGGAGGTAACAAGTTCAACGAAATATACTGTATGATGTGTCTTGAAACAATTTAAATTTTCCACATCAATCTTCTACATGATATGTTACAATAACTGGTTAATATGTGCAGGAGTTCACATATGATAAAAGACTGTGACATTGTACCATTTATGATGCAAGAAAAAAACAAAACCTTTCAAAACATGTAATTTAATACAAATGATCTCTGTAACTTTGTTTTTTTTTATACACCCATCAATATTGCTTGAACCAAATATCAAAGTTCTACCAAAGACAGACATATCTGCTGAACACTGGAATAATCAAAAGACACTGCGTCAAACAAATGAATGCCTCAGCTTAATAATTTCTGTCAGAGCATTTTAAAGAATTGACAGTGGACATAAAACATTTCTTATTATCTGAAATAAAGATTCAGATTGCTTGACTCTTCAGCTCACGTGTAATGTACAGTATGAAAGAAAAAAACACTTCCCATACATGCACACATGAACTAACTGTATTACATGATCTGAAAGCGCGCGAGCGCGCGCACACACACACACACACACACACACACACACACACACACACACACACACACACTCACTCATCTCCCGTCCTTCCAAACCTCTTATGAATGTTCTTGAAAGCAGCAGAAGGCTGAAGGACTGACAATCATGATGAGCAAGGAAACACAGCAGTGACTACCAACTAAACCATGAACTCACTGGAAGAGGGCGGACTGCCCGCCACAGGAGACAAACTTCTGCAGCATCAGATGGAAGGGCTGTTTTTTCTCATCAAACAGCATGGGGGAGGTGAAGCCCACCGAACAAACCAGGAATGTTAACCTGTCAGGAAAACAGCATAAATGATTCTCAATATCTACATCTATTACCTTTTAACACAATCACCACCACTTCAAAATTTAAGATACATATAATGGTTGTCAGTAAAACTTCAAACTAAGGCATACTGCTGATTAACTAGAAGTGAATTTTTTTTCATACCCGTTTTACAATGATAAGATCAAAAAAGGAAACCTAGCCATTTCTTATAAACACTGGATCGACAGAGGTGTATACCGAGTACATCATCTGTTGCGTGAGAATGGTACCTTTCTTAGCTTCGAAGAATTCAGAATAAAATATAATGTGAAGACAAACTTTCTGACTTATACAGGATCTGTAAATGTGATGAAGAAATATATTAAGGAACATGGCATTACTGTTCAGTCCAGTAAAGCCAAAGAGAACATAAAAGCGCTCGATATAATCCTATCCATACCGAAAGGAACAAAAAGATATTATGATATTCACAATGATGACCGATGGGTACCTAAATGCTGTCAAAAATGGAATAATGCATTAACAATAAATTTAAACTGGAACACTGTTTTTCATAGAACACATAAAATACAAGAAGCAAAACTCAAATGGTTCCTAATTAAGATAATCCACAGAATCATTGCAGCAAATGTATCCCTTAAAAGAATGGGGGTTACCAATGTTGAAAACAGAAAATGAGACCATTCCCCATTCATTTTGGCAGTATGACATCATTAAAAAATGTTGGAAAAGCCTAGAAACCAGCTTTAATCAAAAGTGTAAATGTGCACAAGAGATAAAAGTGGATAAGTCCACTGTTTTGCTTGGATTTTCACAAAATCATGAAGCAGAGGAGATTCTGCTTGCCAAGTTCTTTATACACCATTGTAAAATGAGCAAAAGCCGGTCATCTCTTACTCTATATCTAGAGCAACTCCATTATCGATACAAAATAGATAAACACTTATCTAATGTCAATATGGATTATACTGGTTTTCTTTCTAGGTGGAAATGCTATGAACCTCTTGTCAATGAAATGGGAAGTTTGTATTATACTCCCTGTTTGGCTAGTATACTTACCATGTCAGACCGTAGCATTCAACGACAGTTAGCTCTGAAAGGCCAAATTTTTTGTGGCTAATGCAGTAATAAGACTATCACGTGACGCCCACCCTACTTCCGCCAGGGATGGAGCCGGTGTCAACTTCCTGTTCCTCATTCAGCGAGGCATATGTGCAAGGTAACCCGAGAACCATAGCGCTAGCGGGGAAGGTAGGGTGGGCATTAGAGTCTGACATGGTAAGTATACTAGCCAAACAGGGAGTATAATACAAACTCCCCATTTTGGCATCATATACTTTACCATGTCAGACCATAGCAAAATTTAAAGGAATTGGAGGAGGGCCAAGTGCCCTAATGGTTCTTGGGGTTAACAGTGGAATAGATAAGGCTGCGTTAGCCGCAAAAGAAATCCCTTAGAACCATCAGCCCTGGTCATGCGGATATCCCTTGACTAAAAGTTTTAGGAAGGGATTTTCCGAACGCCAGCAGGCTGCCTCCAGGAGGTGGCACAAGGGGACAGAGCGCTGGAATGCTGCGGAAGTGGCCAGCGCTCTGACCTCATGGGCCCGAGGATATACGACGGGAGATCCATTTATGCCTGGGCGTAAGCAGATCTGACCGTCTAGGAAAGCCACCTAGAGATAGTGCCAGAGGGAAGTTTTTATGATGCTTGGGGGTGATGGAATGAGGAGACGCCTCTGGGAGGAGACGCCTCTGGGAGGAGCGCCTGGGCGTGAGCGTTCCCAGTAGTATCTCAGACACCTAGAAGGGCACAGGTCCGTGTCCCCCTGCTTTCCCTTTTCCCCAGATATCCGCGTGTGAGCGGATGACGAGGGAGGGACAGGTTGTGCCCGGTTCCTGATTCTGGGCTAAGAATTTGGGAAGAAACTTGAGAGAGAGACAGCACCGTCCCTGTGGAAGGCAATGTCTCTGGGGTCCCCAATAAGGGGTTTTCAGAGAGCGTCAAGGAGAATGAAGAGGTCCCAAAGGCGGACCCGCCTAGGGGACAGAGATTCACGTAGAGCTACCCCCCTTAGACTCTGTCTGCGAAGGGAGTTATTGTAAAAGGGGGCCGCTGAGTTGGCAAATAGTGGTACAGATAGCTGGCCTGTAGCCCCGACTGGAGCTAGCAGCTACCTTAGGGAGAGGGAGGTGGGATAGAAAGTTGCCCAACTGGAACTGGAAGGATGATCGTGGGGAACAGAGTTATCCGAGCACCAGGAGATCCATCTCCCCCAAAGGAATTGTAGAGAGACCAGGTGCTGGCTCTGCGTGAGACCGTAGGGAGTCTCAAAGGTCTACCAAGACCCCTGCCAGCGAGAGTATGTCTAGGACGGACTGGGATCCGTCTGATTGGGAGGGAGGGCAGATGTTCGCAATTGGGCTGGCACAGAAGCCAGGCGTGAGGCGGAGCATCTGGGGTTGGAGTGGGGGCGACACGAGCGAGGCTGGCTGCGCATGTCCAAACAAGTGCCCCGCTGGAGAGGGGGAACATGGGAGAGAGCCTTGGGGTCTGGGAGCCGGGACTGGGTCGGCCACCATGGGGTGATGAGGGTGAGCCTGGGTTTTACCAGTCTTGCTTTCCCGATCACCTTGTGGGGGATCAGGAGTAGAGGGAAGGCGTATGCTATGCGGGCGGACCAGGGAGGAGCAAAGAGGTTGATCATGGGCCTGACCCAATGTTTCCACACTGAGAGGAGGGTAGCCTTCTGAGGGTCCATTCTGTGTGGAGGAGGGCCTTGGACCGACTGAGGGAGTCCACTAAGATATTGAGGGTTCCACTATGTGCCTCACGCGGAGAGGTATTCCCCGCATTATAGTGACACCAGCGGAGGAGGGCCTCTGCTCGGAGAAAGAGACTGAGGGAGCAACCCCCCCCCCCCCCCCCCCCCCCCCCCCCTCAACAATTGACTCCCGTGGAGAATGTTGCATGTACTATGACCATCTTTGGATTATTCTACATCTTTTCTTTTAGAATTTCACTTTAAGAATGAAAGATCAAGTCTGTATAGTTTTCATGTGTGTGCGTGCGACATGATAATCTCACCATCTTCTACCCTATATCTCTACCATGCATGTTAGACATAATAGAAAGCCACATTTCTGTAAACAAAAACAAAAACAAAAAAAGTTGTTTTTTTATACTACACGTACTCACCGACACCTTTTAAAACAAAATATTTCCACAACAGCATGCATCTAAAGTGACAAAATTTTTGGTAATTTCAGCTTGTATCAAAAGACACCTTTTAAGCTTCAAAATCAAGCTTCTGAGATCACAACAATTAAAAAAGAATATCCATTACAAATGACTGGAAATTAACATTCCATCAAAGAGTTTTGTCAACAAAATCTTTACATTTTTCACAATCTTCAAACCATCAAACAAAAATCCCCAAATAATCATCATAAACATTAGGAAGTACACGCACAATGATCAGTGATTCAAATTACCCTCGTACTGCTGTTCTCCACAATTTTTTTTCAATCAATATACTCTACCCAAACACAAGACGATTTTTTTTTTAGTCATCCCTATTACCTGAGTTTTGGCACAGGTGCATAGTGAGGAGGTTCCCAGGACAAACCATTGGCTAAGAGACGGGTGAGAGCAGAGGCAACAGCACGAGCAGCCGGAGAGGGGCTGCCCCCCTGGTTAGTCTGCTGCTGACTGCGGCGCTGACGCACAGGGGAGCCCACACACAGTTTCACCAACAACCCAAACAGTTCAGCCAGCGCCCGCCCCAGACGAGATGACACAGAAAGCAGAGGTTTCAACTGTCTGATCTGCGCCTGCAACACCGACGACACTTTGGTTTTCTTCCCTGTCGAGCCACCTTGGGTGGAGGATGATTCTGAGCTGGTGGAAACAGTGGCTGCTGCATCCCTGTCCGCCCCAGTGGGGACTGGTGTAGAGTCTCTGTCTCCAGCTCCGATAGATGTGGTTCCTGCCGCACTACCATTCACACCTGAACCGCTCACACTGGCACTGGTACTCGGTGCATCCACAGAAGCCGACACTTCCATAGGAGAGTCTACTGTCTCTGAGGTAGTGAGGGACTCCATAGCAGCACTCATGCCATTACTGTGAGGACCCCCCTCCTCCTCTTTCTCCTTCTGGCTGCTTCCTTCTCCACTGCCAGCCACTGCATCCCTGAGGTGGGACTCCCGCACGTCCTGGGGGATGATACGGTCCATGTCGGCTCGGCCAAACTGGCAACCTGGGGGTAGGATGTCGTCGCTGCAGAGAGCCAGCAGCACCGTGCTTTCCCATACCAGAGAGGTGTACAGCTGGCTCAGACCTTGCAGGACTGTCAGCCCAAGTTCCGATCCCCAGTGACTCACAGATATGGTGCGTATGTCATTCTGAAAACATTGAAAGGGAGTCTCAATTATGCAAGGACGATGTGAATGCTTCACAACCTAGATGTTTGTAATGGCAGTTATATTAGTCTAGAGAATATTCAATCTCTAATAATCTCCTAATTGTAATGGCAGTTATATTAGTCTAGAGAATATTCAAACTCTAATAATCTCCTAACTGCAAATTTGCCAAGAACTCATGTTTAAAAATCTTAAACATGATAGTGATGCAACCTTCATGGTCTGTTCTAGTCTACATCCAGATGTCTTGTTTTTATCCAGAAGCAAGTTCTGCTGCTTTTAACTGGAATGTTGATTTCTGAAAATGTAAAATACAGTCAAATGAACACAGCTGTTGCACCTTTCTAATCATTGCTGTCTACACCGTATGTCACTGATGGAATCATAAAACTACACAACTGGCTTACTTAGTGCAGTTGTTTTGAAAGAGAACAAGCATAAACAAAACAATTATCTCCCTCACCCCTGTGTTTTTGAAAGAGAACACGCATAAACAGAACAATTATCTCCTTCACCCCAATCATATTCTTGTTTCTGTAACTTCACCTGTCTTTTTCATAAACATCACACACACACATGTTTAATGCTGATGAATGAAGGCTACCTGTTGGGGGGGGGGGGGGGGGGGAGAGACTCTTTTGAGTGGTGATTTTTTTAATATAATACACAAACATTTCTGCTGGACCAGTTCACTCGCAAGGTTTGAATAATTCCCTGACTTGGCACATGACAATGTTTATAGTTTTTATCTAGTAACTGAAAATGTGTTCTTCTTTCCAAACTTGTATGGTTTTAACGACAGAAAACTGTCCCTTCTTACCCGGGCTAATGCACAAATTTTAAATGGTGCCTCGAAGTCAAATAAGGCTTAATCTTAATTTTAAAAAAAGAAAAAAAAAAAAAAAAAAAGGTAGGTAGCAGGTGCACAACATGTGAGCATCATTATAGCCAACTGCTATGATTTTACAAGAATTATGCTAATTCAAACACATGAAAATGAAGCATCGTTCACATCTTCCATCCCACTTTGAGTCTAAACCAATAAGAACTATTCCCACAGAAGGGAGAGCAGCTGACCTCACACACCACCGATGTCTGTTTCTGATCTTTGACATGTATGTGCACTGTATGTCACTGTCTGGGTCACAGCTGGCTTAAAACAGTCTATACATAGTGACGTAATTAGATTATAGTGAGAATATTAGCTCTGTCTCCTTTTGGAGACAGAAAACATTATACTGTCTAACATTCATAGATCACACACACACAAACATGGTTACCTTGTTCAACATTTACCTCATCACAAAAACCAGCCTGTTGCCACTAATCACCACAATGCAAAATGCAAAATCATCTGGGTAAATCAAATGTGATCCATATGATCAACAGAATTCATGATTGATTTTTGTTCTGTTTCTTTCAAAACAAAAATTCCTGTTGTAGATGAGAAAGATGACAGGCAGCTGACCACCCACAGCAGCTGTCTGTTTCTAATCATTGATGTATGCACCGTATGTCACTGTCTGGGTCAAGAACAGACCCTACAGCCGGCTTAATTAGTGCACAGGGAGTAGGGAAAACATCTAAATATGACAATGAACAGAGACAAGCAAAAAAACAAAAACAAAAAAGCAGGCATATGTGTGAAAGTGATGGAGAGAGAGAGCAAGACAGAAGAGAGAGAGGGAGAATGTGGAAGCATGGGAGGGGGGGAGGGGGGTAAAAGGGTATACAAAGCCAATTTTCCCCTCAGACAGAACACCATACTCTTCCTGTCAAGAACTAGAACTACATATTGTAACACTACTGGACTTTGTCACACAACTGCTAACTCTCTGAGAGAAGAATGAAAACAAGAACACTCGAAAAAAAGATGAAACATGCTGCTGACACCAGCACAAGCATCTAACATCATCAGACAACTGAGAAATGGACAGAATAGGACTGATGTCCACCCCGCTAAAGACGATGTGATGGCGAAAGGAATCAGGATAAGGAATATAAATAACTTTTTCTTCACCAGTTTTCCCTCTTGTAATCTTGATTTTTTACAACGTTAGTAGCAACAAAGGTACATTAAACACTCTGAGAATATGGATTACTTTTTTCTTCACCTACTCGTCATCGTAATCTTCATTTTCTACAGTGTTGCTACCATCAAGATATGTGAAACATTCCAAAGCTCTCCCTAAGCTTCTTTTCATTTGAACCAATGGAGAAAATATCTGTCCTAATACAAGTGTCCTAAAAGCTGATGATCATGCTTCCCCCCATCTGATAAGTTAGAAACAGTGCAATCCTTCTCATCCAAGCAATTCTTGGTTTCTGTTGTCTGGTTTTCTTGACTATCTTGTAGATAAAGAGTTGAAAGGTGACAGGCAACTGACCACCCACAGCAGCTGTCTGTTTCTGATCATTGATGTATGCACCGTATGTCACTGTCCAGGTCAGGAATGGACCCCACAGCCGGCTTAGTTAGTGCACAGTGAGAAGACCGAGACGATATAACAAAACAGAACAATGATAAGGAGGCAGGTAGACAGAAAACTCTGGGTGAAAAACAAGAACAGAGCAGCTGGGGAACTGAAAGAAAGGAAAGTGCCATGTATATGTATAGATCTGTTTCTTTTGGAGGCAGAAAATAGTACACATGTTGGCAAAAATTGAAAAACCACTAAAACAAAAAAATAAACAGTCCCTTTTCACATTCCATCTTTCACTTTGTCACAAACGTCAGGCTTTTATCACAGATCACTGAAATGTCCCTTATCTCAAAGCCATTTGCAATCTCATCATGGGATAAAAAGAAAAGCCTCATCTGACCAAGTAACGTTAGTTCTCTTTTTCTGTCAAAACCATCCTGAAGATGAGAAAAATGACAAGCGCCTGACCACCCTTAGCATCTGTTTCGATCAATGATCTATGCACTCACTGAATGCCATTACTGGTTCAGGAACACAACCTACATGTGGCTTAGCTGATGCACAGTGTGGACAAAAAGTATCAAGATATGGCAAGAAAGCAGACAGGAAGATGAAAAAAAAAAAAAAAACAGAAGGAGAATGGCAAAAGAGAACATTTCCAGCTGTAAAACTGTTTACAAACGGAGCTGCACCGCTTACTGAACCTGGCATTGGTGCTTTAAAAAACATTCTTCTACAGTGTCTGATACATAACTCTCACTAGCTATCAATTCCATCTCAGAGTTTTAGCAGCCAGCTCAAGGTAAGGAGTTAAAACAGAACAGAGAACAAGATATGTGATACATTCCAAAGCTCTCACCTTAAAAAAATCAAATGGCATCAAATGAAAGAAAAGTCCATAAGAACTCTACTTCATCTTAAATCCTACTCAGGGAGGTACTGCAACCACAGCTTACTTTGATACAGTCACATTTTTCAAGTAACATATATCCTAATTTATTATCTACATCTGGCCTTTTCACAGGCATTAGGCTATCATTATTATAAAGTGATCAAATGTCTGTTATTTTCTGCTCTCCAATTACCAGTTCATCTTCATTGATAAAAACATCAAGTAATCCCTCAAATCAAACCAACAAGCTTGTAGATGAGCAAGATGACAGGCAGCTGACCACACACAGCGGCTGTCTACTTCTGATCATTGATGTATGCACCGTATGTCACTGTTTGGGTCAGTAACAGACCCTACAGCCGGCTTAATTAGTGCACAGTGAGAAGGGAAAACATCAAAATATGACAATGAACAGAGACGAGCACAAAAAAAAAAAAAAAGCAAAAAAAAAAGCAGGCATATGTGCGAAAGGGACGGAGAGAGAGAGAGAGAGAGAGAGAGAGAGAGAAGAGAGAGAGAGAGAGAGAGAGAGAGAGAGAATGTGGAAGCATGGGAGGGGGGCAAAAAAGGGTATACCGAGCCAATTTTCCCCTCAGACAGAAAACCATGCTCTTGTCAAGAACTGGAACTACAGTGGAAGATCGCATCCAACACATTGTAACACTACTGGACTTTGTCACACAACTGCTAACTCTCTGAGAGAAGAACGAAAACAAGAACAATCGAAAAGATGACGAAACATGCTGCTGACACCAGCACAAGCATCTAACATCATCAGACAACTGAGAAATGGACAGAATAGGACTGATGTCCACCCCGCTAAAGACAATGTGATGGCGAAAGGAATCAGGATAAGGAATATAAATAACTTTTTCTTCACCAGTTTTCCCTCTTGTATCTTGATTTTTTACAACGTTAGTAGCAACCAAGGTACATTAAACATTCTGAGAATATGGATTACTTTTTTCTTCACCTATCGTCATCGTAATCTTCATTTTCTACAGTGTTACCATCAAGATATGTGAAACATTCCAAAGCTCTCCCTAAGCTTCTTTTCATTTGAACCAATGGAGTAAATATCTGTCCTAATACAAGTGTCCTAAAAGCTGATGATCATGCTTCCCCCCCCCCCCCCCCCCCCCCCCCCCCCCCCCCACCGACATGTAAAAAATGAGCAAAGTTAGGATGCTTTTCTTATGGAGATCTGAAGGTAAATGGCAGGAAAAAAAACAACCAAAAAACTGACAGCTGGCATTCCTAGGTTTTATTATTCTCCTTCAAACAGTGTCACAAAGCCATGTTATTCCTGTCTAAACAGCAATTCATCTTGGTTAGAAACAGTGTAATCCTTCTCATCCAAGCAATTCTTGGTTTCTGTTGTCTGGTTTTCTTGACTATCTTGTAGACAAAGAGTTGAAAGATGACAGGCAACTGACCACCCACAGCAGCTGTCTGTTTCTGATCATTGATGTATGCACTGTATGTCACTGTCCAGGTCAGGAATGGACCCCACAGCCGGCTTAGTGTGCATAGTGAGAAGACCGAGACGATATAACAAAACAGAACAATGATAAGGAGGCAGGTAGACAGAAAACTCTATGACTGTAAAATAAGAACAGAGCAGCAGGGGAGCTAAAAAAAAAAAAAGAAGAGTGCCATGTATACGTACATAAATCTGTTTCTCTAGGAGGTACAAAATAGTATACATTTTGGCAAAAATTGAAAAACACTAAAACAAAAAAATTAAGTCCCGTTTTATATTCCACCTTTGACTTTGTCACAAACGTCAGGCTATTATCATACATCACTGAAATGTCCCTTATTTCAAAGCCACCTACAATCTCACCACGGGATAACAAAGCCTCATCCGTCTAATTAGGAGACTAAGTAAAGTGATCCAACCTTCATGGTCTGTTCTAGTCTACATCCAGTTATGGGGAGTTTGTATTATACTCCCTGTTTGGCTAGTATACTTACCATGCCAGACCGTAGCATTCAACGGCAGTTAGCTCTGAAAGGCCGAATTTTTGTGGCTAATGCATAATAAGACTATCACGTGATGCCCGCCCTACTTCCGCCAAGGAAGAAGCCGATGTCAACTTCCTGTTCCTCATTCAGCGAGCATATGTGCAAGGTAACCCCGAGAACCATAGCGCTAGTGGGGAAGGTAGGGTGGGCATTAGAGTCTGACATGGTAAGTATACTAGCCAAACAGGGAGTATAATACAAACTCCCCATTTTGGCGTCATATACTTTACCATGTCAGACCGTAGCAGAATTTAAAGGAACTGGAGGAGGGCCGAGTGCCCTAATGGTTCTTGGGGTTAGAAGTGGAATAGATATGGCTGCGTTAGCCGCTAAAAAGAAACCCCTTAGAATCATCAGCCCTGGTCATGCGGATATCCCTTAAATAAAAGTTTTAGGAAGAGATTTTCCGAACGCCAGTAGGCTGCCTCCAGGAGGTGGCGCAAGGGGACAGAGTGCTGGAATGCTGCTGAAGTGGCCACGCTCTGACCTCATGGGCCCGAGGATATACGACGGGGAGATCCTTCTATGCCTGGGTGTAAGCAGATCTGACCGTCTAGGAAAGCCACCTAGAGATAGTGCCAGCAGAGAAGTTTTTATGATGCTTGGGGTGATGGAATGAGGAGACGCCTCTGGGAGGAGCGCCTGGGGTGCGAGCGTTCCCAGTAGTATCTCAGACACCTAGGAGGGCACAGGTCCATGTCCCCCTGCTTTCCCTTTTCCCCAGATATCTGCGAGTGAGCGGATGACGAGGGAGGGACAGGTTGTGCCCGGTTCCTGATTCTTGGCTAAGAATTCGGGAAGAAACTTGAGAGAGAGACAGAACCGTCCCTGTGGAAGGCAATGTCTCTGGGGTCCCCAATAAGGGGTTTTCAGAGAGCGTCAAGGAGAATGAAGAGGTCAAAAAGGGGGACCCACCTAGGGCACTGAGACTCACGTAGAGATACCCCCTTAGAATCTCTCTGAGAAGGGAGTTATTCTAACAGGGGGGCCGCCGAGTTGGCAAATAGTGGTACAGATAGCTGACCTGTAGCTCCGAATGGAGCCAGCAGAGCTCTAGGAGAGGGTAGGTGGGATAGAAAGTTGCCAAACTGGTTTTTGGAAGGACGATCGTGGGGAACAGAGTTATCTGAGCACCAGGAGACCCATCTTCCCCAACGGTAATCATAGAGAGACTAGGTGCTGGCTCTGCGAGAGACCGTAGGTAAGTCCCGAAGGTCTTGTGAGGCCCCTGCCACAGAGAGTATGTCTAGGATGGACTGGGATCTGTCCCACTGGGAGGGAGGGGCAGATGTTCGCAATTGGGCTGGCACAGCAGCCAGGCCTGCAGGCGGAGCATCTGGGGTTGGAGTGGGGGACCCGAGCGAGGCTGTCTGAGCATGTCCAAACGTGTGCCCAGCTGGAGAACGGGAACATGAGAGAGAGACTTGGGATCCGGGAACCAGGACTGGGTCTGTCAAGGCAGTGAAACTTCTCACAAAAGACCTGAAGCGCTTAGAGGCAAGGAATGTTTGTACGTAGTACCGGAATAGGTAACAGACCCATTAACCAGTATGCCTTACCCACTGCACACGGTCGAACTGTGTCAAGGAGGACAAAGTGGTCAGGTGACAGATGGCACCTAAGGTAGTAAGGACCCTCCCGAGTTCGAACCTTCCCGATAGCGAAAGAGGGGAGGGACGTAAGCACTAGGACCTCGGAGCATCGGGTGCGCGCTAACTACTCAGTCAGCTGAGGTCGCTTTGTAAACAGTCATTGAAGAGCAGGAGTCTTTGGCTCGTTCAGATGGTATTGCCATGGGGCACTGTGTTGGTTCTATTGTCAGGCTGGTTGAATGCACGTGGACGTTGTTGTTGTAGCTTTTCTCCAGGATAATTACTGTGTTAAGTGACCCCCGAAGTCAACGGGAAATTTTGATGTCCATCTGGTGCCAAGTGGTTGTTTGCTAATCAATTAGGTATGGATGTGTGTAAATGCTGATGTGTGGAAGAATGTAGCGAATGGAGAATTCAGGGTACTTGTGAACAGGGTGTTTGAGAAGCAGCATGGATAAAGGCATGGCCCGAAGGGAAATCCTTTGTGTCCATCCCTATATAAACTGAGGGAGAACAACGTGTAGGGAGAGAAGAATTACACCACAAGAGAGAGAGAGAAGGACAGAGGAGAGAGAGGAGAGGAAAGTGAGCAGGACAGAGTAGGGTCGAGAGAGAAACGTGGTCTGGGAGACAGCAGTGACAGCAAGGTCTTAGGGTTAAAGACAAGCTGGAAGAGAAAAGACCGAGTTTGAAGCCCAGAGGTGGGTGAAAAGAGACAAACTGAGTTTGAACCCAGAGGTGGGTGAAGGAGACGAAGAAGAAGAGTTCTACGTCAAGATCCCAGAGACAACCACAAAGACCCAGTCCTGAAACCTGGAGCCAGTCAACCAAGGGCGTCACCATCAAGCCCCCCCCGCTGACATACCCGCCACCGAAGTGTTGTCCGAGAACAGGAGAACAAGTTGGTGAGAGACCTGGGGTTGGAAGTGGAGGACAAGCCTGACTGCTTGCAATTCCAGGACGTTGATGTGCGGACGAGCTGTCTCTGAACCCCACACTCTGGGGGCATGAAGGGTCTCCAAGTGGGCGTCCCAGCCTGAGTTGGAAGCGTCTGTGTAGAGTTCCAGAGGTTGGGTTGGAAGGGAGCTGGGAACCCCAGGGGTAGGGTGGAAGGGTCAAGCCACTCGTCCGTGGCCCATTGGAACCAAGGGCCCGAGGGAGTGGACTGATCTCCGCGGTCGGCGGTTTCAGACCGTCAACGACGGAACTCCCTTTGAAGTTGGCGCTTGGGGACCTTGCCTAGGGGAGAGGGACGAGGGACTCCATCATCCCTAGGAGGGAGGAAGGGTTCTGGCAGGGGTGTGTACTGGAGGACCCTTCTGGAGTCGGGGAGACCATAATGGAGAGTGTGTCGAATCTCCTACCCAGACAGGAGAATTGTTGACTGGGGTTGAGTTCGCACTGTTGGGGTGGGTGACAAATCCTAGCTAGGAACAGAGGAGTTGGTTGATGTGGGGTTGACACCGGGCCTGGGAGGTATGGCTGGGAGAGGAAGGGGGAGAACGCATCAGAGGGGGGCGTTCGTGGGCCCAAGGCAGACGGAACCCCTCCTCTAGGACTGCTACTATCCATGGGTTGAGGCCCATACGTCTCCACTGGTGGGCATGTCAGGATAGGCTGCCCGCCAGAGGGGCCAAGGGGCAGGGTTCAGAGGGACCCTGGAAGGGAGGGTACGGTGGGAAGGAAGATGAGTGGTAGCGGTCTGAGTTCTCCCTGCTCCAGCTCCCCCGTAGGAGGGTCCTCCACACACCTCTTGGGCTGTCCCTGATGGCCATAACAAAAATCGTGCTTGGGAAGGTTCGTGTTAGGCCAAGAGGGAGGAGTAGAGCGCTGGGCGGGCCGTGCAGTGCAGGATGGGGCCTGCTTCTGGTAAGGTTGGGGTTTGGGAGGGCAAGGCTGAAGATGGAGGTTAGGCCTGGCCATATATGAGGCTGCTTCTTTACGCTTTTCAGCTGAATGAGCGATAAGGGCAGCCGACTAGTTGCCGAAGAGTGACTGCTGCTGACCTGGAATGCACCACAGGGCCGGCTATGCTACGGGGAGAGATTAGCCTTCGAAAGGAAGGAATCTCTGCAGCCAAAAATGAATGAAAATGGCTCCTGGCTGCGCTGTCTGCTGCAGCCGAAGGTGATGCCAGCTCCTGTTGACCAGGATTCGCATCATGGGGTCCCTGAAGAACCGTAAGTCAGTCTCCGAGTGTGTCCGAGAGGCCTGAGTGTCCGAGGACATGGAGACCGAGTCGTCCTGAGACCGAGTCGTCCTCCTCCGGCCAGATCTCCTCCACACGCTGCGCGAGCATGTCAAAATTCATGACCAGTAGTGATGTGATGGATCCCAGAGGCTATGCGGTCCCATTCCTCTAGGGTCTTGCGTGAGATCGAAGTGGCGGAACCGAATGGGGGATCAAATGGCGGTTGGCAGGAGAAATGGCAATTTCCCTGGCCGCAAGGTAGTCCTAGGAAAACAGGGAGGAGATGTGGGGCCGTCGGGGGTCCCTGAGGAACATGCCTGCAGGGGCCACCTCCGGGGCCGAGAGGGATTACTTCCCTGGAGGAGGGATGACCTGCGCACCCCTGGGTAGAGTTGCCGGACACTCCCAAATGGAAGACAGGATCTGAGGGGCGACTAGTCTGGCGCAAGCACGCTTGGCCAGGGTGGCCGGAGCGGATCTTGACACTGCCAAGCACTTGTCCGAGGGTGGGGACTCTCTCAAGACAAGATCAGGGCACCACTGCTAAATAGCAGACAGGTCACAAGATGAGGAGAAAGGGAATTCCTCAACCTCATCCTCAAGATTGGGAGTGTCAGGTTCCTGGAGAGGTTGCGAGAACCGTCTAGAGGAGGCAAAGACAGGGGTGCGTGCAGGTCCCGCCCTAGCTGGGGAGTAGTACACCGCGAGGGCGGGTCCCCGGTGGCTCCATGATTGGCGACCGGACTAAGAGGGTGGGGAGGGGGGTCCGTCCCGTCCTGCCGATCAGACAGCGCCTGAGAGGGAGGCCGACCATGGTCGAACCAGCTTGAGGAGGCTGGATGCCACAGGCGACCATGGAGCTGATGAGGTCCGCGCGCAGCCACTGGTCCCTCTGGGGGCATAGAGCCACTGGTCTCCTTGGAGAAAAATGGGCTGTGGCTGTGGGTGGGGGGGGGGGGGGGGGGGGAGGGGGGGTGTGCTAATAGCAGCAGTCTCACTGAGGCGAGTGACGGGTGCTGATTCCGTAGCCACTCCGTCACCCGTGCCTGTGCGTGTCTCGGTAAAAAGCCCCGGGGACCGAAGATCACGTGACGCAGCATGATAGGGAGAGAAGGTGGGGTGGCCAAGTGTCAAAAATTCGCACCGGTCACCCGCGTCTTTGTGTGTCTCACCGTGCCAGACCTGCCAACCCCCTAAGACACCAATGAGTAAGAATTGAAGCTCAGTGAGGCAGAAATGTGTACATTTCTGAGAACTTAAAGAGTAATCAAGCGCGACACCTTTTTTCAAACAAACACGATGCGATGAAATTGTTCGCACAATTTTTGTGAACTTTACTTTTCTTCAAAAACAAGCTTTTCTTTTAAGTGTCACAAGAAATCTTTACAAATTATGAAAATGTAGAATACACTGGAAACACACACAAATCCCCTACACCATCATGGCATGGCACACCATGGCTTGATAGTGCGCCAGAAACCACCTCAAAAATGTTCTCCCCTGTTGCTGACTCTGTGCATGTGGGGTTGGCTATCAGCTCAGTGGCGATTGTGTCATTTTTTAAGTATCGCACCACCCCAGGAAAGAATTTGTCCCCCCCCCCCTTCCTGACTTCCATCAGTCCCCAACACAAACAGTCCATTCTGCAGTCGAGTTGCAGCAGCAGTTTGGGCTTCCATGGCAAGGGTCCTCACAATGTGTGTTGTCTTTGTTCGACCGCTCTTGAACAGTTTGGCGATCTCCGAATCTGAGAATGCTTCTTTAAAAAGCTGGGATGCATGGTCGGCTGCGCCAAGAGCGATGCTGTGCTTGACGAAAAATCCGGCCACCAATGATTCAGCCCGAATTACCCTTTTCCTCATTTCATCCTCTTTTGAGGTGTCTACAGTCTGAAAAAACTGTGCGATGCTGGAAGAATTCGGCGCGTTAGAGGAATCGATGTGCTTGCGTGACTCAAGGTGACGCTTCACATCCACCATGGGATATTGTGAAATCTGACCCGCAAGTGGTACACCGTGCACAATTTACACCTTTAGCCGAAGGTCGTATGCAGGGGAACTTTTCCAAGTATTCTTTTCGGAACTTTTGATCAAGTTTTTTCTTTTTTGCATCTTGTCCAGAACTTTCTACTCCACGTTTCGACATTTTCGTAGCTAAAACTTCAAAAGGACGCCAACTTTGCTGAATGGTAAAGATGGTGAAACGAACTGCGCATGACCGGAAACGCTTCTGGAAGATTACTGGTAATACGCACGGCGCCGTGCATGTCTACATAAGCCGATTTTTTCATCCATTTTTTTTTTTTTTGAAAACTTTCAATGCGTACTTTTTTGGCTAAATGCGTAAGGGCATAAGAATTATCACTTGGGCGTAATAAATTACGCAAAATGCGTAATGGTTGGCAGGTCTGCCGTGCGTGCGAAGGGGAGAAGGCAAGCCAGCATAGGTAAAAATGGGGGAGAAGGAGAATTTGAGTGCGAATTCTAAAACGGGCCTTACCTATAAGGGGAGTGTCGCCTTCAGTTTAAAGAGGAATGTAACAGAAAGGCACTTGTAAGGGGACAGCTTGCCTTTTGCCTTTCGGACACCGTGATCGTGCATCCGCCGGTCAGTTAGAGGAGGTATCAAAATGATGGTCGCGCGTCCCCTCCGCAGAACCCCCCTCTACACCGGCCGTATGTTCTTCCGAAGAAAGAACGGTTTGTTCCATGGAATTGGTATGCAGGTCCTCCGGGGCAAAGAGCGACTTCTGGAGAGAGACGTGCTCAACCCATCGTTACCCTTCACCATTTTGGGCTATGGTGGCGGAACAAACACGGAGCACATGACCACAAAGTGGAGACAAGGTGGTGGATCGAGAGATCGGGAAGAAAACTTGATCGACCTTAAGATAATTACAATAACTAATGTGCAAGAGGAAACCTCCAGCCCAACTAACCCTAGTCACAACTAGAAAGAGGACGAACACGAGGTGAGGCAAGATGGCGGATCGAGAGACCGGGAGGAGTACTTGATCGCTGAAAACTACAAAATAAAATAATAAATGCCATGCGTAAGCCTCACGTGACTATAGTACCAGGGTTTAGTGGAGACAAGGTGGTGGATCGAGAGATCGGGAGGAAAACTCGATCGATCTTAAGATAATTACAATAATTAATGTGCAAGAGGAAACCTCCAGCCCAACTAACCCTAGTCACAACTAGAAAGAGGACGACCACGCGGTGCGGCAAGATGGCGGATCGAGAGACCGGCAGGAGTACTCAATCGCCGAAAGCTACAACATAAAATAATAAAACGCCACGCGTAAGCCTCATGCGACCATAGTACCAGGGTTTAGCGCAAGCCACAACAGAACAAGTAAAGAGGCAAACACAAGCAATCTTTACAAAAGAAGTATAGGCGAGACAGAGCAAGAAAACCTGTCCTTGTCAGGTGGAAGGCTGAAGCTGAATGAGGAACAGGAAGTTGGCACCAGCTTTTTCCTTGGCGGAAGTAGGGTGGGCGTCATGTGATAATCTTATTACTGCATTAGCCACAAAAATTCGGCCTTTCAGAGCTAATTAACTGCCACTGAATGCTACGGTCTGACATGGTAAAGTATATGACGCCAAAGTCTTTGTTTTTATCCAGAAGCAAGTTCTGCTGCTTTTAACTGGAATGTTGATTTCTGAAAATGTAAAATACAGTCAACTGAACACAGCTGTTGCACCTTTCTGATCATTGCTGTCTACACCGTATGTCACTGATGGAATCATAAAACTACACAACCGGCTTACTTAGTGCAGTTGTTTTGAAAGAGAACAAGCATAAACAAAACAATTGTCTCCCTCACCCCTGTGTTTTTGAAAGAGAACACGCATAAACAGAACAATTATCTCCTTCACCCCAATCATGTTCTTGTTTCTGTAACTTCACCTCTCTTTTTCATAAAACATCACACTCACACATGTTTAATGCTGATGAATGAAGGCTATCTGTTAGGGGGGGGGGGGGGGGGGGGGGGGAAGAGACTCTTTTGAGTGGTGATTTTTAGACTATAATACACAAACATTTCTGCTGGACCAGTTCACTCACAAGGTTTGAATCAATTCCCTGACTTGGCACACGACAATGTTTATAGTTTTTATCTAGTAACTGAAAATGTGTTCATCTTTCCAAACTTGTATGGTTTTAACGACATAAAACTGTCCCTTCCTACCTGGGCTAATGTACAAATCTTAAAAATGGTGCCTCAAAGTCAAATAAGGCTTAATCTTAATTTACAAAAAAAAAAAAGAAAAAGGTAAGTAGCAGGTGCACAACATGTGAGCATCATTATAGCCAACTGGTACGATTTTGCTAATTATGCTAATTTAAACACATGAAAATGAAGCATCGTTCACTTCTTCCATCCCACTTTGAGTCTAAACCAATGAGAACAACTATTCCCACAGAAGGGAGAACAGCTGACCTCACACACCACCGATGTCTGTTTCTGATCTTTGACATGTATGTGCACTGTATGTCACTGTCTGGGTCACAGCTGGCTTAAAACAGTCTATACATAGTGACGTAATTAGATTATAGTGAGACAACAGACATTAATTAGTTTTTACAACTTGACATAATTAATCTTAAATAAACGGTAGCGAACCGCCAAGAGAAACATGGACAAATGAGTCACAAGACAAAACACTGTCTTTTTTTTTTTTTTTTTTGTAAATTAAGATTAAGTGTTTTGTCTTGTGACTCGTTTGTCCACGTTTCTCTTGGCGGTTCGCTACCGTTTATTTAAGATTTGTTTAGATTTCCGCCTGCAGTCGTCTCACTTTGCAACTTGACATATTTAGTTTATAGTAAGATAACAGAGTTGAACACATGATAAGGAAAGGATAAAGGCAAAAGGAAAAGCAAGAGGTATGGGTGTGGGTATCAAAGATTGGAAAAACAGAGAGACCAGGCATGAAGGTGTAGAAGAAAAACTGTACAAACACATTAGCTCTGTCTCCTTTTGGAGACAGAAAACATTATACTGTCTAACATTCATAGATCACACACACACACACACAGTTACCTTGTTCAACATTTACCTCATCACAAAAACCAGCCTGTTGCCACTAATCACCACAATGCAAAATGCAAAATCATCTGGGTAAATCAAATGTGATCCGTATGATCAACAGAATTCATGATTGATTTTTGTTCTGTTTCTTTCAAAACAAAAATTCCTGTTGTAGATGAGAAAGATGACAGGCAGCTGACCACACACAGCAGCTGTCTGTTTCCGATCATTGATGTATGCACCGTATGTCACTGTCTGGGTCAGGAACAGACCCTACAGCCGGCTTAATTAGTGCACAGTGGGAAGGGAAAACATCTAAATATGATAATAAACAGAGACAAGCCAAAAAAAAAAAAAAAAAAGGCATATGTGTGAAAGGGACACAGAGAGAGAGAGAGAGAGAGAGAGAGGGAGAATGTGGAAGCATGGGAAAGGGGGAAATAAAGCCTATACCAAGCCAATTTTCCCCTCAGACAGAAAACCATACTCTTCCAGTCAAAAACTGGAACTACAGAGGAAGATCGCATCCAACATATTGTAACACTACTGGACTTTGTCACACAACTGCTAACTCTCTGAGAGAAGAATGAAAACAAGAACAATCGAAAAAAAAGATGAAACATGCTGCTGACACCAGCACAAGCATCTAACATCATCAGACAACTGAGAAATGGACAGAATAGGACTGATGTCCACCCCGCTAAAGACGATGTGATGGCGAAAGGAATCAGGATAAGGAATATAAATAACTTTTTCTTCACCAGTTTTCCCTCTTGTTATCTTGATTTTTTACAACGTTAGTAGCAACCAAGGTACATTAAACACTCTGAGAATATGGATTACTTTTTTCTTCACCTATTCGTCATCGTAATCTTCATTTTCTACAGTGTTGCTACCATCAAGATATGTGAAACATTCCAAAGCACTCCCTAAGCTTCTTTTCATTTGAACCAATGGAGAAAATATCTGTCCTAATACAAGTGTCCTAAAAGCTGATGATCATGATTTTTCCCCCCTCTGACACGTAAAAAAGGAGCAAAGTTAGGATGCTTTTCTTATGGAGATCTGAAAATAAGTGGCAGAGAAAAAAAAAAACAAAAAAAAAACTGACAGCTGGCATTCCTAGATTTTATTATTCTCCTTCAAACAGAGTCACAAAGTCATGTTATTCCTGTCTACACAGCAATTCATCTTGGTTAGAAACAGTGTAATCCTTCTAATCAAAGCAGTTCTTGGTTTCTGTTGTCTGGTTTTCTCGACTATCTTGTAGATAAAGAGTTGAAAGGTGACAGGCAACTGACCACCCACAGCAGCTGTCTGTTTCTGATCATTGATGTATGCACCGTATGTCACTGTCCAGGTCAGGAATGGACCCCACAGCCGGCTTAGTTAGTGCACAGCGAGAAGACAGAGACGATATAACAAAACAGAACAATGATAAGGAGGCAGGCAGACAGAAAACTCTATGACTGTAAAATAAGAACAGAGCAGCAGGGGAACTGAAAGAAAGAAAAGTGCCATGCATATGTATAAATCTGTTTCTCTAGGAGGTACAAAATAGTATACATGTTGGCAAAAATTGAAAAAACACTAAAACAAAAAAATTAACAGTCCCTTTTTATATTCCACCTTTCACTTCGTCACAAATGTCAGGCTATTATCATAGATCACTGAAATGTCCCTTATTTCAAAGCCATTTGCAATCTCACCATGGGATAACAAAGCCTCATCTGTCTAATTAGGAGACTAAGTCATGTTAGTTCTCTTTTTCTGTCAAAACCATCCTGCAGATGAGAAAAATGACAAGCACGTGACCACCCTCAGCATCTGTTTTGATCACTGATCTATACACTCACTGAATGTCACTACTGGGTCAGGAACACGCCTACATGTGGCTTAGCTGATGCACAATGTGGACAAAAAATATGAAGATACGGCAAGAAAGGAGATAAGCAGATGAAAAAGAAAAAAATAACCGGAGAATGGCAAAAGAGAACATTTCCAACTGTAAAACTGTTTACAAACGGAGCTGTACCGCTTACTGAACCTGGCACTGGTGTTCAAAAAATGTTCTTCCACAGTGTCTAATACGTAACTCTCACCAGCTATCAATTCCATCCCAGAGCTTCAGCAGCCAGCTCAAGGTAAGGAGTTAAAATAGAACAGAGAACAGCTGGTTTCCACCTTTAAAAAATCAAATGACATCAAATGAAAGAAAAGCCCATAAGCACTCTACTTCATCTTACATCCTACTCAGGGAGGTACTGCAACCACAGCTTACTTTGATACAGTCACATTTTCCAAGTAACATATCCTAATTTATTATCTACATCTGGCCTTTTCACAGGCATTAGGCTATCATTATCATAAAGTGATCAAATGTCTGTTATTTTCTGCTCTCCAATTACCAGTTCATCTTCACTGATAAAAACATCAAGTAATCCCTCAAATCAAACCAACAAGCATGTAGATGAGAAAGATGACAGGCAGCTGACCACACACAGTGGCTGTCTACTTCTGATCATTGATGTATGCACCGTATGTCACTGTCTGGGTCAGTAATGGACCCTACAGCCGGCTTAATTAGTGCATCTCTCTCTCCTTGTAAGCCAAGGGGTATATGAGCAATTCTATCTTCTATCTTCAAATGTGCGTGCGTGCATGTGTGCATGCGTACGCGTGCGCTTGTCATGTGTGTGTGTGTGTGTGTGCGTGTGTGTGTGTGTGTGCGCGCGAACATATACATGTGAAGCTTAATATAATGGGGCATTTTCACATATGATAAGTGAGAAAGATAAAAAGTACACCTAGGCAAATTCATTTGGGCAGAGAGAGTGAATGAAGGCTATCCTCTCATACAAGTTTACATCAACATGCAAGCATTCTGAGGGTTTCAGGAGTGGTTCTTTTCATCTATATCAGATCTATCCAGTGTCAATATCACTATGCAATTTATCACTCAGGTGACCTCAGCCATCCCCACCCTTCAACTCATTCTGCATCAAAATAACAAATGTTGATCTTGTCAAGTTAACAACCAGCTTATCACAGACAGTGATTGTTCTTTTCTGATCCTTGCTGTATGCACCGTATGTCACTGAAGGAATCAGAAGATTCCACAGCCGGCTTAGTTAGTGCAACTTTCGGACGTAAGAATACACACCTTCCTTAACACTAAAAGGATGCTGCTGCCCATACATCATGGCATGATTTCAAAAACTGAAGGAATCCAGTCATCTATTCTAATTTCAATCTAAGCGTGATCCAAGTGCTGATTTAACTGGGTGAATCTGAAAACTAGGTGAAGTAGGAGGGGGCAGGGGCTCTAGATAAAGAATACTTGTAAGCAAGAAAACTATTCTCATTTCAATCTAAATGTGATCCGAGTGCTGATTTAAGTTGGTGAATCTGAAAACTAGGGGAGGGAGGGAGGGGAGCTCCAGATAAAGAATACTTATAAACAAGAAAACGACAAACTGCACACAAACACAAAAGCACATAATCTCTGTATGTCTCTTGCATTTACCTGTCCCATGCGACACACATGCACGAACATGGTGATGTAGGCGTGGGCAGCAGCCAGGGCATGCAAAAGAGGCGTGGCCTGTGGGGACAGGGTGGCGTCAGGCTGACAGGAGGCGGCAGCCAATTCCTGAAGCAGGACGGAACCCCCAGGATCCCCCAGGGGGCAGTGCAGTGGCTCCAACTTCTGAAGGACCTCATTCAGGTGAAGTAACCCTTGTTTCATCACCTGGGGCTCCCGCGACAGTGACTGCGAAGGTAACTTCGACAATCAATTATTCATAGATTGAATTGTAATAACAATACACACTGTAAATACATTTGATCATCAAGTATGATTAAATATCACAAAAATGTAGAAACAAACTACAGGTTCCATAAGCCAAATTGCATGAGAACGAAGCTATAGTTATAACTGTGCTCTAAAAAAAACTTTTTTGCAAAAACATGCGATCCTACAATCATGAACCCACTGTGTGAATGAAAACTGTTGATCTGAAATAATGTATGGTAAAAAATATTTCTCTATTGCATATGCCACAAACCTTGCCATGAAGAGCAACACAATGGTCATATATTGCTTTTGTCCGACAGGCTACAACATTAACACTAAACAGAAACATCATATGCAAAAAAAAAAAAAAGTTTGGCACTCCACAACAGCCACTGTAATAAACAAATATTACATGAGATTTCTATAAAACATTTAAACACTTAAATCTAAAAGAGAATAAGTGAGAAAAAAACTTATGGGAAATTAAATGTTTCATAAAGAAACATGTTCACTCTCGGAGGAAAAACAAAAAAAAAAAAACAACCAATCAAAATGTTTCACTTGGAGAAAAAAAATGCAGACGCAAGTCATGTCAAATCAAGTCATGTTCTATACAGTCCAACCAGAATGCCACATCTATGCTGGAAGGTGATGTGTTGACCAATGCTAACAACAGTGACCCAACAAAAATGACAAACCCTGCAGACAAAACAAATCACAGCCAAACCTTTCCGTATTTTTGACACAACGTGCCTCGAGATATAAAATTGAAAAAATTTTGATATAGATCTACTGTAAATACGGAGCAACACTTGTTCTTTCCAAAATGGTCATGTTATGAACCATTTATTCAATAAGCATATCAAAATTTTCTTAAATAAATCAGATTGGATTACTATGCAATGGAACCACAAAACATACTTGGAACAGTAAAATGAACCGTCTCTTGCACTAATCTATTGCCTTCATAATTTGATTCATATTTGTTTCAACTAACAATTTACAGAATCCTGTAACACATGTAATGGATGGTTTGTCTCTCATACAGAGATCCATGTACATATGAAGGCGTTTAAGTTATGATGCATGTCTCTATATAACATGTGTACATCGGATATGTATACACACACACACATATATATAGCTATGTATTTGCTTGTGTACACATAAATGTGTTCTCATATGCATGCATGCATGAACGTATGTTTTCGCTGGATTGTTTAAGTTTTCTATGTGTCTCTGTGAGTGACCCCTGCCTGTTAGGCAACAATCGTTTGCATTGGCATGCAAGGTCTGATTGGTCGAGTCTTCTTTTTCCTCATCCTGGCTCATTTTATTTTCTCATGTTTGAATCATGCTAGTAGAGACATGAGGGAGAGCGGGGACAATCCTTAAACCCCCAGGAGACAAACAAGACTTGCACCCATTGGCTGTTTGGCGCCAAGCTCCGAGATGAATTATGGTCAGCCTTGTGCATATTTGGGTCCGAGGATTGAACTGGTTTCTAACGTGAGAATTCCCACCATCCCTTCCGGTATTCAGGCATCTGTTTGAATAGGTATGTATGAAGAAAAGGAATGTTACTAGTAGAAGTAATTTCATAATATACTTACCTGTCCAAACACTAGGACTTTCTCCCCCTTCCCCGTAGTGTGGAAAAGGAGTGAAAACTGAATTTAGGGTGTTAGGGTGAATTGAATATGATCTCACTAAGGGAATTTGCTCCTGCTGGCTTGATGGTTAAAGGGAAGAGCCGGCTCCCCACTCTCCATTTCCAATCTTTTATCAGAATCCTGATTATGGTGTCGTTTCATGCCTAATGGCATTTGTTTGGACAGGTGGGTGTATCATAAAACTACTTTTAGTACTAAAATTCTTTTTTTTTTTTATTGTTTGTTTACATTATTCATTTACATTGTTTTATTGTATTATGTCTGTATATTACTTATAAAGACATATAAAGATTTATTAAAAAAAAAAAAGATTACAAATCCAAATGGCAAAGACCAAAAAAAAAAAAAAAAAAAAAAAAATCAACGCTCACCAGTATTGATTTACAGACACTGGCCACAGCCTGACAAGCTGGAGATGCCGGGAAGTCAATGGGCAGGTTTGGCAGGCCCAGAATTCCCATCAAGGGAAGCAACCCCTTCTGTGTCACAAACTCACGGCAGTGATCGTCTGTAGAGTTGTTGCTCAGTATGGCCTCCACAAACTTCATCTGCAATCAAGTCACAGTTCCAGTCACAACCTCCAACAGGCTGTATGTATATCATAAAATAATGTTAATATTAATTTTTGTACATTTATATTTTCAGGATCCATGTCAATCATCAAAACTTTTCTTCCCACAAAACCCATGCTGGACCATGCATAAAGAAGTTGGGGTGTGAGGGTGGAGGGAACAGAGAAAAAAAAGATTGTGGAACCAAAACAAAATCTTCAGGATGCTTACCGCTAGGGAAACAAACACCAAGAAATAAAAGGAGAGGAAGGAATTCCTTTAAAAAGGGGGGGGGGGGGGGGGGGGGGGAAGAACGGTTTGGTGGGGAATTTCCTTTGAAAAGGAAAAAACAAACCTGTTTTTCTTAAAACTAAAACAAAAAAAAAATCCTTTCAAATCTTGAATGCCATCCGATTCTCCATACATTCCACATCTTCAATCCTCGCCCTGCTCCACCAATATGAATCCCCCCCCCCCCCCCCTTCCCCCATCAATCCCTATGTACGACATGGTGACAGTACTTATGAGTTTGTAAGTCAAGAGTTTGTAAGTCAAAATAGCAAAAGGCAGCAGGGAATAAATGTCTCCCAACCACTTTACACATACCTGACAGTTTGTGTAGCACTGGCTTATCCTATATCGTCACACGTACCATATAGGGTTCAAACAGTGCACAAGAGGAGTAAAACACCACCAAGTCTGTCTGACTTGCTTTAATAGTGCTCACACTCTTTTTCATGTGATGCTACATGTCAACACTGTGGGAAAAGCACATGCTACAAATGAGATTAAAGTTTTACTACGAAAAAGAGAAAATTATGAATTAATTGTGTAAAATGAAAAGGACTGCAAACATCTTCAGTAGTCTCTGAGTTGTGCGCATTTAACCCGTTCGCTGCTTGAAAATGTTACAAACAAAGGCTTTCCCAGTGCCAGGGAAATCTAATGATTTGGGGGTAATAATTAACAAAAAATTCTAGCTCAGAAACTACAAAAGATATAACAATGAAATATATATGATTTTTGAAGGAAATTGAATGAAGATTTTGAATCTGGGCTTCTTTTGTTTTAATTTTGATAATAAAAAAATATTTAGGCATTTAGATTTGGATAGATTTTTTTGCACGATCAAAAACATATGTATTTACCACTACAGCTTCACATCCAAAAAAGAACACAAAGCAAAAAAGTTGAAAATAAAGTTTGTATTGTCACACTACACACGTAAATGAAAGTAAAACGGTTTAGAAGTCTGTCAAGACGCTCGCACTCTATGCAGACAGGTCAGTCCACGACCACGCCCCCCTCCCCCCACCACGCCCCCTTGCTGGACTTCAACCCTCTCTTTCACTCCTCCTCTTCTCTTCTGCCCCATGTCACGCTGCGAGCAGGCCACGCTCCCCTCTCGCACTGACTATCACATCACTGGCCACTGGCACGCAGTGCAGAGTACACACAAGGCGAGCTCGTTCGACGCTGGCAAACCAGTCAGCTGAACACACACTGAGGTCACACAGCCCGACTCAGTAACTGACGAATATGGTCAGCAATTCCATCACAATCATCATCTCACCTTCATGCTCGAGTAAGTTGTTGAATAAAAGATTATTGTCTTTGTCAAAAATGATTAGCAGAGCCTGCTCAGCTGTGTAAATACGTTGATTTGGTCGCTACACTTGTCGAAGGTTGCGCCGCCATCTTTGCAAGCGAGACGAAGTGCTGGCTGGTCATCCAGTCAGTGATGAGAATAAATGGGCTTTCCCCTCACGTGTGGTCATTTGCATATCATTTTAATACTACAGACATATAAGGCTTACTACGCACACTCTATTTAAGTCCGTTAATAGAAATAGTAACGAATGAAAATTCAAGAAAAATGCATGACGTCAGTGGACGGCCCATAGGCACTGGGAAAGCATTTTTACTTTGACTTCAGCTGACGGCTTATAGGCACTCTTCGGGTTAAAGTCAGAGAAATTACTGTGATCGCATCAACCATACACTAAATCAAATTTAGTGGCTGACCACTTATATATGACTTTTGCATGCAGCGTCTATCTCTGTCTATGGAACAGTTTAAGTTCTAGCAGTTTAGACTAAAGAAGCAACTTTCACACAAGATCATCATCATCATCTTGGTTATGTGCGTCTAACGCTAAGCAACAATGAAGTTCTACAGAACACATCCTCTCAACCATAACAATCATTTCAAAGACAACTGCAAAATGTGAAAAGCAAACATGTGGTTTCATTTGATGTGAATTTTCAGTGTCCAAATAATACACACAAATACCATAAATGTGGGAAGGGCAGAGGTGGAGAATGAGGTGAAACACTCATTAGCCATCATGTTTCTGTCTGACCACTTATGTCGCGCTGCTTTATCCTACATTGTCACATTAAGACCATGTAGGGTTCAAACAGCGCACTGTCGATAATTAGAATCAGTTAAAAGCAAGATCAAACATACATCACTACAGCTTTTTAATATTCTCAAAGCCTTAAAACTGTCCCTGATAAGAATAAAATGTTCAACTGCACATTTCAGGTGAAATGTTAATAAATGTTTGTGCTGTAATTTTGAGTCATAAATAACAATGACTTGGTGAATTTTTACTTATGGGCCATGATGCTCAATCGAAACAGATTCACAGAAAGGGTCTGCTCAACCATTGCATCAGATGTTCTTGTTGAAAACAAGGAAAGTTAATTTTCAAAAATCATTTATATTTTGCTGTTGCTGTGGTTCCGGCTACTGCATTTTATTGATTTGGTTTTCACTGTTAGGGTGCAAAGTTCATTCATTTACTATCAAAAACGGCAACAATGAAAATTGAAGCATTACTGGCTGACTGATTTGAGCGTAGTATTATTTTAACTTTGCTGTTGACATAATAGGTTTGTGCAAATAAACTTTTTTCCTTCATTTGATTTCATAATTTTTGTTTAATATTTCTTTGCTTCATTTGATTTCATAATTTTTGTTTAATATTTCTTTGCTTTTTGCTCTTTCTTTTCAATCTGGCAGTCTGTGACGCTGATTATGTGCAGACATGATTCATACTTAAAATTTCTTTTTTCTTCTTTTTTGTCCAACTTGCTTAAAGAAAATCTGATACAACTTCTATATGAGCTTGGACGCAATTAAAAAACATCTTTTATTCTAACGTAAGGAACATGATTTATTTATGTATTTATATTAGCACATACTTTGGATTACACAGAAAATGGTAACTATTTACAGAAAAATGTCACTTTTACCCACCAATTTTGACTTTGAAGTGTTCACGTTGCTTTACTTTGTATGAATAGTTTAATTATTACCAGATTTGAGCAATCATGCTAAAAAAAAAAAAAAAATACAGAGAAGTAAAGCACACAAAAAAAAATTTAAGAGTGAAACCTGAAGCTAGATGTCAAACTTAAAAAAAACAAAAAAAACATCCAGTTCTCAGTGAAAAATCTGAGTAGCTCAATTTGGGCCAAGAGTGGTGAAGTTCCTTGGTAAAATGTGGGTTGAAAAGAAAAAAAAAAAAAAAAAAAAACAGAGAAAGAAAGGGGGGGAAAAAAGTCCATTAACTGGCATAAATATAAAGGATAAGCGAAAAAAACAAAACAAAACAAAACAAAACAAAAAAAACAATGATGGATATCAAACTGAATACACAAATTATTTCACTGAATCTTACAGACCAATAGTATACATAAAAAAAATGCATGGTGGATGTAATTGAAACACAGATTTGGTGATTGGGTATATGAACTGCTGAAGTTCATAAATTGACCTGGAAAGTTTAAACACATAAAACCAGAATAAACCTTAAAGGGGAAAAAATCTCAATCTAGAAATATACCTAAAAATATTGAGAACAGTACAGACAATTGAAAAAAAAAATTCAGACTGATGCAAATCAATTGCAAGGGATACTCAACAAGTCTGTGGAATCCGAAAAACTACATGTCACCTTAAAAAGTAAGACTGTATTGTAAATCAAAATGGACAGTGACCCCTAAGTTCTGACACAAAATATCATACCAACTGGACCGAACATGGAAAAATGCGATTTTTGTGCAGTAATGTACCATGATTTATTTGCATGAGAAATCTTAATAGCAATGTGTGGATTGTTTTAAGCAGGAGTGTCTAATAAGGAAAACAGTTTAAAAGTGGTTTCATGAATTCCATGCTGGTATAAAAACATATTTTAAAAAAACCTTGGAAAATGACAACCATTAATGACAACCATTGTGGGGGCCCTATCAGCAATCATTATACTATCAAATCATCCAGATACGGCAGCTTATCAAGGATAACTCCTAGATAATTTTTCTGGCGCTGCTGGACATACTAGGCATCTTGTAAGGAAGCATTACTCATGTTTTGCACACACACTGCCAAGTCAGGAAGCGCTGTACTGTTTGGGTCACCCACAATCTCACAGAAGAGCAAAAGAGGGCAAGAGCAACACAGTGCATGCATATGCTACACAGATTCAACAGTGGCAGATCAAACCTTGAGTAGGATTTTGTAACAGAAGATGAAAGCTGGATTTACAAAAGTGATGTGGAAACAGCTATAATCTACCATTTGGCTGTTCACACACAAAAATCTACATGTAAACTTAAATGCACAAGCAAACAGTTGGGACGCAAATAGTTACTTGTTTCTTTTCAAAGACTGTTCACTAGGCAATAATACCACTTGTGAAAGAGAAAACAAATCAACTGTGATCAGTATGTGAATCAGTGCTTATTCAAAGTGATGGAAGCTGGTGCAGACAGTACCCTCTCATTGGAATCAGGGTTCATTGCTGCACAAAGCTAGTGCTCACACTTCAGGTCAAACTCAAGTTTCTGGATGAGAACACGGTAAAATTTGGTCACCCATTCCCTTATTCATCTGACCTGGCCCCATGCAACTGGTTCCTCTTCTTTGAAACAAAGCAACTGAAGATGCCAGAGAATGTTTCAAGGGTATTTTACAACATATCAAACGTAACCTGACATGACGTCACGACTAAATAGTTTGGAGAATGGTTAAGTGCATACAAACTGAAAGATGATTAACTGAAAAGGCCATTAACCAGATGCTATAGAAACACTGCATCCGCAAACATGTTGAGTGTCCCTGCTACTTATGCCTATAAAGGAAATGATTCCATACAAAACTATGGAAGATTACTGTATTGGGGAAACCACCCGTTTTTCCGTTTGCATACTGAGCTTTGTTAATGAACACTATTGACACAACTATTTCACATGGTAGAAAACAGTTTTCCAACTTTTTTCCACACACACTGATAAATGATTTAATAACTTAACAGAACATAGCATCAGTTTCATTCCATGTTCATCCTGGATGGGGACTTTTGTTTAAGTTGTGAATTCTGAGAACTACAGACAGTAAAATCACTCACCACATTCAAGACGTATTCCATGAGCGGTATTGACTGCCTGTCATGTGTTGCTTTAGATCTGTCATCAGAATATTTTCATTAAACTTGTATGCATGTCCACAATACAGGAACAAAAATCATACTCAGTCTACTCTAGTATCACACACACACACACACACACACACACACACACAAAATGCCAGTCAATCTCCAGCTTTTGAGAAAATAAACAAACCTGAATTAAGTTTCCTCTGAATGACAAATTAACATGTTCTAGTCTCTTTCAGGGTTCCTACAGACTCCCAAAAACAAAATTTAAGTTTTCAAGCAGATTTTTTTTAAATTCAAGGCTACAACATATGCGTAAATGTATACGCCCTTACCTGTTTTCTGCCCTTTGTCGACTTGATCAGTTGTTACTTCACACAGCAGAAAGCAGAAGTACTATTAGTAGTAACTGGAAAGTCATCTTACACAAAAGAAGTGCTAAAAGTCTGGAAAGTCCACTGCTCACACTCACAGCAAATTGCTCACTACCAAAGTCTGGAAAGTCGCTGCACACTACATATCCTAGCAAAATGCTCACTGATGAAGTCTGGAAACTCTCTGCACAATACATAAAGAAACCACTTAAAAATAGTCTTCAAACTGCTGTTAAAAATTTTACAGTGTGCAATGTGCAAAGACTTAAAGATTTCAGCACATCTGTCTTTGAGCAAAACGAGTCCACTGTGGCTGAAGAGCTGGTACTGGATTCGCACATGGACACATCAGGATCAGGATTTAATGTCGACACGACATTTGCGTTTGACGCTGCTGCTGCCATATTGTTTGTAGAGAGTGCGAGATGGGTATCACGGTGGAAGATTTGCTCGACGCCAATAGAGCCATGTGCTTTTTTCCTTTGCTGTAGCTAACCAGGGCACTCTCGCCCATTGCTTGCACACTGAAACCTTTTTTTGCCAACAGTACTATAGCAGGCATATTTGTTTGCTTTGTCTTCTTTCACCCAGTCAGAAAACTAAGGTTTATCCAGCCACAGACGGTTCAAAGCACATCCCCCACCCCCCCACCCCTGCATTTTCAAACTTCATTCATGAACCAGCAGTCACAAAGAATCAAACGAGCTGGAAGCGCTAAACCTTCGTGCATGCATTGAGTTTAAAAATTGCCGGTTACAAATTATCTCCCTTGGTTAAATACCAGGCAACAATGTGGGATCGTGACGATGTAAAAATTTGCTTTTATATAAATTTTCATCAACCTGGACCCAGAAAAATCAAACTGCCATTTTTTTGTTGTTGCCACATCAAAGATTTTTTGAGCCAATGCTTGATCTTTAAAGGTTTTCAAGGAGGTTTGGTCAACAGAACCACATCTTTTTTATTTTCAAGGGTTCTCAAGGCCTTGAAATTGGCTCTCAGAATTCAAGGAGTTTAAGGAGCATATGAGCCTGTTTTTTGGCTGAATTATGTATGGAGGAAATAAATCTAGATGGCAGATTCTTGTAACTATAACTGAATGAGGGTAATGACGAGTTAGGTCATTAATGAGTTATAAAAATACTTTTATTCTGTTTTTCATAAATTTAAACAGTATTTTCATAAAGATCTTCTCTCAGTCTGTATTTTCACCACCAGTGTAACAACGTCAGATACGTGCTTGTTCAGCCATCATGGAGAAGACCATTTCATCACCCTCACAACCTTATATGAAACTGTGCAACGGATAAAAACAAACCAACCACAGGCTTAAAACATACATACTTGAGTCTACATCACCATGAACAGTTTTGGTTTTCTTCCCAAGCTTGAATTTTATTACTAAACAGAAACATGAACCGAACGTGGAAAGAAAAAGACAATGACCTATAAACTCAATGTCAAGATAAGAGAAGATACAGGGAGAACAGGGTTATTTTCAACGTCACTGGGAAACACCGACATCACAAAGGATCACCAGTATGGGGAGTTGGTATTATACTCCCTGTTTGGCGTCATATACTGTACCATGTCAGACCATAGCATTCACGGCAGTTAACTGTTAACTACACAGTCACACAGTTAACTACACAGAGCAGCGGAAGGACTCACTGCATAGATTCCTGAGAGGCAGACTTGGCACTGGCACTGCTGACAGCAGGGGCAGGAGCAGCGGCGGCGGCAGGGGCTGCAGCGGCTTCCGCCGAAGACGAGGAAGCAGCCTGGTTGGACGATGACGCTGCAGGCATGTCCTCCTCCTCCTCCTCCTCCTCTGAGGATCCTCCATCCACAGGCTGAGGAGAGCGAGGTGAGGTGCTGGACTGCTCTGTCTTGGGCTGCTGTTTCTGGCAGATGTACTTGGGGTCCTGCCCCATGGAGCAGATCTCCTCCAGCAGCTGGAGCAAGAACAGCATACATTCGTGCAATGCCTCTGGTTTGTGTGCATCGTTTTTCAGACAGTATGTCGACTAAAAACAAAAACAAAAACAAAAAAGAGAAAAAAAAAAAGCATCACGAGTTACAATTTCTAGCATCTGATTTTGCAATCTTGATGTTTTTCTTTTACCACAAAAGGCTTCGGGCAATGGCCCCAATCGAATAAAAGAATGTATCTCTTCGAAGAACCTGTAAATCGCTTCCCGTACTCTGTTTATTGCTCAAATAATTCTAAAAAGGAAACATATAATAAACACACACAAAAACTAATCACTTCGCAATGATTTCTCTCAATGTCATTCTTCCACACAGAATTCAGATACGTGCTTGATCAGTCATCACAGAGAAACCACTGTGAGCTAAAATGTGGAACAAGGCAGCACCGCTTTGCTGACCATCATCAACATTAGCATCTGATGCAAATTATTTGAGATGTCACAGAATACACCTCACTTCAATGTATACAATGAAAACAGGAAAAGTTTTCAACAGTGTGAAAAGTAGCCAATGAAACTCTCAATCACATTCACTGTAGTAAACATGGCACCACAGTCAAGCAGATAAAAGCAACACCACAATGTAATAAACTTAATCAGATCGATCCAACTCTTAGCCTTGTCTAACAGAACAAGCGGTCACAATGTGAAAAAAAAATTACTCATGCAACATCAAATCATTCAAAACCACCTAATGCGATGTATGGAGAATTTCTTACACAATGCTGGAATGTACACAATGCATGGTGCAAAAAGACAGCTTCTCTTGTTCAAATTACTGCCTTCAGCCAAAGAGCTATCTATTCCAAAATATTTGCCTCTGCTGAAGTGTCCATGACAAGCTACTCACAATACCTAGAATACATAGCAATGTTACTACAGTCCAAGAATCTTTCGTGCTTGAAGTCCATCCTCTACAATCAAAACCTGAAGAAAGGTTCACTCTCTGATAAACTGAAACACAGATCTCCTTTTGAATCACTGGCCACTCCCACCTAAGAACGCTGTTTCATTTCACAGCCTACTTATTTCTTTCTATAACCTTGATTGTTAACCTTGTTAAAACAAACTAAATACGCTTTTAAAAGCAGATTTTTAAAAATGTAGCCAAGTTCTTGTACATACACAAAACATGAGAAAGTGACAACTAAAATTGGATAACAGACGGACAAAGAAAGTAAGCTAAACAAAGTTGGGCTTAGACCAATGAAATCCGATTCCAAAAACATATTCTTGATCTCGGCAATTTAGTAAATCTTTGCCTTGTACTGATAG
This sequence comes from Conus canariensis, assembly GCA_033310375.1. Taxonomy (NCBI): domain Eukaryota; kingdom Metazoa; phylum Mollusca; class Gastropoda; order Neogastropoda; family Conidae; genus Conus; species Conus canariensis. Next base: position 70,557,169 of record CM065721.1, read on the forward strand.
AAGTTGTGGCTCTGGCCCCTGCAAGATTTTAGCTGTGATAATCCATGTGTATGCTTTGTAAGTGTACAGGATCTTCTGCGTGGAAAATCAACATTTCACCAGTCTTTCGTCACAGAGTTGCACCAGCCTTTCTCACTTCTTTTGTAGATGAGTTTCACCAATTCAGTGGAATATATCACCATCATTTTTGGTCTAAAAATAATGAATAACAAACAGAACTACGCTTTTAGTCGTAATTCCAGGAACCAGATAATACATAACTTTAAAATACCAAAACACACTCTGAACCAGTGAAAAGTAAAACAATTTTTCTGTTCAGGATTTCTGATGGATGCCTAACACCTCTGACAGTCTTCCAGGTTATCAAAATAGATCCCTGTCTTCTCCCCTCAGCCAAACTTTAAAAAACAAAAATCAACAAATCAGACATAGCTCTATCAGACCCCAAAATGAAGGATTTCCTGGTTACAGAGAAAGACTGTCCTGCCTGACCATGCCGATGTTTTGATGTCAACATCTGGAAATGTGGCCAAATCAGAAACGTGCTTCTGGGCACTGAGAATTACCTTACCAAACAATTCAAAGATGATGACAGGAACCATAAACATCATACATGACTGCATTTATTTTTTTTTTATTCCTGAGAAGCATTATCAGCAAACAAAAAGGCCATCATCTTACCTTGATGATGGCTTTGGTGGCATCTGTGCGTAGGGAGGGTTGGTGTCGCATCAGCTCGTCCATGGCATTGCCCAGGTTACTTGCCGTGTCACCTGTTTTTTTGTCTAAACATGTAACTGAATTTTTTCATCTTTTTATCATTAACTGTTTATGGCCCCAGCCGACCGAAAGGGTCACATCAGGGCTAAAAGTACTTAAAAGCAAAGTTTTGAAAAAAAAAAAAGCCTAAGTTAAAAAAAAAAACCTGTCAAGCCAGCGACACAAATAAAGACCATACATTACAAAAGATTGTTAACCACTTAATTCTTGACACAGATACACCAGACCGAAGGAACAAGCCACTCTCCTTAAGTTCCCAGTGCTGATCTTCTAAGAAACAAAATTCAAAAGTAATTCTAAAACAAAACAGATTACAATAAGAAATGTCTACATGCTGTACACTTTTAACAATGGTTAAATCACACTACTTAGAAGCAATATGGATAGTATTCAAAGAACTGAACACTAAAACACTTTAGGTATGAACTCTTACAGTACCTAGTTTTCAAGAGTGAAGCAATCTGGACAGAATTAAAGAACTGAATACTAGAACTTCATGCAGAAAATGAAACTGAATAATGATCAAGATACACTAGAAAAAATTAATTCCTTCCTCTTCCTTCTTCAAAACACACACACACACACACACACACACACACACACAAAGCATCAGAACAGGGGAAATTTCAAGAAGGCTGTGATACAGTTCAAAACTGAAAATTCCCATCTCACAGAGGAACAATACTTCTGGACATGATCAAGTTTATCATTATACAGTAACTCCACTAGATTTTCATTTTTTCAGAATACACCATTTCAATTTCTGCCTTGTTTATGTACCTTTTGAACTAGAGTTTTAAAACACATATAAGACACATATACATTCACCTATTCATTGCAATTCCTTTTCTCATCATGGTCTAATCCATCAGGCTCTCATAGCATGTAACACTGATAATGGTAATACAACACTTTTTCAAATACAGAAATCTCATCTGTAAAATATAGCTCTTTTTCTCTTTCCATACCAGTTTTTACAGCTACTACCTGCACCATAGCTCTTGTTAAAAACATTCATAGTGCTGTTGCATCTTGTTTTCAAGACTAAAATTCTGTTTTAAAATCTTAAGATTCCTTTCTCTCTCTCCAGCCACCTTTTTTCTTTTAAACATCTCTAAAACTCAAATTTGTCAAAATCATGATTCTGGAAATGACATCTGACTTCACAGAAATAGACTTAAGGAAGTTTAGCAGTGATGTCCATGGGTGAAACTGGAAAAAAAATTGAAAACCTGAAAGGTTGGGGTACAGGGGCAGTCTAGGCCCCTGGCGGGGTCCAGGGGCAGCACCCCTGGTGGGGGGGGCCAGGGGGGCAAAGCCCCTTGGCCGAAATTGATTTTTTGAAAAATTCAGACAGTTTTCGTGGCCTCTGGTGAAAGGAAATTTGGAACTGAGGCCTTTGTTTGAAACACATATTTATATATATATTTGCTTATATGACAGTTTCCCATAAAAGTGGTTTTTTTTGGGGGGGGATTTGTTTTTGTTTTTCGGTGTGTGTGAAATACACTGCAGTGAAACCTCTCTATTTAAACCTTCCCTAATAAGACTTCCTGTCTATAGTGACTCTAAATTCTGTGACGGTTCCATCAAACTGTCTGTTAAATTACCTATCTTCTTATAAGAAAAAATCCATGTTTCATGTTAAGATCACAAATCTGTGCATTTTCTAAGGTCTTAATAGAGAGTTTCCACTGTACTTCCAAAACTAACCCATTTTATTACACGGAAGAAATAGAACCTTTAGTAGTTTTCCACATCCTTTTTCCACAAAACTAAACCTCATATTTATTTTTCTTTTATGTTTTTTTTTTTCTTTAAATATTTTGTTCATACTATTATGTCTCTCTCTCTCTCTGCCTTACATCCATCTTTGTGTGTGTGTGCGTGCGTGTGTGTGAGCGTGCGTGTGTTTCACTAGGGGGGGGGGGGGCATAGAGGGCTGCTGAAAAAGATTGTACTGAAATTCTTACCTTCATGCTTTTGATATGGTCCGGACTTCTGGCATGCTTTGCTAGCCGAGATTTTCCACTGGATCCATACCTGAGGTCCGAGTTGCACACGCGGCAAAACGCTACACCAGGTTCTTTTCGTTTTCAAACACCAAACACGATGTTGTCGTTTTTCATCATCTATTTCGTTCAGCCAAGCCCATCGCCACTTATTAGTGATGCCAGCGTCGATCTCTCAACTGAATCACCTTCTTTAAGATAGGACATTCTCACGGTTTCCAACGAACTCCAAACTCGAAATCTAGATATCGGCAAATGGTGCTTTATCTTTGTTCCCTAAAATAAAGAGTACTTCCGATTCGGCACTTCCGTTTTATGGTAAGACTCACTCGATACGCAATTTGCGCAATTTAAGAGACTTTTGAAAAACCTTTTTTTTTTTTCAGATTTACGAAAAACAGAAAATTCCGTCTTGAATAATTTCATAAAACGGATTCCGTCCTCAGACTGAAGAAGTTTCACCCATGGATGTCACAGGCTCCAACCCAAACCACCTCACTTACCAAAAGGATCAGCGCTTCGTCTCCTCCTCATGGCCGGCAGGTAATCCGGAGACAGCAGCACCTTGAAGAGACGGTCGAACGGTCGGCACGCCACAAAGGCTTCCAGACCTCGAGCATTCAGACACAAGGCACTGAACACATTGGGTAAGGATGCCAGTACTTCCCTGGTGGCTGGAACCTGCACAGGGAAGAATGTACTTGCAATACGGATCATTGTAACAGCATGGTGAGAGCCTCAAACACACTAAGCGCTTACTTCAGTGTATTACTTTAACATAACAACAGTATTTTTTTATGCCTTTAATATCAAAGTTTATACACTCCAGTCTGATTGATGTGTACTTCTGATTATGTAATTTAGTACCTATATAAAATAAGTAACACTTTATTAGTCACAATGACAGAACATTCATCAATACAAAGGCATGCAATGAAAGATTGAAATATAAAAGACTTTTTACTACGCTTGACAAGTTATTTTATCTATCTTACACTACATCTTGGCATTATTTACTTTTCAACTGATTATCATCATAGCAGAAAAATAACTGCATATAATAAATGCGTACAAAGTAAACCCATTTTTCTTTAAAACAAATGCGCACATGAACAAATACAGTTTTGGGGATTGCATTATTCTAATTCCAACAAGGTATTAGACTTCCAAATTATAGTTTCAAAGTGAGGTAACTGCAGGTGGAAACTGAAACAAACATGAAAAAAGAAAAATTACTCTTCCCCTGAACGAAAGCCTTGTTTTTATTTCACATCCATTTTGCACCCAATTTGAGGAGATAAGTGATTGCTCATTCTTCGTTTTTGTTGTCTTAAATGTTGTTTGTCTTGCCTGAAGAAGACCAAAGAGGTCGAAATGTATCTGTTTTGTCTTTTAGGTTGTTTGTCTCTTTCGCTCAGCGGAACAGTAATTTTCCTTTTGATTTTTTTTTTCCAAATCATGGTTGTACGCGTGTCAATACTGAAATGCTTGACAAGACTCGCCAAACATTTCACTGGGTCATCAGTTTTACCATGGTAAAACAGATACGAGAGGGCACAGTACATGGCATCAAATCATGTACTAAGATCTTACATCTTTGATGAGCAATGCATGCAACACGACATCCGTCAGGCCTTTGTCCTGAAGAGATGACAGGAGTGATGGTTCTTGAAATACATACACAGTCACCACATCTGTCGCTGAAAAAATAAGTATATAAAACAGAATTAGTCAGTCGCCAACTATAAACATGAGAACAATTAATCAATACCAGCCTACAAAGAAAAAAAAAACAAAAAAACTGGAAAGTGTCCAGAATAATTTCTTTCAAATGTCCATTGAACTATAGTCATGAAAACTTTTGGCGGTTAATATTTAAGATCATAAAAAAGAGAAAGTTTACAAGACCAAAAAATAGTAATTCTTTCTTCAACACATATTCATAATGAAAGCCTCAGAAGATAAATTTTTGGAGTGGTGCAGAGTGGGTGGGGGGAGCATGGATTTAACAGGAAACTCAAATAACAGCATTGGCTCTACAAACTAATTACTAGCATGCATGGGTATTTGCACAACTACATTAACATAACCATTCTAGCTGAATGCACATATAATAATACACATCTGGATCCATATTCTTAAGTGACTGAGGGTAAAACAGATTTTCACATCTGGATCCATATTCTTAAGTGACTGAGAGTAAAACAGATTTACGGATTAATTTAGTAAAAAACTTGACTAGTACACAACAGCTGGTAATATTTTTGTTTTGACATCAAAATATTTGAAACAAGATTGAAGCGGAACTGACGAACAGACAAAAGAAACTTCATACACAGTCGTTGCCAGCAATTACCAAAGAGACTTCATTCTACCAATCAAACAAGAGCTAAAAAAAAGTGTGCTTCATTATCACTTCACAATACTCTGATTGGAGAAAATTTACAAAATGTTATAACCAAAGAAACAAAAACTCTGTACAGTTGATGGTTTTCTCTTTCAATGTAAGAATGAACTGTTGTGTCTAAGAAAGTACGTTTCAGTTCGGAAACAGAGACAGCTCAGAGCTCAAACTGAGGAAAGTGCTAATTGACTGAAGCAGGCAAACAGGAAGAAACCAAACTCACCCAGCAAAAAGAGGGAGGGACCATAATACTCTGCATTGCTGATGATATGCTTCAAGGAACGAGGTAGTGAACCATCCATCACTGCAAAACATACTACATTCATCACCGCTTAAGTATCTATTTGTTTCCATCTCCTCATTCAACTGACTGAAAAAAAGAAATACTGCTTTCCACGTTTTCCACTTCAAGTTCATTACACTTATTTATAAATACAAACACACAGACACATGGACACGGCTACACAGAGAATTCTTACATTTTGTTGATTTGCTGGACATCTGTTCAGTTGAATGTATCTGCATTATATAAAAGTTTGTACACTACTTAATATATCAATTAAACTATATTTTGCACTGAAAAAAGGTTCTGTTCTCATGAATATATTGCGATACAATTATTTCAGAAACACCAGTAAGTTGATTTCACATCATTATATTTAAACAGAAACAAACATTAAAACACGCCTCTTGAACTTTATACCAAAGAATCTTTTATGATATTATTTCATCCCTTGACAACTCAGAAAAGTTTAAATTTGTACATAATCAATTTTTGTCAATCATACAGAGGAGCCCTGGGAAATCTTACTCTCTTCCACAATCCACACTAAACTAAACCATCAGCTTCGCAAATTGTCCTTAAAGAGGTAAGAAAAGTATTCTGCTCTACTGTGGCCACGTCTCAGAACACCACAGTGGGCTTACAGTGCCTGATGCTCTCAGTGAAAGCATTGTCAGGAATGGCCTTCTTCAGGAAGTTGAGCATGGACTTCAGCAGGGCTGCCCTCTGGGGAAAGCACTGGACACCTGCCGTCAAATACAGTCAGTCTCGTTACATGGGAAAACACTGGACACCTGCTGTCAAATACAGTCAGTCTCGTTACATGGGAAAACACTGGACACCTGCCGTCAAATACAGTCAGTCTCGTTACATGGGAAAACACTGGACACCTGCCGTCAAATACAGTCAGTCTCGTTACATGGGAAAACACTGGACACCTGCCGTCAAATACAGACAGTCTCTTTACATGGGAAAACACTGGACACCTGCCATCAAATACAGTCTCTTTACTTGGGAAAACACTGGACACCTGCCGTCAAATACAGTCAGTCTCGTTACATGGGAAAACACTGGACACCTGCTGTCAAATACAGTCAGTCTCGTTACATGGGAAAACACTGGACACCTGCTGTCAAATACAGACAGTCTCTTTACATGGGAAAACACTAGACACCTGCCATCAAATACAGACAGTCTCTTTACATGGGAAAACACAGAACTGAGTGATGTCATGACCCCAAGTTTAAAAAAATAGAATTCATATCAACAATCTCCCCCCCTCAAACAAAGCCTAGTTCTACCAACGCCTTTGTCACAGATCAGTAATTCAGCAATAATCTGCTACTGCTGCCAATACTTCTTGACATAAAGCAAGCGATGAAGACTGTTTGCTAAGATTCTGACAGGAATTCAGAGGGTTTTCTCCTTTAACCATCTTGCATTTCCATTTTTCAGGCCAAAACTGCTCCCAGTATTTGTATTTTTTTGAGAAATCAATGTAATGCGGTGAGTTCACTACCCTAGTCTTTGTGAATAAATTGTTTCCCACACCCCATACTACTGCTAAGATTTCACTGGATATCTCTCAGGGATGTACCTTTATTTTGACCTGCCTTCACTTAAAACAAGGTCGCAGTCTGAGGGAAAGTAACGCAGCACCTGCGGCCATAATGAACACCAGAGGAGACAAACAAGACAGCCGGATACAGGCAAAACAAATGCAAGAGGGTTAACTCTTTCATCCCTACAACCCGGTTTTCCGGTTTGCAGAAATCGTACCCTTCCTTCCTGCAGCCCAGAAAACCAGACAGCACAAAATCCCTCCTTTCCTTCTTGCAGCCCGGAAAATTGGTTCTCACGGTAAGCACTTTGAACTTCGCGCGAGTCACGTCATCGGTACACGTCATGACCAGGTTGCTTATGGGGCAGTGTTTACGAATGGAATGGATGCCAGACAGCCCCTACAGCATGGATGGCTATTCTGGCCCGTTTGCTACTGCATACCATACGTGGAGAACACTTTACGCTTCTTCTTTTTTTCTCTAAATCGAGGAATGAAGGGAATACTCGTACTATAAGAATCTAGGAACAAGAGAAGTAATGGTTCATAGAAAAGTAGGAATGAAAAAGTTAAGGTAATATCTGACACATCCACACAGGCAACGTACCAGTTCTGGGTTCCTCACAGTCAATGGAAGAGCCAGCGGTTGATGAAGAGGTGGAGGGCACAGCTTCAGCAGTGTTGCGTTCCCCGCTCTGATTGATCTCCATTTCTACTGGGGCTGGGGGCGACTCAGGGTTAGAATCCAGGCTTTGCACCCGGTTCTGGGGCCGCACCACAAATGGCTGCTCTCTTCGGCACAAGCTCACCTCATGCTGCGGCACACACACACAAAATCAGTCCACTCATCATGCCACAGATGAACAGCTGTATATCAGTAAGTAAGAACTGTTCATTTGATTCCTCACTGTCTCTTAACATGGGGAGTTTTTCTTATACTCCCTGTTTGGCTAGTATACTTACCATGTATAGCATTCAACGGCAGTTAGACAGCTCTGCCAGGCCGAAGATTTTTGTGGCTAATGCAGTAATAAGACAGTCAAGTGACGCCTACCCTACTTCTGCCATGCACAGAAGGCCGAGGTGAGCTTGTTTACCTCATTCTTCTGAGGCCACACTAAGGTAACCCCAGGAACCTTGGCGCTAGAGGGGAAGGAGGGCGGGCATCTGAGTCTGACATGGTAAGTATACTAGCAAAACAGGGAGTATAAGAAAAACTCTCCATTTTGGCGTCATATACTTTACCATGTCAGACCATAGCAGAATTTAAAGGAATTGGAGGAGGGCAGTGCCCTAATGGTTCTTGGGGTTAGATGGCGGAACGGAAATAGCTGCATTAGCCGCCACAAAGGAGATCCCTTTTGAACCATCAGCTCGGGTCATTCGGATATCCCTCAAGTAGAAGTTTATGAAGGGGTTTTCCGAAAGCCAGAAAGGCTGCCTCCAATAGGTGGCGCACGGGGACAGAGTGCTGGAATGCCGCGGAGGTGGCCAGCGCTCTGACCTCATGAGCTCGGGGGGATATGGGCGGGAGATCCTTGTACGCCTGAGTGTAGGCAGATCTGACCGTCCTGGACAGCCATCTGGAGATGGTGCCCGCCGAGATGTCCTTAGAATTGTTCGGGTTAATGGAGATGACAAGAATACCTCGCCCACCAAAGCCTCACACGGCAAGTGTACCCAGGGTCTATAGCGTAAGCCACAAAATGAATAAGCAAAGCAAGCAACACACAGCAATCTGAACACAAGACAGAAGAAAGGCGAGACGGAGCACAAGACTTATCTTGCTTGGACGGCAGGCCGAAGAAGAATGAGGTAAACAAGCTCACCTCAGCCTTCTGCGCATGGTGGAAGTAGGGTAGGCGTCACTTGACTGTCTTATTACTGTCTTATTACTGCATTAGCCACAAAAATCTTCGGCCTGGCAGAGCTGACTAACTGCCGTTGAATGCTATGGTCTGACATGGTAAAGTATATGACGCCAAACTTTAAATTACTGATCTGGCTGTGTGGCAGTGATGACTTGCAGTCCACCTGCCCACCAAGAGGTCAGCCTACTTCCCAAAACAATGGCCATCTGGGAACCACTGACACAGCTTTTTCCTCGAGAACTTTCAATTCTTGCTGGAACAATCTGCCTCCAGAATGTAACATTTTTCACCCTGTATTGAGTGTGGTTGACAACAGCAGTTAAGTGTCAATAAATGAGAGTGTTCTAGACACCATCTAATTGGGAAACAATGACTCAAAACACTGTTTGCTATACAAATATGACTGCAATCAACTGAAACTTAAGGGAGTACCAGACATGGTTAATCAAAGCCGATAATCTTGAACCTTCATTGCGCAGCTGAGGGTTTTCAAACTAAGGTGAAAACAACCTAGGTAAAACAGACGTGGCAAGTAAGAAAAGTTAGCCTTGAACCTTCCCAGGTCAATTAAGAAACAACCAATGGTCAAAGACATAAAAAAAAAAAAAAGAAGCACATCATTATATCCACTTCAATATTTTCATCAAAATTTGGTGAGATTTGAACCCACAGTTTCAGGGGTTTTTTTTCTTCATTTTCTTATAAAGTACCTGAGTTAGTCCAGCACCCTATGAAACTCATCACGCATTACACACACAGACACAGACACAGACAAAGACACACACACAGATCATCATCATCATTATCAACAATTTACCTCCAATCGATTGATGAAAGCCTGGAGGCCACCATGAGCCTGGAAAGCAGCCATGTCCATGTTGGTGATCAAATCAATCACACGTACCGCTCGAGTGACAAACTGAAAAAAATGTTAAGAGATTTGCACACTGATAAACTAATACACAGATCACAAATCCTACAAAATACTAAATTCAGAGATGCCAGATTAAAAAAAAAAAAAAAGAATCACCAAAACAGCTCTCCATCTCTACAGAAAATACTGCATTTCTCATGCTCACTTCATCTTACACAAAAAATGTATTGACCAACGAACTGACATCAGCGTGCACTTGCACACGCACGTCTGTATGGACATGTGTGAGTGTGAGTGTGAGTGTGTGTGTGTGTGTGTGCATGTCTGTTTGTTGTATGAAAGTGTACCTCTGTGTGTGCGTCTATTTTTACCAACACTCAACCTACAATACACAGAATCACTAGATAAATCATTTAACCCTTTAGCACTTGAAAATGTCATGCAAAAATTTTCCTGTTCTTTCTTTTTTAGCACATGCAACCCCATAGCCATACAGTGCCAAATTAGCATCATTCTTTCACTGGTTTTAGCCTGGCTTAAGTGGGAAATTGCATTCACAATTAGTAGCACGTTAGCCAGAGCTTCGCGCTTGATCAAAAACCACCATAGTCCAGAGTGACAGGCATAGGACTGCAACAAGTTATAGCAGATTTAGAATAATGCCGGGGATTTTCCATCTGTGGGCTGTGGCAAGAGGGAGGGTGGGGAAAGGAGAAAATGCAAAAGGGTTAATATTTCTTTTTTAATTATTCTGGATATCCAAGTATAGAAAAAAAGACAATAGGGTTTTAGCATTCACATCTGTTTTCCCTTACACCATTTCGCTGAAACTTAAAATACAGACAAGTTTTCCAACTGATGTACCACAAAGGACGAGGATAACACCTACTGTTCTATCTACCTACACTGACTTACTTAAGTTCTGAGTTTGGAGCAAATCTGAGAATACACAAAATGTAATGAAAATAACTACACTCTTGAGAAGACACATGAATAAATTTTCAAAACTTCAAGGACAATAGTGACAATAAGGACATCAAACTAAAACTACTATTTTATAGCTCCCATAACAGTAGGACTTATTGTAAGATATCTTCAAACAAAAACCAAGGAAGGCTATGACTGATTTTGTGGAACTTTTTCTGCTTTTTTCTTTTTTTTGCTGTCCCATCTTCTGTGCCACCTCAGTGGCATTGCACCCACACCGCTCATTCTGACAATCCGTCCACAGCCACAGCCCGGTCAGTCCCACGGCAGCCCTGGCACCAGCAGTCCACAGGGAGCAGTCAATGTCAAGAGGCAACCCACCGGAGGAGACACTGCACTGCTGCCGAGTCACTTCGGTGGTGTTCAGTGGCGCCTGTTCTGATCCAACATACGCAGGACACCACCTACTAAGCCCCCTACTGATGACAATAATTGCTTAGTCGCGGAACCGGCATGAGTGAGCTCTCCCTCCGGAGGGCGCCACCACTTCTGTCCAACGACAGCCCCTATGGACTCGCCGAAACCGATGACCCCAACAGAACTAAACCAAGGCCACAGACGTGGAGAGGACATTGAAACTGAGGTCACCATGAGAGCAGGGCATGAAGGGCCACAGAATTTGAGACTTCTTCTCCCATGCTGATTGATGAGAATGAGGATGATTAAGATGATGCTACGGATTTTCATTCCAGTCTGAGACTGCATGACAGGGCTGTACTCTATGCTTTCTTTCACAATATATCCCAGCGTCAACCGGGCCCCGAGAGATACAGACACCTGCAGTGTTGGTCAGGAAATTTGAGCAACACTCTGAGATGCATCCTTTAAGGTGGATGAAACTTGACTGTGTGGTCCCAGTCTTCCCAACTGAGCAAACTCAACTCTGGGTAGGAGCCGGTCAGAGCAGAAAAATTCCACATGACTCTGATAGGAATCGAACCCATGACCTCCCAGCCGGGAGTCCGCGACACTAACCACTTCGCACGGCAGCTGGTAACTTTTTCTTCTTTGTATTTGTTGACTTTGCGGAACTTTTTTCTTCTCTGTATTAAGATTTATCTCTCTATAAGGACTTCCTTCCTTTTGACATCCAGTTTTAAGAATTCTGGAGGTCATTTCGAGACATTTTGCAATGTTTCATGTAGCACCTTCACTGAGATAAACACTGATTTTTAAGTCCTTTTATAACAGTTTTTTCTTTCAATTACATAACAGCTTTTACTAGAGATATTTTAAAAATGTCACACACACACACACACACAAACCCATAACAATACACATTTAAAATCTGTTTTTCCATTATACATTCACTTACCGTTATATGCTCCTGACCCTCAGAATACCAGTTGATGACTTTGAGGAGAGCTTCCATCATGCCACATGCCACCAAGGCTTCAACCCCTGTCAAGCAGACAGGCAGCAAACATTCTTCCGGATGTTTACACTTCCAGAACCTCCCACACATACCCCACTTTCCAAACAGATGCTCGTCGTTTGATTTCCATTTGTTTTTATTTCTGTGTGCTATGCATGCAAATAGAATGTTCAAGTATGCCCACATTATCTGATAACTTTGATTTTATTCTTCTCAGTATTTGTCAAAAATGCCGATTTCTTGAAGAAAAAAAAACAACAGGATAAATCTTGATTGTTGTGGGAAGAAGAAGGTGGTTCGATGGTAGGCAGAATTAAAAAAACAAAAACAAAAACCCAAGGCAACCAGTTATCAACAGCATCTATTTCACATCACAAAATATCACATCGCAAAATACTAGACTTGCTGCTTTCAAATATATTTTCAACAAGTTTTCATTCAGACTTCATTATCATCAGTGGGGAAAAAATCAGGAAGTAGTTACTGCACTCAAAACATTTCCAGCGACAAAAAAATGGAAATAAACTGGTCTAAAAAATTTCTTAAAAGAGGAATTTAACGGAAAAAAAAGAAATCAGCTGAAAAGAGGACAATTAACATGACAAATTTATTCCAAAAGATACAGGGGGCTAAATCAAGACAAGTCAAACCACCACCTCTTATCTGTTAGCTGAGAATTAATATTAACAATTTTCACAATCAAAAACACTACATAAAAGAATTTAATAAATCAAACTCCAACTGCGAAAGACAAACACACACAAAAGAAACTGTCAAATCTCTGAAATAGGAATGGGCTATAATAACTGGAAACAATACCAATTTTCACAATGAAATTACAAAAACAGCATAAATAATCAGAAATAATGAAAAGTTGCGGGTCTCTCCTTCCAATGTAAAGTTCAAAGTCATGAGAAAGTAAAGAACAGTTCTGCTACCTTTCCTTGCGCCATAAGTTAAACCGACTTCATGCACTTTACTTGGGGATTGCTTTCACCCTCTTTCAATTCTTACATACTTAGCAACTTCAATGTGGGCACTAGATCCGGCTTTACACAACACTGTTTATCATTAGGTGATAAAGGAATCCAATCTAACCTTACTTTAATGAATACACTTTGAGCAGGCTTGCATGTCGGCATACAACCTTCAATATGCCATATGATTTTTACATGTCATCTGTGGTGTTGTACTCCGAGAATTACTCATGTACACCACTGCTATTCTGTACAAACTTGACTCAAACAGTTCAACAAGACTACAACTCAAGTCAGGGACAGCAGTGATATCTTTCACAGCCCCCCCCCCCCCCCCCCCCCCCCCAAAAAAGCATTCTCACATCACTCACTATTCCCCAAACAAACATTCCAGCACATGGTTTACTTCACAACATTCACCCCTTTCAGTGCACTCACCATTCTCATAGCTGGCTAGATGATACAGGAAGGAGAAAAGGGCTGTGGCGTACTGCTGGGGAAAGGGCTCCAGTTCTTGATCTACACAAAATACCATTCAATGTTTTATATCATGTGAAAACAGAGATCATGAACAGTCAAACTCGATGACACTACTCAAACTAAATACAGAACACCATTCAACATTTCATACTAAGTACAGCAGATCATGAAGTCAAACTCTTATGACTCTCCTCAAGCACTCAAGTTCAATCTAAGTTTGTTTTATGCTTAAAATATCAATTTGGTAGTTGCAGGAATGTTACATTAAAAGAAAAAAAAAGGCCGTTAATGGGTCTAGTCAAATATGCCAAGCAAGAGAACTGACAACATAAATGAGTGATACATGCACTAAGGTTGAAAAGAGCAGAACTGACCAATCATGTGCTGGATGCAGGTTCGGACCAGCACAGGCAGAAAACCATGGTAAGATGCAGCCCCTGTTGAGTCAATGATGTTCACCAGCCTGGAATCAACATTCATAGCACACACTGAGATTTGTTCAATCTATCAGATCGCCGAAGTTGTGTTTAGCTTTAAAACTTGTACTCATTGGTCAAACTATGATTTTTAACACACTGAAAAGGGAGACCTCTCTGTTAAATACAACGAAGAACTGTTTGTATTCACTGTGAACAATTTGAGATGTAAAGATTATGGCTGGGAATGGAGAATAATGATGCAATATACAAATGCTCCTATACAAAACAGAAAAAAAAGCATTCAACCATGGCAACATACATCACAGTAAACCCCTCTACAACGTTATGCAGGGTAGGTTATAACCCAGTGTTTTTTCTTCTAAAACTTTACTGTTCATGATTCAAGCATTTTTGTTTACCCTTCAATGTCCCCTTTCACAACATTTCAGTGACTTCTCATCATTAACAGACAATATTCATCTGCTGTAGCACTATAGCCAATACTGACAGTTTTTTTTCCAATCACAATTTGTTTGGGACTAGGGAGGGTCTTTAAAGACAGAATTATAGTATAACGACAGTGAAACATACTTTGGGTTCCTCTCGATGTGAATGATCGAGGTGAGTGTTCTGAGAGCCGCTGACTTGATCTCCTGCAAGACACACGCAACAAGAAAATAAGTATGCAAGATAAGTGTGAAAACATACTAACTCATGAACAGTTATCCACCAGTAATTAAGATTCACCATATGGACCTAGCCTAAAGCAAGATCATCATCATAAAGACATAACCAGCAGCAAGATCATGAACTAATAGAAAAATCTCCAATCTTTCTTCAACCATGGTAAACCATGGTAACTGAAAATCCAGCTTTAAAGTCACAATGCAATGTTCAATGTCAAGGCAGGAGCCTTTCAGCATATGAAATGGAAATTCTTTTTTCCACGACAATGACAGTTTTTGTCTAGTTAGGTTTCAGGAAAATCTATTTCCAAATGTTCAAAGCTAGTGTGAAGAAAATTAAAGGCACTTTTCCCACTTACCACCAGGCTGTTGTCTGGAATTTCAATGATGTCCACCAATTCTTCGATCAATCCAGGGTACAATATCACATTCAGGTTGTCTTGTATGGCATTGGCATAAACTGCATGTGAAACAAAGATGCATGGCATTTGTGTGAGTGTGGCAAAACATTTTCAATGAACTGAAGTAAAACACATGTTCACCCATATGTAAGCAAACTGGTTTGATGCTTATGGCAATGTCTATGAAGTTTTTGAAAACAGCTCATACTCCTGCTGCTCTGCTTGATAACCTGTTTAACCACTGACATCACTTCTGCCAAGTTTAATCCACGACACAGCACTGCTCACAAAGCCATAGTAACTACCAAATCTATCATTATCAAGCATATGTCAAACTGGGCAAGTCTCTAAATCCAGTGCTCACTCTTACACTTGCTTTTAAATACTCGATAGCTGTGACCATTTATGTAAGCAAGCACGCAGGTGAGTGATCACCCAGCTCGGGAAAGCTGACACGCTCAACACTTCCATCGCAAAGGTAAACATCCAATCAAAGCAAAGATGAAAGGTCACCCTCTTCACAATGAAAGGAGGACAATGGCATCATCAACGTTTTCATCAACGTGAGCAATTTTTAAATTGTATTATCAATCTACTTGGCATTTCATAGACTGGGCACTTTTTTTTTTTTCCCCTTGGTCACTATTCTTTAAACACACTTCCAGCAAAACCCAAATATCCCTCCTTGCTTTCTGACTCTGTAGCAAATATGACTTTAATTTCAAATTCTTGACTGAAACAAGTCAAGACTCCTAAACATTCACTGTCTTAGCAACACAGTAGTTTGCCAATGTGAAGAACTCCACACACAATACAAGTAGTCATGTCTGTTTGTCAGAACATTGCCATCTAGCGAACTATCCAGGTGTGACTTGAAAATGATTATATAAGTGAAAGAGCAAAAGTCAGTCAAGAGAGATCAGCCTAGACTGAGGTAATACTAAGAGAACTTGCTTTAGGTCCAACTCCCCTCCTTTCTTTGGGAACAAACATTTCAGTGTGTCTGTGTGTGCATATTTATTTGTGTGCGTATGGTGCATGCATGCACGTACGTGTGTGTGTGTGTGTGTGTGTGTGTGTGTGTGTGTGTGTGTGTGTGTGTGTGTGTGGTGTGTGATCAAAAACGTGTCTACACTAACCACATTCAACTTTTCTTCTTGCACTGGAGCTTAAGACTCGTTTGTCTGACAAGGGCTCAAACTTTCAATTATCAACAAGCTTTTAATATATGATAAGTCAACCATCAATTTGGAATGCCAACAAAAATGATATAGCAATCCCCAACCATACTGACCTAAAATAGAAATGGCCTGTAGACGAGCTTGCACACACTGTATCCTGGCCATGTAGCGGGGGAAGAGATGAGCCAGACGTATATGAGTGTACAGCAGCACCTGCATACAGTCAGTTCCTTTAAATTCAGATTCCACTTATATTCTATAAGTCATGTGGCACACATTTCTAATAGAAAAATTAAATGCTTTCATCTAAAACAAAACAATATCTCATGAAAATTTCATCAACTACAATCTGTGCGTGCGTGCGTGCCTGCGTGTGTGTGTGCGTGCCTGCTTGTGTGTGTGTGCGTGCGCTTGTCCAAGCCTGCCTGTGGGAGTGGAGGACAGAATGTGGGTATTGGTGTCTGAATATGTAAAATACTCCCATGTGCATGCCCGTTTTTGTGCTTGCCAGCCTACCCACAAACATTTCAATCTCATTACAAACAACTGTTTCATCTGGGTCTTATCTAAACTTCGAGAGGCTCTATCATCCACCAAGCAGAACACATCTGAAAGTGCTCTCCCAGTACAAATACTGTCAAGGTCAAACCAAGGGGCAGCAAAAGTGCCAGCAGGACAGAGGAGGCTGACCTGTTTATTGGAAGGTACGGAGAAGTTCTCCAACAGTTCCTCCATTATTTGTGTGGGCAGTTTTTCTGAGCGGTCTAAGTTCTCCATGTGTATACTCTGCACAGCATTGGAACCCTGGAACGAAAAACAGAAAATCCATTCACTGGACTGGTTGAAATCAATGCTTCAACCAACACATTTTATAATTCATGCACATCTGAATTACCTTCTTCTTTAAAAATGCAACAGTCACCTGTGAGAGATATACTTGAAATATCAGCTCAACATTGGGCATTATTTAATGCCACCTAATGCTTTAGTCTATCCCTATAATCAGTTCATCCATTCAGTTTGAATTAGCAAATATTCACACACAAAAATGTTATATCAACAATTTCTTTATTAAAAACATTACCAACTTCTCATACATTTGACACACATATACTCACACATGTAAGCACATACCTTTTTGGGCGATTTTTCTTCTTTGTGTTCTACATAGAACTCAAAGTGAAGCGTGGTCGCACTGGCAGGGTAACTCTGAGAAGAGGAGACAGTAGAACCAATATAACTGCCATTTCAAGGAACTGACAAGACAACTATGTTCCACATGCAACACATTTCCACTTCATCTGAGTAAAAAATGTTTGCAATCAATTAAGCACTTTCACTCATATCCAAAGATCAGAAAAAGATGACAAAAACCAACAAAAGTGAGAACAGGGTGAAGGGGAAAGCGAGGTGATCTCTATCATAGTACAGGGTTCATACAGGAAATGCAACTAACTTTCAGACTTTTCCAGACTTTTTCCAGGCTAAGACCTGCATTTTCAATACCACTTTCAAGACTTTGTTCATAATGCAGTGTCTTAACTCTCACCAGTTCACTCCCTTGAGAATCGAGCCTACAGGCTTGATGACGTAGTGCGTAGTTTCCATGCTGCTATTATTAGATCACAGCAATAGAATTTACATCTTTGGCCAAAGACGACTTCATAATACTTAATAATAGAAATCTGAAGCGGTTTCATGGCAAAATTATGAATTTTGAATAACTCGAAGGTCGCTGGAATATTTTCGACTAACCTCGACACGTGACAGCCACTTCGCCCTCTTGCCGTCTGCTCTCTCTCAACTGCGTGATCGTTCTGACCGGAATAACTTGCCATCATGAGCTCACCTGAGTCCGAGACTGAAGAGTTTTACTCCGATGATGAATTTCTTGTTGCATCTGACAGTGAAACTTGTGATTCAAGTCAATCCGAGGATGCAGGGCCCATGACAACTTCGAGTTGACCAGACGCTCGTGCTGACAGGTGAGCTATTTTTCGCTCCATGCGTCGCTTTTGTTTACATTTTTTCTGGGCTTCAGAAATGTGTCGCATAGGTTTACTACATGGTTTGAAGATGGAAAATATGTGGTAATTTATCGTTTAGTGTGTTTTGTGTGTCTGTTGTGTTTATATGAGCGCGTGTGTGTGTATGAGTAAAAGACTACTGGTTGCCATGTACTTTGTTTACATACCCAACACTGTGGTGCTGCGAGTGCAGAATTCACGACGCAATGTGTCAGTTGTGTATTATTTATTCAGTTTCCAAAAATGACGTGCGCGCACGTGTGTGTGTGTGTGTGTGTGTGTGTGTGTGTGTGTGTGTGTGTGTGTGTGTGTGGTGGTGGTGTTGTGTTTATGTGTGTTTATGTGCGTGTGCGTGCGTGCGTGTGTGTGTGTGTGTGCTGGAAGTGTCATGTAGCTTTGCCTGCTGTTTATAAGTTTTGGTTTCAGTCAGTGTGTAGTGTGTTTATTGCTGATGCTGCATGCTATTATTTTTCTTTTTTCTTTTCCAAGATGAGACAGGTTGAATTGTACTCTCTTTGAATTGAATTATTTTTGTTATAATAGTTATGATTGTTCACTGTTCTGTTCCAGACTGAAGACCCAGGATGATGAGGATGCCGGCCCCCCTCAGGATCTACCCGAGTTCCAGCCCAAGCGTCAGCCAGGTGTCCAACTACCCAACGTGAAGACACGGGAAGATTGCCGCAAGTACCTGACACCTCACAGTTTCTTCCTGCTGTTTTTCACTCAAGAACTTGTGCAGTCCCTGTGTGACTATACAAATGAATATGCCAGACTGCATGGACATGAAAAACCAACTCTGTACAAGGGTTGGGTTGATGTGACACCTGATGACATATTTATTTTTTGCCCTTCTCATGTACATGGCAGCGATTCAGGCACCCAATATTGAGTGTTATTGGTCAACTGCTCCCTTGTTGCATGGTCTGTGGGCAAGACATTTTATGTCAAAGCTGAGATTCAAGACTATACAGGGTCTTTTGAAAATCTGTAATGCTGCCACTGAAAATAATATAGCCGACAAACTTTGCAAAGCTCGCTTTCTACATGATTACCTTAGACGCAAATGCATGAAACTCTACCAGCCATACATGAACACAGCAGTAGATGAGAGAATGGTGAGAAACAGAGGAAGATTCACTTTTCGCCAGTTCATAAAAGACAAACCTACAAGATGGAGCATGAAATTATGGGTACTGGCAGATTCAAAAAATGGTTATACATATGATTTTGAAGTTTATACAGGAAAAAATACAATGAAATCACCATATGGTTTAGCATATGATGTTGTTATGCGTTTGTGTGAAAGTCTTATAAATCAGGGCTACAGAGTTTTGTTTTTTTATAATTATTACAGTGGTGTCAAACTCTTGCAGGATCTATTTACATATGGTACTGTGTGTTGCGGGACAATAATTGCAAACAGGAAAAGTGTTCCTCTGGAGTTTAGGAATGCAAAGGTTTTTTGTAAGGGACCAAGGGGCCAGTTTAGATGGAAAAGAGAGGGTAATATATTATTTTTACAGTGGCTAGATAACAAAGCTGTGAACTTTGTATCTACAATGCATAAAACAGCAACAGCAAGCAAGTTTGTCAAGTGGAGAACAAAAGTGAACAGCCAATACAGACCTATCCACATCAGGCAGCCTTTTGTTGTTCATAATTATAATCAGTGTATGTCTGCTGTTGATAAAAGTGATCATCTGATTGGAAAATATGAGACCCTCAGAAAATGTAACAGGTGGTGGAAAACTTTATTTTATCATTTTCTTGACATTGCCAGGGTCAACAGCTACATTCTCTTTTGTGACTGGCGTGAACATAATGAAGATATTGAGGAACTCAAAAGGCCTGCCAGTTATGGTCAGCTGGATTTTACTCTGGAGTTGATCAAAGCGATGGCTGGCCTCGGTGAGGATGCAAAAGTTCCACTCTTTGTAAAGCAAAAGCAGGCGCCTGCTCCTTCGGCAGATCACCCCTTTGTGTCAGTTTGGTCTCCCAATAAACTTAATTGTAAACTTTGTTACAGAAATCACAAGATTGAAAGAAAATATACACAAAATGTCAGACTTGTGACATACACTTCTGTTTCAAACCTGAGAGGAACTGTCTCCTTCAAGCCCATCAGTAATGAAGTGACAGAGTGTATAATGTATACCAGTAGCACAGTGTATTTGTATGCTGTCCCTAACTGTTGTTAATATTTACTTGAATAAAACCTCTGCACAGTGCCTATATATACATAAAGATAGGTTTTTTGTACAGAACAATGTCAGGCTGTGTCAGCAGAAGACCACTTTTGCTTCTATAATGAGATTTTTTACATTCCTGTTCATTAATTGCTCTTTTTGCGTGAACCTAGAATAATGATGCTATTTTTAGAAAAACGTGCTACTTTTAGAATAGCATTCTGAGGGTGCATTTTTTGTGGGATATGCATATAATTGTATTTTTTGTGTTCAGAATAGAAAATGCTATCATGCCAGTCACTTTTTTTTTTAGCTCAAGCCTGAAAACAAAATTTTTTTCTTCTTAGTCACTTTCAATGTATTGAAAATAAGACAAAAAAAAGCAAAAATAAACAAATATTATTCACAATTAACAAATATCTTCTGTGTGAACATGATGTTTTTTATTACCATAGAATACTTCTTTCATTTCTCTTTACACTGATGTATAACATATTGATTTTAAATGGATATTTCAATTTTATATGATTTTTGTTTTAAACACACTTAATTCTTTCTAAAAATCCTGAAAATTCTGCGAACAGGTGAGAGTTAAAATGATGTTATAAACGCAAACGCACAAGAGACAGTAACTTTCCCATCTTGAAATACAAACAAGCAGCAATGGCAGAAATGGCCGGGTCTTCTGCAAGTCCTTGATGTAGGGGAAGTAACTCGGAAGTAATTTGATGGCAAAAGTGAAAGAATGCAGTCACAAAATATCACGTTTGACGGCACGGAATAATTTTGGGGGGGGGCATTATAAACGCTAAATGATGCTGAAACTTAAAGTAGCCATGCATGATACCAAGCAATTGTGCTTTATTCTTCCATTTCCAGGCTATTCCAGGCCACAGTGCGATTTTCCAGACTTTTCCAGGGCCTGGAAAATGGACTTCAAATTTCCAGACTTTTCCAGACCTGTATGAACCCTGTAGTAGAAAAAAATAGCAAGAGGAAAGAGGAGGAAGGGGAAGAGGAGAAGAGGAGATTACATCATCAAGTGCAAGGTGGGTTTGGGAACAGTGGAGATCATTAGCTAAATCATCCAAAAGGTCACTGCAACATCTCCAATTAGAATTGTGTGACAAGAAGCTGGTATGTACGTTAGTGTTGATAAAAATGGCAACCATTCCCATTTAGCCACTTGTCTTTCATTTAGCCACTTGTCTGATACTACTTTGTTTTTGTTTTTCGTGTCAAATGTTTGTTTTTTAATTTTATGGAAAACATAAAATATTATCAACAGAAAAATAGTTGAATTTCATTACAAGAATTTTTGTGTAACTAAACTTAAAACGAACATTTATCGTTTTTTTTTATGAGCAATATTGCAAAGCAAACCACCCCCTTTCTATCACAAACTCAGGATATCCGTACATAGGTATCATTTACATAGTTGCAAAAACCCAACTGACACTGTGTGAAAGGACAAGTCTTTAGTCATGGAATACCAAGACATTAGGCTAATTCACTTGCATCTATACTTACTGTGGAAGGCAAATCTTTGCAACATTCCGCCAGTCCAAATCCATTCTCTTTTCCTCCCCAACTCTGAAACCAACAACATCCAAACTGTGCAACCAAAACTTGCTGTTTCGCATCAAAGATAATTTTAAACAAAACAAAGCTAGAGCATTTTGACAGCATCTTCACACTTGGCAGTTTCTTCACTAAGATGTTCCTGTCAAAACACAATTTACAGTCAAGAATTATTAGGACAAGAGGCCGAATGTTATCTCCAAGTCATCAGTGGTGCTTCAACAACACCTCCCAGGGTTACAACATTGGTACAGGTATGGTGAGAGAATAAAAAGTACAATCACAATCTAAATACTGTTGGCAAACGATATGTTTCTGAAATGTTTTCTTTGTTGCCCATTACAATCTATATTTGGATGGCTGTACCTTTTTTTAGATGCCTACGCCAAATAACTAACTATGCACTTATCTTCATCTGTTCATGTCATCTTCCATCATCTGTCTCCCACTTTTACATTTTACTTCTTTTTTCTCTCCTAAGATTGGTGTATAAGTTCAACTCTCTACCACCTCAAAACTTCTCTAGTTCTTTCAATCAATGCTTTCAGAACCTATCTCTGCCACCTACCTCTGCAAGATGGGTGAGGCGAACTATCAAGGCCTGGCGCTTCTCTGGGTTCATGCGGGTTATGAAGTTGGACCTTTTACTGTAAAGTACAATCCATCAAATTTGTTAAAAAAAAAATGAAACAACAAAAAGCAAAAATCAAGACACTTTATTACACAGAAATACACATATAAAGGTATGCTTTACCAAAGATCCATCAGGTTTCAAAGAAAGCAAAAAGAAATTTAATGTCAACAATAAAATCTTTTTCTGTTTCTAAGAAAGCAAAAAGAAATTAAATATCAACAGTGAAATCTTTTTCTGACAACCTGACAATTCTGACAACCTGACAATATGTTCATTATTCTTACTGTTTATTACCACAGAGTTCAGATCTTTAAAATGATTCAGATCTTTAATGCACGCACACACACATACTGTGTGCAACTTTGAGAATACAAGAAAAGACACGTGCTTGAACTTGCTTCGGGGAGAAATTGTAACTTAATTTTTTTTTTTCACCTACAGCTCTTCACTACCAACACACACACCTCTCTCTCTTTGACATAAATGTTACAGCTGCAAAGGAATAATTACACTATGAAAAAATTAAAGTGGAGTGAGCGAATATGAAGAACTGGTCATCAATACAAAAAATAGTAATACAAAATATGCATGCGCAGGCACACGCACGCAGGCACATGCACGCTCACAGGCGCACGTCACACACACACACACACACACACACCACATGCAAACACCCACTTGCACACTGAATTCAGCATAGCACTCACACACACATACACAAAGCAAGTAAGTGTACCTGAAGACATAGAGGAGATTGAGGACGGCAAGCACCACGAGCATATCGCAGGAGGCCAAGAGGGAGATAAGATGCTCCATGGAGCTGTACAGGTGACGGGAAAAGCTGTGCTCGATCAGCAATGCTGTGAACCGCACCACCTCCAGCAAGAGCAGCTTCAGCTGAGGAGATATTAATCATCATTCATTATCCATACATACATCAGCTGGTAACAGTGAGGGGTAGGACAGAAACAATGTGAACACATACTGCTATCAAACATAGGTGATGACAACAAATGAAACATTCTCTTCTCCATTTAATGAGCTATACTGTCTTGATCTGCTAACTGCACCTGCCCAATCACTATTAGCTATTCACCTGAGTGACAGCAACATATTAAGCATAAGGAACTGTTAAAGTATTGGTCTACATTAGACTTCACAGGATACTATAATTTAAAAAAAAAAAAAAAAGGGGGGGGGGGGGGGGGGCGGGAGGAAGGAGGTATACTTTTCCAAGCTCATCTTCTATAAAAGTATAAATTCAAATCTTTCCACCTATGACTGCATCAGTTTTACTTTTAGAAACACAAATCTCATCAATAGCAAATGGAAGAACTGAAATATGCTCCTGGGAAAGACGATGGTGAACATGGTCAACTGATTCACACAGATAATCATCAAAATATTATTGCGCGTTCATGCGTCATACAAAATATCTTAACAGAATGACTCTTACCATGTTGTTTTGATCTGTTAGTAAATAATGCCCTCCCTCCCCCAAAGTAACAAATTAAGTTCTTTCAAACCTAGCCATAACAGACAAATGCGCACGCATATGACGAGCTGTAGGTATGCAACAGATACCCTGCATTCTGAGGCAACTACGGCCAAACGTTCACCAATTTTCTTAAATCAGAGCTGCTAATGCCTCAAAAGCACAAAGTGCAGATATTTGACATCTACAAGCAGCATTCCAAATGTTAAGTATTGCTGATGTATGTAATATAAAAGATCAGGCTCAATAGCACTTTCAGACGCATTTCTTTTCATGCATGTGTGAAAGAAATGCGTCTGAAAGTGCTATTGAGCCTGATCTTTTATATTACATACATCAGCAATACTTAACATTTGGAATGCGGCTTGTAGATGTCAAATATCTACAGGTAACAGAAATCTTACTAATCATCACATGTTTTAGACCTACAAAAAAATCACAATGGCCAACAGCTAAACCAATAAGATATGGAAGCAAAATTGCAACAGTCTTCAGCAATTTTTGTTCTTCTTTTCCTTCACAAAGTGTAGAAGCGTAGCAATGAAATTACAGCAAGTTTCGCCAAAAGCACAGCACTCAGTGTCTCTGCTTACATGCCCGCATGTGTGTGTGTGTGTGTGTGTGTGTGTGTGTGTGTGTGTGTGTGTGTGTGTGTGTGTGTGTGTGTCTGTGTGTGCGTGCGTGTGTGTGTGTGCGTGCGCACGTGCATGCCTGCATGCGTGTATGCATGCATGCCTATGTGCGTGTGTGCTATACTAAATATCTATATGCGCCCTCATGTGCGTATGTGTGTTTGCACATACATGTGCACACAATTCATATGCAAAGTATTTATCAATTAAAATCATCATACTCTTCAAAACAGGCTCTTTTCTACACTTAAGGAATATTGTCATTTCAGGTAATATCTTAATTTCCCTAAAAACATGCACACTATGCATTCTGAGAGCAGAACACCACCAGAAAATCCACCCACCTGCTCATGCTCAGGCAGATCGCATGCCATTGTCCAGGACTTATTGCTGTGATGGGCACATCCCTTCTCCAGCACTCCATCAAACTGATCCAGTACATCCGCCCAGTGATACAACTCACACTGAAATGAGACGAGTACATGTTAAAAAAAATCCTGTGGTTTTGCTTTTTTTTTTTTTTTTAAATATATATCACTGTTATGAATTGCTTATCAAATCAAGACTCTTTTGTCTTCTTGAAACATGTCAATGTAGACACACTTTTTTGTAACAGGTCTGAAATCTAACCTTTGGAATAGAACACAAAGAAGGAAAAGTTAATACAAAAAAATGTTCTACCAGACTTTCAACAGTTTCAGTTCATCTTGATATCTTTATGGTGGATTCACTAGAAACTTAAAATAATAAATAAATTAAAATAAAAATAATTAAAAAAAAGTTCTACCAGACTTACAGTTCATCTAGATTTTTTTTTTCCCACTAGAAAATTATAACAAATTAAATTGATGTCCAAAATCAATCGTCTGTTTACCTCTATGACTTCAAATCACCTCAATTTATTCATGGTGGGTCCACTCTGAATTCCAACACATTAAACAGATGTAAGAGATCAATTTTCTATTCCCACTTTACCAATGCAAACCACTGAGATGCTTCACCTACCTTTCCATATGTCCATGACTTCACCTCACTGAGAACTTGCAGAAGGTCAGACTCTGGACATGACTTGATTCTCTCAATCAATGTCTTGCAGTCTGCCGGCTGCTCAGAGAAATCACATTCCACGCATGTTAATTCATTAAATACACATTATGCGTTAATCAATAAAAAACACACAAAAAATCTACTTCAATACTTCTTTTCTTCAAATAACTACATCATTTGGTGGTAACAACCCCAAATCCAAACTCAGCGTGCGTGCATGCGTGCGTGTGTTCATTCTGCCCAGCTAACCGTAGCATGCAGTCATAGGGCTGGTATGTGCGTTTGTTAAAAATGTTTGTAAACTGTCTAAACTGCAAATGAAACATCCATTTTTAACAAAGAAATGTTTGAATCATCAATTAAACCACTTTTTCAACGCTTTCTTCTCAAAGCAATATCAAGTTATGTGTAGTAGAAAGAAACTCGTGGAGAGCGTGGCAGCAGAGAGTCCTCAGAAGAGAAGCCCCCTTCAAGCAAGTGTTTCGGCCCTTATCTCCTGACACTCTAGGGGGGTTGGGCCACACCCGGTTCATGACTCCGGAGTCCCTCTGCTGCCCCTTTTTTTTTTTCCCATCTTGGGACGAGCCATGGCTGGGATTCGAACCCATGACCCTCTGGACATGCTCATTTTCCACTTAATGACTCGCGCTTTAACCACTGAGCCACAGGGACACCTGTATATTGTAGGGAAATTAAGCTTATGAAGTTCACTTTTTGTTCCTCCTTGACCAGATCCAGCTTGAACACTCTCTGCGCTTCTGCCATTGCATTTCAGGGCTCTGGTTTTTTCCTTCCCTGCAACTGAGAGCTGTTTCATGAGGCTGTATGCAGACGTTCTAAAATCCCCTAGCTCCAATTTCTGCAGTGAGGACTTTGACCTGTGTACAATACAGCAAATTCTCAAACAAAAAGTCAACGAAGATCAAAGAAAACCAAAGTACAACATAATCAGGGGAGATAAAAGAGGGAAGTGCCAGCCCAGAGGTGATGAAAGAGCTAACCTGGGAGCCAAATGCCGTCAGAAATCGATCAGACTGACATTTTCCTTTTTTTTACCTCCTTACTCCACCTCAATGCTTGACACTTGCACTTTGGTGAAATTTGTTCCAGGCATTTTTTGTCAACGTACCATGTTCTTGTATTCCAGACTGCACATTGTCTTCTTGACAATTATGCAGTACCACTGAATTTTCCAGGAAATCTGTGCATGTCAGAGTGCTCCGCTGTATTGCACTGTATAAATCAAACTCTGGCTAAAAGGGTTTAGATTTGGCTACACCTTTTTTCTGCTCGGTTGGCTACATGAAAAAATGCCTTTCATCACACCTGATAATACCAATAGAGTCACTTTAAAAAGACAGAGAGAGAGTGAGAGAGAGGGAAGGAGGAGTGAGAATGCTGCAGATTGATATAATACTTTTTATTCAGACACATTTTGTTGAAATTTTCCAAACTTGATGATGGAAAGAGAAGAGGGGAGATGTTAGAGGGGCAAGGGAATAAATCGAAAGTTCAATAATTCTTTTTTTTGTTTGTTCTTTTAAGGAAAATTAATGGTATTATAATCATATTGTAGCGACTTCATCAGCTCTCCAAACTGACCTAACTATTCTCGAGCTTTGAAAGAAAAATAGTCAGTGTTTCTCACAAGAAACTTTGCATCAGTTTTGTGCTGTTTCTCATCCTGCTGGTGCCCATCCAATTTCTGATCAACTTCGAGACCAGTTTCGCCCATGAATGCAATGTTCACAGCAACCACTACTTTCTGCTTTCCTTTTGTTGGATGGATCACGCTTTTTCTTTTGTCGACTGGATCAAGCGAAGTCCATGTCTTAATGCTTTACCTTTAACCCTCTGCCTACCGCATCGACTGAGATCAACCGTGAGATTTCCTCTATCTGAATACCGGGTCAACCCAAGATCGACCACTGAATACTAGGTCAAAGACTTTCACTTTCACCATCACATGTCCCAGAATGCAATCGCGACAGAAGAGTCTTCCTGTACGGCCATTTCTGGACACCATTTTGATTTTTGTTGCACAAATTTTGGTGGAGTAGTTTTGCTGCTGTGAATTTTCAAAGTTCGGCATTTTTTTCCAAGAAAATGGCGGAACAAGTAACTATGCAACTTGTAGAGTTCATTTCCTGGTGTGATAGTGATGAAGAGAGTGTATTTGAGGGCTACACTCTTGAAGAAGATTTGAAGCGAGACGATTCAGACGTCGTTCTTGACCTAGTTATAAAGAAAGATTGACTGCTGACCGATTTTGAGGCCGGAATCGATAATGATTCAGGCTATGATAATGACGATGTCGAATTGCCTACTGCTGCTGGGTCCAGCCTCCCAAAAAAAGAAAATTTGAAAAACAAAAGTTGCTAGAGATTCTTTAATTGTTGACTGGAGTGGTAGGCTACAAGAAGTGAAGCCCCAAGAAAGTTTCGCTTGTATTGACGGCCAGGAAACCAGGTCAGTCAGTGGGTGTGTCCCATGATTTGCCTGTGAGAGCGTCACCTTTAATTTTTGATTTCAGAGGAATTTTGGCAGACTTCTAGCGAGAAACAAATTTATTTGCTGCACAAAAGCAAGCAGAAAAGGATGAGCATTAACTCTGGCCTAAATTAAAAACTGCCTCGTTTATCAAAAAACAAAGAGGAGACGGACAAGAGGTACATCATCACCAAAGTGTGTGTGTGTGTCGGGGGGGGGGGGGGGGGGGGGGGATTACTTAGTGCACTTGTGCAAAAGCACATTTTTGCTGAATTCTATCACAATTTCAAGTCCAGTATTCAGTAATCTGTTCTTTTTTTTTCCCCCTCAGTAGTTAGAAGACATATCTTCTTATATGTGATGCCTTCAGTTTAAACAAAATTGTTGAAGTTTGGGTCTTTTTTCCTCCTTCACAATAAAAGTTGATCTGGTGTGCAGACCATATAGAACGACTTTATTTTGTTCCTGAATGTTTCAGTACTTTGTTTAGACTTGGAAAACCACTATGTGCTCCTAATCCATCACATTCTGTGGGTACAGTGAATTTAGGGCAAACTGTTTTAGCACCGAGAACACTGAAGTAGAGTTAGTCTGTTCGGTTGTTGTTGTTTTTTCCTCGTGCACCAGTTCACAATATATATGGGAAAAATTGGCTGTTTTGGATGGAGTGATGTCTTTGAATTTTCATCACTACTTTTATAGAATAGATGAGTTAAAAGCAAATTTTTTAATGAGGTTTCTTTATAGCAAGTGTGTATGTGTTGCTGAGTTACTTCACTTGGCATGGTATTCTCAGTCATGTAGCACAAAGTCATGCGGTAGGCAGAGGGTTAAGCCAGCTATCCTGGAACTAGCTGACAGTTGGAATACACAGACGGATAACAAACTCTTTCAGATCCGTCCAAACCTAAAGGAGTTCCTCTCATCTAAGTCTGGTGGTCGTAAAGAAGAAACGGTTCTATGCAGGCTGCACACCGGCCATTCGTATTTTACCCATTCATACCTTTTAAAGAGTTAAGAAGCTCCATGGTGCATTCCATGTCATGTGCCACTCACAATGATTTCTTTTAGAGTGTTGGGACTTGCATGATGTGAGACACAAACATTTTACAGCAGATTCCATGAAAACCTTGTTCAGAGACATTTTGCCTGACGCGATCTTTGAGTTCTTGAAAGAGATTAACATTTTTCATCGGATCTGAGATTTTACAGTGGAAAGTTTTTTTTTAACAAACTTTCGGATGGGTTTTTAGAAGATGTATTTTAAAGAATTGTGTGAATGAATGACTTGAGTTGATTTTAACATGGCGACAGCCCTGATATGGCCCTTTTTGGTCAGCTGGGCTATAAGCAACATTACCTTATCTTATCTCATCTAGCTGACAGTATCCTATATCTTCACAGATACCTTGTATCTTCACAATGACTTCTGGCTGGAAATGTGCACAAAAGCACAGCCAAATCCAAGATGGGCACTTGAAAAGCAGTGAACAAATCTGAGCAATATTCATTTTGTTCAACCTTGCCATTGCAAGCAGCTTTTGTCATCTGCTGATGAACTTTATTTTTGGTCTGACAGCATGTTTGCTAATTTTTTCTCTTAAGAATTTTAGGATTTTTTTTTTTCCTTTCTGCGTACGCAGGCGGATACTCCTGCGGACACTGCCTGTACAGACAGTGGAGTTTTGTGTGTATGACCCTTTTTTTTTTTATCCCGCCATTAAGGCAGCCATACTCCATCTTCGGGGAAGGTGCATGCTATGTGTAACGTGTCATCCATACCAACGGCCAAACTGGCCTTCTCTTTCGAAAGTTGGTGATGGGATTTTACGTGTGTGCAAGACGTTGTGCGTGCGTTCACACACGGAACCTCGGTTTATAGTCTTATTCGAAGGACTGTATGGGAATGAAGTCAGAACGAATGTTAACTCCGAGGGAAAAATCCCCTGTACCGAAATTCGAACCAGTAATCCCAGGATCACGAGTCCGGTGCTCTACCAACTGAGCTATTCCGGCCCCAATTTTAGGATCTAATTTTGTTGTTGTTGTTGTGATAAACTGAGAGAGCAGCAAAATATATCAGAAAATTTTTCTCGCAAAAACATTGCTTTATTTCATAAGCACCTACTGGCCTCATTTCAGCACTAACAAGGCCTTATGAAGCCTACAGCCAAATGTTGCCAACCAGAAAGCATCAGTAAGGACTGCACAATCCCTGTTAAATAGTACTTACCACCTCTGAAGAGGATTTTTTCAGCTTTGATCTGTCAATCTTCATTGTCCTGATTTGATATCTGCAACAAAAATCAATGGGTAATCAACTTCTGATTGCCTGCACTTCAATAAAAGAATTGACTACACTACAAGCTTTTCCCCTACCAGAAAGAAATCATTATATGGTGACTTTTTTCTTCCTCTCTTTCCTTTCTCTCACTCGACTTGATCATCCAAAGAATAGCAAAAATAGGATGATTGTAACATCTATGATGAGAATATCACCAATTTTTCTCCATCAATTCAAAAGACTGACTTCTCGAGTCATGTCTTGCTCTTCATGGTCATATCAGATATTTCAAACACTATACTGACAAACCTCAGCTGAATTCTAAGATCAAAAGATTTTTTTTTCAATATATTAAATCAAGACTGGTAAGGATCTGTGGAAAATGGGAAGGTAGATATGCAGGCTTAGTCATGAAATGTTTGTCACTCGCAGTGATGGGCATGGAGGGCGCCCAAAGATAAAGGGTTGAGAAAGTAAGCAGGTGGAGGCATAAAGAAGAGAAGGAGAGATTGGTAGGGGAATTTCATTTAACGTTCTATTTTAAAGACAATAAACTACATTAATTATGTTTCCAGCATAGGTATTTCTCTACTTTCTTGCTTATTTGTTTGTTCATATGATGGTTCTATTTCAACATCGGATAATGCAGTTTGTGACTGAAACTGTCAACATCGGTTTTTTTCCCTTGATCCAAAATGCATATGTGTTACCATTCTCCTGAAAAATGGGTAAAAGGGCTACAGTACCTGATTTAAAAAAAAAAAAGTTCATTTAAAAAAAAACAACAAACATATACATGAATATAAACACACACACACATACTGCTCTGTGTGTGTGTGGTTTTGTGTTCTGAATTTTATAACTCCAACATGTTTTGGGGGACGCTCTGGGAAATTTTTTCACTGGCATTTTTCTCCTAAAACAAAACAAAAAAAAACCCATCTTATTTTTTTGTGACATACTGAATCGTTCAATGATCACACCAGAAACACTCCCCCCCCCTCCCCCCCAAAGCAACTAAGTAGAATAACCTATGAAATTGGTACATGGATGCGACTCTCTTCTGAAAGACCTATATTTACAAACTGCAAACAACTCATTGTCCTTCATAAAAAACATGACCATGTCAACTCTGAATTCACATGAAAGCCACAAGTATTATTTTTTGCAATGTTAACACCAATCTGTCTGACATTTTTACATTGAAAAGAAACCTGAACACATGCTCACACATTTTTTTTCAATTTCACGCATTTCGCATCTTGGAATCCAAAACTGTGTGAAATACCAACTCTTATACTCAAGTTATAGCATCCATTCTACTTGTTTGGGCCACAATTTGGCAGCTAAACATATTTCTGCTTCCAAGGAACAATATCCAGACACTGTTTAGAATATTTCACTGTGTCTGGTTGGTTGAATAAGCTGGTGGGGGGGTGGGGGGGATACCATGTCCCCCACTTATGGTTGTGCCATCTCATGTGACATCAACATTTTTTGAAAGACAGTGAATTATCGGAGTGTATGAATTAAAGCAAGTATTCTATATGATAATTTAAAAAACAAATTCATGGTAATAGTAAGACTTAGAAGCCAAACTTGTACACATGTTACATGATATTTGATTTTCTTTCTCCATAGTTTTACTTTGCCAAATCATTTGTTGATGGACTGATCTTTGTTGTTTTAGAAAAAATGCATGGTTAAAACCTGCATTATAATAACCTGTTTTGCAGCCGAGTACTACTCCATAGTTTGCTTAAAAGCAATGGAAAGTTCTACCGCCAGGGCTTTATAGTCCTGGCAAATGTGCTTTGTGTTCAATGTTTATGTTAATGTTCTGTTCATGGAAATAAAACTGTTTAAACCAATGGAAAGTTCTGAGTCTAGCTGAAATTACTATACCAGCATTTCTTACAGAAAATTTTCCTGAAAACTATTGTTCACCATAAATGCCCTTGATCTCAACAGTTACACTACTGAAAGTAAGAAATATTCTTTTATTGAAAGCTGACAACTACATGCATCTGAGCATGATCAGAGCTAAGAGTTTTCAAACAATATTATGAACGATGAATTCCCCAGGAACTGGCTTTTTTCTGCTTGTGTAGAAAGAAAGCTTTTGTCTGTCATCTGGTGCATTTTTACTTTTTTTTTTTTTTTTTTTTTTTGGCAAAGTGACTCACTCTTTCTCTCTCCCTCTCTGACATTAGTAGTGGAGGAAAACAAGACGAGGTAAACAATTCCTCCATCACTACATCAATGACTTGGACATTCAAAAAGAAAAAGGGGAACAGGAGGGGAGAAGGAGGAGGAGTGGGGGGGGGGGGGGGGCAAGAAACATAATGCGAATAAAAAATCAGGGAAATAGATTATGAATATAAAATCCTTCACAAGCTGCATATGTGAACCACTGTAATCCATCTTGAAGACAGAACTATTGTATCGCCTGCTTTAAGGCCTTTTGTCCGCTAATTCCAACTTGTCAGGGAGACACCGCTGATTGTGTCTGTGCTCCCTTAGCATTATATGGAGGTATACAGTCTGTAATTTTTTGGTATTCTCACCACCATGGGTTCAAAATCAGAATCCAACCACACCCCAAAGCGTAGTGTAGATAAGTACAACGGAAAGAAAGTGCTGTAAAGAAGTAAGTTACTGAAAAACTAAAACCTTTATGCAAACACTAACAGTATAAAATGTAGGGGAAAATCTTTGAGCCTATGCTTGAGGATCCATTTAAGAATGCAAGTGAGGTCAAAACGTTTCAACATGGTGGTCAGCTCTATTGTTTACCAACCCAAACACTGTCTACCTCACACTAACCCAAGCACTGTCAGTTACGCAAGTGCTGACAGCAGCTAAGAACTGTGCAGAATAGCCTTTACTTGGATCTCATAAGATGCCATCTCCTACCAACTGACCAAACAATATGTTCTACAATTTAGCAGTAGGGGAAAACATGTGCAGTTTAACAATTCGTCCGGCATTACATTAATGACTTGGCAAAGATTAGAAAAAAAAAAAGAGAGAAGGTGGGGGGGGGGGGGGGGGGGGGGAGGAGAGAGAGAATTAATGGGAATGAAGAAAAATCAGGGAAATAACTTAAGATAATAGTTAAGACAGAACCCGTTCATATTCCTTGCTCCGAGGCTTTTCGTCCACCGATTCAGACTTATCAGGGAGACACGGCTGACTGCGTCTATGCTCCCTTAGCATCAATAGGAGATATACCACAGTCTATAATTCTGTGGTATTCTCACCACCAAGGGTTTAAAAACAGAACCCAACCGCACCCTAAAAGCAGCCAGTGAATGGTAGAAAATGGTAGGGGAAAATCTTTGAGCCTATGCTTCAGGATCCATTTAAGAATGCAAAGGAAGTCAAAAAGTGTCAACAGTGCGACTGGTCCGCTCTACTATTTAATAAGGCAAGCACTGTCACATATGTGTGGACAGCAGCTAGGAAGTTTGAAGAACTGTGTGCAGAAAAGCCTTTACTTATATCTCAGAAGAGATGCACTCTCCCACCTGTTGACCAACGATATGTTGAACGATTGAGAAGTAGGGGAAACAAGGGCAGCTAAACAATTCCTCCATCATTACAAGTCATAATGATTTGGCAACGATTTAAAAGGGGGGGAAGAGAAGGTGGGAGATTTTTCTTTCTTTCTTTCTTTCTGCGTACGCAGGCGGATACTCCTGCGGACACTGCCTGTATAGACAGGCAGTGGAGTTTTGTGTGTATGACCGTTTTTTATCCGGCCATTAAGGCAGCCATACTCCATCTTCGGGGAAGGTGCACGCTATGTGTAACGTGTCATCCATACCAACGGCCAAACTGGCCTTCTCTTCCGAAAGTTGGTGATGGGATTTTACATGTGTGCAAGATGATGTGCGTGCCTTCACACACGGAACCTAGATTTATAGTCTCATTCGAAGGACTGTATGGGGAATGGAGTCAGAACCAATGTTAACTCCGAGGGAAAAATCCCCCTGTACCGAAATTCGAACCCGCAACCCAGGACCACGAGTATGGCGCTCTACCAACTGAGCTATTCCGGCCCCCGGGGGGAGATTAATAATGGCAGTGAAATTCAGGAAAATTGATCATAAATTCAAAATCCTTCACTAGCAGCATACCAGGATCATTGTTGTCCATCTTGAAGACAGAACTGATCATATTACTTGCTCCGAGACCTTTTGTCTGCCGATTCAGACTTTTCAGGGAGACACAGCTGATTGTGTCAGAGCTCCCTTGGAATCAAATGGAGTTACATGTAATTCTATTGCCTTCTCATCACCAAGGGTTCAAAAACAGAATCCAACAGCACCCCAAAGCCTAACAAAGCATACATACATAACATAGCCCCAAAGCATATCAAAGCATACATAACACTTTTTTTTTTCCCTTCCTCTGTTACTCCCTACCCCACCCCCAATTTACTCTATTCATCACCTCTTTCCCCTTCTCTCTCTCTAAACATTTTACTACAGATAAAAACATTTGTCTTTAAAATCCAAAAACAAAACAAAAAAAACCCTTTGATGTAAAAAAAAAACAAAAAAATGTATACATAAAATGAACTGTTCATAAATTTTTATCGTCAATCTATTCATTTTATTGTACTTTGAGGATAAATATGTGCATGAAGTTTACGAAAGTCACCCAAACCTATCAACAGCACTTGTGCTATGAAAAAAACAGTGTAATTTACTAAGTCATGTACGTGGTTCAGAATTTGAGGCAATTTTATCAATACCTCAACACATTTGATTTTACAAACTTTTCATGTCACCAAAAAATATCCACCTTCCAAAGGAACTCAGATCACATTACAAACTTATTACACACTTTGGGTCTTCTTTGTGAAATGTAAATGACATGTTTTAAAATGCAATAACTTCAGGAAAAAGTCAACAAAAATCTTATTTTCTTAATCAATCAGTAAGTCAACTTCAGTCATTTCTATACAATGCATGACAGTTTCTCTCTCCACAATGACTTCAGTCATGGTCATCGCTTTGCGCATTGGGCCATGTTGCAAAAATTCTCAAATTCATACTGGAGAGGGAAGTTGTAAATACTTTTGATAGGTCTTGTAGGTTTCAATCACATACGGTTTGTTTCTGAAAGTCCTTGTTGGTTTTGTTAAATAGGAGGGCCAGTATACTGTCTGATTATGTAATTTACAACAAAAAATGGAGGGGGGGGGGGGAGGGAGGGACGCGCAAAATAGAAGTCAGTGTCCCCTTTTCAACACTAATTTATCTTCATACGTTTTCTCAAAATCCATTGTGACTTAAGTTAAAAGATTGAAGGTAGAAGTTCACCTATTTTGGCATAACAATACATAATTTGTCTGGAGGTTTTCTACTAAAGCAAAGTTATGGTATGAAGGTTGAGTTTTGAAATGGCCCCAAAACCCAAATATTGCCCACAACTGCATGGTCTTTGACAGAATGGGAAAATACATACTAAATCATTTAGTTTCAAGTCAAATGCTGATCCTTAAATGATTTCTTACACAAAATAATTGTTTTTCAATACGTCAGCAGACTAGAAATTAGAATCATCCAATTGGCTGTTTTTAGAACGAAGTCATGGGCACACGCTGCTTTAGACTCAAAATATCCGTTGTCAATGATCTGAGCGGTCTTCAAGTTATCTAACATGAAAGAAGTAGGTACCTATACTATTCAACTGCATTGATATTTTTTCTTTCTGATTGAGATACCAAGACTGAAACTTACTTTCAAGAAGTATGTCAGCGCGACAGGTGTCTGGTCAAGTTGAAAAAAAAATCACGTGTAAATTTCCGTCAGTCATATGCTTATACGGGAGATATAGCTATAAGAACAGAACAGCACTCTCACTGCAAGCAATTTATGCAACTACTTCTTTTTTTAACTGTATCTAGGCAAAACCATAATTCGCTTCTCGATGCTATAATTGCTCGTTAAGTGAATCGTCAAAATCGGGAGTTGACATCATGGCAAACTCCGTTTTTTTTCTACGAACCTAAGCATATACTGTGGCCGTTCGGAAGATCGTTCCACATTATGCAACGTAATTTACATTTTCTCTTAAATCAGTACCTCACAATTTTAAGAATCAATTGATATTCATTCCAGTGAATGCGTAGAGCTATACTGCAGCAGATATCGTCAATTTGGAGTTGCACCTCCAGACGGCTGCCATGTTTCCAAATGATGTGAGAAAAAGCCCGGATTGAGATTTGACGACCAAGAGAAGACAAATATCGACTTCCTGTGAATCGACTCCCCTTTCCGGCGCATGCTGCCTCATAGATCAAGATGGAGGACTAGTCACACTAGAAGCTTCCTTGTCGACAAGAATTTCAGGTGCTTTGCGGAATTTTAAGCAGGTGCTTCATGTATAAAAATCAAGCGCAATGTTTATTCTTATCAAAGGAGCAGTCTGGTTGCATGTTGTTGCCTATTTTCATCAAAACATTCACCACGTGCACTCTAAGACAGGAGGAAGACAAGTTTCTTTGGCACACAGGAACTTGACATCCATTGGCTGTTGCTAAAATTTATGAAAGTTTAATCTTCAACAGCTACATTGCTCGCACAATAAAGTTCAGATAGTGTTTTCGGAATGCTAAAAGCATAATATATCTGTCAATTGCATTTGAATGATACCGTTGGCTTGTGTTTTAATCTTTTTCAATGGAGGAAAAAAATCTCATAGACCTCCCAAAGTCCGTGGTCCTGCCAGCACTGTGGTTAGTTTTCTCACTGTGACAGACTCGAGGGGTTTTGCCAAAGCTTTGTGAATGTGATTTGTGTAAGTTTTAGTGTGTTTGATGTCAAAGGTAGCTAATAGCTCTCGTGATCTACTCAACTATTTAATATTATTTCATCTTCCAGTCAGTTTGTCCGCTTTCTGAGAATGATTCATTTATATGTAGATTAAAAAAAAGTCATGTTTGTTGAAAACTTTATTTCTTGATAATTTATTTTTCCATGTCAGCTGAACAGACTCAGCAAACTCAAAGTTTAGAAATTTCTCCATTTCACCATGAGACTTCAGCTTTTCTTTGTTTTGTTTTTTCAAAGGTGCGTGTGATGGAAGGCATGTTGCCATGGCTAATATGTAAATAAATTTCATCCAAGACTTACTTAAATCAGCCACAAATCCAGTGGGTTTTGAATTACTATGAACTCTGAAGGAATAGAAAACAGATTACATTCAGGTAGTTCCTCAGAACATTTTATGGCTTTATAGAAAAAACGTGATAGATTTTATGGAATGAAATCTTAGATGAGGTAGGAAACAGTAAAGAGTGAATAACAAATGACAACAAACAAGTAGGGTAACACTTGCACCCATGATGAAACAAATGCGTGCCCATAACTCCAAACGAATGCTGCTTATAGATTTTAATTTTTTACGGTGAAATTTGGGACACTTGTTTACAGTTGGTTATAAAAATGGATTTCCTCTCCAGAGGCATACTCTTTAATTCTCTAAATGGGTTCAGAAGAGCAGAAAAATGACTCATTGGACTTCAGGTTACAAGATTTGAACTCCAGATATATTTCTTCAACCCTAATGAAGTTGGGATGGGTAGAAAAATGGTTCGTTGGAGTTATATACCCTTAGAAATCAAACTTTTATTTTTGTTATAAAAAAAAAAGAAAAAAAAAATTAATTTAGATCATGCACTTAGAATTGCAGTCTGTTACCTTTTGTTTTCTGAGAGGTGTTTGGTTTGAATAACTTTTATTCAAGAAACAAATAAACAGATTACCTTCACAGAAAGGTGTTTAAAGTTTCAGAGTAGTCTGGGTGCCTTTTATGGCTTTATAGAAAAAACGTGATAGATTTTATGAAATGAAATCTTAGATGAGGTAGGAAACAGTAAAGATTGAATAACAAATGACAACAAACAAGTAGGGTAACACTTGCACCCATGATGAAACAAATGCGTGCCCATAACTCCAAACGAATGCTGCTTATAGATTTTAATTTTTTACGGTGAAATTTGGGACACTTGTTTACAGTTGGTTATAAAAATGGATTTCCTCTCCAGAGGCATACTCTTTAATTCTCTAAATGGGTTCAGAAGAGCAGAAAAATGACTCATTGGACTTCAGGTTACAAAGATTTGAACTCCAGATATATTTCTTCAACCCTAGTGAAGTTGGGATGAGTAGAAAAATGGTTCGTTGGAGTTATATACCCTTAGAAATCAAACTTTTGTTTTTGCTATTAAAAAAAAAAAGAAAAAAAAAACTAATTTAGATCATGCACTTAGAATTGCAGTCTGTTACCTTTTGTTTTCTGAGAGGTGTTTGGTTTGAATAACTTTTATTCAAGAAACAAATAAACAGATTACCTTCACAGAAAGGTGTTTAAAGTTTCAGAGTAGTCTGGGTGCCTTTTGTAATAGATAGATTGATTCATCAGGAGTAGACATTCTCAAATGATTTTTATTTCTATTGGGGACAGTCAGGTGGAAAAAAAGAGTCTGTGTGACACCCCCCCCCCCCCCCTCCAAATTTCTGCTTTCCTCCGAAAGACTGTAAATAAAAGTAAAACAGGAAAAACTAACAGTGCAATGAAAAAAAAAGCAAAAAAATTGAATGATGGCATGCTTTCCACAGGGAGTAGTGATGGGTTTAGCAAAAGGAATGAAGCTTAATTAGGACGCAAGTAGATTTCTTTTTCCAGCTCAAATACAGAGCATTTAATGATTAATGGGAAGAAGTGTTACCCACCATGTATGAAAGTGTATGAAAAAAAATTTATGAAAACAACATTTTCATGCTTCCATTATTCATACATTTGTGGACTGAATTGAAATTATATATATGCTCTCTCTCTCTCTCTCTCTCTCTCTCTCTCTCTCTCTCTCTCTCTCTCTCTCTCTCTCTCTCTCCACCGCTCACATGTATTCCAAAATAGATCCATTTCACGATACATATTGTGAGGAGTAGAGGTGGGTTTTTTTTTCTCCCTGACTAAGCACAAAGTCTGCATCCTGCTGAAACTTTTGTGCGTTACCTGCCTTGTTTCAGGTAAACAGTGCTCTTCCGGAGTTCTGTTCTTTGTGAGAAAATTGAAAAGGGAGGGAATGAGGGTTGGGGGAGGAAGAGAATAGGAGTTTAAGATTTTGAAAGTGAAAAGGGGAGGAACAAAGTTCAGTTGGTCGTACCAGCCGCCGTGGCGAAGTGGTTAGCATCACGGACTCCCCGGGTGGGAGGTCGTGGGTTCGAATCCCATCAGAAGTCATGTGGGTTTTTCTGCCCCGACCGGCTCCTACCCAGAGTTGAGTTTGCTGCGGACTCGTTGGGAAGACTGGGACCACACAGTTGAGTTTCATCCACTTAATGGATGCGTTTCTGAGAGTGTTGCTCAACTTTCCTGACCAACACTGCAGGTGCCTGTATCTCTTGGGCCTGGTTGACGCCGGGATATATTATGAAAGGAAGTGTAGAGTACAGCCCTGTCATGTAGTCTCAGACCGAAATGGAAATCCGTAGCATCATCTTAATCATCCTCATTCTCATTGATCAGCATTAAAAAAAAAAAGTCTCAAATTCTGTGGCCCTTCATGCCCTGCTCTCATGGTGACCTCAGTTTCGATGTCCTCTCCACGTCTGTGGCCTTGGTTTGGTTCCGTCAGGGTCACCGGTATCAGCGAGTCCATGGGGGCTGTCATTGGACGGACGTGGTGGCGCCCTCCGGAGGGAGAGCTCACTGACGCCGGCTCCGTGACTAAGCAATTATTGTCGTCAGTAGGGGGCTTAGTAGGTGGTGTCCTGCGTATGTTAGATCAGAACAGGCGCCACTGAACACCACCGAAGTGACTCGGCAGCAGTGCAGTGTCTCCTCCGGTGGGTTGCCTCTTAACGACTTGACATTGACTGCTCCCTGTGGGTTTGCTGGTGCCAGGGCTGCGGCGGGGCCAACCGGGCTGTGGCTGTGGACGGGGTGTCAGAATGAGCGGCATGGGTGCACTGCCTCTGAGGTGGCGCAGAGGTTGGGACAGCAAAAAAAAGAAAAAAAGTTCAGTTGGTCTGCATTCAAACTGATTGCTCTGTCACCCTTTCACTGACGTTCAAAATTTGTTTGCCCAACTGACAAAGTTAATTTTACCTTATCTGCTTTACATCTTGTTTTGTGCATTTATTTGCATTTTTAGTCATTTTCAGTAATGCAGCAGTCTGTTTTCAGTGTTTATCTGCTAGGTTTGGATGTCTAAGACAATTGGATGATGAATCATGTAGATAGACAGATAGAGATATTTGCTGATTTTCAACAATCAACATAAGTGTTTTGAACGCTTACCTTTTAGGATCTTTTTTAATGGAATGCACTGTATGTATGTCTGATTGTGTAAGTCGTACACGTTTTTCACGTGGAACAAATGTGTTATTTCATTTTTAGGCTTTTGCTTTTCATGTAAAATAAGTGTTGTTGCTGTTTGTATCTTCAGAGGAACCTGACTTTGACAGCTTGTATTGAAATGTGATATACTGGATGTAGGATCAAAAGCTTGGTGGTGAAATATGGCTTGATAATGAGTAATTGTCGCTGTTACAGAGTGTCAAAATGTGTTTGTTTTTGTTGTTGCTTTTCTCCCGATCAGTATTATATGGTTGTAAAGTAATTGCATTCATTTCAAGGTAAAATTCTGGTTCTTTTCTGTTGTTGTTATTGTTTGTAGTTGTTGTTATGTAAATATCTGTTTGTTGTTGGACACAAAGAAGCAAATCGCATTGAAATGGTTTCACATTTTGTTCAGAAATGCATTCTTTTACTAGTTTTAGTAGACAGTGTCAGCATTTGATAAGAGCTGTAACAGATAGGTGATATGTGAAATAGTTAGTTTTTCTTTAAGTTCACAGTTTGTTTGATGTGTGTGTGTGTGTGTGTGTGTGTGTGTGTGTGTGTGTGTGTGTGTGTGTGTGTGTGTTTCGATGTTCATGTAAGTGTAACACACTCACCATCTCAAGACACCAGATGATCTTTTTGATTTATGAATATTTGTAGCAGTGAAGATCGAGATAAATATAAGACAGGACATTGCTATGAAGATGAATTTTGTCATATATTTTATATCAACTGTGTGTCTGGAAATATGCTTGTTCGTGGTATTATGTGACATTTACTCCCATTAGATTTTCGATTGTAATTCATTCCTCAGTCAGCTAGGCTTATCACTGCATGTAATCGGTCAAACCAGTGTGCCAAGGAACAGGAGTTCTGTGTACAGAAAGAAAAAAATCATTCAATGTGACTTTTTTTTTTCTTTTGATAATAAAACTACTGATAGAAAGGTACAGAAGGAATCTGCGCCATTAAAAAAATATCTGTGCAATGACAATTTTGAAGTAACACTAGATATCTGGCTAGTATTGGCTCTTGTTCTGCCTTTCAGTTTAGAAGTGCAGCGGCTTCCACTATGCTTCTTTCTGCAAGGTTTGCCTTGTTTTTGCTCCTTGAGAGTATCTTTTAAGTTTCATTATTATCTAAGGTCTGTTTAGTTTTGTGCAGTTCACCTGTCACACTTTTCAGTGCCAGCCATCTTGCCAACTCATTCATGCTCTTTGACACCATTAAGTCCTGGGCAGTAGGTTCACGTTAGCTTTTCCTGCCAGAGGCTGCAGAATGCACACTGCCACTTTCAACACCGCATTCTACTGTAAACTGTGTGAAGCATTTTCTTGGAGCACATCACGTTTATCTTGAAGTTGACTTAGCTATTGATCTAAACCTCAGGGGAGCACTCGTCACTGTTTGTGCTTCCAGTGTTGAACTGGAAGTTCTGAAATTGCATGCAGCTCAACACAAAATTACAAGTATTTCATCACAGAAGAGAAAAACAACACACTGTATGAATACAATGAAATGACGATTAAACTTTGCAAGGAAATGATCTGAATTTTGTAATCCCTCTCTCTCTCTCTCTCTCTCTCTCTCTCTCTCTCTCTCTCTCTCTCTCTCTCTCTCTCTCTCTCTCTCTCTCTCGCACACACACACACACACACACACACACACACACACACACTGTTGTTCATCCTTCGATTTCGAAGATGACCATGACTTCAATCTCAGATGGAAGATCGCGGAGTGTGGGTCCGTAGGTGGCTGGTGAGGCCGATCTGGGCCCGGAAGGAATGCCCACATGTGGGACACATGTGGGTGGGTGCTACAATGGAGGTGGAGGTAGCTCTGGCCTTGCGCATGGCTCGCTTTCTCTCAGATTCTGCTGTGCGTCTCTTCTCTGATGTATATGCACCCTTTGTGATGCTGCTTCGCCAGGCTGGGCGGTCCAGGGCAAGCGACTCCCAGGTGTTGAGGCTATGTTCAGGCCTTTGAGGGACACTTTGAGGCAGTCCTTGAAACGTTTCTTCTGCCCCCCCCAACTTTGCACTTGCCCTGACTCAGTTCTTCGTACAGCAGTTGTTTCAGCAGTCGAGTATCTGGCATTCTGACGATGTGGCCAGCCCATCTGGCTCGGGATTTCTGATGTGAAAAACACACATACACACACACACACACACACACACACACACACACACACACACACACACACACACACCCTTTTCCATTCTTGCCTTCCACCTTGTGATTAAAGTAAGAACATGCTATTTTAAAACTTTACAAGGATGACCTGGGACTTCCTTCCAGTCTTCAGCAAAGATGGTACACCAACTACTCGAGGTGAAAATGACAAACTTATGTCCTTTTCTCTTTTGTATTTTAAAACATACACCAGAATAAGTAGGTAAAAATGCTAGTTACTAAGGCCTCACCATTCTGGAACTAGTATACCTATACATTTTCACTGTAAA
Source organism: Conus canariensis (assembly GCA_033310375.1). Classification (NCBI taxonomy): domain Eukaryota; kingdom Metazoa; phylum Mollusca; class Gastropoda; order Neogastropoda; family Conidae; genus Conus; species Conus canariensis. Next base: position 70,600,672 of record CM065721.1, read on the forward strand.
ATGTAAGCAAGTTTGGCAAAAACACACCACACACACACACACACACACACACACACACACACACACACACACACACACACACACAAAGGTCAAGATGAAGTTCTTGAAGGGTTATTGCACTTGCAGTGTGTTACCATGGTGTTGTCTTGGGTGTGCAAGTTTAGCGCTTTTAGCAACTTTAGCACATGAAACAGTGCTTGGTTTTGTCTGCCCCTTTGATATGCCCAGAGATGTGGAAAAAACCTGGGAAGAGAACATGAATTTGTGCCGTTTATGCTGATGAAGTTATGCTTGAAAGTAATTTGTGATGAAAGAACCTTTCTTTGTAATTACTGCACAATAGGTATCTCTCTGCCGTCAGTTGTATGGTGGCAGATGAAAACTAAACAAGTCGCATACACCACCACCTTCCTTTCTTCAGCTTATACAGAAATTTGGAAAGATTTAGTTTGAAAGTAAGGTGACTGCAGGCAGAAATTGACACAAACTTACTGTTGTGCCAAATGAACTGTCTCTCTTGTTTGGCGGAATAGTACACTTTTTTTCTCTTTGTAACAATATACTCATTTCAGTTGAAAAGTACATTCATAACAGATTTAGGGTAAACAAGCTGCATTCTTCTTGTATAACAATTTTCCGATATTCTAACATATCATACATAAAAAATAATCTGTTGTTTTGTAAACCTCCCCTTGTTCCTATTGTAAAGAAACGCACAAGGGGAGATCGGGTTCGGGAGAAAGTTGGACTAGGTTCATCCAAAGAAAGACAAATGAGTCAGGCCCAGTGAAAATTTTCTTTCTTTTAATTTGGTTCTACAGCTTTGCACATAAGGGCTGGTGACAATGCCCAACAACAGGAAATAGGAAAAAAAAACAAAGGTAAGGGGGAAAAAAAGGAAAAATGAAGGGGAAAAGAAAAAGGGCTCTGGCAACCGTGGCCTGTAAATGAAAATGCAAACGAACGTAAACCACAAATGCATCTTACACCATTGCATCGTTCACATACATCCGAATCATTTCATAAGTTCTCCAACGTGACAGAAAAACATCATTTAACCAAATTACGAGACTAGGTCAGTCTCAGGGATAAGATATCCCTCATTCTAACAGCAAGTCAGAGCCTATCATTCAGGAGACACATAATCAGGAATGTGCTATACTATGGGTTCAACCACTATAGCTCTTTTAGTCTCTTGCATTGGATTTGCGCAGAGGTTATCAACAATGATAACCTATCCAAACAAGAACTAAACGAGTGACAAAACGACCACTCTGAACCCAGGGTGAACCAACCTCAAAAACACGGTTCAACCCTGTGCTGCCCTTAGTCAGAACAGCAACTGCCAGTTATGTGGGATTCATATCCCTAACACAATTATTCCATCTCATTCCATGTGTTCCATCATAACTGCTCATCCTTCGCTTCTATAATTAAGCAACATGGGATAACAGACTTCATCCCCAAATTACAACCAGTCAAAGGAATCGACAGTGAACATAATCAAGCGCAACACTTCGCCTCATAAAATGGAAAAAAACATGAAACGGCAACAACAAAAAATATGCCAATTTCAGTCGACATTACAGGCAAACAGCCTACATAGGCAACAAGCCTGTAACCTTCATCATGCATATAAGGGAGACAGATACATATAACCAGTATGGTAACATGTTCTTCAGAAAAGAAATATCCTCAGTAGACAGAGACCGAGAGAGACAGAGACAGAGAGAGAAACAGACAGACAGAGAGAGAGAGAGTTATGGCTTATCGCTCCGGTCAAAAAGTACTACAAAATCATCTATTACAGTAACCCGTAAGTCAATAACACACAACAATATCGTCTTACCGGCCATCATTTAGTGGCTCTTGTCTCAGCTGTTCAATTATAAAAATTCTAGAAACACCACTAATAATCTGTCTACTACATCACCATACTGTCTGCTTATTCCTTATTATTTAACAAATTACAATAAGCATGATACTTATAAGGACTCCATAACTTCCGTATTTTATCTCATTTATTTATTTTTGTTATTGTCACAGAACATCATCTAACTTTGTTTTTCCTTTCAACATGTATTCATACATATAAACAACCAAATATGAACTCGACTTCTAAAATAATTTCAAAATCTTAGTGCTCAATAGAACCTATAGAAAACCCAAAGGGTCAAGAATACAAAGCATGGAACAATCAACGCCCATTTCATAATAACAATGCAGCATGGTCAAATGTCTAACATATACACATAGCCAAATACAAAGTACATAGTGCTTAGATGCTCTGCCAGAATACAGAAATGGAAAAATGCATCAACTTACATTTCTGGTGCCATCAGAACACCATCACCACACTTCACAGAACAAGGTGTAGTCCTCTCCGTTTGAGATTTGGGGCCTGACTGAATAACTTAGTAGATTCCCAAACACCCACGCTTCCCCTAGCGTCACCTAGGGACACCATCTATCAGATTCCTACGCCTCATGAATATTTATAAGGGGCTTACAGGTTTAACAGCAGCTATCAACTGCCAACTTCATATCACCTACATGTCCCTCTAACCTAAGCATATAACATCTCCTCAAACATGGCGTGATCCGAGGTCTCACTAGTTTGAAATAAGAAATAGTAATCAGAACTATTTCCTTAAAATCTCCAGGATGACCAACAACCTAAATAGTAAGCCCATCCCGCAACTACTGCTCTCCCTCTTACATAATGGGGCTGGCACCTCCATAAACTTTCCCTGGTCTCTTCCCTGGTCTAGCCAAGAGTATTCTCTCTTTGGAATTTCCGGCCCCCCTCCGGTCAGTGCCCACAAAGGGATTCCTCCTTAGATCGCCACAGCTGGGTGAACTCAGCTGGGTGAACTCATCGGGGGTCATCAGACTGCCTGCCTCGGTTAATTTAAACATCAGCTGTGGCACTCCACAGTGGAAGCACACAAGAATCTCTGGTACACCATAGGTGGTGTACATTTTGTTTTCGTAAGGTACGATACATTTAAAAAAATCATCTTGTTTACTTTCTATGTCCGAGGAAAACAGGTTTACCTTATCACGTACCAAAACTCAGTCAATCCATTTTCACAATTTTCGTCAATTTTTTGCTGATCCTGAAATTCATCTGGACAAGTCCACCATTCCAGCTGTAAAAGAAGCCAAATTCCTAGGAGTTATTTTTGACCAAAAACTCAACTTTCTCAGCCACATTAAAAATCTCAAAACTTCTTTCCAGAAAGCTCTGAATATTCTGCGGGTCGTAGCACACACTGACTGGGGCGCTGATAAGAAAACTTTGCTGCACCTCTACAGAGCCTTGGTCCGTTCCAAACTGGACTATAGATGGTTGTGCTATGTACGGCTCTGCCAGACCCTCTTATCTGAAACTCTTGGATCCTATTCACCATCAGGGGCTTCGTCTCTGTCTTGGAGCATTCCGCACCACCCCTGTGTACAGCCTGTATGCAGAGGCAGGTGAACCCTCACTGTCCAACCGCAGGCTGAAACTGCCTTTGAATTGATAAGATTGTTCTCGTAACCGGAAAACCCCACCTATGACTGTGTCTTTGACCCTCAGTTTCAAAGCAAATTCGAAAACAACCCAAACTGTATTCTGCTGTTTGGTCTTCGTATGCAGCCTCATGCGCAGAATGCAGGTCTAGACCTAGGAGTTGTGTCCGATTTTTCCAAGTTTCCAGATCAGCCTCCGTGGACCTTTTTCACACCAGAGATTCGTTTTGATCTTGCAGCTTTTCACAAAGAGTCTACCAGCTCTCTGGCATACAAGGCCTTGTATGCTGACCTCTGTTCGAAATTCCCATCCTATCAGAAAATTTTCACTGACGGTTCCAAGTCTGAAGATGGAGTGGCCTGTGCAGCCTATTGCCCTGGTGCTCCTTCTCAAATACTGTTAGAACATATACCTCCAGATGCTTCTGTCTATTCTGCTGAACTTACTGCTCTGGTTCTGGCGTTGAAGATAATCTCACAATCTAAGAAGAGGGACTTTCTGGTTCCGTCAGATTCACTGTCAGCTTTGGAGGCCATAGCTGGCCGCAACCTTCAGCATCCAGAACTTTTACACTTCTTTAAACTTTTTACCAAGTTGAAAGCGGATGGTTACAACATTATTTTGGCTTGGATTCCTGGTCATGTTGGCATTGGAGGGAACGAAATGGTTGATCGTTTAACCAAGAATGCCACAACAGAGAAATTGTCCAACATATATATCCCCTGCTCAGATCTGAAACCCAAAATTAACGATTGTGTGAGAGACCTCTGGCAGGAGGATTGGAATACACAGACGGATAACAAACTCTTTCAGATCCGTCCAAACCTTAAGGAGTTCCTCTCATCTACGTCTGGTGGTCGTAAAGAAGAAACAGTTCTGTGCCGGCTGCACACCGGCCATTCGTATTTTACCCATTCATACCTTTTAAAGAGTGAAGAAGCTCCGTGGTGCGTTCCATGTCATGTGCCACTCACAATTAAACATTCTTTTAGAGTGTTTGGACTTGTACGATGTGAGACACAAACATTTTACAGCAGAGTCCATGAAAATCCTGTTCAGGGATGTCCCGCCTGACGTGATCTTTGGGTTTTTGAGAGAGATTAACATTTTTTATCTGATTTAAGATTTAACGGAAGAAAGATTTTTAACAAAGTTTCTGGTGCGTTTCTAGAAGATGTCATTCAAAGAGATGTGTGAAAGGATTTTTTTTTTTTTTTTTTTTAATGACTTGTGAGTTGATTTTAACATGGTGACAGCCCTGATGCGGCCCTTTGCGGTCGGCTGGGCTATAAGCAACATTATCTTATCTTAACTTACTTTCTATGTGTGCAGGTGGGGAAGATTTCAGTAACAAGGGCAATTTGTCAGCAGGTGATCCTACCTTTGACTCTCAAGCTTAATGAGTCTGAAGGCACTTCCAATGGCTCTTATCCTGGATGATTCTCAAATCTCATCCCGTTTGTACCAGAAGAACATGAACGAGAAGATGCACAACCCATCAAACATCGACCTGTTGCTGGAATGTGAAGATGACCAAAGTTACGCACTGCCACGTAACAGCAGTGTCAGCAATGGCTTGCAGCTTCATACATCCAGCAATGTGAGCATGCGCATCTCCTTTCCCTCATTTGCTGCTGCAGGCTTGTCCTGTCAGTATTGCCAGTGCAACTTCCTTAGTGAAAACACATCTCATGGATCACATGCAGAAATTCCACAACGATAACGAAAGTGGAGACGATGATGGAGATGATGATGGCAATGATTTCCCAGCTGCCAATGAAGACCAAGGTGCTGCTATGGATGATGGGTTTGATGGTAATGTGGATGACCAAAACACAGACCCTTTCAAGAAAAGCAGTGTTGTAAATGCAGGCATGGTACTGAGAAATGTAAAGCCTGCCATGACAGCTCTGTCTCCCAGCAATGGTGTGGCAAGGGCACCTGTACCTTGCTATACCAGTGGCGCTTACAGCTCTCCTCCACAAGTTTCCCCTGTATCTATTGCCCCGCCCAGTATCCCAGAGAATGGCGTGGCAGAAGTCAGAAGTCTCAAACGCAAACCTGCAGCTAACGAAACAACCTCCAACCCACGTCTAACATTGACAATTAAAAAGTCCAAGTCTAGCTACGAGATTCAGCGCGATGAAGATAGGCTGGTCCCTGTTTCTCCAGGAATGCAAATGCGCGAGGAAAATTGTGATGTGCAGAGCGATTCCGCAAATGAAACAATAGATGTGGAGTCCAGCTCTCCAAACAGCTCACCTGGCAGCGAGAAAAATAGCGTGCAAGCCATTATCAGTGGAAGGAAGAATCCATTGCTGAAATTCTTCTGTGGACAGTGCGAAAAAGGTTATGTGTCCAAGTATGCTCTGAAGAGACACCTTGCTACACACAGTGATGAGCGACCATTTACTTGCTCTTTTCCTGGCTGCAAAGGTGCTTTCAAGCTGAAATCTCGCTTGACGGACCACATACGTTATGTGCACAAGCGCAAGACACCACGGACAGTGAACCGCAGTAAATCTGTGCCTGATGCCAGCTCTTCATCCCTTGCACAAGCTCTTCTCTCCCCTGCCCCGCTTACCGGCAAACCCAGTGCCAAAACCAAAATGTTCAAGTGCACCGCTCCAGGCTGCAACCGTGAGTTCAGAGATGCGTACAACCTGGCCAGCCACATGTGCCTGCACACAGGCTACATGCCCCACAAATGCTCTTTGTGCTCCTTCAGTGCCATCCAGAAGACCTCGTTGGACTGGCACATGCAGACCAAGCATCCCCAGTCTTGACCAGGGCGTGGGCATTAGGTTTTATCTTCCCTCCATCTGGGACACTTGCTTCATGCCAGAGAAGTCGGCACTCCATTATATTCTTTGGATGAAATATGTTCGACACTGTTTTGTGTGTGTATGTCGGTGTATGTGTGTGTCCACATGCTTTGCAGGATAGGCAGCAAAACTCTTCAAGTTTAGCATTTTGGACCCATCGTATTAGATACAACTAGCTTGATAGTTTCTGATTTTGTTATCATGACCTAATTTTAAGCAGTGTTTGGATCCCCATTTTAACTATGCATTTGAATCATTTATCATCAGATACTGATGTATCCCACATGATCATGAACAGTTCATGATGTTGCTTCAATTAAACCAGTGGCACATCTTTGGAGTTTAGATTTAGATCTTTGGCTCGTAAGTCATAGGTCTGTGAAGTTGTTTTTCAGTTTCAAATTTTGTAATCAGTATTTTTTTTCCTAATCAGGGTTAATCAGTGAAGACGTGCTGGTCTGCCTGTCAGTGTCCCTTGAATGTGAAACGCCCCCAACCACAACCAAATGGTGATTAACAAGAAAAAAATTTTATAAAGAAAGAAACAAAACGATTTTATGCCTTGTTTTAAAAAACTCATTTCTTGATCTCGGTGGGGGGAAAAAATTGAAGTTTAAGTTAAAACCAGGGTGTTTAATTCTCATTGTCGTGTCAAAAAGTAATGGAAAATTTCTTTCATTCATTTTCAGTTTTCAATGAGAGTATTTTGACATTCATTGTTTTTGTTGTTGCTGTGTGTGTGTTGTGGATTGAGGTTGGGGTATGGAAGAGAGAAAGATGGTGTTCCCTGTTTAAAGTGTTTTATGCTGTTTTTGTTTCTTATGTCATGGCATTCAGAGTTGGCTATTGATAGTTCATGGTAGTTATCTAGAAAGTCCAGGAAAATGCAGAGGTCAAAAAGGATCGGATTGCTTGCCCAGTTTCTGACATTGGGCTTAGTTAATCTGAATTAGGATGACTGACGCAGTCACCTCTAGGAATGTGAGCATGATGTTTCAGTGTTCGAACATGGTGTACAGGTTGATGCTGGCTTGTGATGAACATGTGCAATACACTGTGTCCCACTCCCTCTGCTCGGTTTGATCAGCAGAGCCGGAGCAGTTCACTGCTGAGAAGTGTGGCGGAATGAGAGAGCCTGCAGGCGCTGCATTTCTGGAGGAAACCTGTTTTGCTTCTGACAGGTGTTTGCAAGACGGGCAGTCGATGCCATGCCATAAATATGTGATGTTGGACTGAAGAGTACTTAAAGAGTTGCCGTTTTGCATTGTGACTCTACAGAGACCTTTGAACCATGAATTCTGTATGTGTACCTCCCTGCCAAAAATCCTGTTGTGGACAACCTCGAGCACTGTCACTGCGAGTGTGCCGAGTGCTGTTTGTTCCCTGTCATGGTTGGTGTGTTCGCAGCAAAGCATCGGACATTCATTGAATCAGTGATTTTTTTTTTTTTTTTTTTTTTTTAGATTGATGTTTGTGCTTTATTTTGTGAAAGTTTTCAATGTCAGAGCAGATTGTGCTTTGACAAAGAACTTGAGTCTGTCTTTGATCAAGTTCAACAGGAACACACCTGCATGTGTGTGTGTGTGTGTGTGTTTTTTTTTTGTTTTTTTTTTATAAATATAATTATTGTCTTGTTATTTGGGGTAAATGAAGCAGGAGATACAGGTATTTGTGGCACTTTTTGGAAAGAGTAGATATTTTCCTTCTCCTTTGGTAAAGAGCAAAGGCTTGCTTGTGTGTCTTAATGTTCATGGAAAAGTTTGAATTTTTTTTTTTTTTTTTACTGGTATTGAGTGAACCAGAAGCACTGCCATTGTCACATTCTGACGTATCTGCTCATGACCAGAAGGTTCAGTATTTCCCGAACTCTGTGGCTGAACATATGAAAGTGGTGTGTGCAGGAGACACAGCCAGGTGAGGCATGAACAACACTCCACTCTTTCTTGTACTGCAGAAAAAACATGTCAGTGGCATTATTGATTGTTCAGAGGTGTGTTGGTATATATCTCTCAAACAGCGTCATCATGGATCGTGTTCATTCATTGATTTGATTGTGATTTGATTCTGCTTGCCTTGCTAGCAATCAGGAAGTAGATCTGACATAGTGAAAGTTGAACAATGAATCATGAGTTTTGCATTTTGTCCCCTTCCATACAAGCCCTCCACATGCTTTCCCAACCCCTTGAGCCCTCTCTCATCCCTCACTTTTTATTTTTTGTTCACAGTGGTGATTGTATGTTGAAAGTGTAAGAGATTCAGGGGGTGTTTCCTTGATGATATGTCGCCAAAGCATCAGTTTTACACCATCCCCACCTTGCGTGGTTCTGGAGATGTTGCTGTATAGAGTGAAGTAACTACGAGTTCCGCTAGTTCCAGTGTTCAGAACTGCTTTTGGACTGTCATGACAACTTTGAATAATTTTGCTTCTTCTAAACTTAAACATATGGTCTGATTCCATATTCAGTTACGTATTATGTCTTGTGTATGCTGTGCGAGCATGTCTGTTAATGTTATTGCACATAGATTAGAACAAGTGTCAAACACCTGTGAAGACTAACTCATCCATGGGTAATAGGAAGTCATCTTGATCATTAAACTTTTGTAGTCAACTTTATCATGAGAATTTGTATCCAAATCGAGGAAGCAGCATGGTGTATATCATGGGATTAACCACCTCATATGAAATATGTTCTTATAGAGTTCTGGGATGGACACGACACAAGGCGTTCAAGCACTTTAATGCAGGCTCTAGAAGACCTTGTTCATATGATTCACTAGCTGTTAGTTTAGTGTTTCTGAAAGAGGTAAATATGTTTTATTTTGATCTAAGTGGTTGTGGGAAATAATGTAATTTTAAGCCGTGGTGTTTGGATAGAATGAAAGGTTTTTATTACCATGATTGTAGAAATTGATTTTGACATGTATACTAACAGCTTTGACATGGCTGTCTGCGGTCATCCAGGCTATACAAAATGTTAAATTTAAATGGTATGAAAAGTGCATTCAGTTATGATTATGCACTATGATTCTGGTGTTTTTGTTTATTTTGCTAGTAGACAATTTGTCAAGTGATTTCTAAAAGAAGAATGGCTGCAGGCTGCTGTAACAATTATGTATCAACTGACACAGCACAAAGTGAAGATAGTTCAGTAGAGGAGACATGTGCACTTTTTTGGGTGAAAGGCCAAAAGATGTCCTTATCACATACAGATGAACAAAAATAATGCAAAAACAACTCCAGAGCTCTAGTCCAATTTTGCTGTTTAAAAAAAATGCAACGGCAACAACAAAAATCTCCTCAGTTCTTTGAAGAGTCTTTGAGGCACTGCGCTGAAGAGCTTCTCAAGATTTCTCCAACTCTTGTCGGTTGTGTGTCAGGGCCTGGATCTTTGCAAATGGGTTTCCAGTTCATTCTGCAGCGTCCGTCCATCATTTTATTTCTGTTTTCCCCTCCATCTTCCTTCTCAAACATTGTTTCTGGAGGATTGTTGTAGTAACCTCATCACATCTTGTAATGTGGTCATAGTAACTTGGTTTTCAGTTTATAATTGATTGTCAGCAGATCATCATGTGGTCTGCTTGATGGTTTGACGCACTTGTTCACTAGGGATACATGTATGATCAGTGATTCTGGTGTTAAGTAACTCGCAGTACACCTCATTCTCATGGCTTGGATTCATCTGTGCATGTCCACTGTGAGAGTCCATGTCTTGCACGCGTATGAAGATGGAATTCACCAGTGCATGCAGGAGCTTGATCTTGTATTTAAGGAGGTGGTGTTGTCCTTCCATATACAGGTTTCTGTCTGGACAGTGCTGATAGTGTCTTCGCTGCCTTTGAGGGGATTTTTTTTTATTGGAACCCTCTTTGCTTATGATGGATCCTTGATAACCTAACTGTTGAGCAGTCGGTTGCTTTCTTTTTTCCTAGGACGGTCCACATCAGTTGTGATGGTGGTGTTAAGGCTGACCATCAGCTTTTTCTTGCTGATTTCCTGCAGTATCTGGATGTTTCATGAAGTCTTACACTGAACTTGGCGACTCCTTGTTCACTGCCCGCCAGGCCGTCGCTGTCATTGGCAGAGCGAAGGTTCCTGATGGTTCTGCTTTCAGTGCTGACATGATCTTCATGTGCGCCAGTCATGCTGCAGTTAGAAATGAGGGATATAGAAGGCAGGCCTAACAAACTCGGTTGAAATTGAAGTATGGGACCACTCTCCAGCACCACCTTGTGTAAGTACCACGCTGATCGCTTTGGAGTAAAGTTTTTGGCTGGTGTTGGTTAGCTTTTGCCCAGTGTTCGGTTTTCATCGATGTGGCCCATAGTGCCTTCCCCCAGACTGAACTTCTCCTTGATGTCTGTGAAAATGTGGTAGAACTCCCTCTGATGTTGGTTGTTTTTTTTTCTTCTTGGAAGTTGTTGTTCTTCTGTTTTTTGCAAGTGGTACACAGTTAAACATCTATTTGATTGATACATCAGCCATGCCAGAATCCAGCCTATTCTTCAGCAGTGGTATTGCTGAACATGTATATGTGAACAGATTGGCAGCAAATAAGGGACAGGCCATTTTTGTCAGCATTATTTAGCTGAGATATTAACTAGTAACTTTTTTGTTCTTTGCCTAGATTTCTGAGGATTAATTTTATCAACTCTTTCACAAAGAATGGAATGGAATTTATCATATACATGTGCAAAGATTTTTTTTGTTTATTGTTGTCAGTCATATTCACAATATCATGTGATGGACTTGGAAGGGGTTTGAATCTGCCTAGATGTTGACTTTGAAGAGAAAATTTGGGGTTGACTGTCACAAGCAGGAATTGAACTAAGTCTCCAGCCAACTAAATGTGCATGTGCGGGCACACACGCAAACACACACACACACACACACACACACACACACACACACACACACACGTTTATCTGCCTGTTTACAACAACATCTTTTCTTTTGGAATGGCTTTGGTGTGTGGAATTAATTTAATTCCGAGAAAAAGTTTTGCATGTAATGATCTGAATCTTCAAAAACCTCAGTTATTTGTTTCAAGATAGAAGTAAATTTACAAGTGCGAAAATATTGAAATGCTGGTTAAGTGTCATTACAGTATTTACCCACACACACATGCATGCACACATTTATGCACACATGCACACACACACACACACACACACACACCACATGCATGCACACATTCACAAACACACACACACACACACACACACACACTGACACACACACACACACACACACACACACACACACACACACATATGCATGCGCGCGCGCTCACAACCTTACCATCATTTTGTTTAAGAATCACTGGAGAGGAGTGTGAACTCTGTGTGTGTGTGCATGCGTGCATGCATGTACATGCGCTGTTTGTCTTTGATGTGATGTGAATCTGTAGTATCAAGTACAAAGCAGCTTTGTGTATCATGATTAATGAGCAACTTTTCTAAAATTATCGGTCCTAGCCTCTGCTAGGTGGCGCTGGGTGCACTGGGTGTAATATGCTGTTTAATTATCAGTGTAACTACAGATGAAGAAAGGAGAGTATGTAAGAATCTTCCTCTTTGGCTAGGTAGAGCTCCATAGCACACATAACCCCATTATGCTGGTTAGAGCTCCACTATGTATTCACCACTGCCTGTTCATGGTTGGCTCTCTGTTCACCATGTTTGGCCTCTGTGTCAGACTGTGAAGTTTTACGCAGACACATGGTGGTTTGCCTGTGGGCAAAGGCTGTGTACCAGTTGTTAGCAAACCTCACTGAGCCACACAGACAGCAGCAAGCTGGCCTACCTGATTACTGGAAAAGATAGCCTAGTTGATTGAACAGTATTCTTGTGGGAAGCTAGCAATGACTGTGGTGTCTACAAGTGGCCTGACTGGGACAAAGAGGAATAGCTGGAAAGCAAGAACAGATCTTATCATTCATGGAGTTGCGCAGTAAGTTGTGGAAAGCTTAGAGATTTTTTTTTTCAATGCTCTGTGTGTGTATTTGGTGTGCTGGCTCCATCTGCAGCATTGACAACTTGTTGATTGACTATTGGTGAGTTGTGCAGCAGTCTTGACACCAGATTCTCATCAGTGGAGCATGTTATGACATTGTTAGCAGCAATATTATTAAAGAAAAATGTCATAAACTATGATAAAGCTTGGTTTATAAGATTGATTTGTTATGGTTGAAATGTTGTTTCATTCAAGTGCAGAATACTTACTCACTCTTGATTCAGACATCACTCACTGTTGATTCACAAACATTTTGGTCAGTATGATGATTGTGTAGTTTTATTTGTTGTTTTTTTTTTTTTTATGCTGTAAAGTTGTATACCTACACATTGTCATACTGTGCTTTATCCACAGCAGTCAACACTCTTGAAGCAGAAGTGGATGAATGGTAACATTCACTGAATTACAGAGAACATGATTATACTGATTGGAAAGTTGATTGCATTTACGTTAGGAAAATGTCTTGTCTAGGTTTTCTTTCTAATCAGTTTTGTACCATGCATTTGGGGATGGCATGAATTGCTTCCCTTTGTAGGTGCTGTCTTCTCATTCAAGGGTTTGGTCATGTTTGTCCACGCGCTGACACCGGTTGTCTTGTGGATCTTGATCCGGGTGCAAGTCTGTGTCTCCTATTGCATGGATACGACTTTGTGTTGAACGGCAGTTGTTCTATGCCTGTAGTATTTGAGTGAGGCTCCACGTGACGGTTCTGGTCATGTTTGACCCGATGGTACATCAGTTTGTCCTGGTCACGTACACTGTTCAGACTAAGTTATATGCTTCCTTTCTTTTGGCCATCAGATTAAACTTTTTTTTTTTTTTTCTTCACTTAACACATCTTAACCTGAGATAAGGTGAAGATTCTGGGATGGACTAAATGGCTGGTGAAAATTATGACAAAAGAATCTGCAGGAGAGTATTTTCTGTAATAATATTGATGGTGAACACCTTCATTGTTGTAACATGAAAATGTGTTGTGAGACAGGAATAGGAAAGCTTAGTGAATGAACATCATCCTAGACTTGTGTTTACTAGAACATTAAAAGGACAGGAATAGGAAAGCTTAGTAAATTAACATCATCCTAGGCTTGTGCATATTAGAAGAACGTTAAAAGGAGAGGAATAGGAAAGCTTAGTAAATTAACATCATCCTAGGCTTATGTATATTAGAAGAAAGTTAAAAGGAGAGGAATAGGAAAGCTTAGTAAATTAACATCATCCTAGGCTTGTGTATCTATAGAAGAACATTGCAAGGACAGGAATAGTAAAGCCTTGTGAATGAACATCAATTTTCATCCTAGGCTTGTGTATGAAAGAACATTTAAAGGAGAGGAATAGGAAAACTTCGTGAATGAACATCATTACAGGCTATAGAACATTTAAAGCCATGCACAGATGGATTTATGCACTCACTCCACCCATTCAGTCATGGATGAGAGGATGGCTCTTACTTAGTCACACACCAGAACGGGTGAGGTCAGTCGGCCTTCAATCTTTTAGTGGAAAAATGGTGAAAGAATTTGCACAATGTGTTCGCAGGAGTTCAAATTCATGGTCCGGTTTTCATCTGGACTGTGGAGATCATTCAATTCCCCGTGGCAAAGAATGCACTCGTGTTATTCAAGGGTCAGAAAATTTGTGCGCTTGATCAGGCTTGTCTGAATTTTGCACGCAGCTGTTCAGCAAAGTTGGTTACTGTTAACAGTGGTGATGAGCTTTACATTTGGATTGATGAGAACTGAACTTCAAAGGCATGATTACACCTGGAGGTATGTGTGTTGGCATGTATCTATGCGCGCACGTGTGTTTGTGTGTGCACGTGTGTTGTCAGGGAAGAGTGAATATGCTGCTTTTCGTGAATACTGGTGCTTCACGAGCCAAACACAGGTTGCATTTGTCTTGTCATGATTTTGCACATTTACATTCATGGATGTTTGTATAGATTTCCTGTTGTGTAAATAACTTTGATGTGGAGATGAAAATGTCTGATTGAAAAAAAAAAAATTTTTTTTAGTTTGAGTACAGTTTTCATATTTTGGAATACTATGAATTTGCTATTTATTCAAAAACTTTTTATGTGCATGGAAGTATGGTTTTAATGGGATTTACGTGCTGTATATAAGTTTGAAATGTTTGTAATATGAATGAGTTGTAACATTGTTATTGATTACTAATACTACTCAAGATCCACCCATCCTCTCACCCCCCCTTTCCCCAGTCACACACATATGCACCATCCACATACATGAACACACACACACACACACACATACACACCACACACACACAGACATACACACACACACACATACACATACACACACACACACACACACACACACACACTCGTCGTCATAGTCATTGTCATGTAACTAACTGTGAAACTTGTTACCATATCAAGCCAGATTGTCCACACATGTAACTGCAAGAATACCCGAGAGGAGAGGCACCAGGGTAGGTGAAAGGGGAGGGATGGGCTCCATCATCCTTGCTGCTGTGCCCCAGACACATGGGAACCTCTAACAGTTTACTGACTGACTCTATGGCTATCTGGCTGTCAGACCCTTCTGAATTTTTTCGCAACACGCCGTGAGAATGATCGCAGCGTCCGACTTACCACTGGGCGACACGGGCTGAAAATATTCGAGGCAAGCGATCTGCCGCTCAGGTCACGTCGCAAGAATGACAGCGCCGGTCTTCTGATAATATGATGGCATTTCCTGGAGAATTTTTAACCAGTGGTGTCAGTGTACAGATACAGTCCTTCCTATGTCATGTCATACCAGTTAGCAGGCTACTAACAGTCGATTTCATTGGTTAATTTGAAGAGAAAGCAACCAACCAGTTGGCATCTTCAAGCACTGAATCAGTGCTCCGTGTTCGAAGTATGTCATTTTCAACTCAATCAAACAACAAAATAATTATTTTCACTTTTAAAACATCATCAAGAAGATGAAAGATAGCTCTGTTTCACTGTACAAAAATAAAGTCACTGTCGGATTTAGGCTTTCAAGAATAATTAATTAAAAATGGTCAAAATCAGGTGTCCAGAGGGAATGTCAGTGCTGTTAGTGTAGTGTAAGCTGGTCACATAGAGCAGAACGAGGGTCTGTGTTGATAGCATTGAGATTTAACCTGGGAAAGCCAAACCAGTGTCAAGGTCAAACAGATTCTAAAGACAGTTTTGTTTGTTTTTTTGGAAGGGGGGTTATACAGACTGAAATGGTTAATGCTCACATACATCCCCTTTTTTTTTTTTTTTTTTGTTATAAAGGATATTCGGAAAATACACAACTAAAATGTCGACATAACAGATCTGTAGAAAGATCACGTATTTTCATAGAATGTTTTAAAATGTCAGTGATATGTAATAGTGATCCGTAGATAGCTATCCATTCATAATAGTGTTCTGTAGGTAATTATCAGTTCATCAACAGTAACTTCACAGTGTTCATGTTTAGTGGAAAATTTGTAATAATCTTGAGCGGATCTTGGATCAGCCATTAGATCCGGATCCATCAAATGGATCTGTACCAAAATGTGCTTGGTTCATCCTTTGGCCACAGTGTCTTTTTCCACCAAGTTTTGTTGAAATCAGTGCGGAAATGTTTATGTCATTTTGCTGACAGACGGACAATTTAACAAGTCGGGGGAAATGGATGAAAAGGTCATGTCCTTGGTGGAAGGAATCTGGTGCAGCATGTCAGAATTCAGATACACTCGCAAAGCAAGAGATCAAAGTAAGGCCAATGTAAAGCATCATGCAAAACAGAGGAGTACATTTTCAACAAACAGACACTTCAAATGACAGACTTTAAGATCTGCACAGAACGATACCCTGATGATGGCTTGCTGTAGATGAAAAGCAATATGAAACTGAGAGGTGAGGACAGTGAAGAAACTAAAGCAGAAGAAGGGGGGAAGTTGGGGGAGGGGGGGGGGGTGTGAGGTTAATCTTTTCAGCTGCAAGTAATGCACAAAGTGTGTCGTTCATTAACACTTTCCCAGGCGTTACTTGTCATTGAAGACATTACGTTCACTCTTCCCGCCTCCTCTACCCCCTACTCGCCCCCCCCCCCCCCCCTCCCTACTCACACACCCATCCGCTTCCTCTTCCCACCTGCCCACACCCTCCACACCTACTTCCTTCTCTTCAAGTTTCTGCTCTTTAATTCTAAAGTCCTCACCTCTCTATTTTTGTTTTCTACTATGCCATTCACTTACTGACAACCGTCTGGGAAGTATAATTCTGTGCATCTTCTATGTCTTGTTTTTGATATCTCTCCTTGCCTCTGGTCTCCGATTCTGAGCTGTCCTTAACTCTCTCTGTTCACTCACTGGCAACCAACTGGGTAGTAGTGTTTTGTGCATTTTTTTTTTTTTTTTTTTTTGTCTCTCTTTCCTTGCATCTGCTTTTTGTTAAGTCCTTGCCTCTCCATTTACCTGCTGCATATTGTCCTGACAGTATTTTTTTGTGCATCTTTCATGCCTGATTTTATAGCTTTCCCTGCATCTGCTTTGTTTCGTAGCCATCCTTGTTGCCTGTTTGTCTCTTTGATGTTGCCAAGGATGCAAATAATCCGCTATAGGTTAGAAATCTGGCTTAGAAAATGTTTTTTCCCAGATTCGGCAGAGAATTTTTTTTTTTTTTTTCAAATCCAGCTCCAGCTCAGCCAAATTTCTTTTACAAAATGCCCAGTTTTGAGAGATGAAATGACTAGTTATCTTTTTTTCTTTTAATTTTTTTAAAACAGAAAGGAGAGAGGAAAAAAAATCTATAACAATGAAAAGAGAGTTCTCATTAAACTGGCGATTTGAAATGACTCTGTGCATTCATGAACTGTGTACATGTCTGCTAAAATGAGCTTTTCTCCCCATTTTTGTGGCAAGTGACCAGCCAGAAATCCAGACAGAAATGAAGTTCTTGAGGAGATATGATGTAAAGATGCTCACTAGAACAAAGAAGGACTCTGTCGAGGACTGGAGATGGTTGAACAAAAGCAAGGAAAATAGAGATAAGTTTGAAATGTGGTGAAAGAAGATGTCTTTGGCACCTCTAAGACATTGCAATACCATTCAAGTGTACTAGCATCATTTTAGCGTGTGAATGATCCACGTCCCCCACTCCTACCTTATCCCTATCCTCCACCCCAGGACAAATGCTGTTTCAGTTTTGAAGGGGCGTGGGAACTAGAAGGCCCCCCAAATATTTAAAGACAAACCGATATCTAATAAGCAATGAAAAGCATTGTTTTAGTCACTTCAAGTGATAGTAATTGCCATTGTTTCTGCTTTCCTCATGCAGTTTGAAAATTAGAAGACTTCAGTGCGTTGGGATGAAAGGTCCCCACTCTGACTTTGACTCGTCTTTACACATGAGAATCTGGAAAATGAACTCGCACGCACACACACACACACACACACACACCTCTGATTTTATGAAAAATTTGCACACCATTAAACCCACTCCACCCCCACCCCCACTTGATTTTTTTGTTTTTTCATAATAGGGGAGATGCTGTTGAAAAGGCTGTTTTCAGACTTGCAGGCTATAGTTTCAAGCTAATGTAATACTCAAAAAAATGTTTTAGGCTTCTTGAATCTTCCCTGCTTGCACCCTTGTATTGCTTACTGAGACTGTCGTGGGAGTATTATTTTGTTTGTGTGTGTGTGTGTGGGGGGGGGGGGTTGTTTGTTTTTTTGCTCCCTGTGTTAGCTTCCTGTATCTGAGCTGCTCTTGCCTCTTCAGTTCTCTCTTTGAGTTTGCTATTCGCTTGCTGATGGTAATTGTATCTTGTGCATTTTTTTAAAGTGGTTTTATTGGGGATGTATGAAGAAGACATGTTTTTTTAATTCACTTTTCTGTTTTGTATTAAAGAAGCTTCGTTGTTTTTTGGGGGGTTTTTTTTACTGTGTTTTTGCAAGCTAGTTTGTGTGTTTTTTTCTTGTTTTTGGCTTGTTTTCAGCTTTGCTACAGTGTGTTTTTCTTTTATATGTACTTGTGCTTCAGGAACGGTGAACTGATTTGAAACAGTGTAGCCCTGTCACTGCCACTTTCTCTGACCCTATCCCACCCTCCACCTTGCTGTTCACCCACTTCTCTTTGTGGTGGGCTGGGCTATAAGCAACATTATCTTATCTTATCTTAGCCACTTCTGTTTGTGGTGGGCTGGGCTATAAGCAACATTATCTTATCTTATCTTATCTTACTCACTTCTCTGTGTTCCCATTCTCTTCCACTCCAGCCCTCTTGTTTCCAGGTCCTGTCTTCACTTTTATCTTTGCCTTCCACCTTCTGTCTCCATACTTTCCCTTTCCACTCCATTCCCCAGCGCCCCCAAAGATCCATAAGTATTCATACTTAGATCAAGAAATGTGTATTCTGTATGATTCTTTATAATTAGGCTTTGACACAAATTTAAGGGGGAAAAAAGGGAAGGGAAAAAAGTCATAGTAGTCCACTGTTTTTGTATCTTATAAACATGCCAGTTTTCTTCTTCTTGTTATTGTAATGTAGTGGAACTGTCCACAATGTCTAGAGTGGACACAATTCTATTCTGTAGCATGTTTTGCTTATAATTATGAACTTTTTTATGGTAGTATTTAGTTTATCATTAATTTCATTTAACACTTTTTTGTTTGTTTTGTAAATCTAAGGACAGCAAATTACAGGAATGCCTAGCAACCTCAGCACGGCTTTGTTGTATCAGCTTCAGGATATCAATATATCAGATATCATGATGCTGTTAATTTAGTATGTATGACATGCAGTTTTTCTTTCTGTTTTGAAATGGATACTACTGGTGTATGTGTGTGTGTTTTCTTCTTTTTTGTGCTTTTTTTTCCCCTTCAAATATCCATGCCTCTGATCCCATTCTCGTCTACCTCTCCACTGTTTTTAACTCGGTCCTTCTCTCTTATACACACACTCACACATATACCCACTTTGACAATGATAATTTCTAAATGTTTCATGGTATTGATTTCAAATTGGTGTTGTTACCATGTGCACTGGCAGTATATGGTATTGTGCTAATGTAGTAAAAGGAAAGCATACAAGTGTGTCAGGTAACTACGCAGAATAAGTAACATGATCCTGGTCAGAGAAAAGTAAGGGTGGGAAGGAAATGTGGACCACTGTCATGTCACCTGACACACATTCGTGTGCACGAAGATGATGTCCGTGCACCCACATTGTGTTGGTTTTTATTCTAATATTTTTGCTGTGTATTTTGTGGTTTTTGCTTTCATGTGTGTAAATAGCATGCAGTTTGTCCCCTTTCGAAATGTGATCACTAAACATGTTATCATCAGAGATCAAAATTATGTCTGTTTTGTGTATGTTTTGGTTTGGATATTATGTTTCTTTTTGTGGCTGAATAGGAATAACCTGAGCTTGAGAGCCGAAAATCATTTCCTGTCCTTTCTCTTTCTGCCATTTATGGTTGAGCATGAAACTGTGGGCAGGTTCATACCAAACTTCACTGTTGTTTGATGGACAGCTGTGTGCATCTTAAAGATAAACAACTGAGTGAGAACGATGCTGTGTTTCTTCTGCCGGCAAACAACACCTGTAAGTCATAACTTAGGGGTGATGGAAATGATTTGAATTATGGTTTCTGTGATAATTGAAGAGGACCGATGATGGTAAGACTAGGTGTAAACTAGCAGCAGCCTGGATATCATTACAGAATGTTTGGGCCCTTGTGACGGGCCTATCCAGAGATGTCTCTTTGAGGATTCAAACTATCCTAAAACACTGCAAATCTCTGTCCATGTCATAACTTGCTTATGCCAGGTTTGAAAGACAGCTCTATGCAGTCTTCAGTCATATTGCGTTAGTAGAGTATTATATTTATCTTCTAATCCCACTGCTCTCCTGGTTAAGCAGAGGGCCTGGTGTGCGCTCCTTTATCAGACTCTGTTCCAGACCATTCTCTTCAGCTGGGTCGACATCCATCTGGATGCCTTCATCTCACTCAGTTGGAACAGATCTCTGCATCTGCCTTGTTCACCCCAGCCTTCTTCCTTGGGGTTCCAGTTCTGTGACTCGTCATGATGGTGTGATACTTCCACAATGGGAGGCTGATCTAGTCCCATTTTTGCCTGCATATTTCTTGATTGATTGAACTTCAGGTGGTTCTCTTCCCAGGGTTGGTAATGGGAATATTTTCAGTCATCTGATGTTGAGAATGGATTGCAGATGAAGAAGGCCTGGAGCTTGCTGGTGTTTGTCTGCCCCTTGTCACGATCCTGATGTTTTTGTGGACTGCCGGCATTTTGACTGTAGCCTCGATTTTCTGGGTGTGGCTTCTTACAGAAAAGGAAGAGCAAAAAGTGCTCAGTACTTGTATAGTACACTTTGGTAAATGGCTGACCATGCCAGGACATGGAGACAGGTAAAAATGATGCACTGAAAAAGAATTTCAAGTTCAGGACAGAATGGGCTGTAGCACTTTCCTCCATTCAAAACTTTTCCCCCAAGCATGGAATGGGGGAATTATCTGCCTCTTTGTTTTTGTTTTTTTTTTAAATAATACTGGCTTGCTTTGCTAACACTACTATGTCAGAAAATTTGATTGACAGTCAAAGCAGGAAAGGACAAGAGGGGTGACGGGTGTGTTGCAATTTTATAGAAGTGGATAGTACTCTTCAAAGTGAAATGCGTGTATCTTAATAGCCACAGAGAATGAATTTTTGGCGCTTAGTAAGAGTAATGCTGTCAGCTCTCTTTGTCTCTCTCTGTCTGTCTCTCTCTCGCTCTCTTTTCTGCACACGCATGTGTGTACATGCAATATCTCTCTCTCCCTCTCTCTCTCAGTTGGTATGTGTGTATGCGTGTGTGTTGTTCTGTCTGTCTTTACATTTGTTTTCATAAGTTTTGTGTACATTATTTTACATACTTGTAACATTCATTCATTTTATTCCCTTGTTGATGAATTATGTGGAATGGTACAAACACAATGGGCATCTATTGGGTGTATGTGCTTGTGTAGAAAAATTATTTTTGCTGAATTTTCTGTTGGCTGGGTAGATTGTTCTGTGGTTGCGTTCACTGACGCATTCTTATCATTGTGACAGTTTTGGATGTTGTACAAGTTGTGTCTTTTCGGTGGCCCTGCTATTGCCTGCATGTTCAGCTGCGCTTCAAGCAGTGTGACTAGGTGTGATAGCTGTGACTACATCAGAGTGATGACCAACTGCGGTTATAATTTTCCGGTACAACATCATCACACTTTCTTAGGGCAGTAATCACTACATGTAGTCAAAAGAATTGTTCAGCCAGTTCATTCCAGTGTCCATACGCTCGTTTCAGCTAAAACCCTGGCAGCGATTATGGGTTAATACAAATTGTGAACCATGATAATGTGTCTTGAAAATTAACAGAAGAAAAAGTGTAATTGCAATTTGAAAACAAAACAAAACAAAAAGCACTTTCAGACACTTACATACACATGACCATACAACAAATGATGAAGTGGATGTAAAAGTGAAAGGTTAATGCTGAAATTTTGGTGCTAAATTGGGAAGGTTGTTTTCATTTTGACTGCATGCAGCTGAGTCATACAAATGCTCATAAACAAGTTTAAAAGGTGTGACTGTCACACACAGTCTTTTCAGTACATTTGGTCAAAGACCAGATTTGAAAGTTCCATGTTAGGTTGACTATCATCCGTCTTCTTGTTCACCGAATGTTGCTAAAAAAAAAAAAATTACTGATTTTCCAAATGTCTTTTTAGTGATAAGTGGAACAAAGGACATCATCTCATTCTGTGTGCGCTTGTGTAAATTAAGAATACGAGTGCGTTCGGTTTTTGAAATAAATGTTGTCAATCAAGAACTTTGCGTGTGAGACCTTCTGCATGTTGATGTGTGCAATGTTCGAAGATACGTACATGGTTGTCCAATAACAGAAGTACATGATAGAGTGTGTGTCAGTGAAGGGAGAGAGAAGTGTCTACATGGCCAACCAAAACATGCACTCGCTCACAACATAACACGCAGAGGTCAAGTATTGATTAATCTACATTTTCTATTCATCTCTAAAGAAAAAAGAAAACCACCATTCTTGTGAAATAAACATTAAAAATTCAGGTCAATCAAAAGTGAAAGAGGTAATCAGACACAGCAGATTGAAAGGCGGTCTGTAATCATCATCAGCAATCTTTGGGAAACGATGAACGTACTTGATGGAAATGCAAAGAGTGTGCACATACTATTTACAAAGGCATGCATGGACTCTTTGACAAAGTTTGCTCATGATCATTTTGAGAAATAAGAAGCCACTCCACAGGATTCTCCGAAGAACAGTGGTTTTATTTGCACTCATTTCCTTCTATTTCACAGTATCATACATCATTTTGCCTATGAGAAATATTTTTCAAAACTTCTGATATCTGGAAGTTTTTGAATCTATGGCGTGGCAGAATCGTTACAGCAAGGCTTTTATGCAACATTTGGTTTTGTTTTGTTTTGTTTTGTTCCAGATTGCAAGCAGGCGTAAATAATGGAACAAGATAAAGTATATTTACTACTGCTGAAAAATAGCCTGTTCAATAGCTCTACATGCCTGCTGTTGCTTTGAAAACATATGCATCACAGTCGCTTTTTTTTTAGAAACAAGTTGTAGAAACAAGTTGTATTCTCTCATTCTTGTGCAAGGTGAACTGAATCTGGTATGTGTGGTTAAGTTCGTGATGGTCCTATCAACTGCACCAAAGAAAACTCACTCAGACACACACACTGGCACACATTTGCCCAAGACATGATCCTTATAGCAAACACACACATGCATAAACCATGTTTCCATGCACACGGAACTCTTCCACTCTCGCTTTTTCTTTGTCCACTTGGTGTGACATGGCCCCTAACACAAAACGCATCTTTCTTTCCTCTCTCTCTCTCTCTCTTTCCCATTACAAATCTGTCATCACAGACCACATCCATACATTCAAAATAAGTTAATTAAAAAAAGACACAAAAAATAATAAAAGGAAAACAGACAAAAGATTGCACTTCACTCTGTTTCAAAAGATGCAGAAACTACCTCAGCCTGATTACCATGTACTTAATGGCTGTTCTGTCGCTCACAGCACTAGGCCTTTGAAAAGAAAATCTGAATTTTACTGCCTTTCACTGCTTTTCTGCCTTTGTAAGGATGGCGGCTGGCAGCGGTGGTGGGGATGTCTTTCAGAATGAATTGTGTCCCCGCCTTCTGTGCTAGTTTCCCTT